>JBBGZY010000135.1:15100000-16300000 GCA_037952925.1 Lithobates clamitans | reverse complement strand
ATAGCCTTACACATATTTTTAAATTGCAACCTGTAGAAGTACCTAAATTTTACTTGGTATCATGATTATGCAATACCCTGTGTAGTGGAGTTAAGAGGGAGAAGCAGCTGCAATGCTCATGTCTATGGGTGATGTCACTCCCCATACATTTCACAGCCATTGTTGGCTGTGTCCTTTGCAGAGCTTCCGCCACTGGAGACCAATCGGATCGGCTTCAAAAAAGGTATGTATACTGATTTTTCTTTGTAGGGCTAGATAGGTTAGTGTTAGATCGTGGATGTCTATAGATGCAGGGATTTTAGTGTTTGGGTGGACTTACACTTTAAAGAGGAAGTAAAACCTGATGGGTATTACTTCCTCTTTATTCCCCTGCAGAGTACAAGCATTGCATACTAGCCTATTATGTGACACTTACCTGCAAAGGAAGCCCGCGATGTCCCCGCTGGTGGAAGCATCCATCTTCACCACCTCCTTCTGGGGCCGCAGACTCCGGCTCTGTGACTGGCTGGAGCCGCGTGATGTCACTCCCGCGGATGCACGCAGGGGCTGCCAGTCACGGCACACGCTGGGAAAGAAATGGCATGGAGGGCCGTTTCCTTACTGCGCATACTACAAGGTAAATATCTCCTAAACGGCGCATGTTTAGGAGATATTTTGAGTACATATAGGTAAGCCTTATTATGTAAAAATGCCTCAGGGGAGTTTACAACCACTTTAACTGCAGCCGAAAAATCAGGTGTTTTGCCCTACCATACAGGGTTATGCTGTGTAAGTCTAAGAACTGGACAGACAGATATACAGATGACAGGTTAAACAGCTCCCTTATATGTATTTATGTGTAATTAACATCAAGGACCTGTCATTTGTGTTTATAAGTTTCAGCATCAAGTTTCTTTAAAGAAATGAGAGAAAAGTGCTGCTTCGCTGATCTGTTGTGCTATTATACTGTCACAAATTTGTTAGTATAAGTTGGTACTCATACCAAATGCTGTGGAGTCACATCTGTGCTTTTGTGTTGTAATGCGCTTGGATTATTTTGTTGCAGTTTTCAGTCAATTTAAATGAAATATATGTCTCTTTTTCACAGGTTACTGGAGGATCTGTTAAATGAATTTAAGAGTAGTATGCACTTACAGCTAATGTGCTTCCAGCCATCTGCCAATATCAGCTTGAAGACTTAATAAACAAAGCATTCCTCAACATGTAAAAATGCATTTTTATCAAAACTTATGTGGCTCTATCACAGTCCAATTCTACAGATATAACTCTAATGCCATTGTTTTGAATCGAAAAGGAGGCTTAATACTATTTCAGTGTTCTTAAATTATATATCATACCCAACAATCTTCTCTGTTGTATCCCATTAACAATGCATGTAACCCTACTAGCCCACGAGCATCCAATAAACTTGTGTTTTCCTATTGTGAGACTGGAATTCATGCTTGTGCTATTATAGATCTTGGCAAGTTGGATATCAGCAAGGTTTAATGTGGCATGACAGAATATAAAGGATGTTTGTTATAAAAATCTGATGCACAGGAAATAGGTGGTGTTGCCCACAACACCCAAATGTATTTTGATTTTAGGCGACCTGGGCTTTAAACTGCAGCTTCTCCATGCAAATAAATATTTCATCCAGATTAGTATTTCATATTAGTTTTGGGCTGATTCAAGTTTGTTGAAGAGTTGTCACTCTCCCTAGCATATTTTTTTTTTATTAAAAAAATAAAACTTTTTTTTTTACTAAAAATAAGTGTAAAATTGGAGAAAATATACTCTGGAGTAGAACCATACTGAACCAGGAGCCCAACCTACAGAGATCAGAGAAAAGATTCGACATAGGGGAGAAAAGATGAATAAAAATACGGATGATGATGAATGTTATTGGCTGATTGTAACCAAAGAGGAGGAGCAGTAAAATAGCTATAACTAAGTACACACGTACTTTGGCTTATGGTGTCTGTTGAAAGTTAAAAGAAGATTCGACGGAGCGGGTAAACTATATGGCGAACAGTTTAGCTGCTCCGTCGAATCTTCTTTGAACATTCGACAGACACCATAAGCCTTCAATGACAGATTCAACCTTAATTTAGATCTTCGGACGAATGCCATTTTTAACCAAAAACGAAATAAATAAAAACGAATTTCGGGAGTAACTAAATAAATTTATTTTTCGGACGAAAACGAAATTCCGAAACGAAATATTTCAGTGTGAACATGTCTACATACCACTGATCCTACGTTTTATACAAGGATGGTGGGGGCCCATGCACATACCAGGAGCAAAGCTGCAGTTAAGCTTTAAGCCTTTAATCCAGAGTTACTTATTGTGCTTTGAATTGTTGAACAAAACTAGAAAAACAATTAATGAGAAAGGAAATTACATTTAAAGGAGAAAGTGTGGGAATCCAAAAAAAAAAAAAAAACCCATACCTCTATGACTGCAGCATCGATGTGATGATGCAGCTGTCTTCCGCCGTCTTCAAGCCCGAGAGCTGAGCAATAACGTGACTGCTGATAAGTCAGTTTGTGGTCCACTGCCGGTCACTGCTCAATGCTCTGGCCCTCCAGCGCTCACTGGACCACCAGACAGGGGAGGGGGCAGGATCACAGCTGCTGATCAAGCATATGGGTAAAACCTGACATTATTGTCGGGCTTCTTCCAGAGTCTAAAACGGCTCTGTGAATTCAGCCGTCGGCGGGCTTTAGCCCTCTATCGGCTGACTCTGGGTCAAAGGAGTGCAAAAGTAACCCAGAAGATAAGTATGACCAAAAAACCTGTGGTCATACCGAAGAACTGAGCGATCACATAACTGCCGATCACTCAGTTCTTGGTCTGCTCTGAGCAAAGAGCAATGACTGTCAGTCATCTCTCTGCTCTGCCCCTCCAACGCTCACTGGAGCACAGAGCTGAGGAGGGGATAGGAGCGGCTAGCTTAGGCTTTAAGCAGCATGCTAAGAGGCCCAGCCAGCTGCTGATCAGACATCTGGGTAAATCCCAACATCATTGTCGGAACCTTTCCGGAGTCTGGAGCGGCTCTGTGATGTCAGTTGACAGCGGGCTGATTCTGGGTCACAGGTGTGCAAAAGTAAGTGCACTACTGTGACCCAAAAGAGGAGTATGACCAAGAAAGATTTAGCCATACAGTATTTCTTTTAAATGTTCTTATCCTTCACACTCTAAGTTATATTAGAATATTTTAAACGCTCACAAAGCTTTGTAATAAATTAGGTTGACTAGAATTTAGTACGACTGCTGGCCTTTATGAGGCCTAGATGTAGATGCAAGTCAGTTAGCATAAAACCACCACTCAGAGTAAAAGAAACCTATGTGAGATATTAATCACATATCCCGAGCAAGGTCAGCTCTGTTTTCATTTTTGAGCAAGTCTTTTTTCCCCATATGAGGTTATCTTCATTTTCACTCTCATGAAATCAACACATTAAATAGCCCATTTATTTTCTTTTTTTTTTTTTTTTTCCTTTTTTACCTTGTGTACAAACTACACATACAGAAAGACTATTCTTTTCTCACTTTTTTTTTCTATTTTAGCTAAACCTATTGATTGGTGTGGTAAAGGTTTCTTTTATTTAGCTTATTTCCTTCCTCACAGAACACATGTAACTTACTTTTTCTTCCTGTGTCTGTCACACCTAAGTGTATCTCAGTTTTTTATAGAGCCTAGCAGCAGTGAATAGAAGTTTAATGTATCCAAGAAAAATAAACCTGTAAAAAAAAAAAGTAATTAATGCTGATGTTTTATGTGAAGGTTTGGAGAGGTTAATTGTTTATAGTTCCAGGACCTGACTGCTGTCAATATGCTTTTCATGAAAGACAAAAGACATACATCCCATATACAACTATAGCCGAATACAATGCAAACTAGTATACTATGGATGCAAAAAAAACACATAAATGGTTAGCTTCTTTGCATTTTGTTATTAACCTTACAGTCAGGTCCATAAATCTTGGGACATCGATACAATTCTAATCTTTTTGGCTCTATACACCTCCACAATGGATTTGAAATAAAACAAACAAGATGTGCTTTAACTGCAGACTTTCAGCTTTAATTTGAGGGTATTTACATGCAAATCAGGTGAACAGTGTAGGAATTACAACAGTTTGTATATGTGCCTCCCACTTTTTAAGGGGCCAAAAGTAATAGGACAGATTAACAATCACCCATCAAACTTTCATTTTTTAATAATTGGTTCCAAATCCTTTGCAGTCAATTACAGCCTGAAGTCTGGAACGCATAGACATCACCAGACGCTGGGTTTCATCCCTGGTGATGCTCTGCCAGGCCTCTACTGCAACTGTCTTCAGTTCCTACTTGTTCTTGGGGCATTTTCGCTTCAGTTTTGTCTTTAGTAAGTGAAATGCATGCTCAATCGGATTCAGGTCAGGTGATTGACTTGGCCATTGCATAACATTCCACTTCTTTCCCTTAAAAAAATGTGGCCCTCAAATTAAAGCTGAAAGTCTGCAGTTAAAGCACATCTTGTTTGTTTAATTTCAAATGCATTGTGGTGGTGTATAGAGCCAAAAAAGGTTAGAATTGTGTCGATGTTCCAATATTTATGGTCCTGATTGTATGTGAATGCACTGTACCTAAATCACAGCATAAATTGTTGGCACATATATATATATATATATATATACTGTATATACACCATATTACCAAAAGCATTGGGACACCTGCCTTTACAAGCACATAAACTTTAATGGCATCCCAGTCTTATTGACTCGATATCCCAGTCAATATCAGGTTGGCCCACCCTTTGCAGCTATAACAGCTTCAACTCTTCTGGGAAGGCTGTCCACAAGGTTTAGGCCTGTGTCTATGGGAATGTTTGGTGGCAGAGGGGAGTATGGTGTGGGGTTGTTTTTCAGCATTTCAGCATTCCAGCATTCCAAGACATTTTGGACAATTTCATGCTCCCTACTGCACAGTTTTTGAAGGAACTCAGCAGGTAGGTTGTTTCAAACATGTTTGAGAACTAACCATTGATCTTCTGTGGATATGGGCTGCCTCAAATCCCTCTGTATCTTCATGTAATCCCAGACAGACTCAGGACAGATGATGGTGAGATCAGGTATCTGGGAGCCAAACCATCACTTCCAGGACTTCTTGTTGTTTATACTGAAGATTTTTCTCAATGACATTGGCTGTATGTTTGGGGTTGTTTCCTTCTGTAGAATAAATTTGGGGCCAATCGCACACCTCCATGATGGATAAATATCTGCCTGTATTTCCCAGCATTGAGGACAACATTGATCCTGACCAAATCTCCAACTCCGTTCGCAGAAATGCAGCCCCAAGTTTTCAAGGAACTTCCACCATGCTTTGCTGTTGCTTGCAGACACTCCTTACTGAACCGCTCTCCAGTCTTTGTGAACAAACTTCTTTTTGCTGCAGCCAAACATTTCAAATCTGGACTTATCAGTCCAGAGCACCTGCTGCTATTTTTCTGCACCTTCAATATGTTTTAATGCATAGGACATGGAAACAAGGCTAAGCGACTCAACTAAGCATGTAAACATAGACATACACGTCTTTAGACCAAAATTTAAAAAATGATGCATTAAACAATAAAAAGAAGCTCAATTTCTGTCCATTAAGGATTCCAAATCTTGCAAGAAGATTCTGCAGAACTGTATAGTCTTAAACTGGGAGTTCCAGAAAAACTACTGACAAATGTAGGAATTAGAGAAGGGTGGTATGGTGTATTGTGATACTTTCCCGTATTTTAGTGGATCAGTTGCTTCTTTTTTTTTTATGTGCTCTATGAACAAAAAAGACACAACAGAGAGACAAGATATTTCTAAAGTGTGAGGTTTATTCCCTCTCAAACAGTTGTCACTGGAACAAGTGTAGTATACCTTCTATTCAATTTCAGGTGACCACTCCAATTATTGGATTTTTCTCACTTTCTTGTTCAAATATTTTATTGAAAAAGAGGCTACAGAAGAAATACACAGACAATAGTTACATAATAGAAACAACCATGCAAGATCGGAAAAAAATATTGAGCATTTGGCACGGAAGGGTTTGTCCTCCGAGCAGGCAAACAAGAGTATGTTATAACCTAAGTATATTGAACGTAGTAAAAAAGAGGAAAGAGTGCAGAATAAAAACGGGGGGGGGGAGGGGTATGAGAGTTCTCTCCAAGACACGTAAGGGTTGATTTACAAAAGGCAAATAGACTGTTAATTTTGCAAGGCAATTTGTGCTTTCCAAGGGAATTTTCCCCAGAGATTAGTGAATGAGGTGAAGCTCTACTGACTTCCATCAATCATGTGTGAGAAAAATAAAAAATTTTATTTTCCTTGCATGTAAATGGGTATTCTTTGCAAAGTGAAATTGCACCACATTAATATAAAATAATGTGCAGCGCTAATGAGAGAAAAAAACCTGTTAAGCTACAGGGTCAAAATTAGAACCTGTGGCAGGTGTGCTAAAAATAATTATGAGTGTATAAGACATAACACATAAAGTGAGGTGTAATTCATATAAAATGTAATTGGTACAATGGATGTGTCCATAAAGTGATTGAGAGCAAACCATTACCGTAGTCCATAGAGTGAAAAAAAATTAAATAATGAATGAAGTGAATATATAAATGTTGAAGTTGGAGCGAACAAGGAGATATGGTCCTTATGGCATCATTACAGTGGAGTGAGAAATATGGAAGAAAGCCATCACCGATAGTAGGAAGGTTTACCGGAACAAACGGACTCAGATGAGCAAATAAGAAAAATGAGGGGAATAACTGCACTACAGTGAAATACATAAACAATAACAATTATAGCCGCAATTCATCTATGTAACACAAACACAGTGAAATTAAATAAGAAAAAAAGGGGGGTTGAATCGCGCTAAAACAGATTGGTGATCATACACATCATCACCAAACCAAATATTTAGAACTAAGTGAAGAGTTCCCCTTTAGTGTATACATAATATACAAAACACATGTCAAATGAATAATCAATCCAAAAATAAAATGTTCAAAGTGATAATAAAAAGTCCATGTATAAAAAATAAATCACCCAAGTGATATGAAAGTATCTTAAAAAAGTTCCAAAAAACATAAATTCTTGCTGTTAGAAGAAAAAAGCGTGCTTGCTCCACCACCGTGAAATCAGACTGGCCGCTTACCAGAAACTCATGATCCCCGTTACAGAGGATCAGAGAAAGCTGTTTGTTAATACTGCTTCGAACCACGACCAATGGATCAGAGACCTTATACCGAGATGGGACATCAAAGACTGCAGGGTCAGGCTAAAGATGTTCACACTGACAGGTACTCAGACATCAGCCCACAGCATTGCAGATACGGTCATAGAAGGAAAAAAAGGCTCCATATAGTGTAAAATCATTGACTTTATTGGATAAGTAAAAGGTTAAACTCACATGTTAGTAGACAATAGTAGGCATGTAGTGTAGTCTGGAGCACTGGCCGGAAGCTCACAGACAGCCCGTCCTACTGGATACAACAGCAGTAATGAGAGGTGACAAGAACACGCAGTGGATTAACGTCCTTGCAGAACGCACTTGGAGGCTAACTATATGCATGCATCATACATAATAGGGGGAGCACAGCTGGGGGAATCTATGGTGGGGAAGCATCTGGGTGTTCTGGTAGATCATAAGCTTAATAATAGCATGCAATGCCAAGCTGCGGTTTCCAAAGTGAGCAAAGTCCTTTCTTGTATTAGGAGAGGTATGGACTCTAGAGAGCGATATCATTTTGCCCCATTACAAATCATTAGTAAGACCTCATCTGGAATATACAGTTCAGTTTTGGGCGCCAGTTCTCAAAAAGGATATCCGGGAACTGGAGAACGTGCAGAGAAGAGCAACCAAACTAATAAGAGGCATGGAGGAGCTCAGCTATGAGGAACGATTAGAGAAACTGAATTTATTCTCTCTTAAGAAAAGGAGATTAAGGGGGGATATGATCAACATGTACAAATACATAAGTGGTCCATATAGTGAACTTGGTGTTGAGGTATTCACTTTTAGGTCATCACAGATGACAAGGGGGCACTCTACATCTAGAGGAAAAAAGATTTAATCTCCAAATATGGAAAGGTTTCTTCACAGTAAGAGCTGTGAAAATGTGGAATAGACTCCCTCCAGAGGTGGTTCTGGCCAGCTTAGTAGATTGCTTTAAAAAAAGGCCTGGATTCTTTCCTAAATGTATACAATATAACTGGATACTAACATTTATAGGTAAAGTTGATCCAGAGAATATCCAATTGCCTTTCGGGGATTCAGGAAGGATTTTTTTCCCCTGCTGTAGCAAATTGGATCATGCTTTGCTGGGGTTTTTTTTTTGCCTTCCTCTGGATCAACTGTGGGTATAGGATTGTGTATATTGGATTGTATGATTTTTCAAAATGTATTTATTTTTCATTGGTTGAACTAGATGGACTTATGTCTTTTTTTAACTTGCCTAATTATGTAACTATGTGAAATTCCTGATGTTCCTGCTAGTCCCCTTGTTTTCCTATTAAAAACTGGCTACACTAAGCAGGAGAGCACACCATAGTCAGGTCTCTAGCTATGCTGGGAACTCGGTATGCTACCCTCCAATGATCAGGCTTGTCCTGACACACCCCTGCACAGCTATTCACTGGGAATGTCATTCTGCTGTTGCTTCTCCTCCCGCAGTTCTTATGCAGCTGAGAACACAGGGAATGTGATCACTTATAAAAAAAAGAAAAAAGGTATTTATAATGTTTTTTTATACTTATACAAAAATGTTTTACATTTAAATTCTATTTTAAACTGAATGGGTTGTTTTACCATCACTTGTTTACTGTCGAATGGTCAATAAAAGAAGATTTTAATGAGCAGATCATCTATTCAAATTATACTATTACAGTTGTGCATCTGTGGATCGTGTACCCATTTGCTCAAGGTATTTCCTTAATCCACAGGGTTGCAGCACCTTACTGTTTGCAGATATATTGAAAAGCCCATCTCCCTTTAGTAAATTAACCCCATAGAGAGGGTAAATACACTATATTGTCAAAAGTATTGGAACACCTGCCTTTACACGCCCATAAACGTTAATGGCCTTCTTACATAGTTACATAGTAGATGAGGTTGAAAAAAGACACAAGTCTCCCACAAGATTGGCAGCAATGTTCCCTTCCACTTCGCCTTAATGCTTTAGAGGCTGTCAGGGAATGGGTTCTATGATTCAGGTATGGCGGGAATGTCCCAGAATCTGAGGATTTTGGAATAGGGTCTTCCACATCATACGAAAGCTTACAAGTTGTGCTATCTCTCAAACCCCAGCGATTGCCTTGCTGAATGGATTCTTGCCGCATGTCTCTAAAATCACCCGTAAATTGATTCTGTTTATATTGACAGGAGCCAAATTGACTATTGCCAAAGCATGGAAGAAGTCTTTGGTATCTCTATTGTCCATGAAAAGGAAGATTTCATGGATAATGGAACAAGAAAAAATGGTTAGTTCCTTATTGGACAAGACCACACAATTTGAAGCCACTTGGGAACCCTGTCCTCGGGTTATGGGAATTTCTGATTTTTGAGTTTCACATCGGACAGACAGGCATTCTATTCTCTTTTTATGTACTATTCTTTTATCTTTTTTTCTTCTCCCCTAGTCTTTTCCCTTTAAAATATCTTCTTTTTCTGTTTTAGGAACAGTATAATTTTTCCTTAAAGTTATATAGAAATTCTCAGGTTTATATACTAATTTTTCATGCTAGGGTCAGGATGTCTGACTTTGATCTATTATAATGGGAACATTATATTGTACCCCTGTTAAATTCCGTAATAATCTTTGAGCTGGGTATCACGGCTTGTCAATAATATCTCCTCTCTTCTCTCAAATAGAAGTTTATAAGAGAAAAAAATGGATAATGAGAGGGAGAATCCTCACCCCTCCTTGGACACAGTGTGATCCTCCTTTGGCGTGTCGAAGGGGGAGTGAGGCTTTAATATATCTTAAAATAGGCAGGTGTACAATTCGAAATTGAATGGATATAGTCAAAGTCAAGAGTTTACATTATATTATTTATACTTTATTTCTCTATATTGTTAGTGCTGTTCACCACAGTAATAAAACAACCAATAGACTGTGATCACATATTTTGAATTCGCTGTGAATTATATTATACTGATTTTTTCTTGCTGATTATACTATAATAATTTTTCAATGATGATAATAAAAACTTGAATGAAAAAAGTCCATCAAGTCCAACCTATGTGTGTGATTATATGTCAGTATTACATTGGATATCCCTGTATGTTGTGGTCATTCAGGTACTTATCTAATAGACAAAACAAAGAAGTCGCGCTATCAGATAAAAAATATTGACATGTGCTGAAAATGATAAGTGCCAAAATCACGACAAGTGTCTCAAAATGAATTGCAAAGACAAATGACCAAAATGGATAATTGTGTGCAACAAAGAAGTCGCGCTAATCAGAAAAAAATATTGACGTGCTGGAAATGATGAGTGCCAAAATCACAACCAGTGACACAAAATAAATTGCAAAAACAAATAACCAAAATAAGTGTTGTGTGCATCAAACCATATATACCTAAATTAATACATCAATGTGCAGATGCGAATGCTGGGTAGGTGAAAAAAAATTAATGAACAAAAGTCCAATTAACAATTGTCCATAAAGGTGAAGTGAAGAAAAACGAAGATCAATCCAAATATGTAGAAATTGAATCCATAATGCAAAAAGTAAATCATAAAAAAAATCTGATAATTGATGTAAATTCAAAAGTGATATATTGTGAGGTTCCACACTGGAGTGATAGGTGAAAAAGATATAACCTCCACCATAGAAAATTACTGCCGCTTACCAGAAACCAGTGGTCCCTTATTACAAGGGACCACACTGAGTGAGTGGCTGTAATCCCAGCCCGGGATCTCACTGGCAAGCACTGGACTCCTCGACGTCAGCGGGGGTGGTTAGCACAATAATCGGTAATGGGGTAGTATTTTCACCAAAAAAACATAAAAGCTCCACATAGCGTAAATATTTAAACATTTATTATAAATAAAAAACAAATGAACACTTACAAAAAATAGATGTACATGCGCACGATAAACATGAAGGAATGAGTCAGCCGGCTTCCACACAGCCCGTAGAACGTAGCTCCTCTTCCCCTTATCTAATAGTTTCTTGAAACTATCGATGCCCCCCCGCTGAGACCACAGCCTGTGGAAGGGTATTCCACATCCTTGCCGCTCTTACAGTAAAGAACCCTCTACGTAGTTTAGTAGTTCTTTTCTTATTTTAATGAGTGCCCACGAGTCTTGTTAAGCTCCCTTCTGCGAAAAAGGTTTATTCCTATTGTGGGGTCACCAGTACGGTATTTGTATATTGAAATCATATCCCCTCTCAAGCGTCTCTTCTCCAGAGAGAATAAGTTCAGTGTTCGCAACCTTTCCTCATAACTAATATCCTCTATACCCTTTATCTCTGGTGTTGATCCCCTTTTTAATGCATGCCAATATTCTGTTTGCTTTGTTAGCAGCAGCTTGGCATTGCATGCCATTGCTGAGTCTATCATCTACTAGGACCCCCAGGTCCTTTTCCATCCTAGATTCCCCCAGAAGGTTCTCCCCCCAGTGTATAGAATACATTCATATTTTTGCCACCCAAATGCATTATTTTACATTTTTCTACATTAAACCTCATTTGCCATGTAGTTTCCCACCCCATTAATTTGTTCAGATCTTTTTGCAAGGTTTCCACATCCTGCAGAGAAGTTATTGCCCTGCTTAGCTTAGTATCTTTTGCAAATACAGAGATTGAACTGTTTACCCCATCCTCCAGGTTGTTTATGAACAAATTAAATAGGATTGGTCCCAACACAGAACCCTGGGGCACCCCACTACCCACCCCTAACCATTCCGAGTACTCCCCATTTATCACCACCCTCTGAACTCGCCCTTGTAGCCAGTTTTCAATCCATGTACTCACCCTATGGTCCATGCCAATGGACCTTATTTTGTACAGTAAACGTTTATGGGGAACTGTGTCTGATCCAGATACACCACGTCTACGGGCCTTCCTTTATCTAGCTGGCAACTCATCTCCTCATAGAAGGTTAGTAGATTGATTTGGCAAGACGATTCTTCACAAATCCATGCTAATTACTTCTAATGATACCGTTCTCATTACTAAAATCTTGTATATAGTCCCTTATCAACCCCTCCAAGAGCTTACATACTATTGATGTTAGGCTAACTGGTCTGTAATTCCCAGGGATGTATTTTGGGCCCCTTTTAAATATTGGTGCTTTTCTCCAATCAGCTGGTACCATTACAGTCAGTAGATTGTCTGTAAAAATCAGGAAAACAATGGTCTGGCAATCACTTGACTGAGTTCCCTAAGTACCCTTGGGTGAAAGCCATCTGGTCCCAGTGATTTATTAATGTTAAGTTTCTCAAGTCTAATTTTAATTCTGTCCTCTGTTAACCATGGAAGTGCTTCCTGCGATGTGTCCTGACGATAAACACTGCAGTTTTGGTTACTGAAGCCCCCCGATTCCCCCCTGAAGACTAAGGAGAAGAATAAATTCAATACCTTCGCCATCTCCCCATCCTTTGTAATCAGATGTCCTTCCTCATTCTTTATGGAGCCAGTATGCTATGTCCACCTTTTTTACTGTTTACATACTTAAAGAATTTCTTGGGGGTTTTTTTTGCTCTCCTCTGCTATGTGTCTTTCATGTTCTATCTTAGCTGTCCTTATTGCACCCTTACATTTCTTGTTGCATTCTTTATAAAGTCTGAATGCTGATGATGATCCCTCAACCATGTATTTTTTGAATGCCTTCTCCTTTGCTTTTATATGCATTTTTACATTGGAGTTAAGCCATCCAGGACTTTTGTTCGCTCTTTTAAATCTATTACCCAATGGGATGCATTGGCTAATGCCCTTATTTAATATGCTCTTAAAGCAAACCCATCTCTCCTCTGTGTTCTTTGTTCCTAAGATTTTATCCCAATTTATGCCTAGTCTTAGTCCGTAGGGTTAATACTGAGTTGGCCTACCTTTTGCAGCTATAACAGCTTCAACTCTTCTGGGAAGGCTGTCCACAAGGTTTAGTGTGTATATGGGAATATTTTAGCATTTTTCCAGAAGCGCTTTTTTTTAGGTTAGGTTAATGTGCGTGTAAAGGCAGGTATCCCAATACTTTTGACAATATAGTGTATTTCTAATCGCAACACAAATGCCAATAAAAAGCTAAGAGGGGTTTGATATTCTTTAGTTGTGTAGGCTGATGTATTAATTTGTCCCCCTTGTATTTTAATTATCTTTAAAAGACTTATGGAGATTAATAAATATGCCTAACAGGGTTGAGAAATTTTCCTTACTCGTAAACTGATGCTTGTGTTCTCTTTTGATTGATACCGGATTATTATCCAAAAGTCTATTCTGCAAATTATACGGTTCACAGTTAATGTGTAGGAAGGATGACAGATGAGAAAGGCAAAGTAAATTACCAGAAATGTGACAGAACCAGCAGAAATGTGAAAAGTAAAGGACAAAGAGATCTTCTGAGAAATGACACATGGACACATGGGCTCCTGTGAAGATGAGTGTACTGAGAAAGCATAGTCCACTTCCTGGTAATAAGTACATTGCTATTCTCTTCATAGAGACAGACTTAGACACATTAGTTTATAGGAAGATTGTACATGCAATATTTCTATGAATTATATCTAACCACTTCAGCTCTTGTATCTGTATACCCCTTATGGACAAGCAATTTATACACCTGCATCTGTTTATATTATTTGATGATAACTTTGTCATTGCTTAAGGCAACAAAGTAGTACATGCATTTTTTGGGGGTAGACAAACCGGGTTTTTATCTTTTCACATTATTGTCTAGCAATTATTTTCTATGTAATCTGTAGACAAAAAATAAAAATGGGTGCAAATGCTATTACTTTGAACTGGATGCATTTAAAAACAGTTTTACTGTAAATAAGAAGTATGCTTTTTATTGTATAATCTGTCCCATTTAAAATTACATTAAATTATGCTTCTGGAGGGTGGTGGTGGCAGATATGAATGCAGTCACCAATCTTTTGGTGATGATGGATCCCAAGGTGCTCCTTCTGGGTATTATTGACTCAGTGATACACTCCATACACACGAAAATGTTGTTACTTCATCTGTGTTTTTATGCTAGAAAGGTACTCCTACGAAACTGGAAATATCACTGCTCCCCCTACAGTTGCCCAGTGGTATGCTAGTAGACTCTGTGCTACCCTTATATAAACTTATATACATGGGACATAAATGTCCCCAGAAATTTGGGAAAGTGTGGAACAAATGGGTTACCGCTAGGTCACCTAATATTTAGACCCTTATCTCCTAATGTGTGGGAAGGTGGAGCTCCGGCTGAGGTTGGAATGGGTTGTGGATCCCGAGACCTGGAGTACATAGAGGTGGTCATAATTAATTGGAGTGGGCCCCTACCGGTCCCAGTCCCCCCCCCCCTTGTCTTATTACAGTTGCCTACCCTTTGTATTTTTTATTTTTTCTCCCCTTATTGACCTCTGTCCCCCCCCCCCCCCATATGTTTTATTATTTTTTCTCAGTTGATACCTGCTCCGCAGAACGAGGGACTGTTATGATCAACATCTCATAAGTGATCAACCCCCTCTTATTTTTCCTTTTTTGTCTTTTGCTGTCCAGAACTATGCATGTGAATAAATCTCCATTTGCTTTTTCAATGTATCACATATGATATTGTATATTTGTTTATTCACTAATAAAAACCTTTCTGTTAAAAAAAAAAAATTGATGGTGACCGTTTGTGGACTGCAGTCTTCAAGTCATTCCACAGATTTTCAATGTTGTTTAAGTGCTCCAGTCCCTGCTGCAGAGAAACCCCCCCATAACAGGATATTATCACCTCCATGCTTTACTGTTGGAAGGGTGTTATGTGGATGGTGAGCTGTATTGGATTTCCGCCACACATATCGTTTGTTGTTTAGGCCAAATAATTCAATTTTAGTCTCATCTGGCCATAACACCTTTTTCCATGTGGCCTCAGAATCTTCAAGGTTCGTTTTCCTCAGTCGTGACTACATGTGGCCTTTCTTGAGGAGTGGCATTTTTTTTGCATCCCTCCCATACAAGACACATTTGTGGACAATTTGTGATATTGTTGTCACATGCACACAATGACCACTCTTTGTTATAAATTCCTGCAACTGCTTCAGAGTTGCTGTAGGCCTCTTGGTAGCCTATCTTACTAGAGACCAGTTTGGAGTGACCTCCTGATTCAGGGAGGATCTGTGTTGTACCAAATACCTTCCACTTCTTAATAAAAGACTTCACTGTGCTTCTAGGCATTGATAAAGCCTTTGACATTTTTTTTGTATCCATCTCCTGACTTGTGCCTGTCCACAACTTTATCCCAGATATCTTTTGACAGTGCCTTGCCACCCATAGTTGATTGTTTGCTTCAGTTGCACTACGATGGGCCGAAATGCTCCAGGAAAGCTCTTTTCATGCTGAGTTAATCAAAATGATCACAGCCGATCACAGATGAAAGCCAAATGGCTTTGTGTGCCATTGAGAAGGTAATTAGCTACTCCTGATTGAGTTTACAAGTAACTTTTTTTTAGGGGGACGGGGTGATCCTTTTTCAACTCAGTAAATCTGTTTTTGAATTTTTTTTTTCTCTGACATGTTGGTGTTATATCTTTCAATTGGATGTTATAAGTTGCACTGAGTAAATGCAGCTGGGTAAAACCAGAACTGTTTCTGTCTTCACTTTAGGCTGCAAAGCAACAAAATGTGATTATTATTAATGGGGGGAGGTCTTTTCTATATGCACTGTATGATTTAGGGGACCTTTTTTGGTTTTGGATAGAATATATGGTCCCCAGGGACACAGAACAGTAACATTTTGTTTTGTTTTTTACTCAAGTGAAGAATTATTAATCCCTTGGTTTCATGATGTGTGTGAGGAGACTTCCCATCACTTCCTGTGTATTCACCTAGACAGGAAGAGATGACAAAAAACCCAATGGCGGCACAGTCATCAATTAAAAAAAAACAGACAGTTTAACTCTTCTTCACTCTATCCACCTTGGTCTGGTGATCATCTTAAAACACCTTATTGATTTGTGTGTTTTAACATGACAGGATTGTGTACCATTAACTTCTTGCAAAAATGTATACTGGAGATCTAAAGTTTGGAATTAATAAGAAATGGCCTTGTTTTTTTTTTAAGGAGAATGTCCAAAAATAACAAGTTAAAGCTGTATTAATCCTAAACCAAAAATGTGATATATTGCACCTTACCAATCGATAGAAGGTGGCTGCATTTTTTTTAGGCTTTTTTTCCCCTCTGCTTTCACCTGGTAATCTGGCCAGTACCACACCTCCTGTTTAAGCATGCCTTCACTCTGGATGAAGGAGCACAGGGGCTCAGCAGACAGCAGCATTGTTAATTTGGGGGGAGGGTAGTGTTAGGCGGGTCAGCAGATTTAGATACAGTAACAAATTGAAGCCAAACTCCAGCTTACAATAAAGGTTTTGCATAAAGATAAAAGCTGTTTGTTGCAAACACCCCTATCAGTGGTAAATAGTTTGTCTCAACATTCTTAACTGATACCTTTGCAGGAGAGCTTGTTCTGTTAACCACTTGCTTACTAGGCACTTTGTTTGTGGGCAGTGAGTGTTGGCTGGTCCCTGCTCACTCCTTGCTTACTACTTTTTAGATTTTTTTGTGTTTCCTTTTCTCTTCTGTCTTTTTCATTCTTGTGCTCTTAGGTCTGTTTCAGAGACTGCTCTTCTGTTCCTAGCTAGGGATTTTGGAGTCTAGGGTAACCTGGCTGGTGCTCTGCCTTGTCCTATCTGTGGTGTGGTAAGTGGTAGCCTATTGGTTTAGCGTTCCTCCTTGCTAATCTGCAGTTATGGCCCCTGTTAACTCTTTGGTTTTACGGGTTGTCAATCATAGCACTCAGGGACTGAACTCCCCTATGAAACGTTGCAAGGTTTTACAGTATTACCATTCACAGAAGGTTGATGTTGTTTTACTTCAGGAAACACATTTCCCTTGCACTTATAATCCCTCTTTTGTCCATAACTAATTTCCTAAATTTTATCTGGTGAATGCTCTGGATAAGACCAGGAGTGTTATCTTTTTTTCGAAGTGTATCGCGTTTGTCCCCCTGCAGGAAATTCAGGACCCCGATGGGCGCTACTTGTTTCTAAAGGGCACTACTGATGGAAAACTTAATTTTTTTTATTTTGTGGTATGCCCCTAACCAGGGTCAGCTGTCCTTTTTCTCAATGTTTAAGGAGCTCATCCCCCATGTTGAGGGGATGGTGATCTTTAGAGGAAATTCCAACATTGCTCTAGACATATAGGAATACTATTTGGAGAGATTAACACTGGACTTTGCAGGCATTGAGATACACATAGGTAAAAATGTGAACATCTTTATTACAAAAAATTAGAAAGAAAAAAGAAAATATTATAAACAGACATTGTTAAAATACAGTATAAATATTGCCTAAATATTTTGCCTAAATGCTGTAGATCACACCACCAGTTACACCAGACAATTTTATTCTGAATGGTTGTATGAATATCCTTAAATTGACGATTAACAGTGGTCCATCAGGCTTGGTGTAGGTTGGTTGAGGCGTGCTGTAGCTCAGCTATACATGTTACGCACAAAAGCGGTTCTTCCGGAGCTTAGACATAACCATAAAAATAAGGAGAGTATTTAAACACACAGCCCATCAGCAGTCATAAAGCCTCACAATGTAGCAAAGGGTAGAAAGTGACCAATGCATATCTGTTAGTTCCTATAGGGTAACTAGAGTCTTAATAGTTCTGAGCTTAAATTATTCTTGATAGCTGTGGTGATGAAATAGCTGCAAAAGGTTACCATATAGTACAGGCATCTGCTTATAACCTCCGCCCCTCCACAGTGCACCCAGCACAGTGGAGATGTCTTTTTTAGGCCGACCGCTGCCCAGTTTAAGCTGTCCCCTAAGACTACACCTCGCCAAAATACTCCATTCCCTAGGCCTGGTTGACATTTTTTAAAGGAAATTCACCCTATGGGTAGGGATTACACTAGTTTTTATATCCCTCATGCCACGTATGCCAAAAGCGATCACATTTTTATTTCTGGTGGTAGTTTCCCTCTGGTACATAAGACAAATAATACAGAGACATCCTGGTCTGATCACTCCACTGTTTGTCTGATGCTTTCTCAAACCCAAGATCCACCGGACCCTTTTCGGTAGTGGCTAAATGAATCTCTGCTCAGTGACCCAAATAGGTGCACTGAAATTGACCGCACTTTGTGCAAATACTTCCAACAAAATGACACTGTGGAGTTGAACCCCTCTACGTTATGGGCGACCCATAAAGCCATCATATAGTGGAAAATTATCCAAATATCATCACAGGTTATAAGAGAGCGTCGGATAGATCTGGAGCGACTAGACTCTGACTTGCAGTCCCTTTGTAAGGCACATAAACTTAAACCCAATGATGAGACACTCACTAAAATTGAGTACACTAGAATGGCGCTTAATTTGGTTCTGACTACTAGAGCCGAGAAGAGCTTGCGTTGGAGTAGTGCCTATTTTTATTTTCAGTGTGATAGGATTGGCCCTATGTTGGCGGCCAAATTGACCCCTAAGGTCCTCTCCTATGCACTGCCAAGGCAGCGTTCTGCTACAGGGGGATACACACAAAATCCACAAAAAATCATGACATAATTATGATATTTCTACTCTCAGGTTCTACCGGTCAGACACCTCGGGGACCCCAAGGGATGTAGACTCTTTTTAAAATGACATCTTTTTGCCTAAGATGACAGCAGTGCACCGTGCTCGGTTGGAGGCCTCTATTTCGTTGGGTGTGGTTCTGGGGGCGATCAAACATGCTAAAACAGGCTCTGCTCCATGGCCGGATAATTTATCCGCTGTCTACTACAAGAAGTTTGCTGCCACCTTATCCTCATACTTGACTCGCATTTTAAATTTTCTGCGGTAGGGGGGGCTCCATGGATTCGGCCTTAACCACTTCCAGCCCAAGCTGTCAGGAACCATGAATCAGACTGAGACAGAAATGCAGCAAAATTCATACCTTTTATTGTAATGTTCAGATCAGTCAAAACATAAGCCAGGGATCGCAAGCCAAAGCAGGTAGTCCGACAAGCCAGTAATCAGGAAACCAGAGATAAGCTTAGTCAGAGGCAGAAGAACATGATCAGGAACCAGAAGGGACGTCAGCCGGGCAAAGTTTCACAGGAACACAGCAGAGAAACTCCAGACATGTTGAATAGGCAAAGGCAGGAAAGGCATGAACAAGGCAATTTAACCTCCCTGGCGGTATGATTATTTCGGATTTTAGGTGCTGAAAGCGGTACCATTATTTTGCAAGGAAATTTGGCGTTTTATATTGTAGGTCTGTAATTCTTAATAATAACACACTTAAATCTGTCCAAACAAGAGTAGATATCCCGGGTATGATAAAGTTTGAAACACAAAAACATAAATTATAATATAATAAATAAAAATAAATAATTAAAAAAAAGAAAAATAAATAGTAATAAAATAAATTTCCCCACGATTCACTATCGCTCAATTCTGCAAGTGTTCTAATTTACTATCGCTGTTTTCTAGGTGGTCTAAAGCCATTTTTGACGTAAAGGGACACTTTTTGGTTGCTATGGACAATCTCCAGTTTCCAGGCAGAAAGAACAGTATATATCACATAAAACTGCATGCAGGGCATTGGCCAAAGCACTGGGGACAAAAGGGATGTGAAATTATTTCATACAGTACTGTAATCTGTAAGATTACAGTATTGTATGTGTTATGATTTTGACATTTTTTTAATTTGCCGCCAGGCTCCGCCCCCGTGCGTCGCGACGCTCGCAGGGAACGGAGCCTGGCACAGAGAGGCTTCGGGCGGAGGACAGAGCCCGCGGACACTGCGGGGGACATCGCAGGATCCCAGGGACAAGGTAAGTAATGCCACACCAGGATCCTGCGATGTAATCCCAAGTGTGGCTCGGGGTTACCGCTAATGGTCCTGATTTTTAACCCCGAGCCACACTCGGGAAAACCGCCAGGGAGGCTACATAGCCGGAAGGGGCTGGCTGTAGTTGGGACTGACAAGCAGATAATGATAACCAGGTGAGCCACTGAACAATCGGTGAGTGCTGACAATTATCTGACAGCTAAGCAGTCTGAGCACAGAGAAGAGAGCTGCTAAGAGCCCAGCCCTGACACAATCCAATTCTGACACTTCGCACCTACATGTAAAAAAACATAATTGTTTTGCTAGAAAATTACTCAGAACCCCCAAACATTATATATGTTTTTTTAACAAAGACCCTAAGGAATAAAATGGCAGTCATTGCAACTTTTTTGTCACACAGTATTTGCGTGTCAATTTTTCAAACACAATTTTTTGGAGAAAAAACTTTCATGAATTAAAAGAAAAAAAAAACACTAAAGTTAGCCTGATTTTTTGCATAATGTGAAATATGGTGTTACACAGAGTAAATAGATACCTAAAATGTCACGTTTTAAAATTGTGCACACTCGTGGAATGGCGCCAAACTTCGGTACTTAAAAATCTCCATAGTCTACGTTTTAATATTTTTTACAGGCTACCTGGTTTAAACACCATTTACATATGTGGGCTCAATGTACATATGCATTCACTTCTGCATGTGAGCACATGGGGGCGCTTTAAAAAAAATATTTTTATTGTTTATTTTATATTTATTTTTTAATTTTTATACCTTCACTTAAATTTTTTTTTTTTTAATCATGTTTTGTACATATCCCTTGTAATAGAAATAAGGCAGAGAGGACCTGAAAAGAGCCTGAGATCCAAAAAAAAATCAAACAATCTCAGCCTTTCCAGCTAAAAACACGGCAGTATTTACATCTGTCGATGCCGGAAGTGACGTCGTGCTCGGCTTCCGAAGGTCATCGAGATGGCCGGGGACCATTTGGTCCTCGGTCAGCTCTATGGTAAACTTCCGCCGCTGGCCGATTCATTCTCTGGAGCGTGGTGGAAGTGGGGGGACGTCCCCTCACGCCGTCTGTAAAAACAGTCAAGCGGCTTGTTTTTAATTTGCAGATTGTTTTTACTTTGCAGGGAATCGCCAGCAGAAAAGAATGATATCTGAATGATGCCTGCAGGACGTCAAATGACTGCCTATGGGCGGGAAGTGGTTAAACATGGAATTTATTACAGTTATCCCTAAGCCTGGCAAGAATCCCGGTGAGGTTAGCAATTATAGACCCATTTCCTTAGATAACAACGATCTTAAGCTACTGACCAAAATCCTATCTAACCGACTTGCTTCTTTTATAGCCTCCTATGTCCATGAGGATCAGGTAGGCTTTATTCCCAGAAGACAGAGTCCTGACTGGATTCGCCGGGCTATCAACATAGTCTCTCTGCTTTGGTCCAGATGGGATGTGGCCCCCCTCAGGAAGTGTTTTTCTTGTCCATAGCTTTTCAGAAGGCCTTTCATACAGTCTCTTGGCCCTATATGTTTGAAGTCTTAGATATCTGGGGGTTTGAGCCCCAGTTTATTACAATCCTATGAGCCCTGTATTCTGCTCCACAAGCTCAAGTGCGCCTGCCAAGCCAATTCTCTTTCCCCATCTCTTTAGCAAATTCCTGAAGCAATCTGATAATCTGATAACCTTAGGGGTCAAAGTCATGGGGGAGGATAGGAACAACAACAGATCAACAGATCGGTCCGGATGGCAGTTGCCATCCGGACCGATCCAGAGATCCGGGGGGGGGGTGCGTTGTAGGGAGCAGGAACATAAATGTACGCTGTTCGCAGATGATCTGTGGCAGAATATCGGGGTTGGAAGTCAATATGGCTAACTCCATGGCACTGAATGTTTCCGTCTCCACAGATATGGTTGATCATCTTAGAAACCACTTCTCTTTCATTCGGAACAGTACTCATATTCCGTATTTAGGGGTACAACTAATGGCTAATATGGACTCTTTATATGAATTTAATTACCCCTCCATGTTTTACAAACTGGAGGCAGACCTCCAACGGTGGTCCCTAAATAATTTATCCTGACTGGGTAGAACCCATACAGTTAAAATTACATTATAACTAAGAACACTTTACTTCTACTACTTTAGGTCCTTGCCTATACCTGTTCCACAATCGGTGCTTGTTCGTTTTCAAGCAAAGGTGGTATGGCATATATGGGGCAATCGAGGGCACCAATTTTCAAGGAAAATTCTATTTTACCCTAAGACTCAGAGAGGGCTGGGGTTGCTTGATTTTTTTTGCTACTATCAAGCTGCTCGTTTCACACAACTCTAAGTGGTATATTCTCAATACGCCAAACCAGACTGGGTGCGTATGGAGAGGATGGCAATTCCAGGCTTTACGTTGGACTACCATTTGTGGAGCTCTCCTAAGCATCGTCCTCCCATCTTGGCACCTAATCTCTCCTATTTGGTAGCATTATGGGATAGGCCCCCCTCTGATAGTGACTTGGTGTGTACTTTCTGTCCATTAGTACATTTGTTAAACAATTTGGATTTCACTCAAGGGCAGGACATGAAAACCTTTAAGTGGTGGTTAGACAAGGGGCTATACAGATTTGGGGACATTATTACACACAGAGGACCTTTTACGCTGCACCACTGTACAGAGGTCCTCAAAATGCAGAGCATTTTCAGTTTTTTCAAATTTCACACTTTTTACAATCCCTCTGGCCGGTTAAGCCAGACCATTATCAAGTAACCCCATATGAAAAATGGTGCACTCAGGATGCAGATCAGCACGGGGGTATTTCCCTTGTCTATGGGCTGTTACTGGCTCACCTCCTAAACTCCCTTATTTGGTAGACTGGGATACTGATCTGGGAGAGGAAAGGGACACGAGTTATGGCACAGATGTTTCCTGAGGTCATACACGGGTATCTTGAATGTAGCCTTAATAGAGGCAAATTTAAAGGTGCTTACCCGCTGGTACTTAGTGCCAACTCAGTTGGCCAAAATGTACACCTCTGTATCACCTTTGTGTTTTGGAGGCTGTCACATGATGCGGTCAATGTGCCATATCTGGTGGGAATGCCCAAGGATCTGTAGCTTTTGGAATGTCATCATTGCCCTGATTCATAGGGTAATGGGACAGTTAGTTACCCAGACTCCTTGTATAGCACTTCCGCTGTGCCTGGTTTACCTAAATGCTTACAATGTTTGATTTCCTTTATTTTGCTAGGGGCTAAGATGACTCTTGCTAAATTCAGGAAATAACCTACCGTATCCTTGTCGCAGGCTAGGAAAAAAGTCACCTGGATCATGTTACATGAATATATTGTTAGCATTCTGAAGGACACAGTAAAAGAATTTGAACATATCTGGGAGCCATGGGTTGCCTAAATGCATGTCTCTCTGGTGTGTTAGGTTTTCTTTGGGGAGTTTTAGGGAATAGTTTATTCCCTCTGTCTTGGACCACTTCCCTTTGCTTTTTGATTTTTCCTTCTCTTCTCTTGTTCTTTTTCTTTTCTTCTATTTTTCTTCAACTGTATGTTTGATTACCCAGGAGTTTGATGGCCCATGGCTTCACATGTTCAGCTTACTGATATTTGGGTGGTCTTCGTTGGGTTTGTATCCATCTTCCTGATGCATCAGGTGATAGAACATTGCTGCCCGTATAAACTGTTGTTGACTGTATTATTTTGAGACTGGTAATGTGGGAATTATTATTCCATGCATTGCATTTGTTTTGCTCATTTGTTCTGCTGACTGTGGCACTTTTGTATTGATGCTTGTTTTATTACTTGTATTATTTCCAATAAATATTTCGAAAGCAAAAAATCTGACAGGGGTTATAACCCTCCCTAGCTCTATCGATTATGAAAAAAAAAGGTTTTGTCTATAGTTCTATGCATCAGTCTCACTGCAAGGTGATCTAAATTTTATTACACTAAGCATTTTATTCCTAATGGTCAGTTTGTTACTTTAGTTTTGTGATCTCCTCCTTTCCATTCCCACTGTGTCATGCCATTCCACATCCTCAGCGTGTTGCTCCTTATGTTATATTTGAATCCTTTGTTTTCAGCTAGAAAATCAACATGGTCTCTAATGTCTGGACTTTTTGGAAATTCTCCTTGGAAAAAATTACACAGACATGAAATGGATATGTCTTTGAAGTGCCATGAGTCATACCTGGTTAACAAAAGCCTTGCCATGGAAACTGCACCACAAATATAGGTATCAGGATTTTTTTGAACACTACTTGTATTTGAAATTGCTTATGTTCATGTAAAACAATTGAGATAATGGCCTAAAGTGCAACCTGTAATGTATGAGGAGCAAAGCACAACTCTCATGTTAGCACCTTTCTTTTTTTTCTGTTTCTATGCAGCTCTACAACACAGATCAGCACAACAGTTTATCAAATTAAAATCAATTTTCTCTACGTAACGGTACTTTTGTGTAATGCCTAATTACTGATTATATCCAGCCCTCAGTAAATGTCAAAATATTATCATTATCCATCATCCATCTCAGGGTAACGTTCTAGGAAAATCTGCACTCCATAAATGATGTGGTCTACCACTGCTGACCTCGCCTCCAGAAAATCCTTCTTTGCCTGGCTGTAAATCCAGTGGCTGCTATAGGTTTTGGTGTCCTGAATCCATTCTGTCATCTATTGTTACATGCTTCTTCTAGGTATGTGACTTAGAATATATTGGAATCGAGGAGAGCCAAGCATTACGCATTTAAAAAAGGAAGTCAGCAATGGCAACCCATAGTTTTTAAGTACACCGCTTGTTTTATGCTATTAACCTATGGGTTTATTAAATGACACAAGAGCAAAGTATATAAAACCAGTCAGAATTATTCATATTTGTATTCATGTAATTTTACATGATAACATTTATTTTCCACAGTATTTTGGTAAAATCTAGATTTTTTTAAAAATAAAATATTAATTTTTTTTTTGTAGTGTCTTGTTTTTAATGCATTGTATTACTCAGTGGCAGAGCAAGATGATTTACCCTGCAAGGTGAAAGATGCTAAAGTGAGCTCTGTCCCTTTGTGTATTTCCCGGAACTCTCTATGTGTTCCCTTTCCTACCTATAGTCCCCTATTTAGATACATGCAGAGAATGAAGTTACGCTTACCTCTTGTGCTGTCTGCCAACTCAGCTGGAAGCCATTGCTGTTAAGATAGTTTAATCAGTAAAAGCAGGATGATCCTGGGTCTGTCCATTTATGGCTCAACCAGCCAATCTGGTGCCATATACAGGCACTAACCAGGTCCTGAAGCTTAATTCAATACTCCTAAACAACAGAGTAGTATGCCAGCAGGACAGACATCCAAAACACTCTGTGCATGACAAGCAGAACAGACACAGAAAAAACTGGCAAGCGTGGCATGGCAAGCAGCAAAACGTATAAAAGCTTAGGACTACGATATGGTTGAACATTTCTAAATGTTCCTCCAATATTACTTCCCAGAGGTCAGCATATAACGTGGTCACAATTTGGTATTTGGTCCTGTCTAGGTTTGCTCATTTGTATCCAACTACATGGAATAAGTACTTTAGAGGTTCAATGTGGGTTGGCGATGTTAAGCGTAATTAGTAGATGAATATTTTTGTATAAAAAGTATTTTAGCCAGTGGTAATTTTGGCAGCAAATTTTGATTTAGTTTTAGTCTTATGCCGTGTAAACACGAGCGGAATGTCCGACAGAAAAAGTCCAACGGGAGCTTTTCATCGTATATTTCGATCGTGTGTATGCCCCATCAGACTTTTTATGTCAAAAATTCTAACGGACCTAGAAAGAGGACATGTTCTAAATTTTTCCGACGGAACCAATTCCTATCGGGAAAACCGATCGCCTGTATGCTGTTCCGACGTACCAAAAAACGACGCATGCTCTGAAGCAAGTACGAGACGGAAGCTATCGGCTACTGGCTATTGAACTTCCGTTTTCTAGCCCCATCGTACGTGTTGTACGTCACTGCATTCTGGACGGTCGGAATTTGGTGTGACCGTGTGTATGCAAGACAGCTTGAGCGGACTTCCGTCGGAACTCTGTCGGAAAAACCTTCAGAGTTTATTCCGACGGGAAAACCGGTCGTGTGTACGCGGCATTAGTCTAAGGACTAAAATGGCATTTTAGTTTAAATCCTATTTTAGTCTTCTGCAAGTGTTTTAGTTTTAGTCATATTTAGTCGACTAAATCTCTGCAACATTTTAGTCGACTAAAACTCATTTTAGTTGTCTAAAATCGAATTGGTGTAGTTAAATTGTAATGCATTTTTTAAGCATGTCTCTACAATTTCCAAACTCATTATATACTACTGCTGGAGTGAAAAAATCGAATATGTTGTTGTTATTACTGGTTAAGTTTGAACATACACTACAGACACAGATTTAGTCGTTATATAACGTCTTTATTTAAGTAAAACCGTTTCGTCAAGAATTTTGCTGTTTTGACAAAAGGGTAATGTAAAAATACCAACCGCCTCCCCCCCAAAAAAAAATCCCTGCAATACCAATGTACATAAGACTGTTCCCAAAAAGTGGAGTTAAGTATTG
Organism: Lithobates clamitans; assembly: GCA_037952925.1. NCBI lineage: Eukaryota > Metazoa > Chordata > Amphibia > Anura > Ranidae > Lithobates > Lithobates clamitans. The sequence goes on along the minus strand of JBBGZY010000135.1, from coordinate 16,273,362 downwards.
CTGTACTTACCTTTGTATGAATTTCAGGATGAGTTGTCTGCAAATGACGCTTCAAGTTTGTTGTATTTTTACCAGAGAGTGTCTCTCAGTCTCCACATGGTTTGCAAGGAGTCTTGTTGTTCCTACCATTAAATGTAAAATAGATCCATAGATCTTCTCTTTCTACCAGTGACAGTCACAGAAGCCGACATTTCTGTTTGGAGTCGTGGATAGCCTGTATGCTGCAGTGCACAGTGCTCTCTGGACAACGGTGGTCTGAATACAGTAGGCCTGTAAAATTTTGAAATAAATGCAGCACACACAGTGCTGGAGCCTGGATTGTGGTCTGAGGGATGGCCTGTAATCGACAGTGCAAAACGGGCCTGGATGCCACTGCCAGTGGTCAGAGGAGGCCTGCACAGTTGCATGTGCACTGTTGCACAATGTGCTCTGGATGGTTTCATTCCATCCTGCCGTAACAATTATCAGGCTGGCAACATACAGTTAAACTTTGTTTCATATTTAATCTGACAGATCATTATTTATCAGCTAAAAACCATGTAGTGTCAGAGTTTTCCGAAACAATTCATTTAAATATTCTATTAAAGGAGAAGTAGGGACAAAGCTTTTTGTCCCTACTTCTCCTATGGATCACAGGAGTGCAGTTCGTTCTGCACTCCTATGATTCGTTTTCTCACTCAGCCGGTCCAGGCTGGGGAAAGATCCTGACTTTACAGTTGGGATCCACCCAGATGCCTGGACCGGCAGCTGGCTCAGCCTCTCAGCTGCGCCGCTGGGAGACTGAGCCAGCTGCTCTCTCCCCTCCAGTCCCAGCCCAGCTCCTGGTATGAGGTTTTTTTGCTTTTTTTTATATACTCCATACTGTGCCGTTACTACAGGTAAATAGACTGTGCACTACGCAAGTGCACTTACACTCATCTTGCCCAGAGCTTAGTAAATGTGGTAAAGCTCTACTGATTTCCATCATTCAATAATGCGCATGCAAAAATACTTTTTTTTAATTTTCCTTGCACCTGATATATTCCTTACAAGGTGAAGCTTTACCACATTTACATTTACTACAGAAAAAATTAGTGCAACTGCACTTGCAAAATACAGTCTATTTGCTTTTAGTAAATCTACCCCATTGCATAATTGTGTACTGCAGAAAAAAAAGGAACAAAGGCATGAACATCACTTTCTGTACGCTTTTTTTTTTCCAAAACTATTTTTTATTTCTGTACTAAATCATCAATATACAGTGCAACAAACTATTTTGGTGCAGAACAATTAATTTAAAAAAAGTAGTTGGCTTTGAATACATCACAGTTTAATTCTGAGAAATACACATTCACAAGGCATAGCGAGCATAGACCGAATTAGTAGAAACAATTTGTACAATTAAAGAACGAAGTCAGCTTCACTTTCAGGTTTCGAATCCTAAACAGTTTATTGATCAGTTTGAAGCATTTAGCCATACTGGTTTGTCTGTCAGTATTACAACATATTTAAGTGGACTTGTAAGTTGGATGGTACACAATCTTTAGAATATGTTAGGTACAGCTATTTCATACATTTAAAGGCCAACTTAGCACACATTTAAAATGCATGTATAAGAGAGGTAAAGCCTTTACAACCCATTCATCCACTTGTGCTGTGTTGTATGGCTACATACCGTAGCATAATAAAAGTGACAAAACTTTCCAGCTCCTGCAAACTGTTGTGTGTACCACTGCCCTGCCTCCTGTCTACTGTACATACTTAAGGTGAACATATTAGTCATTGCATTCTGAAAAAACATTCATGTCCCTCCTTTGTCCACCTATAGGGTTACACACCTGGCATGCCCACTGCAAGCCAGATTTCCACTTTTCTCCTGACATGTAGCAATTTACTATGACAGATTTCATGTAATAACCCCACAAAATTTTTTCATGTCTTCAAGAGAACATTACTAAACTGACTTGTTTTTTTTTTAATTGTTTGCTGTTGTCCTCTAATCTCATATTAAATCATTCAATGGAGCTGATTTAACAATAGAACAAAGACTGTTAAAATAGAAATGTATACTGTATTCATTTTCATGTTGCAGTGTTCACTTGGCTTAGAAAATATTGTAAAGCACTGTTTACATCATTCATCCAGTCGTGTGAAGGCAAATATCCCATTTTATTTTATGTGTTCACTTTGAATGGCATATAATTGACCATTTAAAGTGAACACATCCTCACCTTATATATTAAACCATGTGAACATACACTATACAAAGTGAATATAAACCTTGCTATGTGAACAGCCTCTAGTAAATCAACCCCACTGACCTTGATCTCAGACTTTGTTTTTTTTTTTTCTCCCAGAATCCCCTTTTATTTTTGATAGCAGCATAAAAATTAAGTAAATGAGGTCAAACAACTTTTTTTTTATTATTAAAAACCAACTCCCCCGAAATAAATATTCCATCCAAAAGCTAAAACTGCGTCACCCTACAGGACCTGAACATTCTGGTGGGGACATCTTACAGCTGCAGTCCCTGAGCGTTATAAAAAAAAAACAAAAGAACAAATTCAGTATAACTTGCAAGCAAATATACAGCACTGAAATATCGGTTTTAGGTGAAGTTGGTCTTTAAGAAATTGAACTTGTTTAGCAAATATAATATATTATGCAGGATTCCTGCCAAAGTACATTTCTATTTAAAGCAAAAATATAGCCAAACCATCCAATACACAGTAAATATACATTTATGCAAACTACTTTACCTGCCACAGTTTTAGTAATTTAGCCTGAGCTCTGCTGCATGGGAACTGCAAGAGTGCAGCTAATTACACTGCTTCCATTTTTAAAAAAAATGTAATGATATATTAATGATTAGAGAGCTGCAAAAATATGGACCTTTTATCTACCTGGAGTCCAGTATTAAAGTACTTTTAAATTACTCCTCAAGAAATGCATAGCTGGCCAAAAAGGTGGGCTCCGATATTTGCATAGAGCTGTTTTTGAACATGGCCCATGGACAAATTGTTGTTTACACGATCCAAGACATTTCTGTATTTATGGCCCAAGAGTATTTTGAGGTTTTCAAAGAAGAAGTTGTGGTCAAGAAAGTCATAATGGCTAATTCAATAACAGTTTATTGAAGTAGTATGTTAGACTTTATGCCAAGGCTGACATACCGTAAACAGTGACATGCTTTTTCTGCTGCACACAATAAAGGCAGCCTTGAGAATGCCAGTACTTTCTTTCACAGTCATATCTAAATGTTCAGCCTAGTAATTCATGTTGTCACTACAAAACCCTGTAGCTTTCTGTAAGTGACTTCAACTCTGTGGTCTCATGAATGATGTCAGTCACATGTTCCTCTATTGGGTTCTGGTCTGTAAATGTGCATAGCACAAGAATGCAGTCACGTATAGATGGGAGGCTCTTCATTTGATGCATATATGGCCATTCACAGGCATTGCTTTTACTTAAAGTGACGCTGTTGCTACACTAACAAACAATTAAAAACATTTTTATGAAACTTTTCTTACTCTTTTTGCCCTCTCCCTTCTCCTGAGCTCATCTAATCTACCCTCCCTCTTCACAATTATGATTTTTTACAGGTATTTTTATAGGGCTGACAATGTATGCAGAGATTAAGACCCCTTTCACACTGGGGCCACCCGTGCGTTATCGGTAAAGCGATGCTCATTTACTGCTGTTTTAGTGGCGCTTTTAGGACACTAGCGGGGCGCTTTAACACCAAAGAAGGGATAAAAAACGCCTGTGTTACAGCGTTTTTGAAGTGCTGCCTATTCATTGCAATGGGCAGGGGTGTTTTGGGAGCGATGTATAAAGCGCTCCCAAGCCACACCAAAGATGCTGCTTGTAGGACTTTTTCTAATGTCCCGCAAGCACACCGCCCCAGTGTGAAAGCCCAATGGGAGGCAGTTTTCAGGCGCTATTTCTAGCGCTAAAATGCCTGAAAACTGCAGTGTGAAAGGCCTCTTAGAGATTGTAAATTCACCTGCCCTTAAAGAGCTTACAATCTGAGGTCCCTTTCTCACATATGCATACTAGGTGTGATTTTGATGGGAACAAATAAAACTACCAGTATGTCTTTAGAGCGTGGGAGGAAACCCATGCCAGCACAGGGAGAATGTGTAAACTTCATGCAGGTATTGTCCTTGGGACCCTAGTGCTGCAAGGCATAAGTACTAACCACTAAGCCACTATGCTGCCCTATAATTACAGTGGGTTTCTTCTTCCTGACGTCCATGCATGTACAGGGGAACTCCACAGACATGAATGGGGGCCCTCAACTGAGCTGTCTCTCAGCCACATAGACATCTAAGGTGTTTTATCGTGAAGGCAGCAGGAAGGAGATGAAAGGCTGACTGGTGGTAGACATCAAGAAGGGACATGGCTGTACCCATTGCAAGAACTAGGTAAGTATGAAGCTGTAATGAGTGAAGGTGGGTTAGATGAACTCAGTGTTGGATTGGGGGGGCTTTCAAAAAAAGGCAAGGAAACTTTTAGAAAACTTTGTTTTTCTGCCTTCACAAGCTCTGATGACTGAAGAATCATCAGCATCCAACACATTCTGGGAGTGTCAGATGCCAGGTCTACCACTATGAGTTGTGTTCCCATCTGCTGTCCCTACGTCAGTAGTTCTGTAGTGATGTATGGATGGCAGATAGAAGTGCATTGTGCAGAGGAAGACCAGGAATCCAACATGCTTGTAAGTGTCAGATGCTGAAGATTCTTTGAAAGATCCAAGATAGTGCCTACTGGAGACTTAAGTTTCATACCTCTTCTTTTCCAGGCAGCTTGTTTAGGCTTTTTTTGTAACAACAGTGCTGCTTTAAAATTTTAGCCAGACTTAAATTTTTGGAATAAAAAAAAAATTAAAAAACAGCATTCAAGAGGCAGCAGTATGTCTAAATGCCTGTAAACCAATTATAAACCACCTCTGAAAGATCACTTTACAGATGGGTCAGAAAGCCTGCCTCCCGTGTGAATGGTCCATTTGATGGTTAGAAACTGCTGCATGCCTAATTGAAATTGCACCATATATAAATGCATATATCAGAACTTTGCTGTTGAATAAAAGACACAGATATCAAACATTTTTGTATGCAATTAACTAAAGTGTGCCTTTGTGAATGAAGCATAAGACACCGTGGACACCCCAAGACAGAACCTGGCATTTGTGGCTGCATAGCATACTACTAAATGGTTCTTCAAAATTATTTTTATAGTCCTTGATGGTGCCATCATTAAACATTCACCATTATTTACTATAGCAAATAAAAGAAGTTGTAAAAGAAACCCTTAACATATATTGCATAAAAAATACTATTACACAGCTAAGAGCATGTTTTTCACTGTTTTTTTTTTACATAAAGAGATATTATATCTCAAAAGACTACATCTTTGAGATGCATATTTTCTAGAGCTGAAGCAGATATTTCCAACACCAGCTAAGAGGAGTCAGAAAACATTACATTCAATAAAGTATCCAGATTGACTTCTAAAATTACCCAAAATTATGCCTAACTGATATATCAGTAGGTACTGATAAGTTTAATCATCCACTTCTCAACTATATCTCTAAAAGACTCCACGGACAAAGGTGTCTTTCTCTATAATCTAAATTTCCTATTTAACTTTCCTAAAATTAATAAATGGAGAATGGAAAAGTAGGCCATGTAAAAAATATATAACTGCTATGAACATCCAAAAATAGCAGTAGATGTAAGAGGCCATAATGTTGTTGTGAAATTTGAGGCTAGAACCTTCAAGGAAGGCTGTTTTATTGATCAATTGTTATTAATATGTAAAATCATTCCACTAAATAGGAAAAACCACTCAAACCTAAATCTGTTTTTAATTATCTGCCTGTTTTGTATCTTCACCTCAAAGTAATGAGTTCAGTGATTGATACTAAAGGGAAATGTAAGTGGACAACCTTTAACTTTTAAAGCATTCATTGAATTCTAGACAAATAGGTACCTGTAAAGATAGGGAACATACAGTATTCAAAAAATTATAGACCATGCCCAAACCTTGTTAATATAAACGGCAATACATTGTGAAATTTAGATAATCCAAATAGATATTAAATATTAAATGTTTTTTTCAGTGGTGTGATTACCACCGTAGCAGCCTATGAGGCTACTATGGGGCCTAGGGATGTGGGGGGCCTGATTGGACATTCTATAGTGTCCTTGTACTGCATCCAGGGCTGCAGAGTGGCATTGGGTGCCACGTGCTAGATCAGACTTTCTCAACCTTTTCAACACAGAGGAACCCTTGAAATACAGTTCCCATCTCAGGGAACCCCTGCTAAAAATGACTAGATCTACAACCCATAATACATTAGTGTGATGGACAGTGGGAAGAATGCTCCTTACACTTGTGGTCATTAGGACGAATATTCCCTAAAAAGATCAATGGTAACTTACTTGAGAGGCAGAAATTTCCTCATTGCTCAAGGAACCCCTAGCAACCTCTGGAGGAACCCCGAGGTTCCATGAAACCCTGGTTGAGAAACCCTGTGCTAGATTACTGTGTTTTCCAGCACCTGGCACTGCTCTATTAGACATCAAAAGGAGACACTTTAGATAAATGCTATGCAGAAAAGTAATAGGCCTACCATCAGTACAGGCACCCATTGGGCAGTGAAGTTGGGTCTTTCCTCTCCCTGATCATGTGACCATACACATGAGAGGGGAGAGGAAGAAGCTTCCCTTCACAGTGGATGCCCATACTAATAAGGCTTGAATTAATGGGGGGGAAGGGATGGGGAGTAAAATAATTGGTGCATGCAACACCCACTGAGCCCCCAATCCCTCAGGCGCCTCCAGCCAGCTGCTTATCCCTGACCCCCCACAGTGCCCTCCAACCCCATAGCACACTCCAAATTTACACAGTGCACTTTAGCTCCCATTGCACACCCCAACCTCCCCCAGTGTCCCCTGAGAACCCTGGCTGTCCAACCTCCAACAGTGCTTCCCAGCCTCTCAAAGTGTATGCCAAGTAAGTGTTTGCACTAGCTACCAATGGTAAACATAGCCAACATGGCTGTGATTGCACTGTCTAACAAAGCATAACAAGAGCATTTGCATTGACCATCAGTCTATAGCAGGTAACACATTTCAATGGCCACCAATGCGCTAAAAGGGATTTTACGGTGCTGAGCCCTTTGTAATAAAAGGGAAGTTTTATACTGACTGCCAATGTAAGCAAAGCTGTTTATCAGCAACCAGAAGTAGAGGGAAGTGTCATTATTTGAGATGCAGTATATTACAATGAACACCAGTGCAAAGTGATGGCTACCACCGAGCTAGGTTTTCAAGTAGCCCAATCAAAATTTTGCTATGGGTCCTTGTGATTTATAGTTATGCTCCTGGGTTTTAGTTTGTGTGGTTGGGCTTAAGCCATTGCTATAGGGATACAAGGAGTGTTCTCAATAAAACTACAATCTATATTTGCTGCAGTTGATTTGTCACTCTACTAACTAGATTAAAGAAGAATTCTAGCCAACTAACATAACTTGATGGTACTTAAACATACAGTATAACAGGTATACAATTTTAGAAGTGCTTGTAGCACTGACCCATTACTGAAACGTAATTGACAACACATATATAACACACTACCATAATATTAACACACTATAAAAAAATGTAATCTCTAAATTGAACTATATTATTGAGGTTAGAAAATACAATGTTTTACGTGATAAACATTGCAGCTTATAAGCAATGGCAAAGAAAGATGAGGACAACAACAGGACATCCTAGGTGTCATTTTTAGATTTATCATTTAAAGGTTATATGGTTACTTTAGTGCAGTGCTTTTATCAGGTGGTGGCTGCATCTGATTTTATGAAAACCTGTACTGAGAGAAATATAGAACAAGCCATTTCTGACCTCCAAAAACTCCTGCCTGTCTCTGGCATAAATACCTTGAATTTAGATCAGGGAAATCTGAGTCAGTGCTCCTAATCTGCATACTTGTTCCAGGTCAGCAAATCAGAATGTTTTTAGCCACTGGATCATCATGACAGCCAGAGAACTAGCATTTTCAAAATTTCCACAAAAAAAAGGAAGTGCTCACAGTGTGGTCACAGCACAGAGGACACGTAGGAACAAATCCACCACTAAGATCATTTTTGATAAGTCATGAAACAGGTTATATCCCGATAGTTATTGTTCAGTTTAACATTTCATAACAAAAATTTGTATTTAAAATACTGATCTGTGATCTCAAGTACTCTAGATGATGCAGCATGTTTCTTTTATAAGTACATTCACCCAGAAGGAATTAAGTTAAAGCTCCCATATGTCTATTACTTATTACATCTGTTATTGCAGTTGAACAATGATAGCATCACATGAGGCTTGTCAGTTTAGTTGATGAGGGCATGGGACATACACAGTGTTAAAAATAGGCCTTCATTCCGGGAGAGGGACATGGCGAATTGGCCGGTGATAGTCTTCAGAGCTGCTAATAAGATCTGAATACTCATATCCTCTCATGAAATGTCCTCCATTTTGTTCAGTAAAGCTAATGAGTTGTCTTGCAACTACTGGCTCAACCTAGAAAACAAAGTATAACACTATGGTCATAGAGTAAAACAAATGAAGCTTACTGCGAATATAGTTATATGTCCATATTTTACATATATGAAGATTGCTTAATAAAAGAAAATGATGATTGTACAACAGCTATGAGCAAATTCTTCTTTATTCTTTCATAAAAATTGTACACAAGGATGAAAGGAGAACCCTGCACATGTTACGCTCACAGGCACTTAATCATGTAATCATGTACTCTATGATAAAATGCCTATGAGCGTGAAACATGTCAGAGTTCTCCATTCATCTTGTGTGTCCTCTTTTTGTGAGTAAAGAAAGAGGTCAGTGTAGTCATATCATTTTCTTGCATAGTTGGCTGTCAACAAGTGAGCTGGATGAGCATCTGGTGACAGAGGGCAAGCTTGGGCTGACCTGGAGCAACACATTGGGTTTGATTTACTAAAGGCAAATAGAGTGTTCCCTTTGAAAGGTAATATCCCCCCCCCCCTGCTTAGTGAATGCGGCTGAAGCTTTGCTCACATCCATAATCCAATCACGGGCAAGCAAAATATTTTTGTTTCTTTGCATGTGATTGGGTTTTTCTTGCAAAGTGGAATTTCACCACATTTGTCAAGCTCTGGGAAAAATTCACTTGCAAAATTCACTTATCAAGAATAAGCTAAGAATAGGTACAGCAGCTAAACTGAAGCCATGTCAATTCCATGATCAATGGCAAACCTTACACAAGGGCAACATGACAATAATAGTACCAAAAATACTAAAAACATGGTTTCTAGCTTAATAGTTATATACGTCAAAAAGGAAAATGTGACAAACAGCACCGAGAGGTAAAGAAAACCACAAGAGTACTCACATGAGCCGTAATTAATTTCCTTCCTCTTTGTGCGTCTGGAAATTCTTCTCCAAAACACAGAACAATTTGAAATCTTGGAACTGGACGACCATGGTGAGCAAACGCCTGGAGTTCTGGTGAAAGTATAACATGTTAATAAATAAAATGTGTGCCAATAATTTAAAACAGCATCAGTGATTTGTATACCAGATAAGGGTAAAGTGATTGCTTTAAAGAAAGACTAGAGTGAAAGGGTATTTATGGCACTTAAAGGGTTAAGACCATAGGGCTATGTCTTTGTACAAAACAGCTAAAAGTCCAATTAAAATGCAATCCAATGTGGAATGCAAGGGAAACACTCTTAAGGTCTGCTTCAAACTTATGGCTGCCTTCCAAGAGCTAGAGGTGAACTCTAGAAACAGGATGCAAGCAGAAAGACAGAAGCACCGTCTAAGTGCAGCAGACCAACAATTTTTATTAAACTCATAAATTGACAACTCCGCCTTATGCTTTAGAGAAAGACCATAGCTGCAGAATTTCCCTATTAAGGTAGTGTCATAGGGACATTTGTTTGATCTATGCTACTTCTACAAGCTGTCAAAGGGATTGAAACAACTACAGCATGCATTGAAATACAATCATTGGCCTAAGGAAAGTACAAGGAGTGCTCCTGGCCCATTTGTTTTTCCCAGTGTTGATGAGGAAATCTGAAGCAAGACTATTGTCCAATATTGTTTCACTCTAACTTCTATAGTGGTAACAAAAATCCAAAAACCTCTCAACATGTGTCCACTTAATTTTCTCCAAAACCCTATTACCCTCAGGGCTCATATACTCTGCAAAGATTTTATAACTTTTTTTGTGTTCCGAAATCCTGGCAATGCATGGACAAAAGAAATAAAACCATTTATCCCAACTGCAGTTGTAACGCAGTTGAAACTAAAGCCCAAAGTTGTATTCAAACATACTGAATGTGTTATCTCCCTAATGTTGGACGGTATGGCAATAAATAGCGCGGCTTTTAATTATGCCATGTGACAAGCCTCTCTTTACACAATCTATATATTTCTACACATTTTAAAGATTTTAAAATACCTGTTATAAACTGTTGCGTATCAAATAGTTTGCAGGGCAAGTCCCGTTCTAGCTTATTGGGCCGATCACTGTACATGGACAAAGGGCCCTCCCAGTATATTCTGCTCTGGCACAGTCTCTTGGCATACATTCCATCATGGGCCATCCACAGAATGACACCACGCTCCAAATGACTCAAAAGCTTCTCAATGTTTTTCCGCAGGCCATTGTCTTCAGGGTAAGGGAATAGGACTTGATCCAAGCGACTTGTTTCATAGCACTGTCCATGTGCAATTCTACAGCCTTCTGGGTTTGCTGTAATTCGCTCACCAACCAGGGTGTCACGGTAATATAAGCTGATATGAAGGCGGCAGTCTAAGCAAGAAAATATACAGTACATTAGCTTGTAAAACACAGGCATTTTACAGTATACAATAGAGATGTAACTGCTTAGTGGTTGCATTTGTTTCCTATAATAATTGAAGAACCTTATTGTATCATAGTCTTAAAAAGTATGGCCAACTTACAGATAAAAACTGATAAGCATCTGGATGGATGGCGGTCGGTCTTGCAATTAGCAAATAAAGGGAAATGGAGAAAGCCTCAGTCATTAGATTAGGAAATATGGTTTGATTTAAATGGAAGGTGGAGTGTCAATTAGTGGGTCGTTGGTCAACAGTCTAGTTTGGTACTATTGGATATTTTGGAAACTTTGAGCTATGGATTGTTGGGTGTCCACAGGCAGGTTTTGAATGAAAGACTCCCAAATATCAAAGAATTTTTGAACCTGTGATCCCTTACTTAAAGAGGCCTTCACCCATTTCATGTGGAAAACATTACATTTCCAGAAACAAAGAAATAGTGGGGGATTCCGGGTCTATCAACTTTCAGTGCTATGAGAGATAAGACAATGAGGAATTGCTTACAGCCCTTTGAAATGTTTTTACCTGGGGGGGGTTAAATAGGCCAAAACTTCCCATGTAGGGGTTAAATGTAAATAGCTCACTAGATATGTGGTAGCATAATGTACTACAGAGTGCCAAAAATGTTTATTCTTGGATCATGCTCAAAACCATAAAACAAGTCCATGTTTAGATGCCCACATTTCAGGCAGCAGAAAAAGGGGCTCAGGTCCAAAAGGTAAGAGCAATGTGGAGACACATAAGAATGATGGAACAGCCAAAGCAAAATTTTGCTGTACATTGTAGCTTTAATCATTCCCCAAGACAAACGTTAGGATTTCTGAAGAACATTAACTTAAGGCTGGGGGAAAATTTTGATCCATTTGTTAAAGCCAGCTGTTGAAGTGGTGTAGTCCAGTGGCTGCTGAAAAAAAAAACATATAGAGATTGCTTTTTAACTTGGGTTAGGGTATCCTAGGAGCGTATCCAAGGGGTTTTCCAGTCTTTCAGAGAAAATTTTTTAATGATAGAGATTATGAAAGATTTTATTCATAGAAAAATAAATGAGTTACTAAATAGGCATGGGAACTTCCCTAGAGCTGAATTAGTAGGAAGTAGTTCCTGGTTGTCAACATCTACCAGGAATTTTATAGCATGAGAGGGTGTCTGAAGAACTTCAGGAGGTCCAAGTTCCATAAGGGAAGAAGAAGAGATACGTGGCCTTTTAGCAGACAGCACATGCAAATTTTATGCTATGCCAACCACATGGAGTACAAGAGGGGATTTGTTGACACCTCGATAGACAGGAGTTCTTTATGTATATGGAGAACATATCATAAGTTATTACAAAGGGTCATGTTTTGATCAAGTTCGGTCCATATACAGCAAAGTTCTATAAATCCAATCCCTTATGTATCTAGTTAGGGATGCCTAGTTATATGGTCCTAGGTTGGTAAAGTTAAGACTTCTTTACTGGAAGGTTGTTGTAAGGATGTAAACCTATGGTTGCTTTCCTACTGCCCCAGATAAACTCTCAAAACATATTATGAACAGATTTAAGATCAGAATGTTTAGGGAATAGAGAGAGGATCTGTATGACATAAAAACATTTAGGAAAAGCTACAATTTTTTATTTTTCTGCTCATATAGGAAATATTTAAGTGTGTTCAGGTTATGAGGGATGCTTTTATAGAGTATAGCAGGGAAAGAATATTAACTTTGTATAGGTTATAGAGGGGTTTTTGGGTAAAGATACCCCAAGGTAAAAGATTTATTTATTACAGGTACTTTTATAGCACCGTCAATTTATGTAGTGCTTTACATATATATCATACATTCAAATCAGTCACTGCTGTCAAGGAGCTTACAATCTAAGGTCCCTAACTCACATTCATGCATACAAATAGTAGGGCCAATTTAGACAGGAACCAACTAACCTACCAGTATGTCTTTCGAGTGTGGGAGGATACCAGAGTACCTGGAAGAAACCCACGCCAACTCAGGAAGAACATGCAAACTCCGTGCAGGTAGCTGCATGGTTGGGATTTGAATCACTGACCCTAGTGCTGCTAGGTGGAAGTGCTAACCACTGAGCCACTGTGCTTTTTCTACACCAAATAAAAGGGTAAAGATTGCTCCAAGGGGGCTTATGACAATTGGTTAGGTAGAGTGCCTTAGATTTATCAAAATTAATAGAATAGCCTGAGATTAGGCCAAATTATTTGGCTGTCCACGGGCAGGTTTTGAATTAAAGACTCCCAAATATCAAAAGAATTTTTGAATCTGTGATTCCGTACTTAAAGAGGCCTTCACTCATTTAATGTGGAAAACATAAGATAATTTGTCCAGAAACAAAGAAATAGTGGGGGGTTCCAGGTATACCAACTTATATAGAATGGCTCTCCGTACTTTGAGAAATAAGACAAAAAGGAATTGCTTAAAGCCCTTTGAAATGTTATTATCTGGAGGTTTGAATAGGCCAAAACTGCCAATTTAGGGGTTAAAGCTAAATATATCACTATGTGGTAGCATAATGTACTACAGAGTGCCAAAAATGTTTAATCTTGGGGCATGCCCAAAACCATAAAACAAGTCCACATTTAGATGCCCACATTTCAGGCAGCAGGACTAGGCGCTCAGGCCCATAATGTAAGAGCGATGTGGAGACACATAAGATGGAACAGCCAAAGTATCATTTGCTGTACATTGTAGCTTTGATTGTTCCTAAAGACAAACGTATTTATAGAGAAAAGCAGGGAAGGAATATTAACTGTGTATAGATTATAGGGGTTTTTGGGTAAAGATACCCAAAATAAGAGATTTATTTATTACAGGTACTTATAAAGCACCATCAAATTCACTGTAAATTATTTTTTAAGAGACATGCTGGGCAGGGAAGATTCTGGGTGAGAGATGTATAGGAGCAGGTCATCTTCGAAAGCAGCAATTTTAATAGTTTTGCACCTTATAGTTACACCTTGAAAGGCAGATTGGGATTCTAAGAGGCGTAGGAGTTGAAAAGTGGGACAATGATTCATTGAATTCTGTTGAAAATAATTGTTCATTTTTTTAACATTTTTTTTTAACATAAACATCTTTATTCTGCAGTGTTAGCTTTAAAATCAAGCCTTATTTGTTTTTGCCATGTGGCTATATACTTTGTAAATACATTCAACACTGACTTTGGGTCACTTCCTTATAGATAAAAACAAAAATAACAAAACATCAGTCTCTTTATTCCAGCTTTCTTGTCAAGGCAAATAGAAATGATTAGAACAGATTATTACACCTAGACTGAGCTACTCACCTGGTAACGCAAGAGCTTCTCCTGTCCGTATACTTGGTTCTATTGGAAGTCCTGGAGTTTGTGACTCTGTTGGCGGACATGCATAAAAAGATCCCGTAACTTGATAGCCTATTAAAAAAAATATATATATTGACAATGCTCACTTAAAGTATTTCACTTTTATGTTTAACATTGCCCATGAGTACAGAAAAAATGAAAAAACAGAAACCAATGCACATTGCATAGTGCTTAGACTAATGTGCATATCATTTACATGATGGGATGTGTTCTGTGGTAATCTATAAGATTACAGTATACTGTATCTATACTATGTTTTTTACTTTTTGAATTTGACGCCGAACTCTGTCCCTGTGCATCGCAACGTTTGCAGGGAACGGAGCTCGGCACTGTGAATCGAGCGAGACAAGGCGGCTCGCAGATCACAGCGGGGAGACATCGCAGGATCCAGGGGACAAGGTAAGTAACCTCTACATGGATCCTGCAATGCGATCCCGGGGTTACCGCTTTTGGTTCTGAAATCTCACCCCGAGGCTGACTCGGGAATACCGCCAGGGAGGTTAATGTGTTTCTAAACCCAGGACCCTGCATTCACTATATGCAGTCTCCCAAAGAACATGCAAATGCAATTATTTTAGTAAATGCAAACTGCTAAATACCTGTTCTCATCAGCAGTATATAGCAGTCTTGTGACTTCTATGAGTGTCTGGTTAAAGCTTGTAGGAGGAGTTTTCATTCTGCACTAAATGTCCTATCAGGATGCAGGACCCCTGATCCTCTATCTGGCCCTGTGCTGATCACATGCATCCTCCCAAGAAAAAAAAAGAACTCTCTAGCAATACACACCAAACTGAGCATGTTCAGCCTGTCCTCTGGCTCTGTATTATCAGGAAATATATTGGGGACAGTGCATAGGAGGAGAGGATCAGAGGAGACAGGATCAAACAGCTATTTCACACAATGCAGAGGATTAACTCCTTAGGTTCCATAGTGAGTATAACAAGCATGTTTTACTGCATATACAGACTGATTTCACTGTTGTGGGTTTAGTAACACTTTAAAATGCATTTTTTCATAAACATTTTTTTATATATATATATATATATATATATATATATATATATAACACATTTTATACAGTGGAACCTTGGTTAATGAGTAACGTGGTTAATGAGCGTTTTGAAAGACAAGCAACTTTTTAAAAAAATCCTGACCCTGTCTGCGAGTGTTGTCTTGAAAAACAAGCAGAATTCAAGCTAATTTGGTGTGCAGTACCGCATTTGGCCAGAGGTGCAGGGGCGCCGGTGACACTCTGAACGGTTCGAAGCCGTTTGGAGCCGTTCAGAAATACTCTGCACCACTTGGAAATACTCAGTTCCCGAGTGTTTCTGAGCCTTCCCAAGGGTTTCCGAGTTCAGCCGAGCTGTCTCCGAGTATTCCCGAGGCTCTCTGGCACCCCCTACCTCTGGCCACATGCGGTATTGCATGCAATAGAAGTCAATGCAGAACAAATTATCTTCGTTTCCATTGACTTCTATGGGGAAACGCGCTTTGATATGTGAGTGCTTTGGATTACAAGCATTCTCCTGGAATGGATTATGCTCGTAATCCAAGGTTCCACTATTTAGACTTTTTGTTGCTTTTTTTTATTTTTTTTATTTTTTTACCGTTAACATTTTAACACGGCCTCTGGCAAAGAAAGAGATAACCGTTCATCAGCCAACCACATCTACTGATTTCCAGGCAGTTAAGTTTCTATTTTATTCAGTTCAGTGATTCCTCTTTTAAACTCTAGTGAAGTCATACAAAGTGTCATCTTATTTTATCACAGTTTTTTCATCTGGTTCCACTTTTGAGAACATTAAAAAACATTGTTTTCTAAAATGTTATATTGAGGTCATTAAAGTGTATCTAAAGTGTTCTGGATAGAGTAAAAAAGTATTAGAGCCCCTTTTCACGTTTTTTTTGTTGTTGTTGTCTGTATTGAGGATGTTTACCCTCACTATTTGCCTTTGTGACCATTGTTACCAAGACTGAAAGTGAGGAAAAATCAAAAATTTTGAGTGGGGAAATCATCTGATGGGATTGACTTTAGGTATTTAATACTGTGCTGTTGTTTTATCATACTATTGTAGCTTGTACCATATTACAGAAGACCTTATGGTGTAACTAATGATGACACAGAAAAGTGGACACTACATGAAGGAAGATGGTTCCTCAAAGTTCCGTGTCCTCCTGTTTCAGAAACCATTTTAGCCCGCCATATTTGCTACAAATCTGAATTTTTTAAGCAGTTTTTTTCAGATGCCTAGATGCACCCCACAGTCTATGTGACAGCACTGGCTAGAAGTCACACTGATCAACAGCTTTGTCAGTTGGAGGAGCTGGCGGGAGAATGTTTTTTGCTTTACCCATACAACAGAATTTGGGGATTTTTGGCAAGCTTTACTGGCACTGTTAAGGCCTCCATATACAGCTTAAGAAGTCAGTTGATAGCCCATTCACGCTAACAGTTTGGACATAAGAGTCTCCACTGATGGCTAATGAATTCAGGCAAATGTGGCATTTGCTGCTGCCCGACTACAGTGACGTTGCAGAACAGTGACTACATCTGATAGGATGGCTGCTTTACAGCTGTTACACATGTTTCTTCAATAAAGGATAAAAATTGTTGAATGCCATTCTGAGTGCCGACTTCTCCTCTAGTGATTTGTGTCACTTAAGGCTTTGGCAGCCTGTAGGTCTCAGCACCGGGCAGAGCTGGGATGTGAGAAGGTGAAAGCACTAAATTAAAACAAACTATTTTGAGGATTGCATTGTGTTTCAAAAACAGCAGAGAAAATAGACCTGTACCCACAGCAGGAAAGAAATGACTGGCTATTGGATGAAAACATCTAAAGTAGCCAGGTAAGGGTTTCATGCAGGTGTTATTCCAACATAATAAATTACAATTAATAATAATGTATGTTCTACAAGACTATAAACCAAACCTACTAAAGTCAATATATTAGAGGACAGGCTTTTGCACATGAATATGATTACTAATTTATTGAGACCTAACCTATATACATATATATGTTTTCGGACCAGGTATTATAGTGATTTGCATTTCTTCTAAATCTATTAGAAATATATTTTACTTATTTTTTTGGTGCCGCAACCCAAACAAAATCTTGCAGGTTACTTACATTTAAAAAAAAACTGAACTACACGAAAGAAAACAGTAATGTCAAGTGAACTGTAACTAACAGGCTGTTTTGCTTCAGTTACCTTTCTCTGATCAACACGAGCAAAGAAGAAAGAAGTTAAAGCAAGGTACATACTGTTATCACAGGAAGTGCTTTGCCATAGGTGACTGCGTGCTGTAAAAGGGACACTTGCACATTGGTAAGGAAGATCAGGATGTGGTTGTTCTGGTGCATAGTCCCTCCAGCTCCGTTCGTGAGACATCATAAAATGTGGCACCTGTCAAAGAGGAAGATGCAGCTTCTATTATTCTATGCTGAGATCACATGAGAAAACAAAACTGTTTATTATGACTGCCATAAATAACAGTGTATACATACAGGTGTATATATATATATATAGTATATGTATAATCTGCCCTTTGGGCAATGTATGCGGTGGGGTTAATTTACTAAAACTGGAGAGAGCAAAATCAGGTGCAGCTTTGCATAGAAATCAATCAGCTTCCAAGTTTTTTTTTTGTTTTTATTGTCAAAGCCTAATTGAACAAGCTGAAGTTAGAAGCTGATTGGCTACTATGCAGAGCTGCACCAGATTTTGCACGCTCCAGTTTTAGTAAATCAAAGCCACAATATCACCATGCTGTCCGTTCTCACTTGCCCTTATACATCAGGACCCAAACAATAGCAGAGCTTTGAGTGAGCGATCCTTTCCTTTAGTAGAGATCATATGGCCAAAGGCCTAGGATTTTGTTCATGTGACCAGCACTGGAGGAAATCAAAAGCAGCAGATTTCCAGGAGAGGTATTTCACAGATCAGGTATTCCCTGCATCTGAGCTGGTAGTTTTAGGTACAGGACTTGCTTGGTTTCCACCCCAGATGCTCCTTTTGCATGATAAGGTTGTTATACCACTAAGGGGGGTTAGTTTACTTTAGGAGATTAAATTAGGTTATTGTTGGGGACAGGGATTATGGGGTTTACTTTTAATGTCAATTCTTGCCAGTGCACTGTTACGTTTGTAACATAATGGTGCATGCATGATTTTAGTCTTTCGTGGTGCATTAAATGAATTTATATTGCCTAAGCGCAATGCATGTTAATGTGTGTGAATAGGTCCATAGTGTTATAGTTAGGGTTGCATTTTAGGAGGCTGGCTAAGTGTTGTGGAAAGGCTAAATGTTAAGGTCTCAATTTATTGCAAGTGTTAAGGCTTGAGGTTCAGAAGCTTTGTGTTCAAGTAGTTGAGGCTGAAATATTAGGGGCTACTTTTTATTTTAATATATTTTAGCTGCTGGCTTTTAACTTGCTCTCTCTGCTGGGAGCCTCGCAATAAAAACTACCAGAACCTAATTCCGAGCAAAATTATAAATTGTAATAAGTATTTTATGCCCTTTTAGTAGCAAAATCTTACCATCTTAGCCATCGATCAATGGAGCAAGTGTGTAGTTTGAAGAATAATTATAATATACAGTGATCTTGTGCAAAACCTAAGTGTCTAAATAATAATGACAGTATATCAAACTTAAAAGTGAAAAACTGATTAATTATAGAAAATAAAGTCCATTCATGTGATTCATCCAGTGATCTAAGTAATGTAAATAGTGAAACGAGTAGTCTATTAGTGGTTTTTTAGACGACACAGCCGCTATCACCAACACCTCTGTGCTCACAGAACTCTCACCTAATAGGCATATAACAAAAGCCTTGGATGGCAATCAAAAAAGGGGGAGATCAACACTTTTTTCATCCACAGCTATGGCTTCCCACAAAGGATTCCTCCTCACATGAAGGATATTCCGTTCACCATGCAAAGTAAACAAGCCTCTAATGGTGCACTATCGCTTAAAACCATTTATTAGACTAAAAAATGCCTGCTTACACAGCTAAAATAAAAATGCGATTTAAAAGAAACAAATATCGGGGGTTCCCCTGAGGAAATCACGTAATGTAACGCGTAGGGCGTGACCGGAGCACATCGCAGACTGGAAGTAACGTGAGAGGCGGCGTGAACTCCGATATTTGTTTCTTTTAAAGCACATCTTTATTTTAGCAAGATCACTGTATATTATAATTGTGTTTAATTGTGTAGTTGTGACCACTTTTTAGGTTTTGCAGCATTTCCACTCATTTATAATTTCTACAGTTATATAGTAGCGCAAAGGGCTATTTTATATATATATATATATATATATATATATATATATATATATATATTTTAGTTTGAAGCATACCTTATATTTGCTAACTCGAATTATTAAAGACACAAGCTTTTGGAACCCTTTAGGTCCTCTTCCTTTGGATTTATACATAAGTATTACTACAAACTTGCTGTATTTCACCCCTTCTATTACTTTTTATCTTTTCAATTAAAAGTGTTAACTGTTTTTTAAAGTGACATTTTACTATACTTAAGCTTCCATCCAGGATAGTAATGGCATCCTCAGAATGATGCCTTTAAGGCATTTGTAAACAAGGAAGCAATAAAACTGTAGGCCAGAGACATTAGAGTCATTAGAGCCAGTGCATCAGACACCAAGCTCTGGATAAAATAATTAGTCTAATCCTACTGGCTTCATAAATTAAGTATCAGTGGACAAGACTCTTGAAAAATAGGAGTGTTTTAGGTTGGTGGTCATCTGTTCAATTCATGAGACTTTTTACTTATCAGAAATGCTTGGTTATATTTAACTATTACACAACCACAATGTGTACAAAAAGCATAATATCTATTGTACTGGCTGGAAAACTGGTACAATCAGAGTTTTGCACATACTTCACTAATTGTCATATGAGTATAAGTCCTATATGACAGGCAGATATGACCTACATTTTAATATAGCTCTCCTGTCTGTTTAAAACATTGCAACATTCTATACTTCATAACAAAGCTTTACATCATCTTAACTGATAACATGTATTATAAATCATAAAATGTATTATTTATTTTTTATTATCACGCAGATACCTGAGAATGAGGCTGAAGAGATGTGTAAGCTTGCGGTACAGCAAATGGGTGATTTACAACTAACTGAGTGTCTTCTGAGCCAAGCTGCTTTAGTCCTGTATTTAAAAAATAAAATAAATGTATATGTAATACACTAGATTATAACATATCACCTTTCAGTATTACATATAATATTACAAATAGAGTTTGAAAATGTATAAGATCTGTTAATTCACACTCCCAGCACCAGTGTCCCCTTGATGTTATTGGTTTTCCATGAACAATTATTGTTGTATCATTAACGGACCACTAACACTGTATACAAGAACAGCAATAGACTATGCTGAAAAATGTGAAATGATTGTAGTGACTTTTGTCTGTAAATCTAAAGTAGAATAGTGATCCAGGGCCGGGCGTAAAAGGTGAAGATTTATATAGTTCTCATTTCCGATACTTTATTGGTTGAGTTACTAAAACTGGAGCACTCAGAATCTGTGCAGCTGTGCATGGTAGCTAATCAGCTCCTAACTTCAACTTGTGTATTTAAGCTTTGACAAAAAATAACCTGGAAGCTGATTGGTTTCTATGCAGAGCTGCACCAGATTTTGCACTCTCCAGTTTTAGTAAATCAACCCCTTTACTGTCTGTTGCTATTGTTGTGACAATTGATAAATAAGTACTGCCACATTGGTGATAAGAAATAAGAGTTAATTAAGACTTCTTCCACGTTCATTCACAACAGTTTCATATACATTTTTCTGAAATGTACACAAATGTGTCACACTACCCCAAGACAAACTTCTAATCATTATCTGTGACACTCTTTATGACTTTCTCATATTGTTGTTTACAGTATAGCGCATAGAGTTAGAGTCAGTTTTAGCTACTACACAAAGGGTTTGCAGCAGTTGTCCTATTTTTCAACTTCAGTTCTTTACCAAGAATAGATATTGTTAACTTTAGGTCACATTAATGTTTTTGAAATTATTTCTGCTTGTTGAAAACAAGAACATACCCTTGATACTTTAAATAGAAGAGAACTTTAGACATGCCTAATTAATACCATGGTTTATATTCAGGTTTATCTGCTCATGGGCCAAATGTCAATCAGGAACATGTAGAAAGAAGAATGTCTTACCTCTTTTTGCGCCTTCTGGGACAATTTTGTACACTTTATATGGATCTGATATATCCAATTGACTTCTTTCCACTAATTCTTCAAAGTCATTACTCTTATTTAAAGCACAGCGTAGCCTTGTCTTCCATGTGGGAGGATCTGGTTTGTCAAGACCTTCCCGGTATTTACCTTTAAAAAGTGCCCAGGCCTGTAAAGTGTGATAAATACATACTGCAATCAAAAAGAAGTCTTGCAATACCAAGAAATCAGTCTGCATGAATCAAAACAGCCAGAAGGATTAGATCTCAATAAAATATTCAGTCATCATTACAAAACAAACGCTATAATATAGCAATTTCCCACCATTGCCCCCTCTGTGAACACAGTGTCGCTGAATACTGTAATGTGAAGGATATTCTCAGCAGCTTCACCTACACTTAAGGTATGTTGTTAAGAGGTGGTAAAGTGACTGATATATGTGCACACGTGGCAACATGGCATCCCTGATAAAATTGCACTATTTTGGTGAATATTATGGTTCATATATTAGTATGTGTATGTGTGAATGTGAGTTAAGGACCTTAAATTGTAAGCTCCTTGAGGGCAAGGACTGATGTGAATGTACAATATATATGTAGAGCGCTGTGTAAATTGGTGGCGCTATATAAGTAACGTAATAAATAAATACATACATAAATCCATAAAATAATCTAGAACTGAATCTTGCTTGTGTATTATGGAAGTTTATCTGTCAAATGTAAAATGGAATAGAATCTAGCACTGGAAACATGCCAATGCTTCTGGCTCACGTTTACATTTGTTTGGTTTAACATTGAAAATTGTTTTGCTCATATAACATAATGAATCTAGCGAAACCCAGTTGGGATTTTTAAACAGGTCTTGGCCCAGAGCGGCAGGGATACCGGGGGTGGCACACAGTCACCTGTACATTATGTTGCTCATTCTGATGTATAATAAAAAGTTCCAGGCTGTTGCTCTGCCTAACAGTTTGTTGTTGGAATAGTATAGTATAATGTGTACTTACAGTTTACCCACTCTGGGTCTGTTCACTAAGACTGGAATGCTAGAAGAGCACCACTACGGTTTGCCTACTATCCTTGGTTCACTGACACATACTGAGCAAATTGTCTCTGCTGACCTGCCTTGTGTGTCCATAATGTCTGATCTTGTTAGTGTGCTACTATAGCTAGCCAGTCAGTTAGGGTAGAAGTGGGAGGCACAGGGTAAAGGCAAGATGAATAAAACCATCCCTGGGTATAATATGGGGTAGAATGGAGTATGAAAACATAGATATTTGCACATATTACACGCTGCTGAAACTATGATGTATAATATCCCTGAAATTAAATATGACATGGGCAACAAAGCTTTGCAACTGTCTTGTATAGCTTGGGCTGAAGGTTTATTAGTGAGATTTATCAAGCTAGGGGCTTTGTGATTATAGACGCTTGAAATATAAATATGACCATGATATATATCACCTCTATATATATAAATTATCAATCAATGCTAAATTACTGTGTTATGTAAACTGTAAATATATTATTTTCAAACCATGTGTAACATTAAGAAGCAAAAAAAAAAAAAATTCTTCTTAACTTTATTTTGGAGCGATCCCTCATGTATGTCAGAGAAGAATTTTTTTCCTGCCTTTGATTTCTCAAATGTTAAGCCTGGTGTATTTTTCAGTAAAGGTGGGCTTCTATTGGAAAACATTGAGCACACAGGAAGTGTATACCACATTACTGTTTCTCCTGCATCAGATAATTGAGCTGCCTATTCCAATGTAAAGCCTCAACATCATAGTACTTAGAAAAACAGACAGCCCTCTGCTGGTAAATGACTCACTGAAAACTTCGCTTTACCAGGACAGTTAATAGTAACTCAGAAGATGTGGGAGGTGGAAAGAAATTGACTTATTTTCCTATTTTCATTCACAATAACAAAATACTAGATATTTAAATGTACTGATTTGTCAGTTTTAACGTTTTTATGATAAGTACAACACATCTTGTATTTATGTCCCAATACCACCATTACCTCACAAATCATTCTTATTTACTAAGACATAATAAATATTTTTAAACAGTGTCCTAATATCAATTTCTATTATATGATTAATATGTATTTTGTAGTGTACAGCTTATGCTTGCTTTTTATTATCAAGGTCTTGCAGCATCCCTTTGATCTGTATTAATGTCTTTGGTAAAACTGCTCCAATACTAGTCAATAATGTCATATACAGTATCTCACAAAAGTGAGTACACCCCTCACATTTTTTTGAAATATTTTATTATATCTTTTCATGTGACAACACTGAAGAAATGACTCTTTGGTGTGTACTCACTTTTGTTGCCAGCGGTATAGACATTAATGGCTGTGTGTTGCGTTATTTTGAGGGGACAGCAAATTTACACTGTTATACACTCACTACTTTACATTGTAGCAAAGTGTCATTTCTTCAGTGTTGTCACATCAAAAGATATATTAAAATATTTACAAAAATGTGAGGGGTGTACTCACTTTTGTGAGATATTGTATATATAAACTGTATTAAAACAGACAAAATCTGGAGCAGCTGTGCATAGTAACCAATCAGCTTCTATCTTCAGCTTGCGCAGTTAAGCTTTGAAAATGAAAGATAGAAGCTGGTTGTACAGCTGTTTCAGTCTTAGTTAATGCAACACTATGTATCAGTACTACTTGGTTATACACATTGGGGGGAATTTACTAAAACTAGAGCATGCAAATTCTGGTGCAGCTTTGCATAGAAACCAATCAGCTTCCAGGTTGTATCGCATCCAGGCCATTTCTGACACTTCGCTCCTACATGTCAAAAATCATAATTTCTTTGCTATAAAATTACATAGAACCCCCAAACATTATATATGTTTTTTTAGCAGAGACCCTAGAGAATACAATGGCGGTCATTGCAACTTTTTATCTTGCACGGTATTTAAAAAAAACAGTTTCATGCTTAAAGAAAAACAAAACAGCAAAGTTAGCCAAATTTTTTTGCATTGTGTGAAAGATGAAGTTACGCTGAATAAATAGATACCTAAAATGTCATGCTTCAAAATTGCACACGCTCGTGGAATGGCGCCAAACTTTGGTACTTAAAAATCCCCATAGGCGACGATTTAACATTTTTTACTGGTTACATGTTTTGAGTTACAGAGGAGGTCTAGGGCCAAAATTATTGCTCTCGCTCTAACGTTCGCGGCGATACCTCACATGTGTGGTTTGAACACCGTTTTCATATGTGGGCGGGACTTACGTATGCGTTTGCTTCTGCGTGCGAGCTCACGGGGACAGGGGCGCTTTAAATTTTATTTTATTTTTTATTTTTTATTGTTAATTTTGCGTAAAAATTTTTATTTTGACACTTTTTAAATTTTTTTTTTTTTGATCACTTTTATTCCTATTACAAGGAATGTAAACATCCCTTGTAATAGGAATATGACACGATCAGTCCTCTTTACAGTGAGATATGGGGTCAATAAGACCCCACATCTCACCTCTAGGCTGGGAAGCCTAAAAAAATAAAATAAAATAAAACGATCGCCGCTTCACAGCCGAAGCGGTGCCGTTTTTTTGAATGCAGAGGCCGGGCGTGACATCATAACATCGCGCCCGGCCTCCGAACGATCATAGAGACTCCAGCGACAATCTGGTCCGCCAGAAATCTCTATGGTGAACATCCGGCGCCGGCGGATCCGCTATCCGACTCACCGATCGCTGAGGGGAGTCGGTAGAAGCACCGGAGGGCGGCAGGATGGGGGGATGTCCCCTCTCGCCGCCCGTAAGAACGATCAAGCGGCGGAACAGCCGCTATGATCGTACTTATGGTGTACGGAATCGCCGGCTGAAAATGCCGGTATCTGAATGATGTCTGTAGCCTCAGACATCATTCAGATATAAGCCCTGAAAGTCGAGGCCGTCATATGACGGCCTTCGGATGCCAAGCGGTTAATTGAACAAGCTGAAGTTAGAAGCTGATTGGTTACTATGCACAGCTGCACCAGTATCTGAGTGCACCAATTTTAGTAAATCTCCCCCATTGCAATGATGCTGCTTTAATTTTATAACATTTAGAGTCCTGTAAAAGCAAGAGCAGGTAACCTTGGAGCAATGGTTTTCTACCTAAACAACATGGAAGAGATCACCAGGGCGAAGAGTACTTTTGTTTTTATAAAGTATATAACCTAGCAAGGCTCAATTAAAAAGAAAGGAAGGTTTAAAGAGTCCAGGGGTCAGTAGAAGATAACATAGAGTTCAGGGGTTATTAGTTAGTAATGCAGAGTTCAGAGGTCAGTAGTATGTAATGCAGAGTATAGGGGTCAGGAATAAGTGACACATAGTTCAGAGATCAGAAGTATATTATGCACAGTACAGAGGTCAGGATTAAGTAACACAGAGTACAGGGGTCAGGATCAAGAGGGATTAAGTAGTGCAGAGTGCAGAAGTCAGTAGTATGTTAAGCACAGTGCAGGGGTCAGGAGTAAGTAACACAATTCAGAGGTCAGTAATATGTAACACAGAGTGCAGGAGTAAGTAACTCAGAGTGCAAAGGTCAGTAACATGTAACAGGCAGTGCAGAGGTCGAGATTAAGTAACGCACAGTGCAGGGTTCAGTAGTATGTAACGCAGAGTTCAGAGGTTAGGAGTAAATAATGCAGAGTGCAGGGGTCAGTAGCATGTAACTCACAGTGCAGAGGTCAAGTGTAACTATCACACATCTCTAGCCCACAAGCAAAATTGTCCCTCCTCAGTACAAACATTTACCCCCTAAGCTAAAATAGGCCACTGCACAAATTCCCTTCTCTCTCTGTAAGATACACCCACCAGACATCAGATGCAGCAGCATCCAGGAGAGTGAGGGAAATCCTTCCAGGTATCCCCTTGGCTGTGCCATATGATATGTCAGAAGCAAGGAGACTCCTAGGACTTCCCTCAACTCTGCAATGCCCATTTCTGATCAAATCTAAGGTCTGAAAGGTAGAAACCACTTCTGATGGAGGGGCAGCTTGGTGTGGTTGCGTTCTGCCTACCAAATGGCTGCAATCATCAGGTTGACCTGTTACCGAGCCCTGTGTTAAAGTGTTTATAAAGATCTTACTTTTACTTTTGTTTTGGATAGTGTAGGAAAGGATTATAAGGATTATTAGGCTATCTGTGTCTCCTTCAAGGTGGATTCCCCTTATCTTTTTGTCCAGGTGATCCTTGTCTCTAAAACAAAGGCTGATGGGAAATGTTAAATTTCACAGTTATCATCACAAAAAGCAATGAGGGAAAATTTTCCAATGGGGACTACTGACCCAGTGACAACAGTCTAAGAGGCTTGATTCACATTTTTGCTGTGTGTTACTGCACTCACATTAACATGCATATGTTATGTTGCATGTTAAGGCATGTTGTGATTTTGCCAGCACAGCAGATCTAAGTATAGTCATGCACCTTTTGTTAGCACAGCTCCCAGACAGTTCTTAGCTGTGAATTTTAGTCCATTGGGGATGTGCATTGAGGTGCAATTTAGTGAATTAGTAGTAGTAATAGTAGTAGTAAAATGTGGGCAGTGCATACATGTAAATCTGGCTTAGGGAGGGATTTACCATCACTATGGGGAGATTTCTTCTCACTTCCTGTTGCATCTCTAATTAAAGAAGAGCATGGAAACAGGACAGAGACAGAAGAAAAACACCCCTTCTTTTCTTTATCCAAAACTGAGAAACAAATTGGCTATACATGTTTTGAGTATGAAACCAGTGTAAAATCCTCATCTTAAAGGCTTGAAAACATATTCTTATAATCTAATGTTATTTATCTGCAATCTATACAGAAGAGTGGGCCTTTCATTATTAATATCTCCTTCTGAAAATACTAGTTCCCTAGCTGTCATGCTAATCCAGTGGCTTCAGTACTTTTTTAGTGACAGACCTGGAACAAGTATGCAAATCAGGGATGGTTAAGTATGGGCACTTACAAGTCTAAACTTGTAACAGCTAGTCCGACCTTATTAATATCAAATAGCAAAGTTCTTCTAAATACACTGTTTGGCTAAATAAATCAGTGTACTTTCTAACACTTTAAATGGTCAAAGTGAGATAGTTAATAAGATTAGTGCACACAGATTCACTCTCACTTGTTTCCATATATATTTAGAAAGACGACTACACAGCTTGCACCACAAACCACAAATTCACATAAAACAGATCCATTCAAAGCCACAGTCAATAGAGTACAACATTGGAGAATGAGAGTGGACTCATTCACCAGCCAGCCTTTTAATTGACAGCAGCAATGTACACTGTCATATGTACACAAAAATGCCTTCTTATAAGATATAGTAAATAGTGGTTTTGCATTCTGCAGAACTCCAGCCAAAACCAACAAGATAAAAAAAAACAGATAAAACACACCAGCTTCCGCTGAAATATTTTGCTTGCGTGCAAAGATATCCCTTGCCATACTTTTCCTTGCTGCTAGACATAATCAGTCTGATGGCCAGAATCATTCAGTCCACTTCTCCTGAGCCTGGGTTATCCTGGATCTGCCCCAGCCAGCGACTGGACAGTGAAAAGAGAAGTAGCACAGGGATGAGCTCATCTCTCTATCACTCTGCTTTCTATTCCTATCAGCATGCATCTTGATTAACTCCTTGTGCTATTACTTCCTCTCACACTCCAGTTCTGGTATACATTTACCTTACTGGACAAAGTAGTGAGTGTGACGTCACTGCCCTGCCTCTCCAACTCGTCCATTAAGAGAATGCTTTGCATTTATTGAGAAAATGAAATAACACCTGTGCTAAGCAACAGGCGATCTCCTGTGTTTACAAAGCAGCAGGGCAGCCGCTCAGCATGGGATCCAGAATCTAGTGGAGATCAATGGCATAGCCAGGACTGGTACAAGGGGTAGATGGGAAGGGTGACTTTCCTGAGAACTGTGGTATCATGTGTGGGGAGGGGGGGGCGCCGCAAGGAGATTGGGGAGAGGATTTGTGTTGGGAGGGGAAATTTGGGGGCAGCAGGGGATAAGAATAGTTAAAGGAAGGGGAATTTGAGTGTGTATGCTAGAAATGGTGATTTAGGAGGATTTGTGTTGGAAGGGGGGTGGAGTAAGATGATTTGTGCTAGGAGGGGGGATTTGGGGGGTTGTGCTAGAAGAGAGGATGGGGGAATTGAGCTAGGAGGGGAAATCTATTTTGGGGGGGAGGGATTTGTGCTATTAGGGATGATTGGGGGTATTCTTGCTCAGAGGAAGGATGGGGGGGGTAATTTGTGCTAGGAGTGGGGATCTGGAGGGGGGAAATTTGAGGGGTGAGGATTTGTGCTAGGAGGGTGAATTTTTTGTGGGGGCCACAAAGATTTGAGCTGTGTAGGGTGATTTTAGCAGGAAGGTGGATTTATAAGGAGGAGAAATGTATGCTTAGGGGGTAATCATGCAGATAAGTGCTCAATTTTTTATTTTTTATTTATTTTTTTGGGGGGGGGGGAATTAACATGAATGGTCTTATAAAAATCTGAATATGGTTTCTAATAATGACTACAGCCACTTGTGACATATAAACAGCCTACAGATATCATCTGGGTTTGTACCCTTGCATATTTCAATAAAAATTAATTTAAGCAAATTATTGCCATTTTCTTGGATTCAATTGATTTACACATTTGGGAAATGGTTTGATGCTAGGAGGGAGAGAATATTGATGTAAGATTGTAATGACCATATCTAAACAGTTTAAGCATGTTATGAAGCCTTCCTTTCTCTTATTTTATCTTGCCTGTTTTGGTTGATTGATACAGTATATGGTCAATTTAGTGGTTGGGACTATGTCTGTTTTCTGACCGATCTGTGATCTTTTAACTGATTTTAAGGTTTCTTAGAGGGAGGTAACACATTACCTGAAATTTGCTAATAAATAATGGTTTGACTTATTACAGAAATCTCTGTGAGTGCATCACAAGTTACTATAGTCTTTTTTGCTTATGGTATTTTGTCTTGGGAGATAATGGCACCAGGTTAATTGGTTTAGGAAAATGTTACAGGGGTTGATTTACTGAGACTGGAGAGTGCAAAATCAGCTGTGCATGGTAGCCAGTCAGCTGCTAACTTAATCTTTGACAAAAAGAACTGGAAGCTTATTGGTTTCTATGCAGAGCTGCACCTGATTTTGCACTCCAGTTTTAGTAAATCAACCTCACAGAGAGTCAATGTGGAGAATGGCAAAATTGGCAGCATAAATCTTTGGTGTATCTATGCATTTTCTATAAAGTACAATAGATACATAGTATTATTAAAGGAACACTAAACCTTGTTTATCAGTGTTTTAAGAGGGACAACTTCAAAGCAAACGATCTTAGTGGCCTGAAACCCTTGCAGGCTATGTACCTCCTCTAAGCAACAGAGGAGCAATCCACTACATACATAACTCTTAACTAATTTAAAAAAATATTAAACCTCTACCAATGGTAGAGGTTCCAAATACTACAATAATTGTGTGCATGTTAGAACATACCACTTTTATTAAGCTGGGCTCCCTTAAGTGGTCTCACTTTGACACTGTAGTCTGGGACAGTCCCATAGATATCATGATGGTTGGGACTTATGATGATGTGCTTTATGACTAAAAGTGTCTAAAAGAAAAACTTTCTGTTTTACTTACTGTATTTAAATGCTACCATTTATAACCTGCTCTAGAGGCATAGAAGAGGGATGCTGATTGTTAGGTTCAACACAGGCACTTTGGTGTAAAATCTGAATGTATCCAACACTATAGTAAAACAGTCATATGAATTTTCCTAAATGCACATCTTAATGCTAACATCCTGGGGGCTTCATTAAAAGGCTCTGTAACACAACTGTTTAGGATACTTTTAAATACTCCTTTTCATTGTGCATCTGGCCCTTAAAACATGAAAGAGGGGTGTTGACTGGTTGATATATGTATATGTATAGCCAGTTTTACATGACATTTTTAAAGCTGAAATTTGGAATAAGCATATATTGTCTAAATATAAGAGGCATGCGTATTCTTATTTGAATCTTGGTGTGCTTAGTATATTACCTTTAGGTCTGTGCAGTTATCCTTTGTGAAACTGTGCTTCTGCTTAGAAGCTGCCTGTATAAGGACCAGTCACTCTTGCTCTCTTTCCTAGTACAGGGTGACTGGTCTTGTCTCTGCCCCTCCTGTAGTTTTCTGCAGGCAACCTGTTAGTGGGTGGAGCCTGCTGGGTCCCCAGCTCTGCTTTGTTAACAGGTATGTACAGCACAGTGGTGATGTCATTGCTACTTTTACTAATTAATTAATGTTTTTGCAAAGGCACTTGGTGCATACAAGGGGGGGGGGGTTTACTAAAACTGGTGCACTCAGAATCTGGTGCAGCTGTGCATAGTAACCAGCTTCTTCAATTAAGCTTTGACAATAAAACATGGAAGCTGATTGGGTTCTATGCTCAGCTGCCCCAGATTTTGCACATTCCAGTTTTAGTAAATGACTCCCAAAGTGACCATATATCCTTTGTGACTTTAGAAGAATACATTTAAACAAAGTGCAGTTTTAATCATAAAACCTTTAGCTACAAACAGCAAGTACATAAATCACATTACATTTCATAGAGAAACATAAACCATTAAATATAAGCTTAAATCTCTTAAAATATGTGAGGCATCAAGTTCAATTCTGGTCTTCTTTTTGAATTCTCCTAAACTGTGTAAACAATATACATTTGTGATAGTAATATATTTTATAGATCAGATGTTATGGCAAAATGCAATAAAATGTGTCACCAGAAGGGATTTTACCCCCAATATAAATAACTTCTTAAGGAGGCTGGAGTCTACTTATCGCATAGCAATCACTCACATCATCAGATACAGATTAGTCATTAGTCTACTGTAAAATACAACCTATTTGTGGCTCATTTAGTCTTAGAGGCCTGAAAAAAAAGTTACCTTAAAAAGAGCAGCATCTTCATCTCTGTTGTAGTCCTGTTTGCCGGCATGTTTCCAAGGTATACGAAAAACGCTTCTGTCGTCATTCTCCCACACCAATCCAGGATACTTCCCACTGTTAATCTGTTCAATCAGCCATTGCCTCAGTTTTCCATTTCCACAACTTATCGGGGTCATTCCACAATCTCCGTCTTGGTTCATACCAGTCTATACCCTGTTTATTGACGACTGTTAGGAGAGGAGCATAGGCAACATTGCTTTAATGCCTGTAACCTGTAGACTTTAGTGCTTTTACATGTTCTGTGATATGCCACCTAATACATGAAATGTGATGTCTTTCTGTAGCAATAAGTTAGAACCAAGAAAAAAGTAACAGAAGCTTTCATCAAGGTATACATTTTTCCAAGTATAACATCCAGTGAAATTGGATGATTAGTGCAAGTAATTTTGATTATTATTATAATTGGGTATTATACTTAAAGCTGAGCTCCAGGAATTCCACCACTTTGTAAAATGTGCTGGCATACAATGAGTTAAGTCCAAAAAGGTGCATGCCAACTCGTGGACTTATCTCTCTGGTTTACACCTGAAAGTTTTACGAAGCTCCAGGAGTACAGCTATTGCTACACACCCAGAGCTCTTACAGAGAAGACGCTGCTCTCTCATACAGCAGCAGCTCTGCCCACCCGTCCCCTCCACTATTCATTCACAGCCGCCTTTGTATTTTTTTAATTAGTTCACAAAATACAAAGTGCTCTGGGATTGGGCAAGAGAAGGGGAGGTGCAGGAACAGCAGCTACATGCAAAACTTCTTCTGCAGTAGTTGAGACCAGACGGTCCAGCGACGCAATGCCATAAGTATAGTGATAACTATGTTCCCTGTACGTAGTAAAAATACACTTTGTAAAATAAAGAGATAAGTCCAAAAAGTGGCATCCATCTAGTTGGACTTAACCCATAGTAATACGGCACATTTTACAAAGTGGCTTAATTCCTAGAGTTCAGCTTTAAAAGCTTGCTTATAGAGACTGTCTTGAGATGTTTCTTGAGCAATTGAACAGAAAAATAAATATACTCTGAGGAGTATTACAAAAAAAAAAAGAACTTAAAATTTTATTGATGGAAGCTGGTACCTTCAATTATAATCATGCAACAGTTTATGCAATCACCACCAACAATGAAATAGGTAAAAGATATATAATTTCTCTTGGAATACAATTTTCATTTGTATTTTGTGAAACAACTACTGTATATTAGCTAAGAAGATGGCACTGTTTATACGTATTTAGCTATATCTATGGTCAAACTCTATGTCTTTTCTCTATATAATGAAGTTTCCTGTCTGCACTTAAGCAGAGAAACCCATGTGGACTGTGCACTGTCTGTTTGTTCTGTAGGGCTATATACAGAATTTCTATCAATTTCATTTACTACAAATATGCTAAAAGACATTTAAAAGCCATTGTATCTCAAACCATGTACCTGTAAACAATTGCGTGCAAACCCATCTTCATGAATAATATATTATATTAAGGATGGGTTGTGTAGTATTGTTATAGCACACATTTGTTCATGGGTACATGCAGCACTTTTTTCTCAGAGAATAGGTGTAGGAACTCCCCTTTTCTGAGTCACCCCATTTTCTCCGGCCCTTACCCACCTCCGAGCACCGTTCCATGGTTCCATGCTCTACCCACCTCCCAATAACAATAGACCTCCAGCAGCAACAACAGATCTCCCAGCAGCCAGCATCAATAGACCCCTCCCTCAACAATAGTTCCCTCCCAGCAACAATTGACCACCCAGCAACATAAGACCCCCCCCCCTCCCCAGCAACAACAGATTCTCCAGCAGACCCCAGCACCCCTTGCCATTACATATATTCAGTGCTGGAGGTGCCGGAACTGCGTTCCCCCACGTTCCCCCATGTTCCCGCTGAAAAAAAGCCCTGGGCACATGATTTGACATGTACTGCCCTGTATATGTCTTTTAGCATACTTGTAGTAAATAAAAGAGTAAAGCTTTTATCTATTTCATTGTTGGAGGTGACTGGATAAAAACTGTTGCTTTTTGCAATTTTTTGTAGTTGAATCTGTATTAATCCTCTCTTAATGCATATGTTGTTTCTCCTTAAAGTGGGGTTCCCATTAAAAAAAAAATTAAAAGTCAGCAGCTACAAATACTGCAGCTGCTGACTTTTAATCAGATACTTACCTGTTGCAGGGTCCAGCGATGTGGGGGATCGAAGCCCCACTCGTCCCCTCCTCCGCTCGGCGGTGCCGGCATTTTAACTGCGGGCACCCACTGCGCATGCGCGAGCCGCGCCGTGCGCCGTCACTGGCCCCGTAATCATCTGGGACCGGTCACGTGTCCCAGATGATTGACAAGAGGGAGGGTGGAGAGGTAATCTCCCTTCCTGCGCCGAGGGAAATGATGTCACCAGCCCAGGCACTGAAGGAGGCAGACTACAAGGGACCCCCTAGCAACAGCCATTTAAAGGTGAGTAAAAAAAAAATTTCTTCAAATTTTTTTTTTAATTTTTTTTAAGCACATTACTATTTTTTTTTTTTTTTTTTTTTTTTTGGGGTGGAACTCCACTTTAACACCAATGTGCACAAAGGAAGGCCAAGGAGATGTCTCTTTAACAAGAATAGTTCCTGAACATTTAAAACAATTTTAACATCAGGAAATAGGTATAATTAGCCAGTACACATTATTGTATAATACAATGTGGTTTAAGCCACAAGAAAACATCTGATTTAAAGCTAACATAAACATTTAAAATTATTCTGTTGTAATTGAAGATTAAACTAAATTTTGGGTATTGTGCACAGATCAACCTGTGTCTAGTGAAACTTCATGGCTTGTGCCCCAAAGACATGAGTCATTAAAAAAAAAAGGCTTGTGACCTATTCATTTTCATATATTACTATATCAGTAACTGGAATCTGAAGCCAGTATATGACTGTTACTACAGATTGAGGTGTGGGGGGAAGCCATGGTCTCTGCTTGCTGTATAGTTTGGTTTATAAACCAAAGGCTATTGATTTTTTGGCATTCGGTGCATAATAGAAATATACCAGTGGTTTCTCTAAAGTGACCACTTTACAAAATAACATTGACAAAATTCCAGTTGGTATTCTGTGTAAGCAATTCATCATGTACTCTTGAGTTCCGTGGAAAGAATACAGTATGTGTATCAGGGAGCATATGTCTGTATTTAGAAAATGACTACCTACCTATTATGCATGTTGTACAATTGCGCATATTTTCTGCTTTAGCATTGCACATACACTAGGAATAGAAATGTGATTGATATATATAGCCTTACATTATAAAAATATTGAAAATAGAAATTCGTTTTAACAGACTAGTAATGTCTGGTTTGGCTCTTTGGTATTAAGCAGGCTCATCATTAACGTTTCATGCGGTTAACAGGCTTTGCTATGCAATAGTGAAACCCACCAACCTCACTGCACCTAATGGCAAAGAAATATGTCAATTTGCGTTTAGTGAATATGCTTACTCATATTTGGTATGGCTACTAGCATTTGAAAATCAGGATTTGTTAACTGCCACTTTTTTGAGTCTCCTCATTCAGTTTAGTATACGGTAATCTATTTATCTGTGTATTTGCAGATAATTAATAGCTTCATGAAAATCTGCAAGCCCTTTCCATGCATATTTATAGCTTCTACCTGTGCTTGTGTAGGGCAAAGAGTGTAATGTTGCAAACTGCATGTGCTCCTTACTCCAATCACTGTATATTGATTGGAGAGTGTGAGATTTAGTGAAGAGAATCTATCAAAGTAGGGTTGGTGGACACAGAGCTCAAATCTGAAGCTGACAATTCTACCTCAGCTTCTCTCAGTGCTAATTTACATGACTTTGAATATAAAAAATAAGCATACAAATCATTTTGCAATGGCAAACAAGTGTACCTAAATGAGGGGATCTGAAAAGCTAGAATAAAGTAAATCTTTAAAGTTTTTCTTTTATTTTTTTAATTAAATCTGTTGTTTAGAGCTGACTGAAGCAGAGGATTGGCTTAGGCCAGTGATGGCGAACTCTGACACCCCAGATGTTTTGGAACTACATGTCCCATGATGCCCATGCACTTTGCAATGTATTTGAGCATCATGGGAAATGTAGTTCCAAAACATCTGGGGTGCCAAGGTTCACCATCACTGGCTTAGGCCTTGGATAAAGCTCATAGCTAGGGCTAGAGCTCATCTCCCAGGTCTTCTCTGGATCTGGGTTGGCAAGCATGGAGCAGTGACAACCCTACATTAATTTTTTTCCACCATTGTGACTACTGACTGTGTGGAATATAGAAAAAAACATGCATCGTGTTTTTTATCCTTAATCTAGGTACAAGCAAATCGGAACAAAGAAAGCTTCTACTTTAGACAAAATCCTCAGCTCATGGAGGGCAATTTTTGTTGTTCATACCAAGTGTGAAGTACAACCAATGTATTTGTTGGCTTTAGCTGAAACATGCACTTCACTTTCTTATGTGTGTAATCTGGGGATGCTGGATCACAACTGCTATTGGTGCTAGAACACACACTGGAGGTTCCTTGTTATGTAAATTATACAGAATGATGATGCAGGAAGCAGGGAGAGAAAGAAAGGGAGCGTGTGATGAAGTTACACAGGGTTTGAGAATTAGACTCCTTTTGCCCTCCTATGGCCATCTATGGATGTGAGATTGTAGTATACTGGATGAACGTTCTTATTTCATCACAGCTGTAGTGTTTGCTGGAAAACATTAGTAGCTCACTGACTAATTTTACTTGTTGCCCCGAATTGCTTTTTAAAGAGTTTGTTAGCCCAACACTTCATGTTCCCGATATGTGTCTGTTGTACCATGTACTTGGATGAGAAAGTGTCCTCTTCTGTTTGTATTGCTTCCTTTATGTGAAATCCATGGTGTTCCTATCATTTCCTCTGCTTTCCTATTAAAAACTGACCAAACTAAGCAGGAGAGCACATCATGGTCAGTTAGCTCTAGCTATGCTTGGAACTCAGTGTGCTCTCCTCCAATGATCAAACTTGTCCTGACACTTCTGTGTACAGCCCCGAGAACACGCCTACATGTCATGTGACCCAGCAGCTCCTTCCGCCTCCCCTACATCCTGGTTGTTGTGGTGAGAGCGGCGGAGACAGTGATAGTATGGATTGGTGACCCCTTTTTTCTTATCTTGACATTTCTCTCCACTTTCCATGATGAGTAAACTACCAGGTGATCTTCAGTCTGATCTGGAACAAAGTCTTCCAGCTATTGCCTCCATCAATTCATCACTAAGCCAAAGCCTGTCACCTCAGTTTTTTCTACCCCCAGAACAGCGCAGGGCCATTTCTGATGTTCGTCGGACATTCTGCCTTTTTGTAACATTTGACCTTCTCTTCATCTCTCTTTTGTGGATCATTGAGCTCAATACTAATAATGGGATTGAGAAGAACCTGGAAAATGAAATTATCTACTACAAGTTCAGCACCTCGTTCTTTGACATATTTTTTCTAGCAGTGTTCCAGTTTTCTGTCCTCCTCATGGGTTATGCTGTGTTTTGTCTACACCACTGGTGGGCCATTGCTATTACAATCTTGGTGACCAGTGCATTTCTTAGTGCTAAAGTCATAATGTCACAGCTTCTCTCTAAGGGGGCATTTAGGTACTTGTTGTCCATTATGTCTTTTGCCTGGCTGGAGACATGGTTCCTGGATTTCAAAGTCTCTACCCAAGAGGCCAAGCAGGAGAGATGGTATCTGGCTGCTCAGACTGCTGCCCTTTGCCCTCCTCTTCTGTACCCAGGGGCATTCTCTGATGGACAGTTTTATTCCCCAACAGAGTCCTTTGCAGGGTCAGACAATGAATTTGATGATGATTATGATGAAGCTGTGGGGAGGAAGACAGTTACTGCCAAAGAATGGGAATATGTGAGGAAGGGCAAGGAGGCCATGGAAATTGTTGAGCAGATACTCGCTCAGGAAGTCAATTGGAAATATGAAAAGAGCAATGAAGTTGGAGACCTTGTGTATACACTTGACATCCCTTTTTCATGGAAAGACTCTTAAGGCTTTAATTCAGTGTCCTGCAGAAGTTGTATACCAAGAGGTTACATTACAACCGGAGAAGATGGTCTTGTGGAACAGGACTGTGGCTGTGTGTCAGATCCAGCGTGTAGATGATAACATACTTGTATCATATGATGTAGCAGCAGGAGCAGCAGGTGGGGTCGTGTTCCCTAGGGATTTTGTGAACATACGATTGCAAGAAAAAAAGATCGGTACATATCAGCGGGCGTTGGAGGAACTCATCCTTCCTGACCTCAACTTACAAAATATGTTAGGGGAGAGAATGGACCAGGTGGCTTTGCTGTTCTAAAGAGCTCCCGGAGCCCATCCGTCTGCACTTTTATCTGGATCCTCAACACTGATTTGAAGGGTCAGCTACCTCGCTACCTCATTAACCAAAGCCTGGCTGCTACCATGTTTGAGTTCTGCAGCCATTTGCGCAAGAGAGTCAATGAAGTTTATAGCGAGCCAGTATAGGATCACTTTCAAAAAGGAGACCAAATCTGCGCTGCCTCCTATCTGCTTGATGAAGCACTGACAGCAGCTGCTATTTGCATGCTAATCTTTTGTTATAATTAACAGGATTAAGGACTGTCCCATCCAGCATACTAAAGTATCCCCTGTGTCTTCTGAAATCTTATGCTTGTCTTTGCAGTGCATGTCATCACTAGAAGAAAGAGTTTGGTTTCCAATGTCCATTAAGGCATCTTTGGGGAATTTTTGATGTAACATATTGAATTGGTGAAGTTGGGGTGTTGATAGGTGATGCACCCATTATGGAAATGTTGATCACTGTATTCTTGGAAAAGACCTCCATACGCAGGTAAACTGAGCCAGTAATCAAGTCGAATTTTGTGTTTCTTTTTAACTGATTGACAAGGCTTCCTGCTTGATTTGAGAATGATGTTTACCCCATGCTGTGCATGGAGGTTTAACCTTTCAGAAGACTTTTTAATGGTTTGCAGAGGTCCAGTTTACAGGTGACTATGCTCACAATACATTTCTCACCATCTATCAGCTGTAATGTGTGAGGAGGTGGACACTTTGGACAATTAACTAGAGTGGATGTACTGTACTGAACATTGGGGAGAAGGTATCCATTTATTCACGTCTGTTTTTATTTTTTTTTAACGCCTCCTTTTCCAAAAAATACAGATACCCAGGCATTAACAAAAAAATGTCTTAACATTGTATTTTGCTAGAAGCACAGAAGTTATTGATCACACTTTATTTTTAGTTTTTTTTAATATGAAAAACAGTCAGTGCCTACCACTCAGATGTAAGTGATTAATGCAACCGATAACTATTTACTCCAGAGATGAATTTGCAGGGGAATTCACGACTTCCACTACACATTTTTGAAAGAGTATAGCAAAAATGATAGATAAGGCATTTGAATGAAAAAATCACTTTTGTAAATAGCAATCTCTTATTTCATGTGTGTTACTCCTTCATGTATCTGTAAAGTCTGCTGTGCCAAAGAATTTATAGGCACGAATACAGAATACAGAATGCTGTAACAATGTGAACATTCCTATGTCGATTGTCGATTACTGTATGCAGCAAACAATGACTACTAGCCAAATTTGACCAGATGCTATGCGGCACAAACAGTACATCAAAAGCCCATATAGGCATAGTGAATGTTATTTACAAAGTCTGTTATGACCTCATGGGCTAGCATGAAGCAATCATACTTGGTGTCTTGGTTTTTGGGGTCCACTTTAGTGGCATAATAGGTTGTACAGGCAGTATAGTTGTTCATTGTTCACTTGATTCTGAATTCACTAGGCTCAATTTCTAAAGCCAACACACCAAGATAATGATACTTATTTTTATTTTTTTAAATGACAGTTATTTTTAGTTAAGTACAATGAAATTTGAAAATTCCAGTCATATGGCTAAAATAAAGATACCTGTACTTATTCTTGTGTTGATGCTGTGTGAAGTAAACCTATGATCTCTAATGAAAACAAATCTGCTGATTGATTCATTCATGTTTGATGCCAAACTTCTTGTGTTGTATTGTTGTACTACAACTTCCACCATCCTCTACATCTAATATTGTAGGTCATAAGAAAGTTATTAGAGCCTGTGTTACATTAGCCACTCGCAGGTGGTAAAGGATTTTATGCAAATCATTCCCTGATGTGAAATGAAAACTTTGCTGATCAATGTCATGTTTGTTTTTTTGATTTAAATAAGATGCATATTGGATCTGTTTCTTTTCTAACAAATACTGATTCATACTTTATCAATCTTTTTTGAAAAAAATCTTGATAAAAATTGATCGTTTACATCACTCTAAGTTCTAGTTATAGTAAGTTGTAGTGTGTAAAAGTTTTAAAAGTACAAAGTTAAGTCCAAAGCTGTGTGTTATATTGGCATGCATACACAACTTTACTAGTGGTAATGAAAACTGTTTCTACAATTGTCAGGAGATTTAGAGATTTCTCCAGTATTGTATTTTGTTTATCTGTACAGCAGTATTTCACACACCACTGAGGCTGCAATGGAGTCAATGATGCATATACTCGGTCTTGTTTATTTATAAAGAAAAACGTTGGAGGTGCTATTATTTGAATTACGTTTTTATCTTTGGCTGACGCCAAATAGTGCAGGTAAACAACTACCCAAAAACCTTTTAGCAGTTCAAAATTTTAAAGATAATGCAGTTACTACAGAAATTGAGCAAATAGAAACTGTTTAGACTGATGGATGGGTACACAGGTTGTGTATGATTACAGTCTTATAGAAGTACAAAATGTCTATAAGACCCAGCAGAATAAGTTGTGGTTAGCATACATAGCTGGACTGAGCATGTAAGCATTTAGGAAGGATAGACATTCATGTACAAAAACAAATTATTTTGGCTAATACAGTCGAAATATCAGTTACATTAGAATGATTGAGGACATTTGGTTAACCGCTTCAGCTCCGGAAGATTTTACCCCCTTCCTGACCAGAGCACTTTTTGCGATACGTCACTGTGTCACTTTAACTGACAATTGTGCGGTCGTGCGACATTGCACCCAAACAAAATTGACTTTCTTTTTTTCCCACAAATAGAGCTTTTTTTTTTGGTGGCATTTGATCACCTCTGCGGTTTTTATTTTTTGCGCTATAAACAAAAAAAGAGCGACAATTTTGAAAAAAAAAACGCAATATTTTTTACTTTTTGCTATAATAAATATCCACCAAAAATATATATACATTTTTTGTTCCCTCAGTTTAGGCCGATATGTATTCTTCTACATATTTTTGGTAAAAAATCGCAATAAGCCTATATTGATTGGTTTGCTCAAAAGTTATAGCAAAAATAGGGGATAGTTTTATGGCATTGTTATTATTAAAATTTTTTACTAGTAATGGCAACGATCTTTTTATCGAGACTGCGACATTATGGCGGACATATCGGACACTTTTGACACATTTTTGGGACCATTGGCATTTATACAGCGATCAGTGCTATAACAATGCACTGATTACTGTCACTGGCAGGGAAGGGGTTAACACTAGGGGCGATCAAGGGGTTAACTGTGTTCCCTAGTGTGTGTTCTAACTGAAGGGGGGAGGGGACTGTGTAGGGGGACTGTGTAGGGGAGACGACAGATCGCTGTTCATACTCTGTATGAACAGATGATCAGTCTCTTCTCCCCTCAGAGAACCGGAAACTGTGTGTTTACACACATAGATCCCGGTCCTTGGTGTGCCACGAGCGATCACGGGAGCCCGGTGGTGATCGCGACCGCCAGGCACTCGCATCGGCTCCGTGGGTGAGCAGCAGGCGAGCGCGCCCCTAGTGGCTACAAGGCGAAGCGACGTTACATAACGTCGTTTCGCCCAGCTGTGCCATTCTGCCACAGTGAAACTGCGGCGGCTGGTCGGCAAGTGGTTAAAGAAGTATCCCTATTATTATTTATATTTTTGTGGAATCCACCAGAGGACCTAGTACATGAAGCCTGTTCTGATCTGTGCTTTAGTTACTAAGCTAGCATGCTCAACCTACACTCCTTTGTTTTCCCCAAATGAGGGGGTGGTGACAGCACACACAGAGAAGAGTGGCAAAACATCTGCATTTCTGCCATCTAATCTGCAGCTCTGTGCCTCCTCTGCCCTGCCTTTTACACCATGAAAAGACTACTGCATCCACACCCACCCTTCTGCTATATGTGAAGAGGGAATAAAGCCGTAGCTTCTGGCTTGTGTATTGAAGGATGGCGTTCTGCAAAAAAGTATTGTCATTCAAAAAAACACAAGCCCACACTAGGCTGGCAGGTCTGTGATCTGGTGCACAAAAGTATTACCTGCCGGCTTGTGTAGTGGCTTGTGTTGTTGTGAATGACGCCACTGTCATTCATACACTAGCTGGCAACCTATAAGCTGGGCTTTAGCCTGGGGTGGAGCTACAACTACAAATGAACAGAAAAATGCACCAATGAATCAGAATGGGAGCGAGTGCTCCATGCACTTGACCCCTGAAGGACACCCCAAGGATTTAAAAAGTATAGTGAGGATCATGATTTTCATAGACATGTAACAATAGATTGTTCTTGTACTTTCCAAAAGGCTGACAACCTACTGTCAATGCTTTGCTAAAGGAATAGAAACTGTTCACTTTTCAAGCATATTCACTTTGCAAAGTGAGTTTAATAAAAAAAAAGTGAAGCTGTCTTTGAAAACCCGATCTTGTGCTAATAAAAATTCCATTTGAAATTTTCCTTGCAGATGATTGCATGACCATAATAAACATAGGTAACTAACATTTAAGGCTCATTTACACCAGAGGTTACATTATATAGTGGCTGCTGGTGTGTGCTGTGTAGGGAGCAGTGCCAATGTGTCATAAATGATGCGTCGCACTGTTGACTTTGATGAAATGCCATAAAGTGGCATTTCATTCATTCTTATTCATTGCAGTGGGTGGAATGCAGTGTACTGATGCTCAATTGAAAAAAAAAGCAATGCATGTCTTACTTTTTCAGTGCACATTACTGCATTGCAGTGGTATGAACTGAACTGAACTCATATTACTGTAGGAGAATAGCCTTGTCTGTGCATTGGAACTGCATTGGGAAGCTCAATACAAATGGTGCAGCTCAATACAAATGGTGTGAATGAGCCCTTACTTTGCCAAGTAAACCTATATTTTGCAAATTGAACATTCACTTAGCTAGCTAAACAGCATCTGTTCATCTAGTAAATCAATACCAATGTGTCTACTGAATCAAAAGCTGAATTAGATCAACTCTGGTCCCATCACTGAACCTAGGGTGTAGTAGGACTGTCAAATGGTATTGATGGCACATATAGATATTGGGTTGGTAATTATATTTAGCTACACAACCAAGCACTAACAGAAAAGGATAGCTGTATCGGTTACTTATGCTTAATATCACACCTGGTCTCCTAAATAAAGTACTTAACTTAAAGTTAATGAACACAGTTATTGGCTAGCCTTTCCCCCCCCCAGATTATTAATCTTGTGAATTGAAAAATGTAAAAAAAAAGTGTGTAACACTTAAGGTGGCAAACATTTCTTTACTGGAACATCATTCAAAAAAATGGTGGCTCCTCCTATAGTAATTTGTATACTGTAGCTACTCCCCAACCTGTTTACTTGTGGTGCAGAACTTTCTTTAACCAATGTAAGAAGCCAATGGCTGATTCTGCCTACCAAGCTCCCCCTATAACTAACATATCACTTTTGGGTGTTTCAGTCTCTTAAACTGAGATTGAAGAGTGAAAAACATAATCTGATACATTTTGTTCCATACAATAAACATCTAATACTAAATAAAATGGGCCCAATTCACAAAGTTAACACACCGGGATACAAATGCTTATTTAAAAAATGTGACAGTTATTTTCAGGCGAGTTCAATGACATTTGAAAATTTCTGTCAAATGGCTAACATAAAGATTTTTAACCTTATGTTAAAGCTTAATGAGTTAAGCCTAATGTGTAGGGTATATTACAACTTACCTTATGTCTTTTATCATGCACAAAATAGACTCTTTGTGTTTATATACCATATATTTCTACATTGTTCTCAGTGAACAATAATCTCAGAAAATGTAATTACTTGTTCAATTTAGCAAATTATATTTATAACATATATATGCACTACTTATACAACATGGCCCAAAGGTAATGTTACATGAACACTCACATTCTGAGCTTTCTTACATTTACTCTAGTTGTAATCGTATTTAAAGCAAAATATTGCAAGATTTTGTTTTTGTCTTTTTAATGTGGTAGTGCCTTCAGATGAAATCCTGAGCAAGTCATGGCATATACAGCATCTCAGTAAAAACCTAACTTCCATTCGTGCAGTTCTTATCATACTAGTAAGTCATCAACAGACAAAAAAAGCAATTATTCAAAGGAAAGGGCGATACCCACTAACAGATATTCCAATTTAGTTTTACCCCTAAATCTGTAACTGCAAACATAGTTTTGGGTTAAAATTAACATGAATTTAGCTGGCCATACACAAATTGTTTTTTATTCAAATGCTCGTAAAAAAAAAATTCTTGCCCTCATTCAGTCAACTAATGTATAAAAAAAAACATTAAAATGTCGGTCATACCTGCTACTTAAACGGAATTCCACATTCACAATTAGAATTTAATTAATTCGAAAACAAAATAATTTCTTTGAATCTTCTAATCACTACAGTCAAAAACATCATCCTTTTGACCCCATTAACCATTAGAACAGTGAAAAACTTTATGAAAATAAACATTTTCCAATAAAATTCTACTGTTATATGGCCAACTTTTTACAATGTAGCACAGATATTTGCTCATGGGCGACAGTCGGTTGCTAACTGAGAGCTACTGGGTTATTATATCATGAATAGTTGCTGAAGCTGTATATTGGCAGAAACAACCAATTATATTCTGTATAGAAGACTGAAAATTATACACAGTAGCATCCTGGTGAAATCTTAGAGTGGTTAGGAACTTTCACTATGAATCTCTGAAGATCATTGGTAGGCTTTCATGTCTACTACATGTGATATCGTTCATCAATGCAAGTACAAGACCCTGCCAGATTACAACGATTAAGTGCTCTGTCTCATCCACAGCAACACATTGAATTACATCATGAAGAATAGAGCTCTATACTGTATAGTAATCAAAATAATTAATAATAAAGCCCACCAATTGTCCTATCTAGGAAGCAAAAGTATTAATTTGACTCTGCAAATGCAACAGAATGTAATATTAATTTTAATTAATACATAATTGTTAATGTTTGTAC
The DNA here is from genome assembly GCA_037952925.1 of Lithobates clamitans. NCBI lineage: Eukaryota > Metazoa > Chordata > Amphibia > Anura > Ranidae > Lithobates > Lithobates clamitans. Next base: position 16,228,617 of record JBBGZY010000135.1, on the reverse strand, counting down.
CATAATTCTTAAAGGACTTTAAAATGATTAAAATGGTATGGTACTAAATAATTAATCATTTTGCAAGCTACTGTCTTAGAAGATATAAAAAGGTAAATTTTGCAATTACTCTGCTGTTAGGTTTTTTTTTTTTTCTTTTAAGAACAACTAGTAGACAAGGCAGAAGAGGAAGTAATGAGTTCAAAAGTTAAATAAGATATGCTGAGAGAGGAAGAGAGGGTGTATGTCTTACCTCTCCTCCGTGAGAGTTGAGAGTGAGCGATCACTTTACGGAAACCTAAAATATTAACCACTACGCCAAAAAAAAGGGAACTTACCTTTTCTTTATGTGTTAGCTTATAGATGGGCGTTGACTATAAACTAAGGAGGAGGAGACATAGTGGAGGAGAGATGCATGTCTGTAAACTCTTCAGTGCTTCTCTATGTTATACAGACCATACAAAAAGCCTTATAATGTGGGAAACCCCAAACCCTCTACTATGCTACTAATGACATTTACTGTAACACAAGGTTCAGGAAAGTTCTCTCAATCATCAAGTGCTTTGCTTCTTCAACACCCACCTTAAAAATACATTCAATTGTGTATTAAATACAGGGTGAAAAGAGTTTTACTGTAAGGCAATTAGTACAGTACTCAGTTACAGATCTGCTGTTTAATGGAAATAAAGGTTATTACAGTAATTACATTTTGTTGTTAGACAAAGATACTGCAAAGCAATAGTACGAACGATACACTTATCAGAAAAGCAATTTATATTTTACCATGAAGTAAAGAAGTTATACATGCAGAACTCATTGAAAAAAAAACTAAAATCCACAAATAATGCACAGATTACATTTACAATTACAATATTCAATAAATAGATATTATGTTAACTTCTCCTATGATTGTTATTAGCAATTATTTATCAGAAAATGTACTGAAAATTTGAAATAACAAAGCTTCAAAATCTCTTTATTAATCTTTAAAGGGTTTCTGTATTTAACATAATTAGGGATAACACTTTAAATATTACCTCACTAGCCCGTTTTGTTTTTAATACATACTTTTTTATGGGTAATAATGTGGAAATGCGGTCTGGTTATTAATATGAGATGTTACATCCTTGTATAGGAGTTAAGATCCACAATCTTTGCTACTGGAAAGGTTTTTAACCCCAATGGAGGATGTTACACTGGAGTAGGTTTGCCTTGTTATATGTGCCACACTTCAGTATTTCTGAAACAGTAGGATAATGTACTTCTGCTTTGCTGTCTTTTACATCTGGTGTTACTATACCACCATATCATTGGAATATAGCAGTGAATTATTTTGCATCTAATGGTCAGTTTGTAATAAACAATAGAAATGTTTCAAATGAATAATAGCCAAAACAAACAAAAAGAGAAAAATATGTACTACATTAATTCTCAAACACTAACAAGCAGCAAAAAAGGCAACGCAAAAAGCAACAGTGACGTTACACAGTGCAGTAACCTATAGCAGCCAAATTTATGTTTACCAGAGGTAAATGAGTGAGTGATACAATTTATGATTGTTTTTATGCATTATTCCACCTTGCAAACCATCTTTTTTCCTTCTACATATTCCTGAAAAGTTCTAATAATGCTTTTAATGTTTTTTTAATGATGCCTGAATAATGAATTTATGTTTTTAGGCATTTATGTTTTAAGTTTTTTTATGTGTAACCTTTAGCAATTAATCGGACATCAGCTTTCAGTCTCTAATGATAGTGTGACTAATGAAAGTAATTTCTTATTGCTTGCTATGAGCCAATGAAAATCATTAATAATAAATTCAAACCTTTTCCATTGGGTGGCTGCTATTAAATGAAGTAATATAAGAAATATGCAGAAATAAAAATCCTTCATGTTTATTGCCACTCACATAAACATGACAACGCTAAAAGCTATTACAGTACACTTTATACAACCAATTCGGAATCAAAACTTTATTTGCAAAATGATCAGCCTATGTTCATGTAATGCTGTCATGTTCACATGCAGTATACATAATGGAAGTAATACACTAAATCAGCCATGTGGTGTTGCTGCAGTGTAAATAATTGTCACACTAACCTAACAAACTGTAACTCTTACTGTAAGTTACATGTGTACCTCATGTCAATAACAGTCTTTTAACATTTATAAAGAAAACACGTATTTTATTCAAAGAACCCTAGTACTTAAAAAATGAATTTGGATTTTCCTTAATAAGATTGTGTAATACATTAAAACAAATAACTGCTCAACTGTAGGCAAACAGCTAAATACATACTGTATTTGTGACCCACCTTACAAATCAAAGGGTTTGTAAGTCTGTCCAGACATTTTGTGATTTATACTTCTTTGCAGACCGCACAGCTATTACGGTGACAGAACTTTTTTGTTCAAGGAATGCAGTAGTGTCACCTTTCTACCTACAGGTACTTATTTTCTGTTTCTATGTCTGCCTTTTAGTTGCATGGACATGTTTTCTATGAAATTACTTGACAGACTCTGACCCTTTGTCTAGGGTTTCCGTCTAGGTTTTGTATGTGACAATATATCTTATAGGACATGTTGCTGATGCATTTGATTTCTCTAAGTATATAATATTTTCAGGGTAGGATAAATAAGTCTAGTGTTCGATGACATAGTGGTCATTATGATTGGTGTAACTCCATTATTATGTCTATAGCCTGCCTTGGTGGTTGGGTGGGCAGGTGCAGTCCTGCTTGACCCCTCCACCGAATGTACAATGTTGGACTGATGTAAGGCCCATTGGTTGCCTGGCCTCTTCTTGGACTATAACCAAACATGTTTCGCAATACCAGTCTCCTCATAGTTGACCACTTTGGAGCAGTTCCTGGTACCCATTGATGGACTTCAATGTATTTCTGTCTTAACTCCTTACTCTTAAAACATGCCATCATTGATAACTTCTTGTTTACTGTATATGTTGACAGAGCCATTTTGCACTCTTTTGTATTACATTATAACATTTTACTGTAATTCTGAAAACTGAATAAAAAGACTGAAACAGAAATTACTTGACAGACAATTCCTTTTGTGTCTGCCAGTAAGGTCCATGGGCACCACATCCATATAACTACATCCCTGACAATTATTTCTGTTCTTGCTGATCAGATGCATTAACAACCGATCTGAGTTGTTACATGACTGTATTCTTTTTTTGGCTAGATGAAGGGAGCACCCTTCCTCAGGAAGGATGTACTGGAAATGGAGCGAGTACAAAGAAGGGCAACAAAGCTAATAAAGGGTCTCGAGGATCTTAGTTATGAGGAAAGGTTGCGAGCGCTGAACCTATTCTCTCTGGAGAAGAGACGCTTGAGAGGGGATATGATTTCAGTTTACAAATACTGTACTGGTGACCCCACAATAGGGATAAAACTTTTTCGCAGAAGAGAGTTTAATAAGACTCGTGGCCACTCATTACAATTAGAAGAAAAGAGGTTAAACCTTAAACTACGTAGAGGGTTCTTTACTGTAAGAGCAGCAAGGATGTGGAATTCCCTTCCACAGGCGGTGGTCGCAGCGGGGAGCATTGATAGCTTCAAGAAACTATTAGATAATTACCTGAATGACCGCAACATACAGGGATATATAATGTAATACTGACACATAATCACACACATAGGTTGGACTTGATGGACTTTTTTCAACCTCACCTACTATGTAACTATGTACTATGTAACTATGTAACCTTATTTGGATAGTTACATGACTGACAACTCGTTTTGTATCTGCCTGTTAAATTTATAGGCACCTCTTCCTTGTAGTTACATTTTACCATTTCTTTTTCCTGCATGTGAGATGCATGGGTACCCATCCATGTTGTTGGATGACTAACAATTCTTTCTGCTTCTGTTTGTTACATGCATCGGTACCTCACTCATGTAGAAAATGAAGAACCGCTGCACAACTACAATAAAACTCCCCACCTAAAGATTGATTCCACTAAGGCATTTCACCCAGCTAGGGCTTAGCCGTAGACATCTCCCATGATGGCTATTGTATTCAGATAGACAGCACCCTGATTGGATGCAGTCACTGTTCAGCCAATACTTTTCCACAGTTTCTTTGATATTTCAGTCTAAATTTGTTAAGTTGGGTACTGCCACCAGGACCCGATTCTGCTAGAATCAGCTAAAATACTAGATATTTAGTTTGTTGATTTATTGAGAGCAGAAGAAGATTGGCAGGTTAGCTCTGCATTACAGGTGACTCCCAGAGAAGCTGTGAGAATGTACAGGTTTTTTTTTTTTTGCTCATCTCTAAGGAGCAGAAAACTTTTATATTCTATTTTCTGACATATGAAAAAAACACATATTTAGTGATCATAACACAGACAGCTCGTGACCATACAGCTGCCCGTGGAACAGTCGGGGAATCTGCTTTTCTGCAGCTGAGTTCAACACCACAGAATTTTTTTTTCTTTCTCCTTTTTGTAAAAACACATCTGTTTAGTTTCTTTGCAGGTGTGAATTAAATGGTAGTTTCATACTGAAAAAGTAATTTTTAGCAATTATCAGTACCAATCGTGGAAAATAATCTGCTGTTCAAGATTAATGGGCAAATAAACTGTAGACCCATTTGAGGAACAGTTACATGCATGCAATAGAATCATCTTTCAAATAATGCTTAACCTCCTATTACTACTAGGCCTTCATAAAGAGCCATTTAAGGTAGTCTTTATGTTTTCGACTGTGTGTAACCTGATACATTCACATCTCTGTGTTCTTCATACAGTGCAGTTGCAGTGCAGTTGCAGTGCAGTGCAGTGCAGTGTATATAAAATGTGTTTTATATGACCGTTACATGTATTACCATTCATTCCATGCCAAAGATTCAGTAAGCAGGATTTTTAAATTGCATTTGCAGTGGTGGGAATGTGACCTACAGGTTGTGTCACATTGTCACACAGTTACAATATTACAACTACTGACTGATGACTGAGAAGTAATGCGTCAATCTCCTTGCAGGAGTTTGATGTATTTATTCCCCCAGAATACTCCTCTAATGCCTCTCCTCTCAAATAATACACTTTTCAGAAAACATCATCCATGCATTCACTGAGCTTCTGGTGGTACTGTGAATAATATGGGAGTGGGATTACTGAATAATTTACCAGTCGCCTGCCCTCAGGAAACTGGTAACAGGATCATATGGACCCTGACCTATGTACCTAAAACTATTAAAAGTGAAAAAGAGAGTTAATTATGGACAGCAGCTCCCCAACAATAGGGATTAAAACACTCACCAAACCTAAAACCCAAGGAGGTATAGGACTTCCAGATTTTGCACTATACAACAAAGTGTTACTTTTAGCTAGGATCTTAGGCAGACCATAGATTTCCTGCAAAGAAAAAGAAAGAAAATCGCTCAATTCCCCCATCCATACAGTCAGTGTTGATAAGGAAATTCCTCCCATGGAGCTATTGTGTTCTTTCAGCGCACAATGATTACTGTCACTGTCAAGAATCACAAGCTAAAAATCCAACATGCTGGTTGTACCCAAGTCGGTCGATGGATTGACTTGGGTACAATCAGCCTGCCAATATATGGATCAAATACCAGCCGGTCCCTGCTGAATCAGCTGAGGTTCAATCCTTCTATGGCCGGCTTTAGATTGGCTCCACTCTGGGTCAGACAAGATAGGAGTAATATTGGAAAGAGATCTCTCCTCTCTCCCATGGTTAGACCCAGAACACAGTCCCCTGACTGATACCTTTCCTCTATTGACTACTTCTCTCCTACAATCATTGGATGTCTGACTGGACTCCTCAAAATTATCCTCAAGACCTGGCCGACTCACCCCATTAATCAAAATGCAGAGTTACCACCTTGCAAGTCACCTATCATCCAGACAATATCCCAAAAATGCAAATCTGCAATATTCTCCTACCAGACTCTAATCAACTGAAGCCTCAACTGAAGCCCCAATTTGAATCCCAATCTCAATCAACCATGAAGGGATGCTAGCAGACTAAGAAGCTTTATGACTAAATCAGGTCTATATCAAAAGATGGGACCTTGAATCGGCACTAGATGAAGTTTGAACGCATGTGCATCTGCTCAGCAGCAGTCTTTAAGGCAATATTGGAGTTATATGCTATATTGAGAGAGTTGACCTATAGATAAACAACAATATTGTCTGGTAGCGGCCCATACCATAAAATCCTGACACTGAAAAAAGACCACCATTATCCACCTCGGCAGTATTTTATGAATGATCTAATGCATAAAGAAAGCCTGATAGCAGAAGATACTGATAATATGGAAGTGTTCCACCACACCTGGTCAAGCTGGCCCATGTTCAGATCTTTGCTGGTTTTCCAAAGCATCTTGACATCTTAACAACCATATGTTTTCACATAGTGTTAATGTGATGCTTACATTCTTAACATGGATAGCGATGTCTGTCACATCCTCCATTCCCACTCCTATACTCCTCCTCCCCCTTTTTTTCTTTTTTCCTCCCTCCCTTCCAGATTTCCTCCTTTCAAATTTTGTCACACCGTATCTACCTGTATCTCATTTCCTTCTTAAAGATCAAAAAAAAAGGAGATTTAACCTAAAAGTGAAAAAATAAACACTTCTGAAAATATTTATCATTTTTTTTTTAAAAAGGGAAGCATATGAAAAGAAAACCTGAAGGTGGAATTACATATATGATTAACTGGTGTGATTCTCTCCCAGTAGATGTTCATGTACATCTCTTTGAGACAATGTTGTACAGAGAACAAAAGGGTGGGGCATGTGTGGTTAAACCTGATGGAAATCTAGAGGCTCTCATTGTTAACTGCTTCTTATGAGGGTTAGTTTTCTTTGCGCTTACTTTTCTATAAATCATGCTTGTTCCATGTCAGCGGCATGGCAATTATTAAAGCCAGAGGGTGAGCTGCTATCAGGTTACAAAAGAATCACACTATTAACCACTTAAGGACCGAGCCTCTTTTTGAGATTTGTTTTTTACAAGTTAAAAACAGGGTTTTTGTGCTAGAAAATTACTTAGAACCCCAAACATTATACATTTTTTTCTAACACCCTAGAGAATAAAATGGAGGTCGTTGCAATACTTTCTGTCACACCGTATTTGCGCAGTGGTCTTACAAGCGCACTTTTTTTTGAAAAAATACACGTTTTTGAATTAAAAAAATAGGACAACAAGAAAAGTTAGCCCAAGTTTTTTTTTATATTGTGAAAAATAATGTTACGCCGAATAAATTGATACCCAACATGTCACGTTTCAAAATTGCGCCCACTCGTGGAATGGCGACAAACTTTTACCCTTAAAAATCTCCATAGGCAACATTTAAAAAATTCTACAGGTTGCATGTTGTGAGTTACTGAGGAGGTCTAGTGCTATAATTATTGCTCTCGTTCTACCGATCGCGGCGATACCTCACATGTGTGGTTTGAACACCGTTTTCATATGTGGGCACTACTCACATATGCGTTCGCTTCTGCACACGAGCTCAGTGGGATGGGGCGTGTTTAAAAAAAAAAAATTCTTATTTATTTTACCTTTTATTTTTTATTTTTACACTGTTCTTTTTTAAAATTGTATCACTTTTATTTCTATTACAAGGAATGTAAACATCCCTTGCAATAGGAAAAAGCATGACAGGACCTCTTAAATATGAGATCTGGGGTCAAAAAGACCTCAGATCTCATATTTACACTAAAATGCAATTTAAATATGGCCATTTAAGAGATATGGGCGGAAGTGAAGTTTTGACGTCGCTTCCGCCCTGCAAGGTTATAGAGACGGGTGGGGGCCATCTTCCCCTCACTCGCCTCCATACCCAGCAAGGGGAAACATCTGATCGCCTCCGCTGCTGCTGAGAGGATCTGGTAAGCGGCGGAGGGCACTGGAGCGCAGCGGGAGGGGGGCCTCTCCCATCGCTGATAAAAGTGATCTAGCGGCGAATCCACCGCAGAGACAACTCTTATCAGAAAGTAGACTGCCGGCTGAAAAAAAAGGATACCGGGGTTATGGCAGCTAGCTGCTGCCATAACAACGATATTCCTCTTCAAATTTAGGATGTATATCGGCGTGCAGCGGTCTGTAAGTGGTTAACGTTTGTATAAACCCAAAAACACAACATGCTACAGCTTACCAGTCCTTAGATTGAGCGACTGCATTCATTTTCTGTTTTACAGGCTATTTTTCTTTTATTTTTGCCTGAAAATCCTGCAAATAACATACTTTCTGTACCTGATTGGCTACACTAATTCCTCCACTGTATCTGTTGAGGGTTGGTTCACACCAAAATATGGAGCACATTTTGTGCTCATTTCCTGCACAGCAGGTGAACGAGCTGCCCGTGTGAGAGAATGCGGGTGCCAATGAATTGTTCTGAACGCATTTGAACGCACACGCTCCGGTGTGAACCAGCCCTGAGGGAGCCAAGGTTGCCAGGCTGCTGTGTTGATCTTTGTGGTTTGCTTTGTTCCATTAGTTGGGAAATTTAGATAGTTTGAGTTAGGGGCCTTGATGTGGCAATGAGATTTTAAAGGTGAAAATAATTTGTTGAATAAACCAGGTAAAACTTTACATTTTATTAAATTAACAGTGGTTTGTTCAACAAATTATTTACACCATTAAAATTGCATCCCAAGCATTCTTTTGTTCAATCCATACTTTCAAGGGATGATGGTGCTTAACAGTGTTTGCTCTGGTCATGTCCACAAAACCAAATACGTGGCAATGTATTTGCAAATGTATAAAAATAAAACTTCTCGTTTTAACCCCAGTATTTGAAACAGTTTTTTACGACAGTTTCAGTAAAAAGTAACTGTATGATGGCCTAAACAAAAATCTTATTACTTTGCAATGTAAAAGCCTCATAAAAGCAAAAACTTATTTTGCCTTTCCTGACTAAACCAAACCTCCTTTTGTGTCTCACATACTCCCCTCCAAAACACTGCTGCTCCCAGTGGGAGGGTTTCAGCGACAGTTATGCCAATCCAGAAAGCAGTGCACAGGAATAGGCGTGGCCAGGAGCTAATTGACAAACTACAGGCTTGTGATAGATCAGTGACAATGCCGATAACCACGCTCTCTGCAACATCTTCTCTTCCCACTGCAGAGCAATCAGGCACATCCTTCATGAGAATGGTAATTTAAAGCAGAACTAAACTCTCTCAATCAACATGACCTATTTTGAATCCTTATTATGCTGCTAGCATTAATTAAAAGATAGGAAAGTGTAGTAATGAGTTTTTCATGGGTACTTTTTTCTTTAATTTGGAGGAGAAGCTTTCTCAGCTAAGCAAACCAGCCTGTCTGCATGCCTGGGTTAAGGGCAGATGGATTCCAGGAAGTAAATACTACATAAATCATCTGTCCTTACTCAAGATGGCTGTGACTAGAAATGCTAAGGGATGTTTTTTAAGCACTTCAGCCCCGGAAGGATTTACCCCCTTCCTGACCAGAGCACTTTTTGCGATACGGCACTGCGTCGCTCTAACTGACAATTGCGCGGTCTTGCGACGTTGCACCCAACACAAAACTGATGTCCTTTTTTCCACACAAATAGAGCTTTCTTTTGGTGGTATTTGGTCACCTCTGCGTTTTTTATTTTTTGCACTTTAAACAAAAAAAGAGCGACAATTTTGAAAAAAAAAAGCAATATTTTTTACTATTTGCTATAATAAATATCCACCAAAAATATATTAAAAAAAATGAAATTTTTTCCTCAGTTTAGGCCGATATGTATTCTTCTACATATTTTTGGTAAAAAAATCGCAATAAGTGTATATTGATTGGTTTGCGCAAAAGTTATAGCGTCTACAAAATAGGGGATAGTTTCATGGCATTTTAATTTTTTTTTTTATTAGTAATGGTGGTGATCTGCAATTTTTATTGTGACTGCGACATTATGGTGGAAACATCTGACACTTTTGACACTATTTTGGGACCATTGTCATTTATACAGCGATCAGTGCTATAAAAATATGATTACTATGTAAATGACACTGGCAGGGAAGGGGTTAAACACTAGGGGCAATCAAGGGGTTAAGTGTGTCCTAGGGAGTGATTCTAAATGTGGGGGGGTGGGCTACTACTCACATGACAGCGATCACTGCTCCCGATGACAGGGAGCAGTAGATCCCTGTCATGTCACTAGGCAGAACGGGGAAATGTCTTGTTTACAAAGGCATCTCCCCATTCTTCTGCTCCGTGACACGATCACGGGCACCTGGCGGACATCGAGCCCGCAGGACCCGCAGTCACGGTCACGGAGAACGCGGCGGTCGCGCCCACAATGCCGCTTCTTAAAGGGGACGTACCTGTATGCCCATTTTCCCAGCTGTACCATTGTGCCAACGTATACCGTCATGCGCTGGTCGGCATGTGGTTAAAGTGATTTCCCAACAAAATAAAGCATGTAGACAGGGATAGATAAGTAATTTTCTTTAAATATTAAAAATGAATTAAAAAGCATTTCAGTTTGTGGTGCTCAGGTGCAGTTAAGTTCACTTTAAGAAGAGTACAGCATCGTTGCTACCCCTTGAAGCTGCTTGGGGTGAACTTTACTGGCAGACTCAACAGGTATTTGTGGAACTTTGCAGGGGGACTAAGAGAAAACTGTAGCTGCAGATGCACTTAATAAATTGATTCATCATATATTTTTATGTAATGGGAGGCCAAAATTCTACTTTAACCACTTCTCGCCTGCCGTATGTAGAATGACGGCCGGGAAGTGGTTCTGTTATCCTGACTGGGAGTCATATGACGTCCAGCAGGATAACATGCCGGTGCATGTCTGACACACGCAGTCTGACACCCCACATCTCCAATCGTGATAAAAAGCCTCTGTCAGAGGCTTCTTACCACATGATCAGCTGATCAGCTGATCAACGCGTGAACCAGGAAGTGCCAGTAAACGGCATTCCTCAGTTTGCGCTGACAGGGAGAGCCGATCGGTGGCTCTCCGTGTCAGATGGGGGGTCTGTGCTGATAATCAGCACATTGATTATCAGCACAGCCCCCTCAAATGTACAAATCACCTGCCAACCAGTGCCCAGCATTGTAAAAACAATAAATTCTGCCAGTGCCCACCACAGTACCAATCACTGCCCAGCAGTAACACCTGTCAGTAGTTAACAGTACCTCATCATCAGTGCTACCAATCAGTGCCACCTGCCAGTGCCAATCAGTACCGTCTATTGGTGCAAATCAGTGCTGCCTGTCAGTGCTCATCACAGCCGTCTGTCAGTGCCCATCAGTGCCGCCTGTCAGTGCCCATCAGTGCCGCCTGTCAGTGCCACCTATCAATGCCCATCAGTGCTGCATATCAGTGCCGCCTATTGGTGCCCATCAGTGCTGCATATCAGTGCCGCCTATCAGTGCCCATCAATTCTACATATCAGTGCCTCCTCATCAGTGCCCATCAGTGTCACTTTATCAGTGCCAACTCATCAGTGCCCATCAGTGCTGCCACATCAGTGCCCGCCAGTGAAGGGGAAAACAAAATTTTATGACAGAAACTAAAAAAAAAATTTTTTTTTCAAAAATTTTGGTCTTTTTTAGTTTGTTTAGCAAATAATACAAATCGCAGAGGTGATCAATTACCACCAAAAGAAAGCTCTATTTCTGTAAAGAAAATGATAAAAATGTACTTTGAGTACAGTGTTGCATGACCGCGCAATTGTCATTCAAAGTGTGACTAAACTGAAAGCTGAAAATGTCCTGGGCAGGAAGGGGCGTAAGTGTCTGGTATTGAAGTGGTTAAGATTGGAGAGCAAAATCTGTCCATATCCAAACACTGTAACATATTGTTAATTACATTTTACAACAACTTATTAAATCAGAATACTTATTTTCAGGCTCTTTCAAACTGACCTGACAATTTTGTGGAATGCATTGTTGTTTACAGTGAAAAATAATTTTTTTATTTTGTTCGTATTTCATCAGTGTTCTTGTGAAAACATGGAAATGCACTAAATTGTTCCCTTAGACTCTGCTGCTTATTGTTCATGTTAAGCCAGGTGCTCACCAAAAAGAAATGATAAACTCATAAATTGGTCATTATCATTCACCATAATATGTTTCCTTTTACAGATCATTAACATATTAAGTGTTAATTGTCATTTGGTGTTGGGCAATAACTACGTGAATCATTGTATCCAATGTGTTCATTAAATCCTGCGGTAACTAGTGATACAAAATCTTGTTTTATGACAACTTCAAAGGAACATGCATGTTTTAACTCACAAACCAAAAGAGCAGTGAAGCATTTAAATGGTTAGGTTTCTCATGAAACTCTTAGGCATTTTGAAACTTTTTAACCAACTGAACATAAGGTCGTTATACCTAGACTGTATGCTTTTTTTTTTTTTTCTTCAAGAGCTTTTATTATGTTATACATTTAAGTATTTATGTGACACTCTGAACTTAGTCTGATCCTTAGGTGGACCCTAACACTTAACCTTCACCGAAGGTTTGACACCTAAATTAACCCTCAACCCATACTTGAAGGCTACACCATTATTCTAACCCCGAAACTCACTGTAACACTTAAGTGAATCTTAAGAACTAACTCTTATTTCTAACCCTAAATTCTAACCCTTAGCTTAAACTATATGAAAGCCCAAGCCTTTTTTTTAAGTTTTAGATCATGGGAAGGGTTAGAACTTCTGTCTACTTTTTATCGTTGCCTGGGTTCCCAGTGGGGAAATTCATCCTCTATTTGTCCTGGTCACCTGGTCAGAAAGTGAAGGAAATGTATATATTTGTTACTGCAACAGGAGATGAGGGGAAATCTTCCGATGTTTTGGAGACAACTGTCTAAAGGTGGCCATGCATTACACAAATTTCTTAGTCAACTTCCTATAGATTTACCTTCAGCTATGTAGTGCAAGGGACTGCCTGATTGCATACAAATTAAAAGTGTTTAGGTATTACCTCAAATTATATGGTTTTGGTAAATCTAAAGGAATTTTTTACAAAAAAATTGTATAATGTATGGCCAGCCTTAAATGTAATTTTTCCTTTAGTTTAGAGATTCCCCTGATATTGTGTCCCTGGGTCGGGAAATAAAGGGAAATTTCCTAATGAGACACAGACATTTAAGCCTTAACTTGCGACCCTTTATCAAATCTATCTACTAACCTAAACCTATAAAACTAAGTCAACTTCTTGTAAATCATACTTGTTTTGGATAGTAGCTGAAAGCACCAGCACCTTGCACCAAAACAAAGCTGTGTCAACGGCAGGGATCAAAAATCACTGCCAAGTGAATTGGCTAATGCACTTTTTCTTGTTTCTCTTCTAGATGAATGTGTATATAGATTAAAAATAAACTAAAGAACAAGGTCTAGTGATACATGGAGAACATGCATTTTAATGTGTGCTATGTTTGGGATTATCTCTAATAAGCCATTGGCAGTTTCTAACCTTTCAAAGGCTTTCTCACTTTCTCCTCCTCCTATCTTTTCCTCGATTAAGGTGGGTGCACTGTTTCTAAGTGGTTGTTAATGCCATCCAGTGTAAATACAATAAATATGCCTAAGCATGCTACAGCCATCCTCTGATATTATTCAGGTACTATACTGAAATCTGGCACACTAAACAAAGTGAAGACAGCTTTTTCTCCTTGTCAGCACCTTGGCAAATTGTTCCTCAAATATCCTGATCTGGTACCCTGGTTACAGCTTGTCTTCTGGTATCCACTCCCGATGTCCCTCTGCTTATGACTTGTCTAGTCCTTTGGTATCTGAACCTGATCTCCTTCTTCTGCTGGCTAAGATGTGGCCTGGTTACTGACTCCTATCTGCCACCTTCCTTGATATCTATCCTGGTTTTTCTATCAATATTTACCGCACAACTCCTGGTTGTCACTGGTTGGACAAAGCCAAATGTGGTAACCTAAGAGATGCCACATATCTAATCCAAATATACAAATACTTTTTGTATGGGGAGGGGGGCGAGGTTAAAGAATGGGCCCTCATTAAACTTAGTGTGTCAACATTAGCCCACACTGACATGCGTGAAAATACTCCATATTAAATCTAAATTTCAGGCACATTTACAAGAAATACAATCATTAGTACGTTATTATAAATATTTCATTATTTGCTAGCAGTGTAAGGACCAGTGGAGGCTGGTGCTGGAGGATTTTGGGGGGCGTGGGCGGGCCCCTCCAGGTCCGCACTGACCCTACGGCAGAGCCCTCTAGCTGTCACAACTTTCCTGCTGCCTGGCACCGCGGCTTCTGTCTTGACTCGGTCTTCTTTCTGGGTTCTGGGTCTTCCTGTCCTGATTCCTTGGGAAGCCGGAAGCTGATTCGCTGGTATCTCAAGATGGGAGGGGGGTGTTACTAGCTGCAGCAGAGAAAAATCAGGTCTCCTGCCCTGCCAGGCAGGGCTGTGCAGTGTGGCAGAGCTGTGTAAATCTCAGGACTGGATGGTTACAAATACAAATCCTGTAGAAGGTAAAACAGCCCACATTTATACATTACATCTGTGTATTTAGCTGTCTGGATGAAGTTCAACTTTAAAGGTCTGTTATTTTATTGGACTAACTGTAGAGCACTGTCTTTAAGGCACCTATGAATAAAATAAGTGAGGAAACAATTTAGAGCACGCTCAACTCTAGACATAACAAAATACTAATGAATGCCGTTCTGTGTTTATTAAAACTATTAATTATATAATGCTTTTGTTGTTGTACCTGCGAGTGACAAAAAAATGTTTCTTGTAATGTCCTGTACAATAAAACATAGACCGGAAAAGGAGGGCTAGTAGTAGGTGCAGGTATGCTGCAAGCATATATGATAAAAGAGGCATGCTGACAAAAAGAGTGGGGAGATGAAGAGCATATTTTCCTGCTGCTGCTCCTTTACTGACCAATCACAGGCTGGGAACAGGTAGGGAACCAATCTGTATTGCTAAACTATAACAAAAATTCAGGTCACCACCCTGGCTCTGCAGTCTTCAGGACTATGTATATCTTGGGTTTGGGTAGAAAAAAAAATGTAAAAATCATTTGTCGGATAAAGTATCTCCTATGTATCTATTTCGGAAGTGTCTTTAGATATTTGGCTAGAGTTCACCTTTAACATTTTAATTTCCCCCACTTTAGTCACTTAGAGCCACTAATGTGTAACACCACTCAAAAACTAAAGAATTGTGGGGGATCAGGATGTTGGAGGCTGGACCTCCAGAGAGTTAACACAAGATTCTTTACAACTTATCTGAACATGGTAAAAAATGTGTTCAAGAGTGTCATTGCATACTGAAACTATACAATCATGAGCTGTAAAACCCACATCAATTTAACCATAAATAATATTTAAATGGACATAGTCCTTGCTCATCAATAATCCATAGGACAGCATAGACACTAACCTCTGTCCCTCCTCATCACTGCTAACACTAAAACCTTAAGTATCAATAAATATAGCAATACATTTTGAGCTATTGAGTACTAGAAAGTACTAGCTTTGTAGATACTATTGAGTACTAGAAAGCTATCAAGAAAATTGTTTGTCTTATATTATGTCTTATTGGCCCATATATGATTTGTGCCACCATTCTACCATTGAACTACGGATATATTTATGAAGACGGACACAATATATTATGTGATAGATGAAGTTGTATAATATTCGAATGACAAAAAGTTTTACATGAATTGTAAATAAAAGTGGTGTTTTATAAGACTATACAGTATGTATGTCGTATGGTGTACAACATATTGATACCTCAAAAGTCCCTCACAATTTGTCTGTTGTAGTGATATAGTCAATTCAAATGTGATATTACAGCACTGTATATGGGGATCACAAAAAGGAACCGAATGCAAAACTTTTTCATTTTGGATAAAGTACAGGACGGGGTGCAGGTGGTTATAACCCTTGTAAGGTTTTTTTTTTTTGCCCTCTGTGTCCCATTAGGGAGGTCATTTCCTGTCCCATCACTAAAACAGGAAGTGGGAGGAAATCTTTCCAAAGCGAAGAAAATCACTGGTAGTAACAAGGGTCACCAGTACTAGTGGGCCAATTGGCAGATTTCCCCCCTATTTCTGTTCTGTTGAGCACTCAAAATTTGGGTTTTCCTACACTTTCAGTGATAACAGTCACCAGGACAATTGAATGTCCTGTAAAGAGGAGGTAAACTCTGCTGATAAAAAAAAAAACAATTCCCCCTTCCCTGCAAAATAAAGGCATAATGTGCTTTTATGCGTCTCATACTAGCACATTATGTAACACTTACCTGCAAATGAAGCCGCGTCATCCCCACTGCAGGCCGCATCCATCTTTGGCCGTCTTCCTTCCAGGGCTGCGGACTCTAGCTCTGTGACTGGCCGGAGCCGTGTGACGTCAATCCCGCACATGAGCGCGGGAGCCGCTGGTCACGGCACTGACTCCTGAAGAAACGGCACGGGCGGCTGTTTCTTCAGTGCGCAGTATACAGTAAATATCTCCTAAACGGCGCACATTTAGGAGATATTTACAGTACCTATAGGTAAGCCTTATTCTAGGCTTGCCTATAGGTACAAAGTATAAAAGAGGGTTTACAACCTCTTTAACAGGGGTGCAAACAGCAATGAAAACCTGACTCCTAATCGCTCTAGCCAAAACAAAAAAAATGTTTTGCCTTGTGTTATGCTTTAAAAACGAACACAAAAACCTTAGGTATCAATAAACATAGCTGTCATTCAATACATTTTGAGCTTATAGGCGATATTTCCCTATCATTTAGTACATACATTGTAGAAACTATTGAATACTAAAAAACCATCATGAAAATTGTGGGTCATATGACTCATAGAACTTTGAAAATTCTGTGGATTAGTCTGTGTATGTATAGGGGTAGTAGGAAGCCATTTGGGTAAGATTATATTTTTAAAATTATAAAACGTACAAATAATGTAAATTATGTGTTTTTTCTTACAGTTCAACGGTATCCTTCGAGTGCCACTCTTTATATCATATTTGTTTTTTTTGTTTTTCCATACAGCTGCAAACGCAGCTGCTAAAGTGTTAGGCTTGCTAATTATATGCAAAATTTTCTATAGGTAAATCTTAGTCTAGAAGAGTCTTCTCTTTATTGCTCATTTTTTGCAGTGTGTTATTGAAGGCAATGATTATTTTTATTGGTATTATACTGTAGTATGTTTTGTAGAAAAGACCGGAGTGCAAGAGAAAGAAAAACGAATGAGAACAAAACCATGACTTTGTTACACAACTGAAAACATTGCAAACTTTCTATGTTTGTTTGATAAATATATAGTGTTTTCTTTCAGAATGTAGATGGAAAGTCATATAGAGAAGATTACAAAGCAGACACCATAACTGAGCATTTACTGAACATTCATTGTTATATCTCTGTTCAGAAAGTAAGTTTAGATTTATTTCTCAGCTTGCAAAAGTCTCTCAGTCTCATAACTGCCTGGTTTCATACCTTCTCTCATGGTTCTCTTCTTCTATTTACTAGGCATGAAAAGCAAAAAAAATTGTTCTTCAAAATGTTTTTGTCACTCTTACTGGCTTATCCAGTTACAAAATAGAGAGCAATGGCATGCAATGACTCATAATAGCCAATCAGAAATAAACTTCTGCATGATGATGTCATAAACAGTCGGATAAGAGCAAAACTCCAGGTTTTGAACATCACTTGTGCCCGTCCTCCCAGGAATCATTATAAGTTTCTTGGGTGGTTAGCGGCACAAGAATAGTTTTTAGCATGCTTGATAAGGATTTACTAAAAGAGTGAAAGATAAAATTACCACATTGTCATTGTAACCTGCAGGCAAGTATTTGTCCATTCCTGGCTACCCGTAAACTGCCCTTGATTTCTGATTGGTCACAGTATTGCAACAGTTTGAGGCATCCCAACATTTTGATTGATGACAGGCAGGCCTGCAATTGTCAGAGAGATGTTTTGCCATCCCTGGCTATTCTTACAGGGACCTTGGTTTTTAATTAATAATCGTTTTGGAGATTATTTTTCTTTGCCTATGTAACACTATTAACTTAGGGATCATATTATATCACATTTGGAATATATTCTGACCACTTACTTGTGTAGCTCTCAGGCTGCAGTAAATTCCAGAGTGGATCATTGGCACGTACCATATATAGATTATAGGAATTTGTCACTTTAAAATGTGAGCAAGTTTATTGTAGAGTCACTCAATTTATGACAAGGAGGATGGAAGTTACCTCCAAATGTTGCAAAATGTTCCAATAACAGTTCTGTGGATGGTGGAAGCACAAGAATAGTAGCAGAATATTTGCACCTCAAAAGCACACATCAGGTGGCATAGCAAACACAACCACTCCAGGTGAAGTAGTACTTTTCCAGATGTCAATGTTCTTGTGTATGCTTGACTGCAGATTATCAATAGATCAGTAGTGTAGCTTCTTGTGGAAAGCTTCTATTTCCCATCCAGGCCAGCTCCATTTCTCCAGGGTGGACACCTGGAGTGCTTCCCTCAAAATGAAGCCAAGAAACAGTAGTCCTCCCCAAAGGATGATTCCCAAGACCTCTGTAAGAACTCTGTTACAGTTCTTGGATCCCAAATATTTATCAAATTGCTAGCCCAACCCCCTGGAAAATATCAGCAGTGATTGGTTGGATTGATACATATTCATAACACACAATGTTAACCCCTCTGGGTCAGACTATTATGATAGCTCAACATTAGCTGGTAGAAGTAATTACCACAATGAACTTAGGGAAACACAGAGCTTTTCAAGAAAGCTTAGGGCAGCTTGGACTGGTCAGAGCCAAAGCTGGCCGTAAAAGGTAATAAAAGCACATAATATCACTATCTGGATCAGTACCCCTACACAATATAAGATAAGCCAATTTAAGGAGTAATTGAAGGAAACTTTGTTGATAAGCAGGATCTTGTGTGTATATATATATATACATTCATCGGCCACTTTATTAGGCACACCTTGCTAGTACCGGGTTGGACCCCCAGTTGCCTTCAGAACTGCCTTAATTCTTCATGATATAGATACAACATTCCTCAGAGATTTTGGTCCATACTGACATGATAGTATCACGCAGTTACTGCATTTTTGTCCGCTGCACATCCATGATGCAAATCTCCCTATTCACCACCTCTCAAAGGTGCTCTATTGGATTGAGATCTGGTAACTGTGGAAGACATTGTCATGTTCAAGAAACCAGTTTGAGATGATTTGAGTTTTGTGACATGGTGCATTACCGCGCAGAAAGTAGCAATCAGAAGATGGGTACACTGTAGTCATAAAGGAATGGACATGGTCAGCAACAATACTCAGATAGGCCGTGGCATTTAAACAATGCTCATTTGGTACTAAGGGGCCCAAAATGTGCCAAGAAATTATCCCCCACACCATTACACCACCACCATCAGCCTCACCAGCCTGAACCATTGATAAAAGGCAGGATGGATCCATGTTCTGACCCTATCATTTGAATGTCACAGCTGAAATCGAGACTCATCAGACCAGGCAACATTTTCTATTGTCCAATTTTGGTGAGAATTGTTGTCTTAGTTTGCTTTTCTTAGCTGACAGGGGTGGCACCCGCTGTGGTCTTCTGCCCACCTGCTTCGTAGCACCCGGTGTAGCCCATCTGGTTCAAGGTTCAATGTGTTGTGCATTCAGAGATGGTATTCTGTGTACCTTGGTTGGAACGAGTGGTTATTTGAGTTACTGTTGCCTTTCTATCATCTTGAACCAGTCTGCCCATTCTCCTCTGACTTCTGACATCAACAAGGCATTTTTGTCCACACAACTGCTACTCACTATATATTTCTCTTTTTGGGACTATTCTCTGTAAACCCTAGAGATGGTTGTGTGTGAAAATCCCAGTAGATCAGCAGTTTTTTAACGGTAATACACTATGGGAGCTTCGTTTTTGTTTTCCCAGCAAACACTTGGTACCCACTTCCATACATCCTAGCAGGTGTCGGCTTCACGGAGTCCCGGTTGATGTTTTGAGTGATCCATCCATGATCCCCACATTAAAGGCCTTGGCTGGGTTATAGCCGCAAGCTGTTATTTGCTTGCCTTCTGGTAAGCGCATATTCCTTATGGTGATCAGCACTCAATGGTGGTGGAAGATTACATTTTATTGTAACAGCATATTTATCAAATACTAATATTGTGGTTTACAAAATTGTGTTTTGTAATTGTATTTTCATCAATATTTATTTTTATTTTTATTTTTTTAATATTCACTTATACTTTTTGGGCCGTCATTCACTATTTTGGATTTATCACATATACCACCACTATTCAATTTTTTCTTATTTTCACTTACTTGTCTCACATTGGTTTATCACCATTATGTGCATAATCTTTAGCGCAGCTATTTTTCTTTCCTTTATGTAAATTTTGAAGGTTAGATTCCTTTCCATTCAGTGATTATTAATAATATTAAAAATCACCCAATGGAATCTCATTGTTTTTTTCTACTATTTATATCTTTTAAGGTGCAGCCCAAGGATGAAGGTGTTACTGCTTTTGCAGCCTATCCTTAGAAAAGAGTTTTATGTTCCTATTCTAAAGTAGAGAAAATAATTATTTGATCCCTTGCAGATTTTGTAAGTTTGCCCACTTACAAAGAAATGAAGGGTCTATAATTGTTATCATAGGTGTATTTTAAATGATAGAGACAGCATATCAAACAAAAATCCTGAAAAAGCACATGATACAAATGTCATAAATTGAGTTGCGGTTCAGTGAGTAAAATAAGTATCTGATCCCCTACCAACCAACAATAATTCTGACTCCCACAGACTGGCTACACTATGTGCTCATGAGGTACACAGATTAGTTCCTATGTGTATAAAAGACACCTGTCCACAGAATCTCTTTCTTCTTTTCAAACCTCACTATCATGGGCAAGACCAAAGAGCTGTCAAAGAACGTCGGGGACAAAATTGTAGACCTGCACAAAGCTGGAATGAGCTACAAGACCATCAGCAAGAAGCTTGGTGAGAAGGAGACAACTGTTGGAGTGATTATTTGCAAATGGAGGAAATACAATAAACAAGAGATGGACCCGATGTTCAAGTCGATTTTTGTTATGTTATTCACACAGCATTACACTGTGTTATATACACTGCACTACACTGCATTGAGGGCTGCTGATTGGCCAAAGCATACACCTAACCTGTATGCTTTGGCCAATCACAGCCCTCTGAGGTTTCACATAGCAGCGCGCAAGTTTTACCCATCTACACACAATAACACAGTGTAGTGCAGTGTATAATACAGTGTAGTGCAGTGTATATAACCAGTAGCTTGAAGCTTGTGGGCCCCGATGCAAAAGTTGACCTGGGCCCCCCTCACTAATTCCAACGTGTGTGCAGATACATCCACCGCAGGGCAAGATACTTAAAATGGCTTAAGAGTTTAGAGTTCCCCTTTACATCAGAGGACAGGGATTACCGCTGGAGAATCAGAGGACAGGGATCACTGCTGAAGAGTCAGAGGAAAGGGATCCCTAGGTCACTTGGCAGAGCTCCTTTCCCATCCCAGCACTGTATACAGCTCCCCCTCCCCCCCACACACACACTACACAGGGCTGGAATCACATTCCTTTATATACAGTCTATTAGCCTTCACAGGGTGTATCTGGCTTTTATGTTGCCCTTCTGATCTGTGAAATTCTCTGGTTGGAATGGCAGTGTAGTTGCAGTAGGCAGATACACCCTGTGCAGATCATGGCTAACTGACTGTGTTGAAAAGGAATGTGATTTCAGCCCTGCGGAGGAGGAACAGTATAGAGTGCTGTAATGGGAAAGGAGCTCAGAAGCCGGGCATAGCATACAGGGTGGAGGGGGTGGTCAGGGGGCTTTGGGGGGGTTGGGGCAACTTAGATCTGGGAGGGCAAAGCCATGTGACACAAAATCTGGAGCCTGCAGTCCTTCGGGGGCCCGCCGAGGAGGTGTTAAGGGATTTGTTTTAGCAATTTCTGAAGGTTTCTCTGTCAGTGTTGGCAGGTGTTGGGGGAAGGTCACCTCCTGGAGGTGTGTGTCTTTTGCCCAGTTGTCAGGGAAGTGGGGTAAGTAGACATCCCCGGGTGGGGGGGTACAGAGAATCCCAGCTGGTGACTAGGAGACACTGAGCAGTGTCATACCTCACCAGTGACATTGGTCCCATCATGGCTACAGGACGGCACTCTCCTCCTCTTGCCTCGCTGAGCTTGGTTACCATTCCATGTTGCCAGCACACAGCACAGACACTTCCCCATCCTGGACTGTTCTCACCTAGTGCTCCTCTCCATTCAGGCAATGGCTCACAGCTTCTCCCCTGCCAATGGGAACAGAAGGGTATGGACTGTGGAAGACAAAGTAGAAGCTCAGTACTGGAGCATGACTGTGGGGCCCTAGGGCAGATAGGAGCTGGATTTTGTTGAGAATATGATAATATGACAGTAAGGCTGTAGGGGCCCCCTGGAGCTAGGGAAGGGGTTGCGATTGTAACCCTTACAACCCCTTATGCTACGCCCATGTATATAACACAGGGTAGTGAAGTGTGAATAACACATTGTAGAGTGGTGTGTATAACACAGGGTAGTGAAGTGTGAATAACACAGAGTAGTGCAGTATATATAACACAGTGTAATGCAGTGTGAATAACACAGAGTAGTGCAGTGTATATAACACAGTGTAATGCAGTGTATATAACACAGTGTAGTGTGGTGTGAATAACACAGTGTAGTGTGAATAACACAGTGTTGTGGTGCTACTGAAGTGTTGGTGTGTACAACACTTCTGTGTCACCACTGATCCCATTTTTTTTCATGAATAATTTTTTTTTCTTCTTTTTTTTGCCGTATCAGGTTCTGTTCTACATTATCAGTACTCCCTCTTCTGTGTCACAGGTGTTATTCCTTCTGCGTCAGTACAGCAGTGGTATACTTTTTTTTTGGCCTGTCCTGCATCCAGTGTGCTTTACGAACAGACAGTCAGTGCTGCTGGAGGGTTTGTGATGGACAAAAGAGTGTGCCTGTTCACAGACTCTTTTGACAGGCTGACATTTATCAAAATGAATCAGTCCTGGATCAACAGCCACTATCAAACCCTTACTGCTGATGTAACTGATTGAATTTGCGAGGGATCTGGGATCCCTTGAAGACTGCCTATGCTGCCTATCCTATTCCTGAATCTTGATTATGCTAGCTTCCAACAATATTTTTGGTTTAGGGCACCACCAACATCCAAGGCCCAATTTGTCTGCAACTGACAGGTGCATGTAATTTCAATTTTTTTCCTAACTTTTAACAGCAGGGCCCATTCCTGCACCTAACAAGAGTAACTGTGAGAGGTTGCAGTGTTCAGGCATCACCAACACCTAAGACCCAATTTTTCTGCACCTGTTTGATAGGTGCATGTAATATAATTTTTTTTTTAAATTTTTAACAGTAGGGCCTGTTCCTACGCCCAACAAGAGTAACTTTGAGGGGTTACGGTGTTCAGATACCACTAGGGATGGGCGAATGGTTTGGCACAAGCAAAAGTTTGGCCTGAACATCGCCCATTCAGATACTCACCTAACACCCAAACTTTGTGAGCACTTAGTGGGATGTTCGCCTGCCAAGCACACAGTCAATAGGGTTTTAAGGCTTCCCCGCTGAGAGCTAAATTAAAAAAAAAGAATTGTAAAAAAAGAATGTAAATTTAAAAAAATTGGGGGAAAATGGTGTGGGGGGGACCCTTTGCGTCTGGTATGGATTTTACCTACTTCCCTACTGGTGCATTGTAAAATGATGCCAGCAGGAACACTCCCTCCCTCCTGCAGCCCATCAGAGTTCCCGAGTACCTATTTCCAGCCCATTAGACTACCGAAGTACCTATTCCCATGCCATGCCCATGCCATGCCCAGCCCATGCCTCATAGAATATACGTGTTTTCTTTCCAAAATGGGGTCATTTTGTGGGCAATTCCACTGTCCTGGTGCTCCAGGACCTTCAAAAGTGCGATAGGTAGGAATAAAATTAGATGTGTAACTTATGCTCCTAGGCCGTCAGTACATCAGGTGTGATCAAATTTTTATGATTTGCACCATAGCTTGTAGACTCTATAACTTTCACACAGACTAATTAATATCCACTAATTTGGGTTATTTTTAATAAAGATATGTAGCAGTATAAATCGTGGCCCAAATTTATGAACAAAAATTACTTATTTGCAAAATTTTATAATAGAAACTAAAAAAAAGTTGTTTTTTTTCAAAACTGTCACTCTTTTTTTAATTATATTGCAAAAAAATAAAAAAAAACAGTGATGATTAAATACCACCAAAAGAAAGCTCTATTTGTGTGAAAAAAATGATAACAGTTTTTTGTTTGGGTACAGAGTTGCATGACTGAATAATTGTCATTCAAAGTGTGAGAGCACTAAAAGCTGAAAATTGGTCTGGGCAGGAAGGGGGTGAAAGTGCTCTGTATTGAAGTGGTTAATGGGAACCCTATGACAGAATTAAGAAAAAAATGACATGAGGTCCCCCCCCCAATCCATACCAGGCCCTTTGGGTCTGGTGTAGATTTTATGGAAGACTTCACTCCAAAATGTAAAAAGAAAATGGCCTGGGGTCCCCCCTGAAATCCATACCAGGACCTTTGGGTCTGGTATAGACTTTAAGGTGAACTCCACGCCAATTTTTTTTAAATGGCGTGGGGTCCCCCCCAAAATCCATACCAGATCCTTATCCAAGCATGCAACCTGGCAGGCCGGGGGGGGGGTGCTCGCTAGCCCCTCCTCCTGAACCATACCTGGTCACTTGCCCTCAACATTGGGAGGGTGCTTTGGGGTGCCCCCCAAAGCACCCTGTCCCCATGTTGATGGGGACAAGGGCCCCTTTCTGACAACCTTGGGCTATAGTTGTCGGGGTCTGCGGGCGGGGGGGCTTATCAGAATCCCTGCCCCCCCCTGTGAATGGTTATTGGGTACATTGTACACTACCCATTCACCAAAAAAGTGTCAAAAAGTAAGAAAGACAGTAAACAATTTTTGACAAGTCCTTTATTAAAAAAGAAAAAAAAATAGTGTCCCTCGATGTATCCCTCCCCTGCTGTCATCTCTTTGGAGGCCTCCAGTCATTTGCCTCCTCTCTGCTTTGACAGCTTTTTTATAGGCAAGAAGTGGGGCAACCCGGTTACATCACCTGATGGCACCGCCCCTTCTGATATCACGTGACATTCCAATTGTATTCCAAAATTGATATATGACAATTCATCTTCATGGTCTAGACTAATGACACAGAGTGGGAATTTAACTGTAGATTACTATAGATCCCATGTTTTCCTTAAGTTATTATATATATCCAGTAAAAAAAATGTTGGGTTTGGATAGATTTAAGAAGGATTAGAAGCCCTATAGAGGGAGAAGGTGTGAAGGTATTACAATTTGCCATCACTTTCTATTGCTATGAGACCAGGAAGAGAGTTGTTTTTTTTTTTTCAAAAAGGAGTCTGTTGGAAGGCAACATGGTTTAATATCATATTTCTGGAGTTTTACTTCCTGGTTGATACAGCCAGGTGGCCTAAGTTGGAAGTAGCAAGTTGACCCAGCAGGGTGTTGATTTATCCCCCCAGGCAGGGGAGTAGAGCTTGGCTCCAGACCACCTGGTGTAATAAAGATTGAACTGCCTGATTAACACGTCTGCAAACAAAGCTTCAAAAAAGCCACTGCTGCCAAGATGACTGATGGGCTGAGTTACAGAAGATCAAAGAACAGCTGACACTGAAGTCAAATAGCGGTGATACCAGGACGAATGCTGTCTCTAGTGGACACTACAGCATGCTTCCTGGAGACTGCCTCTTATCTCTTTTCCATTGGATAGAAGGCTAGATGGGTGTTGTGTATGGGTGGGGTCTGAATGCAGTTTAAAAGTGCTCATTGAATGGAAAATCTCTCTCTTGCCTCATGGCTCTCATGCCAGTGAGCCCAGCTGACGATGATGCTGGTCATAGAGGATGACCTTACGTAACGTATCTTTTATATTCATAGTTATCATAGTCATAGTAGGTGAGGTTGAAAAAAGACACAAGTCCATCAAGTCCAACCTATGTGTGTGATTGTATGTCAGTATTACATTGTATATCCCTGTATGTTGTGGTCATTCAGGTGCTTATCTAATAGTTTCTTGAAACTATCTATTCCCCCCCGCTGAGACCACAGCCTGTGAAAGGGAATTCCACATCCTTGCCGCTCTTACAGTAAAGAACCCTCTATGTAGTTTAAGGTTAAACCTCTTTTCTTCTAACTTTAATAAGTGGCCACGAGTCTTGTTAAACTCTGTTCTGCGAAAAAGTTTTTTTCCTACTGTGGGGTCACAGTACGGTATGTGTATATTGAAATCATATCCCCTCTCAAGCGTCTCTTCTCCAGAGAGAATAAGTTCAGTGCTCGCAACCTTTCCTCATAAATAATATCCTCCAGACCCTTTATTAGCTTTGTTGCCCTTCTTTGTACTCGCTCCAGTTCCAGTACATCCTTCCTGAAGACTGGTGCCCAGAACTGGACAGCATACTCTAGGTGCGGCCGGACCAGAGTCTTGTAGAGTGGGATAATTATCGTTTTATCTGTGGAGTTGATCCCCTTTTTAATGTATGTCAATATTCTGTTTGCTTTGTTAGCAGCAGCTTGGCATTGCATGCCATTGCTGAGTCTATCATCTACTAGGACCCCCAGGTCCTTTTCCATCCTAGATTCCCCCAGAGGTTCTACCCCCATTGTAAAGATTGCATTCATATTTTTGCCACCCAAATGCATTATTTTACATTTATCTACATTGAACCTCATTTGCCATGTAGTTGCCCACCCCATTAATTTGTTTAGATCTTTTTGCAAGGTTTCCACATCCTGCGGAGAAGTTATTGCCCTGCTTAGCTTAGAATCGCCTGCAAATACAGATATTGAACTGTTTACCCCATCCTCCAGGTCATTTATGAACAAATTAAACAGGATTGGTCCTAGCACAGAACCCTGGGGGACCCCACTACCCACCCCTGACCATTCCGAGTACTCCCCATTTATCACCACCCTCTGAACTCGCCCTTGTAGCCAGTTTTCAATCCAAGTACTCACCCTATGGTCCATGCCAACGGACCTTATTTTGTACAGTAAACGTTTATGGGGAACTGTGTCAAATGCTTTTGCAAAATCCAGATACACCATGTCTACGGGCCTTTCTTTTATCTAGCTGGCAACTCACCTCCTCATAGAAGGTTAGTAGATTGGTTTATTGGGTGAAATGTGCAGCGCTTATGTGATCATATAAACCATAACAAATAATATGAGTACAAAAAACGTGAATAATAAATGATGTGCTCAAAAATACTCCAAGCAGTCCTCTATTATGACATGTGATGTCTATAAACAGAGGAACTTTGTTCCTCCCAGGGAGGATATGCTGAGACCACTGTCTTCTTTTATGCAAGCGCTTGATTTTACTGCTAAACACGTGAGTGTATTTCCTTTGCTTTTCATGTATTAAAATTTCCATATGAAGTTACGCTATATGCCTTCCTCTTTCTTTTAATGGTGGGGCTGACTGCCTATATCTACTGAGTCCATCCATACCTTACACCTATTCGGAGGTCCATCTGGAGGTCATATCTGGATAGAGCATCTGATCCCCTTGGTATATTATACCACAAAGCTTGATTGACTCACTAGGCGTACACCTGTTTGAGTTCAATCCCTCTGGTAAGCAGCTTCTGGTATCTTTAGTGGTGGATCTACTATCAACTGTTATTACATCATACTTATTTGAAATATAAGACTGTCACTATATTATATCCACATGTGGTTGAGGATTATCATCACACATGATTGAAGCTTGTCACTGACTTTTTTCTTTTTTGGACATCACACGTCCAAGTTCCTCTGTTTATAGACATCACATGTAATTCCCAGGGATGTATTTTGGGCCCTTTTTAAATATTGGTGCTACATTGGCTTTTCTCCAATCAGCTGGTACCATTCCAGTCAGTAGACTGTCTGTAAAAATTAGGAACAATGGTCTGGCAATCACTTGACTGAGTTCCCTAAAGTACCCTCGGGTGCAAGCCATCTGGTCCCGGTGATTTATTAATGTTAAGTTTCTCAAGTCTAATTTTAATTCTGTCCTCTGTTAACCATGGAGTTGCTTCCTGTGATGTGTCCTGAGGATAAACACTGCAGTTTTGGTTTCTGAAGCCCCCTGATTCCCTCGTGAAGACCGTGGAGAAGAATAAATTCAATACCTTCGCCATCTCCCCATCCTTTGTAACCAGATGTCCTTCCTCATTCTTTATGGGGCCCATATAGTCTGTCCTCCCTTTTTTACAGTTTACATACTTAAAGAATTTCTCTGGATTTTTTAGCTCTCCTCCACTATGTGTCTTTCGTGTTCTATCTTAGCCATCCTTGTTGCACCCTTACATTTCTTGTTGCATGCTTTATAAAGTCTGAATGCTGATGATGATCCCTCAACCTTGTATTTTTTGAAGGCCTTCTCCTTTGCTTTTATATGCATTTTTACATTGGAGTTAAGCCATCCTGGACTTTTGCTCACTCTTTTAAATTTATCACCCAATGGAATGCATTGGCTAATGCCCTTATTTAACATGCTGTTAAAGCAAAACCATCTCTCCTCCGTGTTCTTTGTTCCTAAGATTTTATCCCAATTTATGCCTTCTAGCAAGGTTCCTAGTTTAGGGAAGTTGTCTCTTTTGAAATTCAGTGTCTTTGTATTCCCTTTATGTTTCCTATTTGTGTGATTTATACTGAAACTAATTGACCTGCGATCGCTGTTACCTAAATTGCCCCTAAATATTCTTGTGTTTCATATGCTCTGTAACATTTTCTTTTAGTATTTTATGTTAGCACTCCTATTTTCTTGGGAAATAAATAAGACCCTTGTTTATATAAACAGTGATTATTTTTAATAGCTAACCTTAGTATTGTACTACCACCGGTAACATTATCAGAGCTTTGCTAGACTAGCTAACTATAGGAATAGACAAGTTAATACATATTTATAACAAATAGAGGGAATCCAGAACAACACTAATATTTATTTCAACTTAAAAGGTGTACTAGTCTCTGTTCCTACTGCAAGAGTACAGTATACTATTGGTGTATTTATTTGGGAAAATGTAATATATAAAAAACTTTTTGGTGATTGTTAGTGGTTGTAGTAAATCACTAAGTATTTTTTTAATTTCTTATGCCCTGTACACAGGTGATTGTGTGATAGGACCTTGTTGTCGGAAATTCCGACCGTGTGTGGGCTCTATCACACATTTTCCATCTGAATTTCCGACACACAAAGTTTGAGAGCTTGCTATAAAATTTTCCGACAACAAAATCCGTTGTCGGAAATTCCGATTGTGTGTACACAAATCCGACGCACAAAGTGCCACGCATGCTCAGAATAGATTAAGAGACGAAAGCTATTGGCTACTGCCCCGTTTATAGTCCTGACGTACGTGTTTTACGCCACCGCATTCAGAACGATCGGATTTTCCGACAACTTTGTGCGGCCGTGTGTATGCAAGACAAGTTTGAGTCAACATCCGTCAGAAAAAATCCATGGATTTTGTTGTCGGAATGTCCAAACAATGTCCGACCTTGTGTACAGGGCATTAGAGCTTCACTTCATATACCTGTGACAACATCCTGTCACCATGACATGAACTGAGGATGGATCTCCCAAACTTTGCATGACCATAGCCACAAAGTCGGGGGGACTTAGGTTTAGTTGTATTACTGTAGTATCAACAGGGGAGGACAGTACATTTGGGACTGATGGAGTTAAGCTTTGAGTAAAGGATATACAATAGCTATGGAGGACTGCACTCAGTATGTTGTGCTATATGTTAAATACTTTGGACTACTTCTCTTCTTATCCTGTGTGTTACACAATCTAGATAACTTCACTCTGTATTCTGTGCTGTATGCTGTATCATTTAAACTGCTCCACTCTCTATGCTATATTTTATATTATGCACTAACTATACCTTTACACTGCTCTGTACTTTACATAACTCAGATCACTTCACTTTATACACTATGCTGCATGACACTCTGGACCACTTTACTTTCTATACAATGCGTTTCAGACTTCTCCACTCTGAATGCTTCCCTCTGTAATGCATACTATTCACCATTTTGTTATAAATAATGTGCTCTACATTATTTACTATAGGCCACTTTGTTTATGTGCACTTTCTCTATGTTTTATACAATGTACCTTTCCATTCTCTATACTGTCCTTTGAATAATATGGACAATTTCTCTTCTGCATGCTGTGCCATGTTTTACATACTCTGGACTGTTCTATATTCCTTGCAGTGTTGTACTTAACATACTTAACATGCATACTATATTAGAAACTATGGACCACTTTGCTCTGTATGCTGCATTTTACAGATTTATTTATTCTGCAGGATACTTATAGTACTTTTTGGACATCACAATTTGTCTCCATCGAGCACACTGGCAAACTTTGTCAGTTAACTTAAAGTGGAACTACACTGCATCTGGGCACCACAAACCAAAAAAAGTATTTAATTTATTTTTAATATTTAGCCACTTGCTTACTGGGCACTTAAACTCTCTTCCTGCCAATTTTCAGTTTTCAGCGCTGTCCATCTTTGACAATTGCACGGTCATGCAATGCTATATACAAAAGAAATTGTTATTTTTTTTCACACAAATAGAGCTTTCTTTTGGTAGTATTTAATTACTGCTGGGTTTTTTATTTTTTGCTAAACAAGCAAAAAAAACAAAAATTTTGATATAAAAAAAGTTTCATAGTTTCTTATAAAATTTTGCAAACAGGTAATTTTTCTCCTTCATTGATGTGCACTGATGAGGCTGCACTGATGGGCACTGATAGGTTACACTGATGGGCACTGATAAGGCGGGCACTGATGGGTACTAATATGTGGCACTGATGGGCACTAATAGGATGCTGATAGGTGACACTGATAGGCAGCACTGATAGGCACTACTGGTTGGTAGCACTGATGGGCACTAATAGGCAGCACTGATATATAGTTACATAGTAAGGTTGAATAAAGACACCAGTCCATCCAGTTCAACCTGAGTGAGTGTGGGTACGTGTCTACAATTATCCCTATTTATTTAAGGTACCCATATAGTGCCGTCAATTTACGAAGCGCTCCACACATACATCGCACACTCACATTGGTCCCTACCCTCAAGGAGCCCACAATCCAAGTTCCCCAACTCACATTCATATACTAGAGCCAATTTTGGACAGAAGCCAATTAACCCACCAGCATGTCTTTGGAGTGTGGGAGGAAACCGGAGTACCCGGAGGAAACCCACGCAGGCACAGGGAGAACATGAAAACTCCAGGCAGGTAGTGTTGTGGTTGGGATTCGAACCAGCAACCCTTTTTACTTCTAGGCGAGAGTGCTACCCACTACACCACTGTGCTGCCCACTAATATACACTGGTAGGTGGCACTGGTGGGCACTGCTCAGCAGCAGTGGGTGTCCATGTGCGGTACCATGTCCCTCTGGCAGAAGCTGGTAATCTGCTTTTTCTTTTCTCCTCATGCTGTCAGCGTAAGGGAAAAAAGCTGATTACGATCTTCTGTTTACATCACGTGATCAGCTGTCATTGGTTGACAGCTGATCACGTGCTAAGGGGCCGGGATCGTCCTGTTACTCCGATCTGTGATCAGCCGAGTCTCACTGATCACAGCGCATGCTGTGCGTGCCCCGCAGGGGGCGTGCAGGCAGCTCATGCACAGGAGGTTGTACATAGATGCAATTTAGGCCCGCGGTGTAGCAGTCTTTCAGCTATAGTGCAGGTAGGAAGAGGTTAAAGCAAACTCCTCCATCCATCCATATCTCCATGCTTTATTTTTCTAAGAAAGCACCCTAAAAAACAGCCTAGCATTTCTGGCCATGGCCATCTTGAGTTAGGGCAGATGATTCATGCAGCATTGACTTCCTGGGATCCATCTGCCCCTGGCTTAGGCTTGCAGATCAGGGGGTGTGCTTAGATGAGAAAACCCCTCCTGAAGACTCCTGTGATGTATATCATTTGCCTAGGCCAGAAACCAGGAAGTAACAGTAGCAATGTAAATAAAAAACTTCAAAACAAGTAAATATGATAAACTTTCCTATCTACTCACTAATGCTAGCAGCATGAGGATTACAAATAGTCAATGTTGATTGAGAGAGTGAAGTTCCACTTTAAAAGATTGAATTCACTCTTTTCAAAGTTGCTATTTAGGAAGTTCTTTGGGAGAGCTATTTTTAAAGAAAGATGCCAAAATGATTTTTTTCTAGATTAGTATAGGACATCTATAGTTGTCAGGGTAGAAATCCATAACCAATTTACGAAATTTTGGGAGATAAGAAGTTCTTGCTTGTTATACTCTTCTTTTGGGAAGCACACTTGCTCTTTTGTCATGAAAATATTAACGCTTTCTCCGCCTCCTGCATTTGGAGAACATTAGCTAATTGGGTCAAACAGGCAGAGTTATGCAAAGCTTTACAAGCAGTATCTAAAGGATTAACTTTGGCTCACGCATCACAAAGCTTCTGTAACTGAGGTTTCTTTGAAATCAATTCTATAGGGATGAACTTCGCTCTCAGATAGGCCTTATAGGCCTCCTACATATCAACCTATTCAAAAAACCCTGAGAAGCTGGAACGCAATGTTGTACAATATCCTGGTTCCTTTTCAAACATTCTTTAAGTGACGTGTTTGGAATATCAGTGGAATCATGTTCACAGGTAATAGGATTTTGTCAAACCATGTACGTTTCCCAGTACCAACCAACAAGAAGAAATGTAAATATATTCGGAATAAAAAAAATGAGTCCCTTTAGTCTAGTGTCTATAATGAAACTGATGGTCAAAAATTGAATATTCTTATGGATGAGGATGGAAGTTTTCGCACTTTTGATTTGATAGGGTAGAATGAGCTGTAGAGACGTAGATTCTCGTCTTTCTGAAAATGGTTTAATTTTCTTGGAGCAATACAATCTCTGTACCATTACATATACAGTAGTCTCTGAGAACTAGGTGATGCTTATCATCATAATCTTAACCCTCAATGCTCAGGGATAAACCTTTGATACCCCTCTATATTAAAGTGGTAATAAACCCAAGAGCAAACATTTATTATATTGCATCTTACCAATTCTTGGATGTGGTGTCGGCATTAGGTTTCTTTTTTAGGCTTTCTTTCTGCTATTTTCATTTGGTGATCCAGCCAGTAAGTCTGTTGTTTTTCAAAAGAACAAGCTCTATTGCAGAAGTATCAGTTACAGTTATGATACAAACCATTTACCACTGAGAGGGGTGCTTACAATGATCAGCTTTTATTTATTCATGTGAACCTTTGTCCCAAAAGGACCAAAACTGATTGCCGTAACTGCTTATAAAGTATTAGCTGGAGTTTGGCTGTTAGTGTATTTAAAACTGCAAGTACATCCATTGCTCCACTTACCCAAGGCTAACTATGCTGCTATCCAAATTTGCCCCCTGTGCTCCTTCATCCAGAGTGGGGAAACTCTAATGCCCCGTACACACGGTCGGATTTTCCGATGGAAAATGTCCGATCGGAGCGTGTTGTCAGAAATTCCGACCGTGTGTGGGCGCCATCGGACATTTTCCATCGGATTTTCCGACACACAAAGTTGGAGAGCAGGAGATAAAATTTTCCGACAACAAAATCCGTTGTCGGAAATTCCGATCGTGTGTACACAAATCCGACGGACAAAGTGCCACGCATGCTCAGAATAAATAAAGAGATAAAAGCTATTGGCCACTGCCCCGTTTATAGTCCCGACGTACGTGTTTTACGTCACCGCGTTTAGAACGATCGGATTTTCCGACAACTTTGTGCGATCGTGTGTAGACAAAACAAGTTTGAGCCAACATCCGTCTGAAAAAATCCTAGGATTTTGTTGTCGGAATGTCCGAACAAAGTCCGACCGTGTGTACGCCCTATAACATGGGAGGTGTGTTACCATACAGGAGTTGTGGCCGTGAAAAAGAATAAAAAAAGAAAACTAATGCAGGCACCACATCTAATTATTGGTAAATTGCAATATATAAAATTTTTGCTTTTGGGTTTATACCGCTTTAAAGTATAAGCTCACCTTTTATAAATAAATGCACATCTTTTTGCAGGTAAAAAAAAATGTGCATTTATTATCTTTTTACACTGGAGCCTGTAAAGCATTACACCCGCAAAGTGCAGATTGGAGGGGCAATGCCATGAGCCTGCAGATTCTCAGTACACTGTCTGCCTGTACCTCTGATGTGGGCACGTAGTTACTGGATTGCAGGAAGAATTAATGAACTACGAGAGTGCACACTAGCGCCCTCGCAGTTCATTGAAAATCACAAGTCATTAGCTGCGATGGTCAACAGTACTTGTAGTTCATTCATTCACAGAACTCTGTGAATGAATGACACGACTATGTGGGTGGAGCCCCGCATGGCCACGCTCTTTTTAAGTTGTGACAGTGGGAGCGGGTAGAGGATCCCATGCCCTCTGTCACGGGGTTGATCAGGGGGAGAGCTGGCCTAAATACAGGTGAATATTTTACATGTTCCAGAGATGAACTTAGCCTTTGACCACTTCCCGCCCACACTATAGCCGAATGATGGCTACAGCGCGGGCCTTAATTGCTGGGAGGACATCAATAGACGTCCTCCTGTGCATGAGCTGCCTGCACACCCCCTGCGGGGAACGTGCGGCACACTCTGTGATCACCGAGTCAATGAGACTCGGCTGATCACAGATTGGCCCCTTACCACGTGATCAGCTGTCAGTCAATGACAACTAATCACGTGTTGTTAACAGAAGATCGGTAATCTGTTTTTTTTTTCCCCCCTCACGCTCACTGGCATCTGGCAGAGGGACATCCCAAACAGGGAGAGGCACGGCTGCTATGCTATGCTGTGCCGCTACCACTACCACTGTCCACCAGTGCCACCTATCAATGCACATCAATGCTGCCAACTGATGCCCATCAGTGTCACCTACCAGTGCCCTTCAGTGCCACCTATCAGTGCCCTTCAGTGGCCCCCATTAGTGCCACCCATCAGTGCGACCTTTCAGTGCCACCTGCCAGTGCCCACCAGTACCGCCTCATTTTTGCCCACCAGTGTCACTTATCAGTGCCCATCAGTGCCACCTTATCAGTGCCCATCAGTGAAACCTATCAGTGTCCATCAGTGCTGCCTCATCAGTGCACATCTGTGAAGGAGAAAAATTACCTGTTTTCAAAATTTCATTTGGCAGAGAGGGCAGCTGGTCGTTCCCCCACCCCTTCTCCTTTCTCTCCTTTATTTATCTTGTGTGCGCATCTCACCCCCTCCCCCTTACTATTCCCCCTCCCTCCTTTGTTTCCCACTAACTTATACAAACAAGGCCAAGGATAAATCCAAGGAAAAAAACAAGCTTAACTTACCGACCAGCCCGCAGAGAACCAAATAACCTGTCTAACGGTATGCGTTAAAAGCAGGGGTTTAGTCTGCACACATTTGCAAATGCATGCATAAGCCACAGAGCCTCAAGGCAACCCGGTATCTGTGGTACCTAACACTAACTTATAAGTGTCCCCACAGTGGAGGCACATGCATTCTGATGGATAGGTGAGAGCAGGTGGACTGAAGGGGAGCCACCCCTTCTTAAAGGTACAGGGACACACTGAACTGGGCCCACTAACTTAGTCTTAGTATAAGTGGGTTGTTGGGCTGGAAACTGGCTTGGAGAGCCGGCTCCTATTCTCACGTCTTCCATGTGTAGCACCCTTTACCTTAGGTAGGTTGCTAGAGTAGTATTTTTGTTGCAGCCAGTGCAGGTAAATTTAGTTTGTTTTTGACCTGGGGGCTGGGGAGTAGTTTAGTGTAGCAGCAGGTGACTGACATGTACTTCATCTCTCTGGCACCCCCTCTGTTTCCAGGGGGTTCTGGGGAAGAGGCAGGGCAGAGGATGAGAGTGACATGGAGTGTATCTGGGAGCCCTGACCAATCCCCAACTAGGATTGGCAGGGGGCAGGCCTCCTATATATACTCATAGTCAGCCTGTTGTGGGGGGGAGTTGGAAGAACTGAATGATGGAGTGTTAGACTGTCGTGACCCTTGAGGGAACCCCCTTTCTGAGGGGGGTGAACTCGAGTCTGGAGTTCTGGAGCCTCTCTCTACATGGTCATTAAAAGGTGTCCTGAAACAGGAGCAGGAGGAGGACAGTGGGGAGCACTGCCAGACAAGTCATTCAAGAGGAATCCATTCCAGGGTCAGTGAGTGAGAAGCACAGTGAGAAGCTCTAGGAGAGACATGCCAGGATTGGATGTAAAGCCAGAGGGAGAGACTGTGGTGTCGTTGGAGTCAAGTTGCTGCAGCCAGGAGGGTTGGCAGGATTTGCATTGGACTTTCTGGGATCAGTAGTCCACCAAGTTTCAGTTAGCACACTGTCCTTTTTCATTGATAATGGTTGCTACCCCTGCCTGCAAATGGCTACGTGTAAAATGTTGGGACTTAATCAGAGTGAGGCCAAACCTTGTGCTAAAGGTGACAGGAATCTAGGATTGTACAAAAAAGAGAGCCAAGTGATCTTAAGTAGTGTGCTGGAGAAGATGTGAAGTATGGGAGACTGTCAATTTAGATTCAACCATCTTTATTTCAACCGAGTAAGATTCATTTGGGCATCCAATGTCCCTTTTCCCCATCCAAGTTTAATCCCCTAAATAAAAACAACAAAAAAACAAGCCAAAGACTGTTCATTGACTGGCAAAGTGTGTCTGAAATTAATGTCTGGCTAAGTAGGGCAATGTGTGGAACTAGAACACCCAGTTACCCCCACAGGGGGCACCGCTACACATGACTTGCTGTTCAACCTGAATATAAGTACTTTTAAAGTTCCTGCTTTCACAGACTAGTTATTACATTGTTTTCCTGAAAACAATTCTAGATACCGGCGGTCCTCTAGTTACAAACATCTGACTTACATACAACGCATACTTACAAACGGAGGGAAACAACAGGAAGTAAGAGGAGATCTACTCTTGGAAGGGAAATTCTCTCCTGTAAGAGTTATTATGGGGAAAAAGGTATCTCCACTGATGCTTTATCACCAAGGCTTGTTTCTACAACAACCCAAAATTTTCAAAATCCAATTGTCACTGGGACAGAAAGTGAGGTGAAATCTTCTAAACAGGGGCACAGACAGCAAAACAAATGTTACAGGGGTGTTAACCCTTCCCTATGCTATCCAAAAAGCTTATAAAAAGTTTTTGGGGCGCATGCCTGAGAGGTTAGATATGCCTGCTTAGAGCTCCGCTCCAGGGCCGTTTTCGCCGGAGGACTACAGGTCCCAGAGACGCCGAAAAGCATCAAAACCACCTGGCACTTACCTGTAAAGCACTCAGGTACTATTAGAATGGTTTTGAAAGGCACCAAATCTAAAATTAAGTCTGGTAACATTAAGGAAACACCGGCCCGTCAGCTATCCAAGATGGCGGCGGCAGTTACCTCACAGCCCAGCACCTCACATACTGCCAAGCCACTGAAACTCAATACAAGCACCATAGATTTTTCTGGAGAGTCTGATACAGACATAGGAGACTCACAAACAGCATTACAAACGGATTTATTTAAAAAATTTGAGCAAATATTACAAAAAGCCCTGAAACAGACGTCAGACCACATAACAGATAAATTAACAAGGGAAATTAGAGACCTGGGGCAAAGAACAGCTGAGTTAGAAATAAGGATGGATGATCTGGAAAGTCAAACACAGCAACATGAATCAGAATTTATGAACCTGAAAGAAGAAAATGCTGTATTACAGTCACGTTTAGAGGACCAGGAGAATAGGGATCGTAGGGCTAACTTGCGGATTAGAGGTATCCCTGAGACTGTCCTTGATGTTCAAGCCATTATTACTGCACTATTTCAAGAACTACAACCTGGTATTCCAATAGAGAGATTAGAAATGGATAGAGTGCATAGAGCTTTAGCTCAACGTAGAATAAATGGCCCTCCTAGGGACATAATTGCTAAAATGCATTATTATCGCACTAAAGAACAATTGCTTGCAGCAGCCAGAGGAAAGGATTCTCTCAC
Source organism: Lithobates clamitans (assembly GCA_037952925.1). Classification (NCBI taxonomy): domain Eukaryota; kingdom Metazoa; phylum Chordata; class Amphibia; order Anura; family Ranidae; genus Lithobates; species Lithobates clamitans. The sequence continues at coordinate 16,190,532 of JBBGZY010000135.1, read as the reverse complement.
CTTTCAAGGTCATGTATATCAGCTTTTTGCAGACCTTTCTCCTATTACAGTGGCAAAAAGACGTGCACTTAAACCCCAGTTACAAGTACTTCAACGTCATCAAATTACTTATCATTGGGGTTTTCCTTTTTCGCTCAGATTTACACATTTAGAAACTAAATATATATGTCGCTCTTCAGAGGAATTGCAGTCAGCCTTGATTGAGTTGGGCCTAAAGGACCAGGATTCACCTAAAGATTTACCACGCAGAAGGTCAGCCTCAGGTTCACCTCAGCAAAATGCAACAGGAGTACATAACTCTTCCACCTCTTCGCGTCAACATCTACATAAGCGAGGCCGTTTTGACAACTCTTCCCCTAATAATGAAGACTCAATGGACTGATATATATGTTTTTTTTTTCATATATATATCTGTTAAAGAATGTTTTCTATTTGACTCTTCAGTATTATATTATAACCTATTTCAGTGAACCCACTATTCACAATACCAAGGTTTCAGGTTTTTGGACTTCCAGTCTAAATCTTGTTTTTAATGTCTATGCCATCCATAACTTTTTTTTGTGAAAATATATTTTTGTTTCCCCCCCCCTTTTTTTTTTTTTTTCAGGTTTTTCTAATAATTTTTTTGATTACACTTTGGTACTTGGATATGACCAGTACTTAATATCCTATCTGTTAATAAAGTGTATGCGTATGTCCATATATGCATATATACATAAGTGTATGGATGTATATATGTTTGCATATATATATATATATATTTTTTTTTTATATATTTTTTTTAATATATATATATATATATATATATATATATATATATATATATATATATATATATATATATATATATATATATATATATATATATATATATATATATTATCTTTTTTTTTATTTTTTTATTTAATTTTTTTATTTATTTATTTATTTATTTATTTATTTATTTTTAAATTTATTTATTATGTATATGTGTATGTATTTGTGTGTATGTGTAGGTGTATGTATATGTGTAGGTGTATGTATATGTGTATGTGTATGTGTGTAATTATGTGTAGGTGTATGTATGTATGTACGTATATGCGTATGTATATGTATATGTATATATGTATGTATATGTATGTATATGTATGTGTGTATGTATGTGTGTATTTATAATATATATATACATTTGTTTATTTATTTATCTATTTATTTATTTATTTATTTATTTATTTTTTATTTTTTAATTTATTTATTCAATTTTTATTATTATATGTATAATATTTTTTTTTTTTTTTTACTTATTTATTTATTTATTGCCACGATTATTATATAAATTAACAATCTTAAGGCCGGTAGCGATTTAAATAATTTAGTTTGCCTAAGATTGCGTCTAATATTATAAGTTATAGTAGTATATTTTAATGGAGCTGTGGTTCTCCGGCGAAGTTCGTCCTTTCGGAATTTCTTGTTGCCCCCCTCTCCATCCTCAGATTCTCGCTGCTATTATGTGGGAGTCTGCGGATGGTTTTGGAGCCTCTTGGAGTTTTTTGATTACTCCTCTAAGTTGCTCCCTTACCCTAGCATTTTGCTTTTCTTTATGCTTAATATGTTATCATATTGGGGTTACTCGATTGCTAATTATTCTCTCCTATTCTGTCCTTTCTTTTCCTTTTCTTTCTCTCGGGGTGGTGTCCTTGACTCTAGTTATTAATTGTAATCCATATGGTGTGATAGTCATCTTTGTTCTATTATGGCCCCGATAAATATTCTATCCTTGAATGTTCAAGGATTTAATATTCCGCATAAACGCACAAAAGCAATGAGATCTTTCTCAGCCAAGAAGGCACACATTATTTGTCTGCAGGAAACTCACTTTACAGATAAAGCTACTCCTAAATTTCTTTCCCCCTCTTATCCACAATTTTATACCGCCTCAACCACAATTAAACAACGAGGGACTCTTATTGGATTTCATCGTTCTATGCCATTTACCCTTTTAACTCAACTAAATGATCCGGAGGGAAGATACTTACTTCTCACAGGATATATATTGGATATGGCTGTCACAATAGTATCGTATTATGCACCAAATAAGAGACCAGAGTCCTTTTTGTCCCATCTTTTCCAAATTGTAGAAACCCACAAATTTGGCACTGTAGTTTTATGTGGAGACTCGAATACAACAGTTTTCCCCTTCTTAGATAAGTCTCCGCCGGCACCCATCAATAGGTCTACTAATGTAACCCTTCAACATCTACTTACTAAACATGGTTTGGTGGATACATGGCGAGAGCTTAACCCTACTAGTAGACGTTTTACGCATTATTCCTACCCACATAAATCATTCTCACGCATAGACCATATCCTAATCCCTTATAGCATGACCCCTGAAATTTTATCTTCAAACATTCTACCCTTTACATGGACAGATCATTGTGCGATATGCACATCCATTGCATCTACTATACCCAGATCCCATGATACTAATTGGTGTATTAATGACTCCACATTAACTCACCCTTCCCGTCGTAGTGAAATTGAAATTGCACTGAAGGATTATTTTTCCTCCAATGATACCGGAGATACTTCTGACACCACGTTGTGGGAAGCTCACAAAGTGGTTATTCGTGGTAGACTAATACAACAAGCTACAAACCTCAAAAGAGAACGTAAACTTTTGTTTGCAAAGTTGGAAGATAACTTTAATTCTTGTCATTCCTTTCAATCATACCCGAATGCCATTAATAATACTAAATTAGACAAAGCGCGTCTTGATCTAGATTTATTTTTAACTGACTCAGCAGACAAACTTATACGTAAACGACAACACATTCAATACCTTAATGCCAACAAACCCACCACCTCCTTGGCAAGAAATTTGAAATCAATAGAGCAAATACGGACCCCTATACGACTGAAAACGTCAAGTGATGCGTACACTAGTAATCCAATTAAAATATTAGAAATATTTCGATCTAATTTAGCTAAAGTGTATTCCTATACTCATGATTTTAATCAAACCAATGCAGATACTCTTTTGCAGTATATGCTTCAAAAATGGGGTTTCGGAATACATTTTCTGACTTGGGTTTCCTCTCTTTATAATAATCCGAGGGCTTATATTAAATATGCCGGATACAAATCGACAGTGTTCGATATTAGAAGAGGCACAAGACAAGGCTGCCCCCTATCCCCGTTGCTTTTCGCTCTGCTTATAGAACCTTTAGCACAACTAATCAGATCTAATCCAGACATCAAAGGTATTGAATTGGGTGGTTATCAACATAAGCTTTGTCTTTTTGCTGACGATATTCTTATTTTTTTATCACATCCCCATATTTCCACTCCTAATCTTCTTAACGTACTCAATAAATTTGCACATATTTCTGGGCTCTTTGTAAACCCCGTTAAATCAAATGCGCTAAATATATCTTTATCACTATCAGAGCTTCAACAGGCTCAAATTTCCTTACCATTCAATTGGGTCTCTCATAAATTACCATACTTAGGAGTATACCTCACATCCTCACTTTCTGATCTTTTTGCAGTTAATTATCTACCTCTATTGAAACAAACCACAGGCCTCATGAAACAATGGTCCTCTCTCCCATTGTCATGGTTGGGACGGATAAATACTATAAAGATGACGTTATTACCGAAATTTTTATACCTATTTAGGGTACTTCCGATTTCTATACCATCATATTTCTTTAGAATTACACAAAGTAAAGTGTTGTCGTTCATTTGGGATAACATTAAACCCCGTATATCTAAATCCACTCTGTACCTTAGCAAAACATGTGGGGGCCTGGGGTTACCAAACTTTTCCTCTTATTACCATGCTGCACAAATTTCAATTTTAACTAAATACCATTCTAGGGAAGAAATACCCCTTTGGGTAGCTATTGAATCTATTGATAGCGACCCCATATCTGTAGCCAATTTGTTATGGATGCAACCTAGAGATAGATCTCATCTATTTAACCCCATTACAAAACATTCATTAACTATTTGGGATAAGTTTAGTAAAATCCATATGCTTCAATCTATGCACAATCCCCTTCTTTCTTTTCTAGGGAACCCAGCTTTTTATCCTGCTTGGAAATTTCCAAAGTCATTTTCAGCTTGGTCCTCTACAAACTTGGTCAGATTATATAAGCTAGTCTCTAACGATAAATTTCAAACATTCTCTACTTTATGTGATAACAATGAATTACCTTGTAATGAAATATTTCGTTATTTACAAATCAAAATTTTTTATACGCCTTTCCTTAGGACCGGTACCATGCTTAATCAATTGTCTCAATTTGAGCATATTTGTATGAGTGACCCACATGTTAGAGGGATTATTTCACTCATTTACCAAAATCTCATTAATACTCCTAATGATATACTTCCGCCTTATACTGCTAAATGGGCAACAGATTTAGGACGGACGTTCACCATCGATGACTGGTCTAACATATGGATGGCTACCAAATCCTCATCCCCTAATTGCTTTGCTCTTGAAACTAACTTCAAAGTTTTGGCGCGTTGGTATCTAGTACCAGCTAGGATTGCTAAATTTACTCCTTCATATCCTAATAATTGCTTCCGAGGTTGCTCCTCACCAGGTACCCACGTGCACATATGGTGGCAATGCCCGATTGCGCAAGAATTCTGGAAAAAAGTATTTGCCATGGCATCTAAAGCTTTAGAAATTCCTATAACATTAGATCCAGCCATTGCACTCCTCAATCTAAAACCAGACAACATAACCTGTAATCAATTCAAATTGCTTATTCAAATCAATACTGCAGCTAAACAAACTATAGCCAAAGCATGGAAGTCTAATACACTGATTGTGGCAGAAGTCAAACATAGAACGAACAAGGCCCTCATTTTCGCAAAAATGACAGCTATCAAAGACAATAATATTAATAAATTCAGAAGGATTTGGCAGCCTTGGGTTAAGCACTTCTTTTCTTCCGATTTCGACCAGTCATTGATGTTACCCTATTAAAATTCCTGTAATATTGATGTATTATTGCTTATCTATGTCGGGAGCCGGGACACCACTCCGGGGGATTCTTTCTTTTCTTCTTTTTTCCTTTTACCTTACTACCTATTTCTCTTAAGATCTCTTTAATTTCTAGGGCAAACCTATGTAATTTTATTTAATACTCAGCACTATGATTAAAATGCCCGTATAAATCTCATATTCTTTTCTCTTCCTTCTCTACTATCTTTTCCTTTATTATTTATTAAGCGATTGATAATTATGGGATATTTTTACAATTTACTTAAGTGACTCATATCTCATTATCAATGAGTAATGTCTTTCTGCATATTAGGCTTTCATAATTTTTCTCCTCCGATAGTTAAATATAGTCAATAATTTGTAATGAGAGTATCACTCCTTTTTTCCGTTCTTCATTTAAATTTCTTTCATCTTCTCTCAGGTGTACTATATGGATTAATTGCTATTTGTAATATTAATTTCATTTTTGATTATCCATGCCCCCATCTATCCACAGTTTGAGCCCAAGCGGGGTGGATAGGTGGTCTGGAGGCATACTCTATATATTTCATATATAAATATAGATTCATATTTTGATTCACAATTTATTGACTAATTTAACATTTTATTTACCTCTGATTTCACCTCGCCTGTGAGATTTGTTTTTGTAAAGGCCATATAGATATGTCTCTATTGTTCATATATATATCCCTTGATACATTATCTGATATACTTTGTTTTTTTCTTATGCAAAATTTCAATAAAAATATTGAACAAGAAAAAAAGTTTTTGGCTGGAGCTACAATTAAAAAATGTACCTTTTCCCGACCAAGATCATTTCTTTCGCAGCCTTACGTTCCTCCCACGATATCCCCCTTAGGGAGCATTAAAGTTACCTGCAAATTAGACATTTTCTCCAACAGCTTACAGTATCCCATTCCGCCCCCTTTACCATAACTCCATTTGAAAGCCTTTGTAGATCACGCCCCCAATCCCCGGGTTTGATTTCCCTAATATATACCGCTATAATTAATTCTAAGACAACACCATTGAGACCTTACCATCTCCAATGGGAGGCCGAGCTTGGCAAACAATTAGACCAGGACGATTGGCATAACATGACTATTGCGCTAACTATCTAAATGCTCTAAGAACGTTCTCTTTTTACAGAATGCTTACAAAGTCTTCTATGGATGGTATTATACCCCGGCTAGATTAGCAAGCTTCATCCCATCTTACTCCCCCCTCTGTTTTCGTGGGTGCTCACAGGAGGGCACGATGGCGCATATTTGGTGGACCTGTCCCAGGGTCTGCAGACTATGGGTTATGGGTTAGAGTATATGCACTATTACGCAATCTTTTTAATACCAACATAAAGCGGGATCCTTTTGAGGCCCTTTTATGGAAACCGATTGCAGAACTTCTTCGTCCTGAACGTCAGTTAGCAGCACAGATTTTCACTGCAACTAAACTCACCATAGCAAGGGCCTGGAAAACCCCAAACCTTAGTTTTGAAGCAGTTAAAAACTGTGTGAATGATATCATGGTTAATGAGAAACTTACGGCCATATTGATGGACACTCATGATAAATTCCTCAGGATATGGCAACCCTGGGTAACTTACAATCGCCCATCAAGATTTGATTTAACGCTCCTTTCCCTATAATGAGCCTCTGTTCCCCCCACCCCAGGGTCCCTCCCTCCTTTCTTCCCCCCTCTTTTCCCCACTTTCAATTTCTCTCTTTTTCTTCTTATTCGGGCCCTCGGGCTTGACTCTACATAGACTGGAAATTTAATATAACACACAAATTATTACATACAGAGGTATGTTATCCTCTTTGAGGTTATTTAGTTTAATCTGATTTCATTTTATTTCTGGTTCTTCTTGTTCCCCTTTTTTTTTTTTCTTTTATCTTTTTATATGGATAGGCCTTGTAATGTCGCCTGGCCTCGGCTTTGCATAGTCTGAGTCCAGGCTTAAGTCTTTGAACAAAAGCTCTACCTGCCGGACACCGGCAGCCTTAGGCATGTTAATTCAAGATGTATCCATGTTTCCATCATTGTTTTGTATTTTTCTGTTGTTATATCTTAATAAAACCTTTTGTACAAGAAAAAATGTACCTTTTCCAACTTACAAACAGATTCAACTTAAGAACAAACCTACAGACCCTATCTTGTTTGTAACCCAGGGAACACCTGTATATGGTTTAAGTGATTTATTTGTTGAACCCTCATTAAGAGCTCTCTTTGTATCTCAATATCATGAGTATTCAATGGAATTGTTGTCTTTTGATGCTCATCGTTTTGTATTTGTCTATATCCACCTACATGATGTAATTGGAACCATTTTTGTTGTTCTTATCTGTAATTCTCATTAAAACCATTAATAAAATGTTTATGCAAAAAAAATTTCATTTGGGTACAGTGTAGCATGACTGTGCAATTGTCATTCAAAGAGTGACAGCGCTGAAAGCAGAAAATTGACCTGGGCAGAAAGGGGTTTAAGTGCCCAGTAGGCAAGTGGTTAAACAAGAGCCTTTTTACAGGTATGATGAAACTGAATGTACAATAAGTCTATATTATGCAAGTATTTCATATTTAGAGAGTACAGTAGGGACTGGCCAGAGAGGGGTCGCTTTGAAGTATATATCTTTTGTGGTGTTAGGCATATAGATAGTTATTACAGTAGGTCCAAAAGATCATCTTTAAGTAAGCCTCTCCTGTGAATCTGGCCTTGTTGTTCTCCTGATAATTCTACTTGCCTGGCTATTATGTTGATACTTTCGCTTCAAAATTTTGTGAATCAAAGCTCCTGGAACAAATATGAAAATCAGAAAAGCCAAAGTAAAATCAGGAAGCCTTACACTTGCCGACCAATTTATTAGGTACTGCTTACTAGTACCTAGTTGGACCCCTTTTGCCTTCAGAACTGCCTTGATTCTTCCTGGCATAGATTCAACAAGGTGTTGAAAACATTCCTCAGAGATTTTGGTCCATATTGACATGATAGCATCATGTAGTTGCTGCAGATTTGTTGGCTGCACATCCATGATGCAAATCTCCCGTTCCACCACAACCCAAAGGTGCTTTACTGGATTGAGATCTGGTGATTGTGGAGGCCACTGGAGTACAGTGAACTCATTGTCATGTTCAAGAAACCAATTTGAGATGATTTGAGCTTTGTGACATTATCCTGCTGGAAGTAGCCATCAGAGGATGGGTGCAGTGTATTTACAAGAGATGGACATGGTCAGCAACAATACTCAGGTAGGCCGTGGGGTTTAAACGCTGCTCAATTGGTGCTAATGTGCCCAAAGTGTGCCAAGAAAATACCCCCACATCATTACACCACCACCAACCTGAACCATTGATACAAAGGCAAGATGAATCCATTCTTTAATTTTTACACCAAATTCTGACCCTACTATTTGAATGTTGCCGCTGAAATCGAGACTTTTCAGACCAGTTAACGTTTTTCCAATCTTCTGTAGCACCCCTAGCTAGTGTGCTAGATTTTTGTTGTTAGTGTAAGTAAAATGTTCAGGATTGGCTGGCAGCCAAGCCTGTGTCTTTTTTATCTGGGTCTCGGTAGAGACTCAGGGAGGGCTGGATGACTCACAGCCAGCACCTACGATACCTGCACCTACTTCTAGAAACTTGGAGAATATTTTAGAAGAATGAGAGAGGAGATGAGGAGGAGCTGCCCTGACCAATACCCAACAGATTGACTGACAGGGGGCAGGCCCTCTTAAATACTCAAGGTCAGCCCAGCTGGGCAGTGGAGCTCTGGTGGAAGATGGAGATGGAGCATTAGGAGGCTGTCAGAAACCCTTACCCTTGAGAGTAACCCTCTAGTCTGGGGCAGGTGACCTTGGATCTGGGAGCTTGCGTGCAGAAGGGACCCTCTTCATGACACACAGAGGTGTCCTGACCAGTGGCACGGGAGTAGGTGCGAGGACAGGAGGAGGAGAACACTGCCAAGCAAATCTTCAGGGAGGAAGACAGCCAGGTGGGCTGGTTAGTGTTACAGTCGGGGAGGACTGAGAGGCAGACAGAGGACAGGGTGAGAGCAGTCTGAGATGGATGAAGAGTCAGTCTGGGAGGACTATAGAAGTTCAGCCATGAGGGCTGGAAAAAGGTGCAGCTGCAGCCAGGTGGGCTGGCAGTGCCTGTAGAGGTGGTGCTGAAATCAGTAGCCACAGAGGGACAGCTGGGCACTAAGATTTTGCTACACTACCAAAGGGGCCCGTGGTCCCTGCTTGTAAAGGGCATTTGCTACTAAACTGACTAAGCCTTGTAGTCAGATAACCTTACAGTGTGCCAGCTGGTCCTGGGAGTTGTAGTGCTTCAAGCAAGTGTTGTGCTGGAGGAAGCTGAGGAGTGTAAATAGCCTAACAAAAGAAATTGTCCCTGAAAAGTTCTACTGAAGTCAAGTGGACATCCCATATTACACTTTTCCCCATCCAAGTTAAACCACCTAATAAAATAGAACACAAAGCACTGGACTGTTTCTTGCCTCAAGTGTGCTGTGAAAATGAGGTGTGCCTGGCTGTGCAGGGTGGGGGATCCCTTTACACTTGGGGTTTCTTAGGGGGTGCGCTACACTTATATTGTCCAGTTTTGGTGAGCCTGTGCGAATTGTAGCCTGCTTCAAGGTTCGATGTGTTGTACATTCAGAGATGGTATTCTGCATACCTTGGTTGTAACAAGTGGTTATTTGAGTTACTGTTGCCTTTCTATCATCTCAAATGAGTCTGCCCATTCTCCTCTGACATCAACAAGGCAATTTCCTCCACAAAACTGCTGCTCACTGAATATTTTCTCTTTTTCGAGACCATTCTCTGTAAACCCTAGAGATGGTTGTGCGTGAAAATCCTAGTAGATCAGCAGTTTTGGAAATACTTAAACCAGCCTGTCTGGCACCAACAACCATGCCACACTCAAAGTCACTTAAATCTCCTTTCTTCCCCATTCTGATGCTCGGTTTGAACTTCAGCAAGTCGTCTTCATCATCTAGATGCCTAAATGCATTGAGTTGCTGTCATGTAAATGGTTGATTAGCAATTTGTGTTACCAAGCAATTGAACAGGTGTACCTAATAAAGTGGGCGGTGAGTGTATATGCATACTTGTTCTAGGTTAGTGAGTCAAAATATTAAAGTAAGAGGGCTAGCATGAATCTGAATGAAAGAAAGTCAATAACGGCAACCTCCATGTCTCTCATTAGAAAAGTTTCCCTTTAGATTTATAGTTCCAAATGGATTGGGTATTCCAGAGTTTTTCTCTTCCAGAGTAAGTCAATAAGTTGCCCAGTGGAATTCCAAGATTGGAGGGCCTGTTATGTTTGAGCACTGTTCTGCTATGGCTTGTGTGATTGCATCTTTAGGCCCCAATCACACCTCAGCATTTTGTAGCTTGAAGCTCAAAGCTCCAAAACTCTGGAGGAGCTAAAATCAATTATTCTCTGGAGATAGTTCACATCTCCACTCCGAGTCGCCTGAAGTCAAACGCCTGAAGCTCCAAAAAGTTTTGTAGCTTTTTTGTAGCTCAAATCGGACAGATTTGAGTTTTTCGGCACATTTTTTTCCAATAGAAAAGAATAGAAATGCGCTATTCACAGGTTTTCGTGTGCATACGTGCGTTTTTGTTGCGCATTTGTGCACGAGTTTCTGCTCAAATTAAAAATTGTAAAACATTAAATAGCAATAATATATGAATAATTGTAAACTAAGTTCACAAGTAACTAAAAGTCATCATAAATAAAATGAATGTATGTAATAATACATAAATAAATGATAATTAACCCCTAACCCTAACAAAAATTAAATAAATTATGATAAATAATAATACAAAAAAATAAACACCCAAACATGACCAAAAAAAGAAATGATTAATAAAAAGAATAATTATTATTATTATTGTTTATTTATTTATTTTGTGTTAGGGTTAGGGTGTTTAGTTATTTATTATTACTTTATTTTATTTTTTTAAGGGTTGGGGGTTAAGGGTTAATTATTCATTTACTATTAATTAGTTATAATTTTTCGAATTGATTTATTATCTATTTATGATTTTTTTTTTTTATTTGTGTATTTATTCTACATTTATTTATTTATTATTATTATTATTAGTAGTAGTAGTATTAATATTATTATTGGTAGTAGTAGTAATAGTAATATTAACACTCTAATCCTACCAAAAAAAAAACCCTATGTCAGGAAGCTAGATCAGCTAATTCTAATTCTCATACAGCTAATGCTAATTCTTCTGCAGCTAGTGCTCATTCCCATACAGCTAATGCTCGTACACGTGTACCGGCACACAGACGAGCTAAGGCCAATATCCAGGGGGCACTGACACGTGGGCGCCTCCTGACCACCCTGTTGTCTTATTGTGTATGAAGCTCTCTCATCAATTTGGCCTTCAACCAGAGTACGTGACACCCTAACCCCTAACCCCAACTTCTAATCCTAACCCTAACCTAACTTTAACTCTAACCCCCTACCCTAACAAAAAAAAAATAACAAATGAACAATATGATTTAAAAAAATATAAAAGCTAAGGGAAAAGCTAAAAAAGCTGAAATACCTTGCAACAAATGATTCATTATACTGTATGATAGTTTTCTCTATTGGCTAATAAAAAAACGCCAAAGCTCAACAAAACGCTCAAGTCATGCATTAAAACGTGAAAAAATTGTGCATAAAAATGCTCGAAAAAAATGCCAGAAAAATGCTCAATGACGCTATGTTCAGGTGTGAATGTAACCTAAATGTTTCCTTACTGAACAGTCCAGGTATTGTGGAGCTGCTTGAAGAAAGCAAGAGGTAATGGCATATCATAAGGAATATAAATAAATTGGGAGCAGCTAACACAATATTGCTGGGTACAATAACAAAACTATAAATAAAGGTGTAGCGCTGATGAAAAATTGATGAAAAACATGTGAGTGTGATCAGTGCGGAAAAAACTTGCAGTCCATCCTAAAATTCCAAAGGAAGGGAAGAAGGCAGAAACACCATCACCGACACCCAACACAACTGACTCTTACCGTCAGTGTATAGAACATACACATTGAGCAATTGCAGGTAATTTCACCGCTCGTTTTAAACGAATAGTCCACCAAAAGAATCCCTTCACATAGATCCACCAGAGACAGATGGCTGCTGTATGGTAACCTCAGCTGGGAGATGGACTCCGCAGGAGCAGCTGAATCAGGCATATGTAAAGGATGAAAGAACAAACTCATTGCGCAGACATCTGAAATTTCAACCATTTATTGAAAGAGATAAAAATGTAAACTCACATTTGAACACTAAAAAGCGACCATAAGACAAAAGGAAAGCGTCCAGCGCTTCCTACCATCAAGGCGGCGGCCACTCCTCTATACACACTACGTCTCTCGTCCCTCATTTGCCCGACGTTTCGTAACAAACATGCATCATCAGGGACGTGGCTACAACGTGTGACGATAGGTTATATAGGGAGTGGAGTCGAGTACCAGGCCGGATATTGCGTGCATTCCAACGGGCAGAAGTAGTCGTTCCCCAACCCTTGAACCGCACTATAGCAAATTGAATATGATCCACAGGGCGGAAGTGAGCAACATGCCAAGAAATCCGAACTCTTGAGGAAACATCTAGAGAAAGAGGAACTTGAGCAGAGGAATAAAAAGAAAAAGAAGTTTCTCAGGGATGTTGCAGATTATCAGAATAATGAGGTGTTTAAATGGCAATCTAAGACTAGTGTTAATGCCAACATTAAAGTAGGTTATATGACTAATTTAAATGCGCCAGTTACTTTAAATGAGAGTTCCAATGTGACCCAAGCCTCCACTTCCCTCCCACACTCTGGACAACCCAAACCCCAGAGATCATTCTCAAGGGGTGGGTCCAGGGGAGGATCTAAGGGAGGGGGGGACAGGAGAAAAGGGGGGCTGTATATGCCTTACACCCCCTATCCTACTACTGTGCAAAATCAGTTCGGTCCTCTTGGTGGTAGGGATAGTCCCCGCATGAGTGATAGATATATCACGGACTATCATGATGGTTGGGACAATCAATATTATCCACAATATGAGCACACCCCGGCTAAACCAACCAGGGAACGCTGGTGGCGGGAACCTAATCACCTTCCTGCACCCAGCCAGTTCCACTCTGTTAAGGATGGTCCAATGGGAGGTGGATCCAGCAGGGTTTTTTTTCCCAATGGTCCGAAACAACAAAAGGGGTATAGACCCAAAAGGGGCTCCAGAGGAGGGAGGAGGGTCCGCACAAAAAAGGAAGCGGGTTTGAAGGATGTAGGCCTTTTCAATCTGAGTAAAGCCACTCTTTCAAATGAAGAGAAACATGTTCTTAATCATGGTCTCAAATTTGCTCCTCCTAGGGTTCTGAACAAGTTTGAGACATTTATAGATGTCCAAAAGTTTGTTCGTAAAATCAGCATTCAACGTCATATGAAAACTAATCCCTACCAGTCTAGCATCAAAACTTCAGTGGACATGAGAAGTTCTAGATTGTCAAATGCTTCCCTGTTTAATCCTCCAGGCCCTGTAGTACCTATTGCTGTCTTCAAGGAACTGGTCAGTAAGGATTTACAATTACTGCACAATAAAAAGAATAGGAGGGAATATACTTTTAAAAAGGGACTGGAAATGCTTAAGAGTCGAGACGACATAGTGGTGCGTCCGGCTGACAAAGGGGGAGGGGTTGTTATTCTTGACAAGGAAGCATATAATGCTGAAATGTCGAGATTATTGTCAGACCGTAGCACATATTTACCCTTAAAAGGTAATCCTACTGCAAGCTATAGGAAGGAACTTGTATCACTAGTTGAAGAGGGCCTTCGAAAGAAGGTTATCTCTAAAAAGGAAAAGGCTTTCCTTGTTCCGGTAGCACCGAGGGTTCCAGTCATCTACTATCTACCAAAGGTGCATAAGGATCCTGTTTGCCCCCTGGGAGGCCAATCGTTAGTGGCATCGATTCGGTTACTTTCAGGGTGGGCAAATATATTGATCACTTTTTGCAACCTTTGGTTCTTAAAACCCCTCTTACTTGAGAGATTCCACACAGGTAATTAATTTATTACAACATTTTGAATGGAAGGATACATATATACTAACTACCACAGATGTTTCCTCCTTATACACCGTGATCTCTCATCAACACGGGAGAGAATCGGTTGAACATTTTCTTAAACAGGACACTCTCCATGTTCGGCAGAAACTATTTATTTTGAAGCTTCTCGATTATGCCACGGAGTACAACTATTTCTGGCATAATGGCTCCTTTTATTTACAGAATAAAGGGGTGGCCATGGGGGCTAAATTTGCCCCGAGCATGGCCAACCTCTTCATGGCCAAGTGGGAGGAGGATGTCGTCTATCGGAAGTCCAGGTCGAAGCTGGTACTCTGGAAAAGATATATAGACGACATCCTCCTCCTATGGTATAGAATTTTGGAAACCTTTAATGATTTCATTATTGGTCTTAATAATAATGATAGGGGTATCATTTTGACCCAGGAAGCTAGTAGTGTAGAGATACACTTCCTTGATCTTAATATCAGAGTAAGTGAAGGTCGGATTATAACATCAACCCACTTCAAAGAAACCGACCATAACGGCTTCATTCACACCAAGAGTTGTCATCATAAGTCTTGGTTGGAATCAATTCCCAAGAGCCAATTCTTGAGGTTGAGGCGGAACTGTACCAATCTGGATGATTTTGACAGGGAAGCCTCTATCCTCAGGGGACGGTTCCTTGAGAAAGGCTATACTATGAGCCAACTTGATGTTGCATTCAACCTGGCCCGAATGAAGGTAAGGGATGATTTGCTGGTGACCAAGCCAAAGGTACAAGATGATACTTATAAATTCTCCTTTGTTACTGGCTATTCGAACCAGCACTATGAAATTAAAAAGATCTTGCTCAGACATTGGAAAGTTTTACGTGGTGATCGAATTCTGAGTTCTATTCTACCGGAACGACCACAGGTCGTATACCGGGGTGTTCCCCCATTGAAGCTGCAGGTGGCTCCGAATATAGTTGACCCCCAAAAGAAGGTTTATTTTTTTCAAAGTATGGGTGGTTTCTATCCATGCAGAAGATGTCCCATCTGCAAGCTGAATACCAATGGGAGCAGGAAAACCAATTCTTTCCAATCAACTTCCAATCAAGGTCTTTTCCATAAAACCGTTCATCACGTGCACCACGAAATATGTGGTTTACGTGATTAGGTGTCCTTGTGATAGGCAATACATTGGATGGACAAAACGCATGCTCCACGTCAGACTCAGTGAGCATGTGGCTAATATCAGACCTGGCTTTCCAAAACATAGCCTCTCCAAACATTATGCTTTGAAGCATGACTGCAACCCAGAGGGTACCAGTTTTCTGGGTATAGACAAATTTCGTGGGCACTTGAGAGGTAGTCACATGGTTAGGGAAGTTTCACGTCTAGAGGCGAAGTGGATCTACCAGGCTCAGACATATGTTCCCTATGGGATGAATGTCGAGTGGGACGTGAACGCTTTCATCAACAATGCTTAGATATTTATCTGTTGCTTGTTGATGTGCGTTCTCGTCCCTTGGTCTGTTTCACTATAGGGTGGTCACTGGTTTTTATATGTAAATGAAAAACTTTTTTATTTTTAATTTTAAACAACTTTTGATTAATACTTGTTTTTCACGATTTGTTTATTGTATTTGTATACTGCTTTATTGCCACAAGGGGCCGCCACTCCTTATCACCTCTATGATCTTCTAATCCCATTTTCCCATGTTGATCTTTTTTTTTTGTATTTCCCCAAAAAAATCCTTTTTTTTCCATACATTTGCAGATTCCAAATTCTTATTTGGAATATTGTGAGTGTTTTATGAGCTTTTATGGGCTTTTTCTAATTATCACTTGTATGCTGGTTGCGTTCCGGTCACTGAGAGATGTTCACTTTCTTTGATCCGAGCGCACAATGTTGATAAAGATTTTTCTTTTACATTTTCTCATATATATTTTCTTTCTGTTTTGTCAGTTTTTTTAGTTTGTATTTTATGACCTTGAGTGGTATGATTACGGTCTTAGATTCTCAATACGTCTTTTTTGTTTCTGTCTTTTTCCTTTTCTGCTTACAGTTCTGGTGTGATCTTTTTTCATTGGATGTAAGATCACTATAGTTCTGGTGTGATGTCTCTCATTGGACGTGAGGTTATCACTTCCGTCTGGGGGATGATGAGAAGACTTCCTGGAGGATGGTTCACAGGCCGGGGGACCGTCACTTCTGCC
Organism: Lithobates clamitans; assembly: GCA_037952925.1. Classification (NCBI taxonomy): domain Eukaryota; kingdom Metazoa; phylum Chordata; class Amphibia; order Anura; family Ranidae; genus Lithobates; species Lithobates clamitans. The sequence goes on along the minus strand of JBBGZY010000135.1, from coordinate 16,174,274 downwards.
GTGTGGATCATATTCAATTGGCTATAGTGCGATTCAAGGATTGGGGAATGACTACTTCCGCCCGTTGGAACGCACGCAATATCCGGCCTGGTACTTGAGTCCACTCCCTATATAACCTAGCGTCACACGTTGTAGCCACACCCCTGATGATGCACATTTGTGAGGAAACGTCGGGCGAATGAGGGATGAGAGACGTAGTGTGTATAGAGGAGTGGCCGCCACCTTGATGGTAGGAAGCGCTGGACGCTTTCCTTTTGTCTTATACTCGCTTTTTAGTGTTCAAATGTGAGTTTACATTTTTATCTCTTTCAATAAATGGTTGAAATTTCGGATGTCTGCGCAATGAGTTTGTTCTTTCATCCTTTACATATGCCTGATTGAGCTGCTCCTGCGGAGTCCATCTCCCAGCTGAGGTTACCATACAGCAGCCATCTGTCTCTGGTGGATCTATGTGAGGGGATTCTTTTGGTGGACTATTCGTTTAAAACGAGCGGTGAAATTACCTGCAATTGCTCAATGTGTATGTTCTATACACTGACGGTAAGAGTCAGTTGTGTTGGGTGTCGGTGATGGTGTTTCTGCCTTCTTCCCTTCCTTTGGAATTTTAGGATGGACTGCAAGTTTTTTCCGCACTGATCACACTCATATGCTTTTCATTAATTTTTCATCAGCGCTACACCTTTATTTATAATGGCATATCATCTTGTAGTTTCACGGCTTTTTTAAATACTCCATAAATATTCAAGAATAGTAACATTCAGCCTATTTAAAAGGGTCTGTGCATGGCCCCTTGAATCAGTTTAATTTAAAAGGAACTGATTAACAAAAATGTAGTAAATATCAATTGGTTGACTTTGTCAGCAAGTTGCAGAGAAACGCTCAGGTGTCCCAACACCAGGAATCATGTACGGATAATTATCAATTCACCCAAGTTATTTTTTTTTCATTAAATAATTTTTATTAAATAGGTTTTAGATGATTTGTTTCTTTTACATTTTCTTGCTGTACAAAAAACTATAGTATACAGAAAAAAGAGAAAAGGAACATTGTGGTTCCAAGGGACCTACCCCTCACAAGACATACATGTTGCTTCCATAGAATCAGGCGACTACACATAATAGGACAAGAGGACAAAATAAAACCAATTCGTGGGGCATACAGTACATCTGTATATTGTTTCATCACACTTATTGTTCGTACAGGATTATCTCAACCAGTGGCGGCTGGTGGCATATTTTTTAACAATGCACCCACCCCCCCTCCCCGGTCAGTTACCAGGCCCGCACTTACCCCATCTATGGCGCAGGCAGGGCTTCCCCCCGGGCGACGGGGGACGGCTTCCCCTGCGTCTCCTGCATAGCATAACGGCATTGTGCGTCTCCTCCCTACTCCTCCTATACCAATAGGATCGCTTCTCCTTTCGGCCAATTGGAAAACGGGTCTCAAGACGTGGGAAGAGAATCAGTGTAACAAAAGTAAATATTATTTCGGGTGGGCTCGGGGTGCAGTGCTCTGTGCCCCGAGCCCACCCTTTTTTTTAAGCCTGTTAGAGCCCCAGGCTCTAATCACATGCTTAGAAAAAAACAAAAACATTGGAATCCATGCGTCCATTGCCCCGCATTTAGATTAGGGGGACAGACGCATGGATAGGGGGGCAGCGCCCTGTGCCCTGCATTACAGGCCGCCACTGATCTGAACTATAAAGTAGCAACCAACACACTGCATTGTACAGTTTTGTATTATTTTATATGTTGTCACTTATTTATTTTTGTGTATTGTTTATATGTATATTATAACAACCATACAGCCATCTAGCGGTTAGGTGTAACTAAACCTCTAGGGATAGCCATCCATCCTATTCTTTAAAAAAATAGGGGACAACCTCTTCACTAAAAAAAAAGGCCATTGTTGAGCTATCAGTTTACGAGCTAGGGTCTAGTGGCTGGGACTATAGTATCTTGTGCATACATTTCTTCATCTAACATACCCATTAAGCCAATGCTGCAATTCAAATCAATATTTATAAGCAGGATATCCAATATACCTTGTACTATGACCCTCCAATATCTGTTCAGCTTGGGGCATCCCTATAGCTCATGTATTAAGTTTCCAGTTCCTGTGCCACACCAGGGACAGCTAGGAGGGTCCCTGTGACCCCATTTAAATAGTTTTTCAGGGATACGATACACCTGGTGTAACAACAGAAATTTGGGTTAGCTTTTGTGATGGTGAAGAGGACATTTTAGGCAGCAAGAATAGCACTGAATCCCAATGTTCTTCTGTAATACTACCTATATCTTTTTCCCAGCCATTTGCATCGTAATATTGTCTTACAGGTATGATGTGTAACAAGATGAAATATATGTACAACATGTAAGAATAAGGCCCTTACGGTTAGAGGACTGTGTCATTTATGGATGAAGCCTGCCTTTTCCTGGCTTATTATTATATTATACAGGATTTATATAGCGCCAACAGTTTACGCAGCGCTTTACAATACAATAGGGGAGACAATACAGTTATAATACAATAAAATACAAGAGGATTAAGAGGGCCCTGCTCAGAAGAGCTTACAATCTAATAGGGTGGGGCAGGTGGTACAAAAGGATGTAACTGTGGGGAATGATCTGATTGAAGTGGTAGGAGATTAGCTGGAGACGTGATAGGCTTTCCTGAAGAGATGAGTTTTCAGGGATCGCCTGAAGGTAGCAAGAGTAGGGGATAGCCGGATAGATGAAGGTAGCGAGTTCCAGAGGATGTGAGAGGCTCTGGAGAAATCCTGAAGACGAGCATGGGAGGAGGAGATGGGAGAGCTTGAAAGCAGGAGGTCTTGAGAAGAGCGGAGAGGTCGATTTGGGTGATATTTGGAGACAAGATTGGTGATGTAGCTCGGGACAAAGTTGTGAATGGCTTTGTATGTTGTGGTTAGTATTTTGAATTTAATTCGCTGGGTGATTGGGAGCCAGTGTAGGGATTAGAGGGTTGGCAGACACTGAGCAGTTGGTAAGGTGGATAAGTCTGGCAGCAGCATTCATGATAGACTGAAGAGGGGATAGCCTATGGAGAGGTAGGCCAATGAGAAGGGAGTTGCAATAGTCTTGGGGAGAACTATAATTATTGCTTCATTCAATGAGGATGGGAGGGTACCAGATGACTCTATTTAGCTGAACACCTCTTATAGATCTGGGAGCAAGACTGGTCTGAATTTATTGTACATCTCGAATGGGATACTATCCATGCCAGAGGCTTTATGATTTGGTGCAATCCTCCATTGAAATGGGTGTGCTTAGGAGAACCTGGTCTAGACTTTGTACAGAGCAATTATCCAGCAAGGATGTGAAATATGAGAGTCCAAAGTTAACCTTAGAGATTTTTATTCAGAGTTATACTCCTCTAACCATAGTCACTATATCAAGGTACTGTTTGGAAATTATCCCTTGGGTTGTGGATATGGTGCTAATAAAGGAAGAATCCTGTTGGGATTTTGTTATTACTGGCCTGTACACTCACTCTTCTCAAAATATTTTTGTTTCAAGAAGAATACCCTGTGTTCAGTTTGTCTGATGATTTATATAATTGTTGGGCACTATTCCACCTGATAAGGTTTTTTGGATTAGGGCCTGTACAGTAATATGCATTACTTCCAATTGATTGACCTCTAGCATTAATGCCTCCTCCTGCTCTTTAGTATTACACTTGATGGAGGATATTTCTTTAATAATCAAACTCCTAAGGAATACTTTTAACGAGTCCCATACCATGAACTTCGAGGCAGTATCAATGTTATTTGTAAAAAATTCTGAAAAAGCAGGGATACATTATTTGGTTTTTGAAATACCAACAGCCAAAATGATGAGCGGAGGGTGGTGAGACAGACTTCTAGGAGCATATTGGCAGGACACGGCAGGCAGAAGTAACTGATCATTAACCAAGGCTAACTCAATGTAAGATAAGGTTGAATAAGAATTAGAATAAATTGGGCCTTACATGGATCAAAATTTGTCCAGTTTACCATGGACTGGCTAAGATTCGATACATCTATAGACAAGCTGATTGTACCCAAGTTGATCAATCGATCGACTTGGGTACAACTAGCCGGTTGTATTTTTTACATGCTAGCAGTAATCATTGTGTTCAGCCAGCTAGGAAGGCTTCCCGTGCCCCCCCCCGCCAGCAGAACACAATAGTGCTGCAGGAGGCATTCTCCCATCAACATTGACTGTGTAGATGGGGGAAACAAGTGATTTTCTTTCCTTCCACCAATTGAATAATCTATGGGTTCCTATGATGAAAATTACATACACTTAGGATGCTGATTCCTCCACAGCTTTCCTAAGTCTATTGCAGAAATATATCAAGCAAGTGGGGTTTGAATATGGGACATTGAGTAAGAGCTAGGTGTGTGTCTATCCATTGTTGGATCTAAGATAATATTAAGGTTTCCCATCACCAACACTGGTAGGTCATGGCAAGATGTTATGAACTGTGCCAAGTGTTTTAGGAATTCAAAAGAGAATGGTGAAGGGTTATACATATTCAGCAAGATACACTGATAATTGTTCAGTGTACATTTTCTAAAAAAATATCTACCCCCTGGGTCAATTTGTGTGTCTATGCAGAAAAATGAAATAGATGGAGTGGTTGCTCTGGAATTGATGGGCAGGCAGTGACCCGGTGCCCTCCCTCTACTGCAAGTATAGGCAAACAATTATCTTTACCGAAGGTAACAATTAACTAGATTTAAATTAAATCCACTGGCTTTTGAATCCTGTGCATTCTGGTATACCAATGATGCAGACAATTGTTCCTGGCTGTTCAGAGTAGCCTGGGATTGGTGGATATTCCAGGTAAGTGTGGCAATATCATCCTCTATGCAGTAATATGGCCTTCTAGACCCGAGGTTCTCTCTTTTAGTTTTTGCATATCATATCTGACCAGTAAAAGTTACTTCTTTATTCCCTTGAGTTGGTTTCTAAGCTCAGTTATTGAGGTATTATACTTTTCAACTGCTATGAAAATATCTCTCAAGCCTTGTACACCTAATGAGAATATCTGGTGAATGATTGTCCATTTATTTTAATTTTTTTGCATGCTAGACTCCATACAAAAAATTAACAGATTTCTCAACTTAAGAATATTCTCATACGACAGAGAACAATTTCGGAAGTGATGTATCATATTGTATCTGTATTGTATTTTCGGACAAATACTGTACGCATAAAACAAAAATCGTATGATCTGGTATCATATGGGAAAAACTTTTGAGTTTGTCTCATCAGATAATTTCGGATGAACTGTCGCAATTGGCACCCGAAAGCTGTGTACCAACGATCAAATTATCATACGATCGCTTAGAAAGTGTTATTTTTAGTCCGATTTTCTGATTGTGTGTACTAGGCTTTAGTGTGGGTTCTGCCTCCCCTTTCTCTGCTGTATGTATAGTCAATGGTTTCTGATCAGGATTGTCTGGGGTTGATTTACTAACGGCAAATAGACTGTGCACATTTCCAGTGCTTAGTAAATGAGGGGACGTTCTGCTGACTTTCATCATTCAATCATGTGCATGCAAAAATGCTGTTTTTTTCTATTTTCCTTGCATGTGATTATTCTTTGCAAAGTGAAACTTTACTTCATTTACTAAGCTCTGAAGCAACTGCTTTCATTTGCCTTTAGTAAGTCAATCTCAGTTTGTCCCATGCTGCAGCTTCTGCCTAACCCCCTCATCTACTTGGTCTAAATTGCAGCTCGATAGGGTAGTAGTTGCCATGGATTTCTGGTTGGATTTGCCTCCAGCCTTATTAGCAAGTGTTCATGCTTATTTCTCTAGTTTTTGCGTGGCATGGCCCTGTACTTCTCCTTAGCTGGTCTCTGTCTCTGGTTCAGTCTGCAGCCACAGTTGAGTCTTTTTTGCTTTTTGTCATTTCTTAATTCTTTCAAAATACACACTGGAGGAATCGTGATAGTTAAGAAGATGAATAATGAGCACCCTGTAATCTTTCCAGATTATCGGATGTTTGTAATGGTTGGATGTCGGAGGAAGTCCAAACTCATGACCCAACAAGCCATGCCCCCTCACCTAAGCTTTTGAAGGTAAGCATAGTGGTGGCTTGGGAAGCTATTTAAAGCAGAACTAACCCCCCCCCCCCCCATCCTTTACATCCAAGGAAGCTGCCATCTTAGCCTCCCTCTGATCTGCAGTTGCTATGGGGCTGCGCATGTGATCAGTTATGACTCCAGTCATTTGATGGCTTGACAGTTCGGCTGAATGTAATTGTTACATCATTAGGTTTATTTCCACTTCAACAAAAATGTATTATTGCTTTTGAATGGCTTGTAGGCTGCGTTATAAAATAGCTCATATCTCAGCATAGATTTTACTTTGCTTTTAGGATTTGCTGAAACATTTTTTTTATTTCACTGTGCAATAAAAACACAGCAAAATCTGTTGTAAAGTGCAGTAAAGGGCACAATTGAAAAGCAGTATTTTTAACACTGTAGCATGAGTCCATGTTGAAATTGAACCTGCTACCATAGTGCAGTAGTTCACAAATTACATAAGGTCTTATGTCGACAGGCATTGTTTTCCCAACTTTGAGGTGCATTCCAAATGCATGCTAAGCATAGGAGAACAACACATTTCGAGATTTTACTGTTACATTCGGTAAAGTAAGCCAACAGGCATGAAGCAGTGTTGAACACTTCACCTCCATGCAACTTTTTACAAATTAACATTTATAAAAAAAAAAAAAAGTGCCCCTAATTTTAACTGCTGGTTAGTCAGCATTATCAACATGAAAAAGTGACTTCTATGTTGCCTGAGATTGTTCTACAATACTGTGATATTTCTTCATAGGGTGGGGTTCACACATATGCGAATTGGATGCGGGATTCCCAGCATCCAATTTGCATGACAGGCAAGTGACCGTGTCTCAATGGAGCTGGTTCACACATGTCCAGGGCAGCCGCGGTCCGGATTAAAAAAGGGTCCGGTGCGTCTTTGGGTCCGGTTCAGGTGCAAATTTGGGCTAAAATTTGGACCTGAATTGCACCTGAACCAGTGTACAAGAACGCACCGGACCCCAGGCACGAATCCGCGGCTGCACATGTGTGAACCCGGTCTAAATGTTGGAATTGCAGTTTCTTTCCTGGAATTTTTTTTCCTCTAATAAAATTTTATCTTTAGTTGAAACATACACCCTGTTTGCTGGCCAATACAAAGCAGATGGCAGTACATATAAATATTACTTCTTTAAATTCAGCATGTGACTAAATAAGAAACTAGATAGGATTAAGGGTAATTTGAAGCAACACGAATAACAAAAAATCTGTTGTTACATACCAGAAATTGATGGGGAAAATGTGCTGAAATCACCCAGACATCTGGCAGTAATAAAGAAGAATATTTTTTTTATATATTAGCATTACTTCTTATTGGTGCTTGTGACCCACTTTTTACTGGCTTCTAAAGTCAGCCATCACAAGAGACCACCCACACGCTGAGGGAAAAAATCTGGTCCAGGCCACAGATGACAAATAACTATTCAAATATGTTTGAGAAGGTGTAGATATTGTTATTTTTAGGTTATTAATGCAACATGTGCATTTACCAAAATATTACACGTTTTTAAATCCAAATGATATTAGATAGGCACCAGACTGCATACAAAAGGGGAACTTATGGTGTTTTTGCCTTATTCTAGTTTCTTTTTCTACTGGTACATGGTTTTACTGCCGGACAGTGGCGGCTGGTGCTCAAAAATTTTTTTTGGGGGGGGGGGGCGCAAACAAACTGAAACATTCTGAAAAGTACTTTAAAAAAAACATCAATTGCAGCCTCACTGTGCCTATCAAATTCAGCCACTTTGCCCATCAAATGCAGCCACTGCACCATCAATTGCAGCCACTGTGCCCATCAAATGCAGCCACTGTGCCCATCAAATGCAGCCACTGTGCCCATAATATGCAGCCACTGTGCCCATCAAATGCAGCCACTGTGCCCATCATATGCAGCCACTGTGCCCATCATATGCAGCCACTGTGCCCATCAAATACAGCCACTTTGCCATCAAATGCAGCCCCTGTGCACATCAAATGCAGCCACTGTGCCCAGCCTATGCAACCACTGTGCCCACCAAATACAGCCACTGTTCCCATCATGTGCAGCCACTGTGTCTATCAAATGCAGCCACTGTGCCCATCATATGCAGCCACTGTGCCCATCATATGCAGCCATTGTGCCCATCAAATGCAGCCACTGTGCCCAGCATATGCAGCCACTGTGCCATCAAATGCAGCCACTGTGCCCAGCCTATGCAGCCACTGTGCCCACCAAATACAGCTACTGTGCCCATCATGTGCAGCCACTGTGTCCATCAAATGCAGCCACTGTGCCCATCATATGCAGCCACTGTGCCCATTATATGCAGCCACTGTGCCCATCAAATGCAGCCACTGTGCCCAGCATATGCAGCCACTGTGCCCACCAAATACAGCCACTTGTGACCATCATATGCAGCCATTTGTGCCCCCTCAAATGCAGCCACTTGAGCCCAGTATATGCAGCCACTTGTGCCCAGTATATGCAGCCACTTGTGCCCATCATATGTAGCCATTTGTGCCTGTCAAATGCAGCCGCTTGTGCCCAGTTTATGCAGCCACTGTGCCCCCTGACCCCCCCCACTCATGGGGCTTGTGGCTCTGTCAGCACCTCCCACTGTGCCCCCTGACCCCCCCCACTCATGGGGCTTGTGGCTCTGTCAGCACCTCCAACCCCCCCCCCCTCCACGCGTCTCTGACAGACCCACCCCCCCGGCACTTACCTTTAGGCAGCTCTTCAGTGCACCAGAGCGGCGGCGACCTCCGCTCCAGCATGTGTCTTCGCTCCTCTTCCTAAGCGCCAGGCATCCAATAGGGTGGCCTGGCACTTTGGTCAATCAGGAAATAGGTCTGACGCCCTGCCTCCTGATTGGCGGGGAGGAAGGTTAGTGTGAAAATAGTAAAAATTAATTTGCTATCATCACACAATTGGGTGGGATCAGGGCGCATTCTCTGCTCCCCGATCCCACCCTATTTTAAAGCCTATTAGAGCCACTGGCTCTAATCAGGTGCATCGAAATGTACCACCCCCTTCATAGGAATCCATGTGTCTGGCATCCTAAAAGGGGACATGGATGGGGGGGTGGCGCCCATACGCCCACAATGCACGGGCCGCCACTGCTGCCAGACATGCATGTTATTGGTGTGCATGAAATTGGTGCAAAATGAGGCGATTGTGCAGCTGAACAGAGGTTAATTAATGTCAGGACTGATTTTAGGCATTAAGCACCACTTAAGGATCGAGCCTGTTTTTCAGACTCTGAGTTTACAAGTCAAAAACAAGTTTTTTTGCTAGAAAATTACTTAGAACCCCCAAACATTATAAATTTTTTTCTAGCACCCTAGAGAATAAAATGGCGATCTTTGCAATACTTTCTGTCACACCGTATTTGCGCAACGTTCTTACAAGCGCACTTTTTTTAAAAAAAATCCACTTTTTTGAATTAAAAAATAAGACAACAGTAAAGTTAGCCAAATTTTTTTATATTGTGAAAGATAATGTTACGCCGAGTAAATTGATACCCAACATGCCACGCTTCAAAATTGCGCCCGCTCGTGGAATGGCGTCAAACTTTTACCCTTAAAAATCTCCATGGGCGATGTTTAAAAAATTCTACAGTTTGCATGTTTTGAGTTACAGAGGAGGTCTAGGGCTAGAATTATTGTTCTCGCTCTAACGATCGTGGCGATACTTCACATGTGGGGTCTGAACACCGTTTTTGTATGCGTTCGCTTCTGTGCATGAGCTCGTCGGGATGGGGCTCTTTAAAAATTTTTCTTTTTTTTTCTTATTTATTTTACTTTATTTTATTGATTTTAAAACTGTTTTTTTTAAAAATTTGGGTCACTTTTATTCCTATTACAAGGAATGTAAACATACCTTGTAATAGAAAAAAGCATGACAGAACCTCCTAAATATGAGATCTGGGGTCAAAAAGTCCTCAGATCTCAGATTTGGACTTAAATGTAATAATAAAAAAAAATTGTCATTTGAAAAAATGACAACAAAAAAAATGGCCCTTTTTTAAAAAAAAATCCACTTTTTTGAATTAAAAAATAAGACAACAGTAAAGTTAGCCAAATTTTTTTATATTGTGAAAGATAATGTTACGCCGAGTAAATTGATACCCAACATGCCACGCTTCAAAATTGCGCCCGCTCGTGGAATGGCGTCAAACTTTTACCCTTAAAAATCTCCATGGGCGATGTTTAAAAAATTCTACAGTTTGCATGTTTTGAGTTACAGAGGAGGTCTAGGGCTAGAATTATTGTTCTCGCTCTAACGATCGTGGCGATACTTCACATGTGGGGTCTGAACACCGTTTTTGTATGCGTTCGCTTCTGTGCATGAGCTCGTCGGGATGGGGCTCTTTAAAAATTTTTCTTTTTTTTTCTTATTTATTTTACTTTATTTTATTGATTTTAAAACTGTTTTTTTTTAAAATTTGGGTCACTTTTATTCCTATTACAAGGAATGTAAACATACCTTGTAATAGAAAAAAGCATGACAGAACCTCCTAAATATGAGATCTGGGGTCAAAAAGTCCTCAGATCTCAGATTTGGACTTAAATGTAATAATAAAAAAAAATTGTCATTTGAAAAAATGACAACAAAAAAAATGGCCCTTTAAGAGGTATGGGCGGAAGCACCGATACCGACGACTCCGGTAAGCGATGGACGGCGCGGGAGAGTGGCGGGATGGGGGGCCCTTCTCCCCCGGCCGATAACGGTGATCTTCCGGTCACACAAAGTTGTCGGAAAATCCGAGCGTTCTGAACGTGGTGACGTAAAACACGTACGTCGGGTCTATAAACGGGGCAGTAGCCAATAGCTTTCATCTCTTAATTTATTCTGAGCATGCGTGGCACTTTGTGCGTCGAATTTGTGTACACACGATCGGAATGTCCGACAACAGATTTTGTTGTCGGAAAATTTTATAGCCTGCTCTCCGATGGAAAATGTGTGATGGAGCCCACACACGGTCGGAATTTCCGACAACAAGGTCCTATCACACATTTTCCATCGGAAAATCCAACCGTGTGTACAGGGCATTAGAGTGGAGACAAGGAGTCCCTGAAAGCTTCAAAGGTGCCAGTGTGCAATCGGCCAACAAGACGGAGCTTTGTATAATTCATCTGAAGGTTCCAGACAAGGGTCCTACAAGCTCCAGTCAAGCCAAGTCAACTACAGAAGAAGTTCCCTCCCCATCACCTTTGACCACGATTGGAAAAACATCAGAAAGACCCTCCAACATACACGGCAACTGGGTATCGGCAGCTCAGGGCCTTCTCTGGAAGACAACCAGTGCCTACAGGGGAGGACAACTTTAAAGAGTGGCTCGACCAGGCCACACAAGCCTTCGATGAATGGAACATTCCTGAGACCCACAAGAAACAGAGAATCACAGAGAGCTTAAAAGGGCCTGCCTCAATAGCCACCCGCAATTTGAAGCTCAGCAAGTTGCCCAGGACTACCTGAACATTTTGCAGGATGTGTTTGGGCGCACAGAGAAGGTTTCTGATCTTATTTACCAGCTGGAGCACACTTACCAAAATGAGGGAGAGAAGCTGTTGGAGTACATGAGATGTTTGGACAAAATTATGCACCAAATCTTGCTGAAGAAGGGTCTAGACCCCCGGAAGGCGGATGAGGTCCATGCCCAGCAAGTCTTGAGGGGTGCTCAGCCCTTGGACCCCATCACCCTTCTGTTGAGAACCCTGCAAGATGGTGGCATCTTAAAGTATCCAGATCTGATCCGGATTGTGCTGGAAGAGGAGGCCATGTGGGAAAACAAAAAAAAAGTCTGAGGTCAGAATCTGTTGTTGGGAAAGGGTGGCCAGTGCAGCTGATGGAGACCCCCAGGTCGAGCTTCTTAAGACTCAAGTTTCGCAGCTGATAGAGATGATGGCCCTGTTGACCACCAAGCCCATTGTTCTACCCAGCGATGAAGTTTCAGTGCCCAAGAAGTCTTTAAGCTCTATGGTTGCTCAGGTGGAGAAGCCAGAAAACCAAGGGATCTGCTTCAACTGTGGAGGAGTGGACATTATTGATGAGAATGCCCAAGCCCAGTGAAGCCTGAAGCACAGCACCAAAAGCCGGCTGGAAACTCCAGAGGGCCCCGGTGAAGGAGTCAACCGGGTTTCCATCTATATTAGGTAGCTCCAGAAAAACCAACGAAGCAAGGAGACCACAGTGGGAGTCCAGACCCCTGCAGAAGGCTCCTGTTGTTGCCTCCGAGTGAGCCAGTGTCCCACTTCCTTTGATTCATGCTACCCAGTTACTTAGTGCACACCAGCCTCCCAGAACTCAACAGAGACTTAAGCCAGATCAGAACTTCTGCAAGAAAGGAGTGCGGATACCAGCCACCAAACAGGCCAAACCTGCCACTTCCCACAAATTCCCTGCCAAGCTAGTGGGACCCTCTCCAGTTTTCTCCATCCAAGTGGAGGGAATCTATACCAAGGCCCTCCTGGATACTGGAGCTCAAGTGACCCTCCTCTACAGAGACTTCTATGACAGGCACCTCAAACACACAAATACACACAGTTAGAAGAGCTATAGATATGAGGCATTGGTACTCAGAACTTCCCACATGATGGCTAGCTACCAGTCAAGCTGACCTTCGATCCCTCTGTAGCTGGGAAAGTTGAGACCTTTGACACTTTGGCAGTGGTCTGTCCTCGCCCACCAGGGGCTAGTAAAAGTTGTCTCATCATAGGGACTAATACTGATCTTGTCAGAAGACTGTTGACACCTCTTGTCCAAGAGCAGGGCACTTCGACTACAAGTGTGCACCCCATGTTGAGACAAGCCTATCAGCGCCTGGTGCAAGAACAGAAGGCCCCAGCTGAAGTAGTGGGAAAGATCTGGCGTTTAGACTGGAGTGAGAAGGTAGTACAGCCTGGTGAAGTGACCTGTTTACGGGTATCTGTCAAACTGAATTGGAAACAACCAGGCCGTTTCATCGCCCTTGAAGCGGATAGACAGAAAGAAGACATGGGAGTGGAGATGTTTCCCGAAATGATTTCAACCAAAGCATTGCAAAGAAGCCACGAGAGGATCTCAGTCAGTGTCAGTAACATAACGGCATCGCCAGTGAAGATGCCGGCTCGGATGCTGCTGGGACAAGTAAACCCGGCTACCCCAGTCTCAATGTCTGATTTGGTAGGAGGAGTACAGGGTGTGATCCCTGTCGAGGAGTTCTATACGAAGAACACCCCTCTCTCACCTGAATGGAAAGAAAGAGCCAAGACTCAACTCCTAAGGTGGCAGGCTGCATTCTCGAAGAGTGAATTTGATGTGGGGTGTGCAAAGAGCGCCCAACACCGGATCCGTATACAAGAAGACAAGCCGTTCAGAAAGAGAGTTCAACGGATTCCTTTAGGGGACTTGGACTTGTGTGAATAATTGACAGAATTGAAGAGAGCAGGTATCATCCGAGAGTCCTGAAGTCCATACGCTTCTCCGATACTGTTGGTACAGAAGAAGAATGGGTCACTGAGGCTTTGTATCGACTACAGAACACTGAACAGAAGGACCATTCCTGACCAGTACACCACCCCACGGATAGAAGACGCCTTGTAGAGCCTGTCAGGGGCCAAGTGATTCAGCGTGCTGGACCTGAAGAGCGGGTACTATCAAATTCCCATGCATCCTGAGGATAGGGAGAAGATCGCCTTTATTACCCCAGTGGGGTTCTTTGGATTTGACCGCATGCCTCAGGGCTTGTCTGGCGCCCCAGCCACTGTCTAAAGGCTCATGGAGAAGACTGTGGGTGACATGAATCTGATAAAGGTGTTGGTGTATTTAGACAACATCATTATCTTTGGGAAGACCTTGGAAGAGCATGAAGAGTGTCTGGAAAAGGTTCTGAAAAGACTATGATGAGGGTTTGAAGTTGTCTCTGGAGAAGTGCCAGTTTTATCAACCCTCGGTCAACTACCTTGGTCACATGGTGTCTGCCGACTGAGTGGCCACTGACCCCCAGAAGCTGGAAGCCGTCGTCACCTCCTGGCCGAAGCCCAATAATGTGACTGAACTCAGGTCATTTCTGGGATTCTGTTCCTATTACAGAAGATTTGTTGAGGGATTCGCTAAGATAGCCCCCCCACTTAATGAGTTATTAAAAAGTGGAGAGGAAGACGATGACCCGAAAAAGCCCGTCAGACCAGAAAACCCAGAGAGTCCATTCAGGAACAGTGGACTGCACAATGTGAAGAGGCCTTTAGGCAGCTGAAAGGGAGCCTAACAACTGCTCCAGTCCTGGCCTATGCAGATACAACCAAGCCATATGAACTGCACGTTGATGCCAGTCGAGATGGGTTAGGCGGGGTGCTGTATCAAGAACACGACGGCCACCTACAGCCTATTGCCTATGTGAGTCAGAGCCTGGCACCCGCTGAGAAAAACTACCCCACACACAAGCTTGAATTTCTGGCTTTGAAGTAGCCAGTAAACTGAGGGATTACCTGAACTGGATAAACTGACGGATTATCTATATGGAGCGGAGTTCATGATTAAGACTGACAATAATCTCCTCACCTACATCCTCACCACTGCCAAGTTGGACGCCACAGGTCAAAGATGGTTGGCTGCCCTATCGGGGTTTACTTTCAGCCTGAAGTATCGACCGGGGGTCAGAAACAAAGACACAGATTCTCTGTCAAGAAGGCCCCATTGCTCCAGTGACCCTCCAGAAGAATGGGTCCGGCTGACACCTGAAGGGGTATGAGCCTTGTGTCAAGGAGCAGAACACCAAGCTAGAGGAGGATACAGGGCCAAAGACATTTGAGTTTCAGCTGCTGGTGTCCCCAAATGCTATTGCAATGTCACCCAAGTCAGGGATGAAGGTCTGCCAAAGCTTTCTAAGAAGGACTTGTGAAGGGACCAGTTGGAAGATCCTCTCTGTAGCTTGGCACTGAAGGCCTTGGAGAGCCAAGACCCTGACATGCTCCTCACTGACTCCCCGAAAGAGGCCCGTCTACTGCACCGAGAGTGGGATCGTTTGCAGCTGCATCAAGGGGTGGTCTACCGAAGGGGACCCTCTGATGATCCCAAAGGAAAAACAGCAGTTATTTCTACCAGAAAAACACAGGGAGACAATTTTAACTTCCTTTCACGACAACCATGGCCACCTAGGGCCCGAGAGGACTTTCCACCTGGTGAGGGACTGATTCTACTGGCCCTGCATGTGGGCTGAAGTCAAGGGCTAATGCCACTCTTGCATCAGATGCATCCAAAGAAAAACTTTGCCTCACCGAGCTGCCATCCTCAGAGACAGGGACCCATGGAGCTGGTGTGCATTGACTTTCTTTGCTTGGAGCCTGATCTGAGTGGACAGGGAAATATCCTGGTAGTGACTGACCACTTCACTAGGTATGCCCAGGCATTTCCCACAAAGGATCAACAAGCATCCACGGTGGTCAAGATCTTAGTGGAGAAGTTCTTTGTACACTATGGCCTGCCCCAACGTATCCACTCTGATCAAGGGAGAGATTTCGAAAGCAGCCTCATCAAGAGACTTTTAGACTTGTTAGGCATTAAGAAGTCCAGAACCACCCCATACCATCCTCAAGGGGATCCTCAGCTAGTGAGATTCAACTGAACCCTCCTGGATATGCTTGGGACCTTGAATTTGGAACAAAAGCAGCACTGGAGCAAGCATATAGCCGCTATCATGCATGCTTATAACAGCACCACAAATGATGCCACAGGATACTCCCCCTATTGTCTGATGTTTGGGCGGGAGGCCCGGCTGCTAGTAGACTTGGCCTTTGGCAAGTCCTTAAACCATACTTCAACAACTTCCCACAGAGGTTATGTAGGCCACCTGTGGAAAAGTCTGAAGACCGCCTATGACAAGGCCCAAGCTGCCTCAGATGCCCGAAGACAGAGGAATAAAAGAAGGTTTGAACTCAGGGTACGACGAGTGCAGGACTTGCAACCAGGTGACAGGGTGCTGCTGAGGAATCTAGGTGTCCCTGGAAAGCACAAGTTGGCTTACTGCTGGAGCCCTATGTCATTTGCAAGCAGCTGCCAGGACTCCCAGTGTATCAAATCCGACCGGAGGGGAGCACAGGCCCGCTGAAGACTTGGCAGCACAACCATCTATTGCCTCTGTCAGAAACAGTTTGTTTACCACCACAGCCAGTTTCACAGTCCACACCCAGGGCCTCTCAGAGATCCCAACTAGTCACTCAGTCTGTACTCAGTCAGTCAGTCAGACGTACCCCTCGCTGTAGATGATGAGACGATGAAGATATGGGGATAGACTGGTTGTGGCCACCTCAAATGCCAGGCTTTGCCACCCCCCTTCGTCTCCTCCTAAAGTGACAGACGCTGGGATTCTCAGACCAGAGGCTCCTGAGTTTGTGCCTCAAAGTCCACCTTCTGAAGAGTTGAAAGACCTTCAATCTTCCTTGCTGACAGCAGATCCCAAAGATTTCCAATCCTTCATTGAAGAGGGAACTGAGGCTGCTATGCAGGAAGAAGAAGAAGCTGTAGAGGAAGCAAAGACCAGTGCGCTTGTAACGGCAGAGCCTAAAGAACAGAGAGAGCGAAGAGCTATTCACCCACCTAAGAGACTGACTTATGATATGCTGGGTGAAAGCTCTGAGGAAGCTGTTTTCACCTCAAAAAGAACTCTTGAGGCGCCTGGTCCTTCCACCACACATTTAGTGGAGGACAACCCCAACTCACCCCCTGGCATATCTAGCAGGGCCATCCCTATTCAGGTGGCCTGTAGGCAGGACAACCTCCCCTCCTATGCTAATTGGTGGGAGGATCCTCTGCCAGGTTTTTATGCAGATGCAAATTGTCTGATTTCCTGTGCAAACCAACTTGCTTTCTCCACTTGTATATAAAAAGCATGTAACAAGTCATAGACTTTTTACTTCCTTTGGGGACCGAAGGTTCTTTGGTGGGGGAGTGTGTAGCAGGTACCTCTCCAGGCTGATTGAATCCACGAGGGAGAGAGCTGCCCGCTAGCAGCTACGTGGGCTTTTCACCCCCCTTCCTCTCCTCTCACACAGGCAGACACACAGAACTGTTTACTTTGTAGCCTCCCTATTGGAAGAGACTCAGAGCCAATCATCAGGGAACAGCAGCAGAGAACTGTGGAATATGAAGTCTCAACACAAGGCAGCCTGACTTACTGTGTGAGGGGGCAGGACTGCAAATCCCAGGCTGTACTTCTCAGAGGATTGTGGGAGAGACTATAAAAAGCACAGGGCGGGCCAGGCCAAAAAGCCTTGTCCCTGGATCCCATCGGGAGAGCATTGCGGCCTACCAAGGGGCACACAGTCTGCAGCTCCAGCCCAGAGGAACAGAACCAGCATGCTTCCAGAAGGACTCTCTGCAGCAGCGCGGAATATCAAGGTATCAGCCGATTCAATGGGTTAGAGACTAAACGCCATTGTTACACATCTGCAGCCAGGAGAATCGGTCGATCGCTCTTTGAAGGACCGCTGAATGCGTACAGGATTGGTGAGGGGGCTTTTGCCCAGGAACCTTATTGCTTTCCATAAAACACCACACCTGAATACTGTGCAGACACATCTTATCCGGATAACATAGAGGAGTGCCATATCACAGCACCAGCTACTATACATTCCTTCTCATCACCCTGTTAGATTGAGGGACCCTTGTCCACAGAGCTCCTACATGCCGGTGAAGAGAACAAACGCAAAGCTTTGCTTCTAGAACGTTATTGTTTAAGGGGACATGCCACTGGTGTGTATATTACTTCATTCTGTGTGTATTGGAGGTACTATAGGCTGGCCTGGGGTTCCCCTTTAGCCATAGCATTCTACATCATTCAACAGCTTGTTTGGGGTAGTCCATTTAATCTGTGTACGTTGTTATTATTCTTTTATTGTTGCATAGTTTTATTGACTGTTTTGAGAACTGTTTCAACGGAATTGACGTCCTTTTTTTCCCACAAATAGAGCTTTCTTTTGGTGGTATTTGATTGTCTCTGCGGTTTTTATTTTTTGAGCTATAAACAAAAAAAGAGGTTGTTTCCTAATGTCCTTCCATGTGCTGGTGGTGCCAGGGGGAAGAGGGCTCCATGCTCCATACTTTTTGGTCCTGCCTGAAATTATCATCTTTTTGGAACCAAGTTAAACAAATCATCTTCAGGTTAACGGACTTCCAGATGCCAAATGATCCTGCTGCTTTTTTGCTGCATTTGGCCGTGATGTCCTTTAAGAAATACAAACGCTCACTACTTATTCATTTACTTAATGCAGATAAAGCATGCATTCCATTGTGTTGGAAGCAAACCTTGCCTCCAATGTTGGGTTTGTGGTTTGCTAAGATTAATGAAATCCAACAGATGGAAGAGCTGCTTGCTTCTGCGAACAATAGAGAGGAACAATGCCGGAACTGCTGGTCCTATAGGACAGACTTTACCTTCTCCATGGATTACCAGGCTGCGCTAACCTCTTCAGATGCAGACTATTCTGTGTACCCCTCCCAACACCTGCAAATAATTGAGAGCCATGCATGGCCCTCCCCTGTGGTGAGCCCCCCCCCCCTTTTTTTTTTGGCTTACTGAGGCTCTTACGCTAAAGTCTGAAGTCATATTTGAGTTGACATAACAAGTTTTTATCATACCCTCATCAGAAAGGGGTGAGATAATTCGGAGACATGAGTGCAATGTATATCGAGTGCTGACACCTCATATTTGTTTACCACTAATTAGTATATAATTAGTTGTTCTCTTATGCCTCTCACCTGTATGCAATCCTACATCTGTATGTGTCCCACACTTATTGTATGACTGTACAAATTCAAAATAAAGAATAATAAAAAAAAAAAGTTTTAAAAAATAAGTTGCAATGACAAAAAAAGTGTTTGACCCACATGCTAAAACTTATATGCGCTTATATTTTTGCTGACCCTTGGACCCCTGTCAAACACAACAGGCAGCATTTGATGTGATAGTCAGCCAACTTACAGTGATTAATAGCTTTTGCTTGCACCATAAAAAGTAGTTCCTAACATGACACACACACCACCCAAGCATCTAAAAGAGCTAAAATACCACTGTAAATCTGAAAAGAGGGCAGGTAAATTAGATTACGGCAAAGTCTTATCAATCTATGTTGCATATATTTTGAATATTAGGTTCCTCTTTGAACCCATTCACATGGGCATTATGGACAGTGGTGACAAGAACATTAGTGGATGAACAACTTTTTAGCATATATGAACATCCTGTCCACTTTTGAAAACCTTACCATTCATACCCACAGTGATTATAAAAGCAAAGGGAAGCATGTTAATATTTACTACACTTGCAGATATTAGGTTTACTTTTACATTTATGACTTTTTACTTTGGTTAGACCCCTCCAGGATCCTGACCTAAAAATGGAAATAGGCCCCTGGCATCTTCTTATCATTCAGGTAAACATGCCACAAACCTAGATAATGAAACAAATACATATTATGTTTTGGAAGGATTTTCCCCAGTGGGGCTTTAAAACAGCAATATGAAGAGACTATATCTAGGTCGAAACGCGTCGGGGCTCGTATATTTTATAACATGATGGAATGTAATGATGTGTACCATGTGTTTTTTATTGTGGAATGTTGATAAATGTAATGATGTGTACTTGTGTTTTTTATTGTACTGTGGAATATGAATTGTGCTATTGGATCAGATTAATTAAGCCATGTCATTGGAATTTGTTTTCCAATAAAAAAAATTTCTATATTTAATAGACCACTTTTTTTCAATTTTTGCATATTGCTGTTTTAAAGCTCCACTGGGGAAAATCCTTCCAAAACATAATATATATTTTCGGGGGGTGCAGCTCTCTTTGTCTCTTCCATATGTGTCTTTTTTCCATTGTATGAAACAAATACATTAGCACAGGTTACCCTCAGTGAAAACCACATTACACACTTGTACATCTGGGCAGATAAAGTTTTATTTAGATCTTGACTTTTCCTGTTCACAAATAATTGTCCATACAGCGCTGTCTTTTTGAACCTCCCAAAAGGACAGTAAAGGCTCATACACACTATAAGAAAATCGGGTGAACATTTTCATCAAAAGAACTTTCGTACAATTTTCGTATAGTATGTACACAATTTTCAACAGCCGATTCCGAATATTCGTACGAAAATTCCTGAAGGGACAAACGCTAAAATTTTTCTCGTACAGGAACAGAACGAACGTTCATTTAATGTGTACCGTTTCCGTACGATTTTCGTACAAGAAAAATCAGAAAAGAATGACTGCGCATGATCAGAAACAATAAAGAACAAAAAAAAAAAGCCTTTGCCGTATGAGAATTTTCATATGACTTTCCGATTTGTTGTGAAATAATGAGGAAATTCGGACGATCTTTCGCCCAATTTTCTTATAGTGTGTACCCCACTTTAAGCTGTCCATCATGTAAAAAACAAATAGAGCGTATGTGCAGGACTGAGTGCAGTCAACATCAACTATTTCAAGTAAAGCTGAGGTTTGCATATAACTTGAGCTGTCTATATTTCTGGACCTGCTGCTCATTTTGACATATTGCTTACCTGAAATTAACCTCTCCAGTGAGCTCCTACCTCATTGACAACATCCTTCTTCACCCCCTTACAGTCTGGCTTTCGGTCACAGCACTCCACAGAAATTTCCCTGCTAAAACTCACTAATGATTTACTAACTGCTAAAACCAATGGCCACTACTTCAAACTCTTACATCAAGACCTTTCCGCTGCCTTTGATACTGTTGACCACCCACTCCTTCTCAATAAACTTGACTCTCTTGGCCTCCAAGACTCTGCTCTCTCCTGGTTCTCTTCCTACCTATCACAGTGTTCCTACAGTGTTGCCTACAACTCTGTCTCCTCCTCTCCACCTCCTCTTTCTGTAGGGGTAGCCCAAGGTTCTGTCTTCTGACCCCTCCTCTTCTCTATTAACACCTCCTGTCTTGGTCGCTTGATAAATTCCAACAGCTTACAATACCATCTCTATGCTAATGACACCCAAATCTATCTCTCTACTCCCGACCTCACCCCTTCAGTCTTCTCTCGCATTATTAACTGACACAGTATGAATGTCACACCACTTTCTCAAACACAATCTTTTCAAAAATGAGCTCATAATATTCCCTCCCTCCCAATGCCCCCTCCCCTGACTTCTCCATCTAGATCAGTGGTCTCCAAACTGCAGCCCTGGGGCCGGATTCAGCTCTTTGCTTGACTTTTTCCAGGGAACTATTCATCCCACTGATAGGAGACACTAGTCTGCCCACTGACATCAACAATGGGGTATTTTCTGCTCCCACTAATACTAAAGATGAGGCACGGTTTACGCCCCTCTAATGTTTGGAGGACCGAAAACTGGCCCTTTGTTTAGAAAGTTTGGAGACCCCTGATCTAGATCAATAATACAACTATCAGTCCTACGCCTCAAGCCAGGGTGCCAAGTGTGATCTGTCCTTTCAGCCCAAATGCAATCACTGTCCTGCTCACATCCTCTGGAACCCTCTGCCCCAATCTGTCCGGCTATCTCCTACTCTGTCCACTTTTATGCGATCCCTGAAAACTCATCTCTCCAGAGAAGCCTATCCTGCCTTCAGCTAACAGAATCTTCTATTTCTCCATCAGTTCTTCCCTCAAAGGTATTGTACTGTCTCCCCTTTCTATTGTAAAGTGCCACACAAACTGTTGGCGTTGTATAAATCCTGTATAATAATAACCTTTTTTTCAACTTGAATTGGCCAAGTTTGTGACACCTGCAAAATAAATGAGGGGCAATCGACAAACATTACTGAGTCAGTCCTCACAAAGACTTACACTCATGGTGAAGCAGTGCATACAGTTACAAGACTACTAGAGAGGCTGCTTATTTATCAATGCTGTGTTCAGAACCAAAGCCCGTAAGATTTAGTTTCAAACTGATATCTAAGCAAACTATCCAAACCATACTCTAAGTTCTGCAAAGCCCAAAATGTGTGATCAATCAGCAAGTACAGTTATATAAAAGGCATAGATCACTGATGGCGAACCTTGGCACTCCAGATGTTTTGGAACTACATTTCATATGATGCTCATGCACTCTGCAGTGCAGCTGAGCTACATGGGAAATGTAGTTTCAAAACATCTGGGGTGCCAAGGTTCATCATCACTGGCATAGATCATTTTCTGTCTCAACCTTAAAGAGGTATTACAACCAAAAGCAAACATTTATTATATTGCAGCTCAACAATTCTTAGATGTGATGGCTGCATTTTTTTTCTTTTCTAGACTTTCTTTCTTCTATTTTCATCTGGGGATCTGGCCAGTAAGTACTGTATATTGTTTTTCAAAAGAATTCCAGTAGAATGTATCAGTTACACAGATAAGACAAACCATTTAACACTAGCAAGGGTACTTACAATGATAAGCTTTTCTTTATGTAAAATCTTTATCCCAAAAGGATATAAAATGTATGCTTTAATTGTTTATAAAGTGTTAGTGGAAGTTTGGCTTCAGTTTGTTAGTGTATTTAAATCTACTAGTCCATCTAACACTCCCCTGCCCCCAGACTGACAATGCTACAGTCCAAAGGAGCCCCCTTATCCAGAATGCATGCACTGTAATACAGGTGCTGTGTTACTGGCCAGATCACCAGGTGAAAACAGTGTGAAAAAAAAGCCTAAAAAAGAAAACGAATACAGCGACATCTAACGATTGGTAAGCTGACATACATTACATTTTTGGTTTTAATAGCGCTTTAACCTTCACCCTCTATAATGGATTCTTTCCGACACATGTGTATTATACAGTATATGTATGTATAGGAATGCCATTTGCCCTACTGGGGCTCGTTTTCAGTCTGCTGATCTTTTTATCTTCAGTAGAGATTAGCTTGAGCGTCCTCTCTAAACTAATCTCTCAACTCCAAAATCCAGGCTGGAGAATAACCTGGCCTGCAGCTCATTGGAATACAAATAACCAGAAGTTTGGAGTTCAGATTAGAAATGTTTTTTCGGAGGATGTCTGAGTTCATCTTTAATCTCCAGGTAACATGTACCACTTCCATCTATAATACACTATATTACCAAAAGTATGTCACCTGCCTTTACATGCACATGAACTTTAATTATATCCCAGTTTTCGTCCATTGGGTTCAATTGTGAGTGGGTCCACCCTTTGCAGCTATAACAACTTCAACTCTTCTGGGAAGGCTGAACTTGAATATGTAAAAACCTTTTGAGCTGCTAATCCACAGAAGCCGCTGACACTACCCACACTTCCTAATATTATGACTAAACAAGATATATCAAAATTAGTGCAGCGCTAACATAAATCATAATAGTATCCACTGAGGATATAAGGTGCAATGGTATATTCAATAATAAATTAATACTTGAAAATGCAATGTGCAAAAAAGTTCTCCACACAATGTCCTTATATATCAAACTGACTGATGTGCAATAAAGTGCAAAGTGTGCAGATTATTCACGCAGTGTCCCTTTTTAAAATTAAATTGATGATGAAAACAGTGTGTCAGTCCATTTTGTGAATATTGGAAACAGTTAAATGAAACGGTCTCTCCACACTCACCCACTTCATGCTCCCTCCACCTGTTGTGCCCTCACCTTATAGGCTTCTTCTGTTATTCCTCCTTCTTATAAACTGCCCACAAGCTCAGGTCACATCAATCACCTTTTAGTATATTGCCTCCTTATTGCTACCCATGAATGTCTTATCAGCCACATGCAAAGCAATCGGTTCTTGCAAAAGTGCTTTACCGTTTTAAAATTTATTCAAAATCGTCATACAACAAATATACACTCACATTTAAATTGACTAAATCAGGCTTTTGTGTATATGCCAACTGTGCTAGGATGAATGTATCACCTCTTATCCCTTCCTGATTCCATGTTGGTCAGCCTCTCAAGTCCCTCCTACTAGTTTTGTCACTCCTAGTGACTTCCTCGAGAAGATGTCATGAGAAGGAGCGTAAATGGCCTGCACAGAGTCCTTACTTCAATCCAATAGAACACCTTTGGGATTAATTAGAGTGGAGACTGCATGCCAGGGCTTCTTTTCCAACATCCTGACCTCACAAATGCTGTTCTGAAAGAATGGTCAAACATTCCCATAGACACTCCTAAACCTTGTGGACAGCCTTCCCAGAAGAGTTGAAGCTGTTATAATTGCAAAGGGTGGGCCAACTCAATATTAAACACTACGGACTAAGACTGGGATGCCATTAAAGTTCATATGCGTGTAAAGGCAGGCGCCCCAATACTTTTGGTAATATAGTGTATGTACCTAATCCAAAAACACATCTCCTTCACCAAACCATAGTTTTTCAAGTATTTTATTTTTCTTCATTTTAAAACTTGCATTATATCACTAATGTGATGTAAATATTTTGGCAGCAATGAACAAGCATTTAAATCGTTAAGCCTGTAGTTCAGTTATTTCAGAGAATCCTATTGCATTATAAGCTTTAAGATTTGATTTTCATTTGCGTATTACTTTAGTTTTTTTTTTACTGCTTCTTGCAGTCCCAAGGAATGGGATGCATTCCCCAGGAAACATGTTGGCTTGTGATCTTTTTGTACCCATACACCACATAAAACATGCACTGAGGATTACATCTTTGTCTATTCCTTTGTACGGACCTACTAATGTTTGTTGAATTCTTCCAAACCTCTGGAATGTTGGTACCTGGTACTTTGAAAGGGTTGGTGGAGTCACTCTATCCCTCCTCTACAACTTGTATACCAGCTGGGAGGCAAGCTCCTTTTACACACTTCTTCCATCTTTTATTTTCACATGTGACTCCCAATCCCTGACCCATCAAAATTTAGTGCTATAGGTTCTACTCTAAATCCACATTTGAGTGCGGGATGGATATACAAATTGGCAAGATATTTCCTACAAGAAAAATGTTTTGAATGCCAATTACCACAGTCAGTTAGCCATTTTAAATACCAAATAAAAAAAGAAACAATTAATCTGATTTTGTTTTACATTTCTATCAGTAAGGGAAGTTAATAGAGCATAATTAACTACATTTAACTCATGAACTGCAGTGTGTTTCAGTAACACAAAAACTATGCTATATAGTAGGTTAAATGGGAATTTTGCTGTGTCACAAGAATTCGCAGAACATCTATATTTGCATATTTGTCTTTCAGACATAACCTTATGTTCAGTCATGTAAAGACAAGAACGCAGCCACATTTTTGTTGGATATAAATATACCAACCGTTGCTTTAATTTCAGTCATCAGGTTTATTTTAAACTCCATTTTGTAATTCAAGTTGAGGAGGCAAATTAGTAGGTTAGAAGGAATTTAATTTTTTTTCCTTTATTAAGCGACTACAAATTCATTAAAAGTTCAGAGTCCTACAGAAAAGGCTTCTTGTGTAAAGGTTAATATTATATCCCCAAGACTGCATTACATGTCACAACACATTAAACTATATTGCAGCTAACCAGTTCTTAAATATGGTGGCTAGCTGCCTTAGTTTTCTGTTTTCAGGCTAAGTACGTTTTATGCTAGTACAGAAAATTACCCATTGATCCTGACATAATTCTAGTGTCCTTGTAACTTCTTTTGCACTGAACTGAAATCTTAAACAATGTTATTATGACTCCCAGTTATCTTCTGTAGACAACAGAACTCCCCCTATAATATGGCAGTATAGAGGGGGAGGTGTTTGCAGTCCAAGTCAGTACATGAGTATGTGCAGTACGTGAGCACAGTCACCCTAAGTCATAAATTAATTACTGGCAGGACCACCAGCAAAAAATAAAGGAAAAAAGAAAACCCGTGCAATCACCTGCAGGTAAGTTGCAATTTAATATACTTTTGTTCTTGGGTTTAGATCTGCATCTCAAACTTTTTTTTCATGTTGAACAATTTGAAAAGGGTTATAACTTGGCATAGGTTTGAGGCAAATCTCTACTAAAGGTTTGCAGTCCTGGCCAATTAATGTTGGAATTCAGCAGACCAAATTCTTTGTAACCATAATGCACTGCCTGGACTTTAAAGTAAGGTCTGCTGGCTTAGAACGGCCAATAAGGGGGACTTGTTATGTGCCAGCCTCCTGACTATGAGAGGATGAGTACCCAGAAGCCACTTGCGAGGGCGTGTGTGTGTTGGGGTAGTTTAGGGACAGCTGACTATTGCCATAGCTGCCATTAAACATACGCAAACCACTTTATTAAAAATAATTGTCGCATACTCAGGACTCACCATGAATTGGTCCAAATCTTCCATTATGCTGTTAGATGATACCTCCCGTAATACAGGGACAGTTCTCCATAACATTTCAGTTTCCTCTAGTTTTAGGTATTTGGGCATATACGTTACCCCTACCCCGCTTGATTATGTCCATCTGAACTTATCCCTCTTACTCACCCGCATTAGAGATAAGGCCAACATTTGGTCAAGATTTAAACTCTCACTGGTAGAGAAAATCAACCTAACCAAAATGATTTTTATGCCACAGCTTCTATATGTCTTACACAACACTCTGATGGTTATGCCCCTAAAAATGTTTTGCTTTATAAACTCTATGTTCAGATCGTTTATTTGGCACTCTAGGCCCCCTGGAAATAAACTGGAACAAATACAGAGACCAAAGGAGGGCGGAGGCTTGGCCTTACCAAACCCCTGGTTATATAACCTTGCTGCCTAATTGCAACACATTGCCAGAGCCATGGTTCCAGAAGGTGCTCCTGCGGATCCATACACGCCCATTCTCCTTTATGTAACGGGAGCGAACAATCTGGCCATGGGCCTGGAGGCCCTGACCTGCAGCAAGTCCAATAAACTCTTTCCTACCTAATCCCGTATGCAAAAAGTGTGGAATAGGGCGAGGCAGATGCAGGAGGTTGTTGGTTTTACTAGATTCAGCCTCATCTGGGAGACAGCCCATTATTCCAAGCTGCGATCTTTGCAGAAGGTAGGTTGTGTCGCTTCCCCGTATTGCAAAATAGATTGCGCCTTCCACAATCCATGTATTTTTATTACTTACAGCTGCAACATGCTAGCAGGGCATAAGCCGGTGTTGATAATTGGGTACAGTCACCAACCCCAATATTTAACCACGTCAGAAATGGAAATTTTTAAAGGATTCATATCTAGATGTTACTATATTCTACTGTGTATTTTTCTAAAAGACTTCCTCTCGAGAGCTGAGAGTAGATGGGAGCAGGATGTGGGAGCGTTGAGGAGGAACAGTGGGAAGAGGCCCTACAGGCAGTACAATCTTGTTCCCTTAACGTTACACGTCATTTATCGCAGATATATATTCTCCTCAGTGTCCACGTTTACTCCTGCAAGATTATTCAAATTGTGTCTAAGAGACAACCTAACCTGTACCAGATGTTCTAGAGAACATGGTGATCTAATTATCCAATTCACCTCGTGTGTAGGTTCCCCAAACTACACCTTTATTGGAGGAGCATCCTGGATACTCTGAATCAGGGCTTTTTTTTCTCTGCCGGACGGAGTTTCGCCACCTCAGGTAGCCCTCTCCTCTGCAGCCTGTCACATAAAACAGAAGCTGATAGAGGAAGTTTTCTATACAATTCACTTCCTCCACCAGCCTCTGTATGCTGGCGCCTACATCCAGGGCACATGCCC
Organism: Lithobates clamitans; assembly: GCA_037952925.1. NCBI lineage: Eukaryota > Metazoa > Chordata > Amphibia > Anura > Ranidae > Lithobates > Lithobates clamitans. The sequence continues at coordinate 16,146,574 of JBBGZY010000135.1, read as the reverse complement.
CACCATCTGACTGATCGGTGTCCTGGAACCGAGTGCACACTACACAACTGATGGCATTAATGGTGGATTTCAGAGGCAGCTATTCCTGCCTGTTGCCTGTCAGAACTGTGCAGCACGGAGTCGGGTGAAGCTCTCTGAAACTCCTCAGTTCTGACAGGTAGAGCTGCACGGAGGAGACTGCACAGTAAGCTGAAAAAAAAATCCTAATCTGACAGAACAGAACAGAAGTTTGCTGTACTGCTCTAATACCAATGCAGGTGAGAGAGCTGCAGATGGAAAGGGGGAGGAAGGGGGGTTGGGCGTGCAGAGAGAGTAGAGGCTGTGAAGTAGTGGATGTCCTGCAGAGGTCAGAACTGGGGGGGGGGGGGGGTGAGAGTTGTGAGCAGGGGAATTTGAACAGGGTTAAGAGTGCTGTGGGGGGGGGGGGGGGCGTGGAGGGCAGAGGTAGAAGATGAGGGGTTGTAGAGGTTTAGAGCTGTGGATTGGGGTGCAGAAGTGAAATGTGGAGGAGGGAAAGACAAGCTGTGGATGGAGGTGCAGAGGGGTTTGTGGACTGGGGGTGTAAGCTGTGGATGGGGGGGAGGGGGCCTGCACATGCTAATGTGAATTGTAGTATGTAGGGGTGGAGAGGGTGAGCTTGCTGTGGATGCGGGGTGAGCTTGAACTGTGGAGAGGGGGAAGAGGGTGAGCTGGGGGGGGGGTGAACTGTGGACAAGAGAAGAGAAGGTAACCTGTGGGTGGGGTAGGTGAGCTGTGGAGAGTGGGGGAGAGTGAGCTGTGGGGGAGAGTGAGCTGTGGGGGAGAGGGGGTGAATCGATGAGAGAAGAGAAGGTAACCTGTGGGTGGGGGAGGTGAGCTCTTAAGAAGGAGGGAAAGGGTGAGCTGTGGGGGGGGGGTGAACTGTGGACAAGAGAAGAGACAGTAACCTGTGGGTGTGGGGGTTAGTGAGCTGTGGAGGGGGGCAGGGTAAGCTGTAGGGGGGGGTGAACTGTGGATAAGAGAGGTGAAAAGGCAGCCTGAAAGGGGGGTGAGCTGTGGGGGGGAGGTGGTGAACTGTGGGGGGGAGAGAAGGTAACTTGTGGATGGGGGGAGGGGTGAGCTTTGAAGGAGGAGACGGTGAGCTGTGGGGGGAGGGGTTGAACAGACGAGAGTAGAGAAGGTAATCTGTGCATGGGGGAAAGGGTAACCTGTGTGTGTGTGCAGGGAGGGGGTTGAGCTGTGGACGAGAGAAGAGAAGGTGACCTGTGGATGGGGAAGTGAGCTGTGAATAGGGGGGAGAAGTTCAGCCTTGACTACACCCATTATTTGGCAACAATTTACTTTTCTTTCCCGAGGAATGGCGGTATTGGGGGGCGGGAATAGGGGTGGGGTTGGGGGGGGGGGTGAGGCGTTGCCTGGGGATCCTGCACCTATTCTCTGAGAAAAAAAGCCCTGCTCTGAATAGGGTATAACAAGTTGTTATTCCTGCTGATCCCAAGCCTTGTGTTCTGGGTATCCCGGACAAACTGCAGGTAGAGGAAGTTACAAAACAATAGCAATAGCAAGGACCCTATTTCAAGCACACAAATTGATTCTTAGAAACTGGAAGTCGAATGACCCACCCTCAAGCAAGGAGTGGATAGCCCAAGTGGGTGACACATTACATTTAGAAAAGTAAATCTTTCAACACAGAGGGCTAGACACACGTGGTCTGGCTCCTGTCGAATTGGTTCTGGACAGAATATTGTGATACTGTTTACTCGATATGAGTTGGTGGATGTATAGTGGTTGCAGGGGGGAGGGCGAAAACTGTATTGTTGATACATTGCGTTTTGAAACTGTTGGATTATGGCATAGTTGCCAAGATTGCAAAAACAAAGAAGATTTGTGGGACACTTTATTGGCTGTAGGCGGAGCCATATAATAATTAGGGGGTGGAGAATGCATTTGTAGGCGTGGAATAGAAAAAAAAGAAAAGAAAACTGTGGCGCGTGAAATAGTGGGTGTGGCTTAAATGGGCGTGGCTCAAAGGGGTGTGTGGTTAGAGTCTGAGATGAATGGGGGATGGAGAGGGAAAGGGGGGGAGAGGGATGGAGGGACAGCAGCCCCAGATCCTACACAACAATAGAAATATGTGTATTCTAGAAAGTTTAACAATCAGCAGATAGAGATACTCCAAACACCTGGTGTTAGCGCTTCAATCATCCCGGCACCATGATTGTTATGGTGTCAGGATGATTGAAGTGCATTATTTCTATTAGTACATTGTAATATAAAATGAAATCATTCAACTCACCATAATGCTGAATCAGAGGGATCCCTGAGCGTGTCACTAGCCACGTCGCCTGCCACCAGCAGAGTCCTTCCTTGCATCAGGTGTCCCCAGCAGAGTCCGTCCTTGCATCAGGTGCCCCCGGCAGAGTCTGTCCTTGCATCAGGTGCCCCCGGCAGAGTCCCTCCTTGCATCAGGTGCCCCCGGCAGAGTCCCTCCTTGCATCAGGTGCCCCCGGCAGAGTCCCTCCTTGCATCAGGTGCCCCCAGCAGAGTCACTCCTTGCATCAGGTGCCACCAGCAGAGTCATACTTTACACCAGTGTTCCCAGCCTCAGTCCTTAAATAAGTGTCCCAGGCAGAGCCATAGTTACCCCCCCTGTACATAGTTACCCCCTCCCCCTGTACATAGTATTCCCCCTGTACATAGTTCCCCCTCCTGTACATAGTTAACCCCCCTCCTGTAAATAGTTAACCCCCACTCCTGTATATAGTTAAGCCTCCTCCTCCTGTATATAGGTAACCCTCCCCCTCCTGTATATAGTTAACCCCCCTCCTCCTGTATATAGTTAACCCCCTCTTCCAGTATATAGCTAACCTCTCCCTCCTGTATATAGTTAACCCCCCTCCTCCTGTATATAGCTAACCCCCCCTCCTGTATATAGTTACCCCCCCTCCTCCTGGATATAGTTAAATCCCCTCCTGTACATTAAAGTTAAATTGCTGCAGAGACAAGAGCCAGTGGCGTCACTACAGCTGGTGTCACCCGGTGCGGAAAAATATTGGTGTCACCCCCCCTCCACCAACTATGGTCCCCCTTCAGTACAGACCCCCCAGTAAGTACAGACGGTCCCTCCGGCCGTATAGATCCTCCTTCCTCAGTACAGACCCCCCCACTAAGTACAGACCCCCTCCATCAGTTTAGACCCCTTCAGTGTAGACCCCCTCATCAGTATAGACCCTCTCAGTACAGACCCCTCTCCCTCAATACAGACCCCCCTCAGTGCGGTCCCCCCATCTATCAGTATAGACCCCCTCAGTGCAATCCCCCCTCTGTGCAGACCCCCCTCTACTAGTGCAGAACCCCCTCAGTGTAGACCCCCTTTATTAGTGCAGAACCCCCTCAGTGCAGCCCTCCCCTCTATTGGTGCAGAACCCCTCAGTGCAGCCCCCCTCATTAGTGCAGGCCCCCTCAGAGCAGACCACCCCCTCCATCAGTGCCAGTGCAGACCCTCCCCTCCCATAACGCCCCCCACCACACGACCAGGAACTCCAGGAGCGGCCGGTGTTCTGACGAAGTGTCCCCCCATTGGATAGCGTCCGCTCTGTACTGCACAGGCGCCGATAGACACCGGTGCTGTGTGTTCAGTGGAGAGGGGAGGGGCCGATCCGTGCAGCTAAAGAAGCCGATTGATTGGCTGCACAGATCGAGCCCTCTTCCTCTCTCCACTAAACACAAGGGGGAAGATCTAGCGGCGGCGGCGCCGGCGGCCATTTTGCTGGAGCCAGCTGCTCCAAAAATTAAAAAACAAACATTCCCAATTTTCCCGATGAAAATCCCGATTCGGGACAGCCTCCGATCGGGACGAGGGTCCCAAAATCGGGATTGTCCCAGGAAAATCGGGACTGTTGGCAACTATGTTATGGTATCGGTGTATGAATATCCCTGCATTGGTATATTGTCTCTGGATGATGACTCTTTTGTGTTTGTTTTTCTGTTTGTGTTCTCAATAAGACTTTGGGATTAAAAAAAACCACTAAATTGTCAAGACAGGCCTAAATTGAGAGGCATACGTTCTGCACACAGAGGAAGTAGGAGCAGGGCCGTCTTTAATATTGATTTGACCCTGGGCAAACATTTTCTTGGGCCCCCCTCCCCCATGCAATTTCGCTCTCCACCTCCTGAGTCTACAATAAATAGCAGCTAGACTCAAAATCAGTTTACTGAATCAGATCAGGCAGTGATTGCAATTGGTTGCCAAAGGTCACAGTGTATCATTACCACTCACTGACTGGCCAATAGAGGTTACAGCACATATTATGGCTCGCTTATTATTTTCTAGAGGTTACAGCACATGACGTCTACTTGTTGTTGATTGGTTGCTAGAGATTACTGTACATCAATACTGCTCAATGATTGGTTGCTAGAGGTTACTGGATATCCTTACCACTTACCAATTGGTTGCTAAATGTTACTGCACATTATTACTGCTTACTAGTTGGTTGCTAGGTGTTACTGCACATTATTACTGCTCACTGATTGGTTGCTAAAGGTTACAGCACATCACCTCCTCAATACCTGCACACCATGGACTGGGGAGGTGACCCATCAACAGACAGAAAGCTCCAATGTAATGGGGATTCACACTGACCACTAATGTAATGGGGATTTACACTGACCACTGATGTAATAGGAGCATTCACAGGAACCACTAATGTAAGGAGGGATTTACACTGACCACCAATGTAAAGGGGAACCTCGCATTGGCCACTAGTGTAAATAAAAGGATTGCACACCAAGCCCCTATGTAATGAGAAAATTTACACTGACCACCAATATAACTGAGACATTTAGCCTGCTTTCACATTTGTATGTGTCGGGAACGCATGCAAAATCCATTCCTGACACCACAGAAATGTGCTGCCTTTTAGCAGATACACAGCAGTGCCACTAATTGTTAATGACACCCTCACACATCTGCTGAGATGTACGTATTCACATGCACCACAATTCAGGGTGCTGTGGCACCATGTTATTTTGAAAAAGGGTTCCACCTCCAATTTGCTTGCCTTGCAGAAGAGGCTGATAGGTTTAATGACCACAGTTGTAGGCAGGACTCAGCATGCCATTTTACCTCCCCAGTGGGCAGCATTCAGCAGTAGTGATGGTGGATATGACCTCAGGGGGGCATGATATACATATGAATGCCGCCTTTATTTTTATATCAATGCAGCTGGTCCAAGGCTAGTTACATATTAATGCCGTCGTTATTTACATATCAATGCATGTTATTTACATTTAAACCCAGGGCCTGCAGGTGAGTCATCTGTGCACAGCAATAGGCAGAGCCGAGCAACATTAGTAACAGAACTTTACACTGAGATATCAGGACACAGCATGGGAGTAAAACTTCAAGGGACAAGGGGATTTGAACTGGGATAGTTGGCAAGTATGAGGCAGCTGCTTTGGGCCCCACAACAATGATGGGGCCCAGGGCAGATGCCCCTTTTGCCCTGCCCTAAAGACGGCCCTGAGTAGGAGGTGAGCAGCTTCTGCAGAATAAAGTAGTGTTTGGACCTCACCATCTAGAGGCATCATACAGACACGGCACATGCAAGAGGTAGTGGGATTGGTTGATAAAGTCTTTAATGTTTCCTCCTCTCAGGCATACAGCGGCCAATTCTCTGGAATTGTTATTGAACCCTCTTCTTCCTCCTCCTCCACTAATCCTGCCAGAGCCCTGCAAACAGACAATGAGTCGTCAGTGGAATTTTTTAATCATGCAATCACTGACTTGCTGCAGGAGGATGATCCTGGTCATGTGCAAGCATTCCTCCTTTCAGCTATTGAGGATGAGGAAAATAGCACCATGGCCATAAAGAGAGGGGGATATCAGGCAGGGAGCAGCAAGAGGCAGTAATGTTCAAGCATCTGGAGAGGGTGGATAAGTTGGAAACAGGTAGGTTAAAATCCAGCACTTTGAGGACATGCTTCATAAGGACGTTTTTGCTATATTTCCCCTTAGTGGTAGAAGCCCCTTTGACAACCCTTATGCCTTCAATTGTCTGATCCCTGAAAGGAGCAGCAGAACTAGCGCCTGTGCTTTTTTTATTTAACCAGAGCGACCAGGTCTGGCTGTAGGCAGGACGCACAAGCAGTGCCTGAACCACATTCTTGTGGACTACATCGGGTATAGGTCTAGTGCAGGTACTCTTATAAGTGAGAACCTTATAAACTATTGGATAGAAAAGCTGGATCGCTGACTGAAGTTTACAGTTATACCTTGGAGTTGCTGGCTTGCCCTGCGGCTAGTATGCTGTCTGGACCTTCAGTTCAGCAGTTTTTTTTGTTACAAAGAGGTGAAACTACCTACCTGTGATATGGAAAAAGATTGCTGCTCCATAAGCTCCAGTCCTTTTGAAAACACCCGCCCTATTAAGAACTCGCAGGTGCTGGCTCTGCACAAAAAAAAAAAAAAAAAAAAAAAGAGAACAGACCACCCGCTGTTGCGAAATTCGTGGGGGGGGGGGGTCATGCAGGGAAGGATCTCTTACAGTTTATTAAGTTTATAGGACAGCTAAAGGGTTCCACAACAGCAGGTGGTCTGTTCTCTCCAGCACTGAAATGTCTGCAGGATCCTATAAAGATATTCGGACCCAATATACCGCAGGATGCGGATAGAGGCCTGATAAATTTCGGGTTCTGGTGAGTTTTAACCCCTTGTGGGTGTGTGGAGCACGAGGTGGAAGAGTCTTTGGTGAAAGGTGCACTCATCAATTATCAGCTGTATATCCCATCTGTGTCCACTAGAGACTGTTTACTCACCATCATCCACATTTCTTTACCCGTTTTACCTTTTTTGCATACGTGATAACCACCATATACCAGCCAGTTGGTTATTTACTAACTAATGGGAGTGCTGCTTTGATGTATGTTTGCTACTGACTCATAGTTTCAGACTTTGAATCGATTGTTTATATGTAAAACTTGTTGTAAGCGTCTGCTGATTGAAAAATCTTTTACTTTTTTATTCTAGGGCATTTTATTTAGCTTCCTTCTGTGTCTTTTCCTGTGTCCAAGGCACTGGTTACTCCATAGCGCTGAGATAGGAAGAGGTAGGGTAGGGTTAGGTTTTCTTCCTTTTTTAACACGTTTGACTGTATGCTAACATGAAATGACTAACTACATCTCGTTTTTGTACATATACATGTTTTGTGATGTACATGTGGATGATTAAGCCTTGAAGCGGGAATGACCGCAAAACATGTTGGCAGATCCCATATAATTCATGCGTTTTCGTATTTGATATTTTGTGTAATGTGCTTTCTACACTTTGGGGTTTTAGTTGCCCTCTTTACCTTTTTTTTAATGAATAATATATGTATTAATAATTTTTTTTTTTTAATCTTCCTAATAACGACTGATGTGTATATTTGTTTTACCTAAACCATGAGGATTACAATTTAATAGCCCATCTTCTACAATACTTCTTTTTCCAGTATATATTGGGCTGGTGTCCCCTAGGTGTGGAGTGTGTGGAACATGGTTTTCCCTTTCTATTAGGCCCTCACTAACAAATTTTTACAAAAAAAAAAAAAAAAAAAACTAAGTATCTAGATCTTTGTTATCTTTAGCAATAACTTTGCCATTCCTTATCCCTTATAGTAAGAAATATACAGGTGTGACAGCTGAACTGGTTAAAACATTTTATGGTTTTCAACCTTAGATGTACATAAAAACACCTATGTCGCTGACATTAGGTGGATTAATATCATTGCTTTTGTTGCTTGTCTGATTCAAAGTATTTACCCGAGACTGTTGATCATGGTTGTAGTTCTAAATTGCGGAACCAGTGCATTTCACTGTAATTCACTGGCATATCTAGTCACACAGGCTTCCAATGGAGACAAGAGGCCATTTCAGAACATATTAGGCAAACATTCCACTGTTGTCACCATTAGGAAGCCCATTGTGAGAATTGCCATGCTGCTATCACTGAAATGCATGCATATAGACAGGCAGGGGTTAATTTAATACAACTGGAAAGTGCAAGATTTGGTGCAGCTCTACATAGAAACCAATCAGCTTCCAGGTTTTTTGTCAAATCTTAATTAAATACCGTATATACTAGAGTATAGGTCGACCTGAATATAAGCCAAGGCACCTAATTTTACCACAAAAAAGTGGGAAAACATATTGACTCGAGTATAAGCAGAGGGTGGGAAAATGCAGCAGCTACTAGGTAAACAATGCCCTTCTGCAGCCTTACTGTGCCCATTTGCAGATGTGTCCATCTCTAGTGTCACTGTGCCAATCTGCAGCCGTACCTTCCATTAGTAAAACAGCGTGTGTAACAGCACGTGTCTCCCGCTGTGTATGCAGTCTGTTCCACCGTCCATTGAACGAAAGCCCCGCCTCCTCCTCGTCTGTGCTAGAGGAACACTGATACAATGCTGGGAAAGGTACGGCTCACTCGAGTATAAGCCGAGGGGGGGGGGGGGGTTTCAGCCAAAAAATGGGCTGGAAAAACTCGGCTTATACTCGAGTATATACGGTAAGCTAAAGTTAGAAGGTGACTGGCTACCATGCGCAGCTGCACCAGATTTTGTACTCTCCGTTTTTTGTAAATCAACTCCATTGCTGCTGCAAAGAATGAAGAAAGGATTCAAATGGCATGTTTTGGTTATAGACCAAAAACCATGATGGAGATAAAGTAAAATGTCAGAAAAGTCCACACATTGACATGCAATACAGTTTTTTCTTTATTTGGATACACCTTTCCTATATGAAAAAAAAAAAAAAATCACACAATAACAGTCCACATGTATAACAGTGGGAATGTAAAAACATTTTAACATGGCTTGTATTTATATAGAAACAATTATCCAGAGGAATATATGTATCCTTTCAGTTTAATAACCACATAGCACATGAAGAAAAGGTACTCTCGATGCCCAGTTCAAGTTTTACACAAAGCCTTCAGTATTGTCTGATCAAACTGCCATACATATGACCCAACGATGAAAGACCCTAAGGTGGCAAGTGACTGATCAGAGTACAGCAATTTTCCTAAACTTCATTATTAAGTCTGGAAATGTGGCTTTGTTATCTTCAGTATTCTTCATAATATAGTGCAAAGTCCTAACTAGCACGTGATATTTCCCTGCCATTTTTATGCATAAATTCTTAGTAACCACAAAAGTAATAATACACAAAATTGTCTCCGATTATGGCGCTATCCCACAGTTCTATGTGCTCTACAATTCAAAGCATGGTGGGCTACGTTTGCTTAGATATGTTTTTAAACTAAGTTCTTGCTTATTATATAAAGTGCATGATCTCAATACAATAACTCCTTACAGATATTGTGTGGCCACCTTTTCTTTCACTACAAGAATGGTTAGCTTTTGAAAGCAGCCAATAGGAAAAAGAACACTTGACGTCTACATTACCTGAGTCTATTGTGGCACCATATGTTTACACTTCAGATTGGTCTTGCAGGAGAACAGTAAAATCACTACTATTGGACACTGTACTACCTGAGAAATTTCCACTCAACATTTTTGTTGTTGGTTAAGGATGCAATTGGGAAGTGGTTCAGCTTGGTAAATATACAAACAAATGGCATATTGAGGTAGAAAACGTTAAAATATATGTTAAAAACAGAAGCACAGTTAAAGCCATAAAACAGTGCTTACTAATATCAAAGCTTTCAGGGTGACCCGCGTTAAGGAGATAATAATATAATAATATAATTATAATAAAGTGCCAGGATGCCAAGAATACACAACAGTAGTGGAATTCACCCTCTTCATGTGACAGACTAGATTAAATCCTGACTCAAATTGCAATTCAGCAAAATGATACTCATCTTTGCAGGGATATACACATTAATTTGTGTTCTTAAGACCTCTTAACTCATATCCAACCAATTCTGTATCAACAATTGTCAGTCACCAATGTGGTGTCTGCTTATAAAACTTTTTAGTGGTGACAAGTAATTTAGACAGTAAACACACGTGCTACAGTAAAAACTTATGTTTCTGTTGTGTAATTGCTGTATGCCATGGAAGAGAGAGAGGTTAAATGACTGCTCCACTGTCTGCTCGAGCTTGCAGCGCTGGACTCTTCTTCCCTCTGCTTATGTTTGGCTACAAGTTGCTTGGCTTCCTCCTCATCCAGGAAAGGACTTTCTCCATAGGTCTCCTTTAACCATACTCGGTGCTAGAAGATTAAGATCGGTGAAATAATATTTAAGCAGCAGATAAACTAAGGTATGTATAAAAACATGCACTGCTAGTAGTCTGTGTGCACTTTTAAATTATTAGGGTATATTTATATAGCAGTAATATAGATATTCACCAAACTTTCACTGTATCTTCCTGTTGCACGTGTTTTAAAATTACATTACTTGATTCACCTGCAGTGAATATTTGATGAATACCACATTCACCACTTTATAAATATGCCCCATTGACTTTTTTAGCATTTAAAACAAGACATCATGAATCTTAAATAATGGTTATCAGATTTGACCAGCTGGTCAAAGGCCAATCTAGACCTATGGGGTTATTACAAGGGCAGTACATTTACTCAAAGGGGTCAAAACAAATGTATGTATATGGATTTGAAAACGTAAAAGGCACCAGTGACCCCCATGTCCATCCGAGGAGTGGATGTAGTAGAGAGTTACAAGTATCTGGGGGTGCACATAGATAATACGCTGGACTGGAGCAAGAACACTGAGGTGATCTATAGCGGTGGTTCTCAACCTCAGTCCTCAAGTACCCCCCCAACAGGCCATGTTTGCAGTTTTTCCTTTATCTTGCACAGGTGCTTTAAATCAGAGTCAATGGCTTGGTATTTTGGACAGCTATTTTATCTAAGAGAAATTCCCAAAACATGGCCTGTTGGGGGTACTTGAGGACTGAGTTTGAAAACCACTGCTCTATAGGAAAGGCCAGAGCCGCCTCCTATTTTTTGAGGAGACTGAGGTCTTTTAACATCTGTAAGATGATTCTGAAGATGTTTTATGAACCTGTGGTGGCCAGCACTCTCTTGTATGTAGTGGCATGCTGGGGAAGCAGGCTTAGGGTGGCCGACACTAAAAAACTCAACAAATTGATTCGTAAGGCCAGTGAGGTTGTTGGATTCAAGTTGGAGTCTTCAAGAACAGTGTTGGAGAGGAGAATGTTGTTCAAGGTACGTTCAATCTTGGAAAACTTCTCCCACCCACTCTACAATACGCTTTTCAGTCTGCAGTACCATCACTGACAGGTTGTTACAACCATGATGCACCACAGAAAATAATTTTTGCCTGTGGCTATTAAGTTATATAATTCTCCTCTGTGAGGGCTGGAGGTAAAGATTTAAATCTGGATTATGATCAGGATTTTTAAGTAGTTTTTATAGAATGTTGGTATTATGTTAATTATTATTGGGGTCATGCTAGTTTAAGTGGTGTATTATTTGCATTTTGGTAGTTTGATTTTCTGTTATTTATTCTATGTTGTATTTTAAATTGTATGGATGGTTTATTAGAGTATGGTTTTATTCATTTTTTGGGTGCCAATTGCTGTTATTGGTAATTTTGTTGTGTCATTGTGTCTTGTTCTATTCATTGTTGTGATCTTGTGTTCTTATTGCATGTGGCTGTGTCGCAATTAATCCTTTGGGGTTATTAAAGTATTCCGATGTACATCAGGGGTTCTTATGGTTTTTTTTTTGTTTTTTTTTTAACTAAGAAAAACCATTCCCCCTGCACCAGAGTTAAAGTCATTATCATCACCAATTCTTAGGTCCAGTATGACTGCAAAAGATGTCAAAAGCTTGGTTTTACTTTACATATAGATAGCTCGTAACAGAACAGCTGAAAGAGAATCATAAAGATTTTATTTTTATTGATAGGAAAAAAGTAAAATCACAAATACACAAGCTAGCAACAACAAAGATTTTTGCTGTTTTCACAGGTTGAGCTGAGCCAGAAACAAATACAATGTTTCTAATTTAGACGATTTGGCTGAGAGTGGCATACTTAGCATCCTACAGCATAGGGATCAGGCCACTTGTTCTATCAAAGGGAGGACTCACAAACTTTACCACAGTTGAAGAGCCTGCAACACATAAGTGATGTCCAACAGAGTCCAAATCAGGAAGATGACTAACAATTGGATCAGCTGTTTCCTGGTGTCCCATCGATGTCTTACACACCCCAGATAGGGGGAAAACTCCCTGACTTTTAACAAAGGGTCCAATGACAAACAGGGTGTAGACCTTTTTGATGGAGGTTTAAACAAATAAGCCACCAACAAAATAGATCACAAGGCCTGAGAGTCCTTATCTGGCTGAGCTTGCAAGTGTTAGGCCCTTCAGAAGGTTTCCAACTCCAAGGGTACAAAAAGCTGACAAATTCAAAGAAGGTTGTCTGAAAAAACCCCACAATGGATGGAAATAGCACTAAAGGAGACACAAGATCCAGTGCTCCAAGAAGCAGCAGGTGCCTTCAAAGGACACTGAGAGGCCAGGTTCTTGTCATGGTAGGGATCAGTCAGAACTGTGTGCTGACGAACTTGAAGGTCAGTGAATTCCTCTGGAGGGATGCTGAGGGGCACCAGGCACCAAAAGACATTCAATAGGATTCTTCTGAGAAAGGGAATGTGAGTCCACATGGGTTACAACTCTGGAAGCCCACTCAGGCAAGGGGCCCTAAAGTGAGGGGAACCCCCCTCAAAAAATGAAGTTGCACTGTTTTTTGCAGTAGCACAAGAAAGACATTGGGAGGCAACAGAAGGAAGTGCCAGACACAAAGCCTGTGGGATAATAAAAGGCATTGCAAACACTCAAATGGTAGGCAAACTCCTCAAAGATCCATCTGGATTTACAAACAGACCCCCCCCTCCATTCCTACTTGTAGAAGCGGGTTCACAACTTCATTATGAAGGCTCTTCGGAAGGTTTCGCGGACTTCTAATTTTGAATCCTACAGGCTGAATAGAAGTTAGGCTCTGAAGGATTACAAGTACTGGTGTACTGTACTGGTGACCCCACAATAGGGATAAAACTTTTTCGTAGAAGAGAGTTTAATAAGACTCGTGGCCACTCATTACAATTAGAAGAAAAGAGGTTTAACCTTAAACTACGTAGAGGGTTCTTTACTGTAAGAGCGGCAAGGATGTGGAATTCCCTTCCACAGGCGGTGGTCTCAGCGGGGAGCATTGATGGCTTCAAGAAACTATTAGATAATCACCTGAATGACCACAACATACAGGGATATATAATGTAATACTGACACATAATCACACACATAGGTTGGACTTGAGTCTTTTTTCAACCTCACCTACCATGTAACCATGTAACCAAGTACCTACTGCTGGAGTAGATAAAACTGTGGGATTCCTCTGATCCCTCCACAAAGCTTGTGTGTTGAGGTAAGAGCACTCAAAATTATTGTCTGCACCAACCCACCATGTTTTCAATATCCTGCCGATATGCAGCCTTGTCACCACCCTTTATTTTCCCAACTAACGTGGTGCCATCAGCAGATTTTAGAACAGAGTTTAACCTTGAAGATGAAGACACAATCATAAGTACTGTATATAAAGTAGACAAAAAAGGTCCTAGCACTGACACCCCTGTACTAAGGGACAGTGTTGATGAGTTGCAACTGCCAACCTTTACCCTCTGCTGTCTATCGGCAAAGAAATCCACAATTCATTTACAAAGGGTTGGGTATAGTCCCTGCAAATTTAAGTTAGCAAGAAGTTTCATCTGAAAGATTGTTTTAAATGCTGATCTAAAATCAATAAAAAGCATACAAACAGAACTGTTTCTACTTTCTAAATGGGACAGTACAGAATGTAAGGCTAATGCAATAACATCTGTGGATCGATTAGCTCTAAAGGCAAATTGGTAGCTATCCAGCCCTGTTGGAATAGTTTTTAATGTGGTTTAAAATTAACTTCTCAAAACATTTTGTTACATTTGGGGGAAGAGCCACAGGACGATAGTCATTAAGACAAGAACAAGTAGATTTCTTAGGAACTCGGACAATTACTAATGTTTTTGGGCAAAAATACACTACCTCCTAGTGTAGGGCCTAGTGGAAGGCTAGCTTCTATGCATATTCGGTAATGCATTTTTGTGGCTCATTTTTCGTCACGTTCTGCAATTCCATTGAAGCCTATGGAGCTAAAAAAAAAAAAAAGGCGTGTGTAAAAAAAAAAAGAAAAAAAAAAAGTCTCTGCACCTTTCCAAAAAAACACACCAGTGGAAACTGCATAGATGTGAACGTGACCCCTAGGAACTAATGTTAAATGGACCGTAGTGCGTTTCTGCAACCGTACTGCAAAACACATAGGTGTGAACCTATCCTAAGAAAGCATTAAAGATTAAAAGACATCTGCCAATTGATAGAAACATTTCTTTAAAATAATCCCTGCAATGTTATCAGGCCCTGCAGCTTTCCTGTCATTAACCCTTAGCAAGCCTAAATGCACATCCTGAGCAGAAAGCTTAAAGTGGTTCTAAAGCCTAAACATTTACCTTAATGCATTCCTTGCATTAAGGTAAAAAATATTTGGGCATCAGCATCCACCCTCATCTTCCCTTTTACTTACTTGAGCCCTTATTTGATCCAGTGCTGTGCACGTCTGCAGCTCTTCTCTGCCCTCACTTCCGAGTCTCACTGGCTTTGCTGGGGCATCGGGAGAGGAGGAGCCAGGAGTGCTGGCAGGGGACACCAGAAGAGGAGGTTCGCGGCCGCTCTGTGCAATTCCATTGCACAGAGCAGGTAAGTATAGACATGTTTTTTTTTTTTTCATTTTAACCTTTACAATCTCTTTAACCACTTGCCGATCAGCCGCCACAGGTGTACGCCGGGCTTGTAAACGGCGATCTGTGGGCACGCGCTCCCATTGGCCAGGGATGGAGCCAATGAGTGTGTCCAGCGGACTAGATGTCCGCATGGATGACCCGCGATCGTTCCTCGCAGTGACAGAACTCCGCTCTGACAGGGGAAATCAGACAGCTCAAGTCTTTCTGCTATGCAGGAAGACAGATCTGTGTGTTATCCCAGTGAGCCCTTCTCCCATATAGTTAGAACACACAGTGAGGGAAAACAGTTAACCCCTTGATGTTAACCCCTTCCCTGCCAGTGTCATTAGTACAATAACAACGCATATTTTTAGCACCGATTACTGTAGTAATGTCACAGGTTCCCAAAAAAAGTGTCAAATGTCCGTTAGGTGTCCAATCTGTCCGCTGCAATGTCGCAGTCCTGCTAAAAATCACTGATCGCCATCATTACTAGTAAAAAATAAATAATAAAAATTCCATAAATCTATCCTATATTTTGTAGACACAGTAACTTTTGTGCAAACCAATCACTATACGCTTATTAGGATTTTTTTTTTACTAATTGGCCTAAATTGATGAATACATTTTTTTTGGAAAAGTTTTATAGCAGAAAGTAAAAAATGTAGTTATTTTTTTCAAAATTATCGCTCTTTTTTTTCTTTTATATAGCGTAAAAAATAAAAACCGCAGAGGTGAGCAAATACCACCAAAAGAAAGCTCTATTTGTGGGAAAAAAAGGGCATTAAATTTGTTTTGGTACAGCATCGCACGACTGTGCAATTGTCAGTTAAATCATCCGTATCGCAAAAAATGGCCTGGTAATTAAGGGGGAGGGGGTAAATCCTTCCAGGGCTGAAGTGGTTAAGAGGCATATCTCTGGGTAGGATAGATAATTTAGTAATCACATCATTATTTAGATGATCAAAAATGGGAAAAAAACCCATAAATTCATCTGCTAGAGAGGCCACACCTTACCTCACACCAGTCTGTCTTTTTTAAAACCTGTAGCTGACTGGATGGTCTTCCTCATGGTTCTAGCTCTTTTGAGTCCCAGTCCCTCCTCTAACCTTAGTGTATACCTTTGCCTCCCTAATGCCTACTCTTAACCTTCCCTTGCCATACTATATGCCTCCTTATCACCTCATTTAAAGGCAATATTCCTTTCCATAACTAGAGCCTTCACCTCCCTATCCACGCAGGGTTTCTGATTGGGGAACAACTGCTACATCTTCTACACACTAAGGCCTCTTTCACACGAGGGATCCGTATGTCCGTTTTTCATCCTTCCGTTTTCGGATGAAAAACGGACATACATGTATCCCTATGGAGCGGCGGATGTCAGCGGTGACATGTCCGCTGACATCCGCCCCGCTCCGATCCGAAAAGTGTAACGGAGGAAAAACCTACTTTTTCCTCCGTTTTCGGATCGGATCGGATGACGACGGACACTACGGACCGTCATCATCCGATCCCCCCATAGGGGAGAGCGGCGCTCTGACAGGTCCGTCGCTGCACAGCGTGCAGCGATGCACCTGTCATCTTCCTGCTCAGCGGGGATCGGCGGAGCGATCCCCGCTGAGCCAGCGGATGTTCACGGGGCGGATCATGACTGATCTGCCCCGTGTGAAAGAGGCCTTACTCATGTATGCCATTGCAACACAGCAATGCTCATCTACATTTAGCTTAACAGATATCCAAAGTCTCTCACAAGGTGCAGGAACCTCCCGCATTTCGGGGGGTGGCTTCCAGACACCCGCAAGTGCTGCCCAATATCCCGGCTGCGGGGCTGATCCCGGATTGTCCCCCGGTTCACAGTCAGGGATGATCGGTGAAGCAGGAAGGACAGCTATGAACACCAATCTTCCCTGTATAGCTGACAGCCGCTTTTCCTCTCCCTCCCGTGGCTGACGGCTAAAAAGCTATACAGGGAGATCGGTGATCACAGCTGTCCCTCCTACTGCACCGATCATCCCGGCTGCTCCCTGCATTCTCCTCCTCCAGCCCCCCCTCCGTGTCCTTCTACCCTCCTGTTCTCCCCCCGTTCTTCTACGGCTCCCCTCCGTGTCCTTCATCTCCCCCCTCTGTTCTTCTCCGGCTCCCTGTCCCCCCCTCCTCCGCCCTCTCTCATCCCCCACAGCCGGCTTTCCTCTCCCGCAGGCTGTGGGGATCTGTCAGGATGGAGAGTGGAGGAAGGGACCAGTCATTTACCGGCCCCTTCCTTTTCTGATTTGAACACAGTGAGCGAGATTGCTCCTGTGTCCTGTGAAAACTGAGCAGAGTAACCTCTGTGTTTACTCTGCTCAGTTTATGAATGGACAGGAGCCGCTGTCTTCTGTCCATTCATCTTCAATGGTGAGAAAGGGACTGGGGAATCAATGTCCTCAACCCCTTTCCCTGTCTCAAAGGGGAGATGTCAGGGTTCTATTAGATCCCTGATATATCTTACCAAAGTCTCCCCCCCACCCCCAACAGTGTTGATTTAAAAAAAAATGCAAAAATATAAAAAAAATGATAAAACATTTTATAAAAAAAATAATAAAATAAAAAACTACTGACACCACCCCCCTGCCCTACCAACACTGTCCACTGCCCCAACACCCCCCAAAAAAAAAATTGTAAAGAAAACAATATGTAAAAATAAAAACTACTGGCACCATCCACTGCCCTACTGACACCATCACCGCCACATACTCCCCACCCCTTCCCCAGAAGCGCTGTGAAAAAAATATTTAAAGAAAATAATAAACAATTGAAAAAAATAATAGAGAAAATAATGAAAACAAAAAACTACTGACACACTGCTCTACTGACACTGTCCACTACCCCCACCCCCAATCATTGTAAAAAAACAAAAAATAAAAATTGTAAAAAATTATTTAAAAAAATTAAATTGTAAAAAAAATAATAAAAATAAAGAACTACTGACACCATCCACTGCCCTACTGACACCATCCTGCATATACTACTCACTGCTGTACACGCCACACTCCTCACATGCACATTATACCCACCTACATACATGCCGCACTCCTCTCCTGCACATACTACCAACCGCCATGCAGTCCAAGGAGACGAATTCCAGGTGCTGGCTGATGCAAGATGAAGCAAAGGAAAACGAGGAAATCTGGAAGCCGCACACCAGTCTGATAAGTGCCTTTATTATCAAAAGCTGGATCACAGAAGTATACAGATCACAACAGCAGAAGTGTACAGAGATCAACTGACGCATTTCAGCTATGAGTAAGCACTCGTTATGAGTGTGAAACGCGTCAGGTCCTCTGTACCCTTCTGCTGTGATGTTCTGTATACTTCTGTGATCCAGCTTTTGATAATAAAGGCACTTATCATCAGACCGGTGTGCGGCTTCCAGATTTCCTCGTTTTCCTTTGCTTCATCTTGCATCAGCCAGCACCTGGAATTCGTCTCCTTGAAGGATTTATAGTTTTTGTTTCTATCACAAGCTAATGTACCAGAGCGGTGGAGCCCTTTCTTTAATCAGCATCTCTGGAGTCCGCACTGTACATTCCCTATTTAACATTATTACATTCTGCACTATGTAAGTCATCTCAGACTCTAAAAAAAACACACCCCATTTAAGCCACGCGCAATATGGTTTATCTGATGGTTTCTTATTGTGCACTTAATTAGATACACAGTGTATATTATTAATTTGACATTTGATTTTTGTATTGATTCCTTTGCGCCCTTTATATATATATATATATATATATATATATATATATATATATTTTTTTTTTTTTTTGCATTGTTATTAGTTTCTACTAATTTTAGGTGCAGCATTGGTATATTATCATCAAATTGTTTTTTTGTATTGGGCGCCGACACCCACTTTCCCCCTCACGCATAATATATAGCACGGTTTAAGCCACGCCCACCTCCCTGAAATGAGTTTTTGCAGGTTGGGATGTTTAGCTTAATGCCTGTGGTAGCAGCATCCCTAAATAACTACCACTCAGTTCTTTTAACAGGGTGTTAATTGCTCCATCAGTCCTTAGTACTGGTTTCTTCTAATATCCTGTGAGTAAGAAGGTACCATAAAGATTGATATATGGTCCAATAGTTTCAAGTGGGGGTGAGAGTTAGCCTTATACCCACCAGGCATATTAGTGTAAATGCGGTTCAAGTTATTCTCGACATGCTGTTGAAACATTGGCAGCACTGATCTCAATTCTGCTTTATTAAAGTCACCTGCCACTATACAAACACTGTCATAGTACTTCTGGATACTTCTGTATTATTTGAGCATTCGCAGACTCATAGATCAACTGCAAGGCAACTTTACAATGTGTCAGATGGGATATACACCACAAAAATAATAACTGATGTAAATTCTCTTGGGAGATAAAAAGGGGCAACATTTTATCAAGTCTGGTGTACCCTGCAAATCCAGCTTAATTGCTCTCTGACACCATCCCTGATGTACATAAAACAGGCCCCTGCTCTTCCCTTCTTCCTCTTCTTATGCAATGCTTGCATCCCATCAGGTAGGAACAGAAGCCTCCCCTAAAGAGTAACAGCCTCGTCAGGTATACCACTGTGAAGCCAAGTTTGTGAAGAGTGCACAACACTTTTCCAAGTCTCTCTGCTGTGCATTGCAAATCTGTAGCTCCTCTATTTTCCCGCCCAGGGGCCGAACATTTACCAGGAACAAGCTGGGAAGAAGTATAAGTTTGGGTCCAAGCCCTGCTCTCAGTCCAGCTCTCTTCCCTCTCTGTCTGGGTCTGTCACATCCTCTCCCCGGCTTCCATCCCCACTTACCCATACCCTCACAGTACATTCCCTGTCCACTGCTCAAGTTTGCTTGGCTTGCCTGTAGTTTGTCCAGGCCAGGGGCCCTCCAGTTGTTCAGGCACTACAATTCCCATCATGCCTAGTCATGTCTGTGAATTTCAGAGTTTTACAATGCCTCATGGGATGTGTAGATCCGCAACAGCTGGAAGGCCGTAGTTTGAGGATCCTTGGTCCAGGCTATCACTAGAAGCCCCAATCCACTTATCTTCATTCAACTCCTCTGGAATTGCTCTAGTCCTCTAGCACTCCTAAGGTGATAACACGGTATCATGTGCACCCGATCCTTGGACTCAAGGACCTTCAATGGCAACAACCAGGCATCCTTACAGAGGACACCCAGGGCTGCAGCTGCACCAAGAACATCTGCCCCCACAGCAGGTTCTGTACAACTGTCTCAGATGTTAAGCAGGGTCTGCCTGTCCAGCACAATCTGGGCATCGCTCACCCCACACCAGCCACACAGTAAAACAATCATCTACCACTGCTGGCCACCGCATATGCCTGCACCATCATGTAAGGGCTCATGTACACTGCTGCTGGTAAACGGACATTCAGAGGCAGTTGGATGCTTTTTTTCAGCTGCCCCTGAACTCATCCAATGTTATCTTATGTGTACATGTACACAGGTTCATTTAATGTCGTTTTTAGGCTGTTAGGTTTATAGGCTTTTGTTTGAAGGCAAAAAAATTAGTTCAGACGCCGAAGTTTCTGACGTTTGAGACGCAAAACGTGTCTAAACGCGGTACCGGCGTTTAGCCGCGCTTTCGTTTAGAAGTGTTTTTAAAGGTGCCTTTTTTTCTACATTAAAAATGATAGCAAATTATGAAAAACCACTAAAAAATATTTTTAAAAACATGTAATTGCTTGCAATGCTTCATAGACCATTTATATACCCCTAATGAGCCCTTGATCCAATCCCATACACCCCTAGCACTGCTGTTAGCCAAAGTAGAACTGGAATTCTACTTTAACTCTAACCTATATGTCGTTAGATTCGAACCAGATGACCCCACCATTGAGCTTGACCCCCTACTTGATCAAACATAGTTGCATGAAATTTATTATCTGGCTTTTTTAAATTCTTCACATATGCTCGTTATGGGATCCATAGTAAAAGCACCGAAATTGAGGTAGATACAAGTACACTGCTGCTCTTACAGCTGCTGCTACTCACTCTGGTCTCACAGAATGGCTGAAATAGTTAAATAATACTGTTTTTTGTGCTTTTGGAGGGTCTTATGATGTTATCTTAAATAAACTCTCCTAGACGCAAACGTGACTAAACACGGCATGCAAACGTGGCTAAACGTGCGTTTTTAAACGCCAGTTTTAAGCTGTCAGAAAGATTGTTCAGAAAAGGTTGCCACAATGTCCCGTGTACATTAGGCCTTACTGTCTCTTTAGCTGCTTGTCACTGGAATCCCAAATGATAAGCACACTGTCAAATAGACTAGTGGTATCACTGTTAGGGTGGTGAGTTACTTGTTTATCTATGGTGGAAATAGTAATCCTCCACTCATGACGTGCAATAAAACAAAGATTTCATGGGGGGGGGGGGGGGGGCGCGGGTTGGTCACCCATCATTCCTATCTATACTATTGTTAACCTGTTAATGTTGTTTTACATTTAACATATTATATTGTACATATCCACCTCCATCACTAGGGGGAGGCATAACACGCACAATTTATGGTATTTTATTTTCTGTAGCCCACATTTCCACTCAAGCAGATGTCTTACTGTCCCGTTAACTATAATAAAAATTATCATTATACATTATGTTTTGTATATGATTTTAAAAACAGTACATACTAGATCAGTTATAGCAATGGTAATTATATTTAATTTTAGTTAATTATCTAAAGAAATGTAATCATCATTTTTATTATTACATGGCGTGATAATGTCACCGGGGGAACAGGGCGGAGGGACGTTTGATTCTTCTTAGGCTAGAGAAGATAGATCTGTAACCATGCCCCTGTGAGGAAGTTTCTAAGTGGGAGGAAACAAGGGCACAGCTGATAAGCATTTGGCAGCATTTTTGGTTGTCAACAAAAATGTAAAATATGACAGATTGAGAGAGACCGTAAGATACTGGGTCAAATTAAATGGCATATGGCTATATAGTGGTAGTAATATTGGCCTTACTGATGTATATATAGTGCATGAAGAGTTGTCACAGACACCAACATACTAAGGTATTCGAATATATATATATATATATATATATATATATATATATACACACACACACACACACACATTATAATAAATATATATAAATATATATATATATATATATATATATATATATATATATATATATATATACATACATATACTGTGCAAAAGTAAAGGCGAAGGTGTGAAAAAATGCTGTAAACTAAGAATGCTTTAAAATGTATATATTTTAATTGTTCATTCTTTTTATCAATTTACTAAATGCAAGGTGAGCAAACAGAATTTTTTTTAATTAAATCAATATTTGCTGTGACTACCCTGTGGCTGAAAAGCACAAAGTAAAAGACATCTGGTGAGTGTCAGAGCACAGAGTGTTGCATGAAGCACTGAGAAATCATAGGAGCTGCACTGAAGCACTTCGTATACGGAGCACCTTAATGTCTTAATGAAAGTCTGAAGCACTTTAACACAAATTATTTGAAAGCACTTCACAGATGAATGTTTATTTTGGGACTTATAGTAAATCAACATAAAGTGCTATTATTATATCGGTTGCACATATGAATATATGATTCATATACAAGAACAGAATAATCGCTTTATAGATTGATTTTTGATGCAAATAGATTATCATTGAAAGGCAGCGCTGTGGTGGAGTAAAACATTGTTAACAAGTGGCTAATACAGATGTGCTCATGAGTTTACATACCCTGGCAGAATTTATGATTTCTTGGCCATTTTTCAGAGAATATGAATGAGAACACAAAAACATTTGTTTCATTCATGGTTAGTGTTTGACTGAAGCCATTTATTATCAATCAACTATGTTTACTCTTTTATAATGGCAACAGAAACTACCCAAATGACAGTGATCAAAAGTTTACATACCCTGGTGATTTTGGCCTTATAACATGCACACAAGTTGACACAAAGGGGTTTGAATGGCTATTAAAAGGTAACCATCCTTGCCTGTGATCTGTTTGCTTGTAATTAGTGTGTGTGTATAAAAGGTCAATGAGTTTCTGGACTCCTGACAGACCCTTGCATCTTTCATCCAGTGCTGCACTGACGTTTCTGGATTCTGAGTCATAGGGAAAGCAAAAGAATTGTCAAAGGATCTGCGGGAAAAGGTAGTTGAACTGTATAAAACAGGAAAGGGATACAAAAAGATATCCAAGGAATTGAGAATGCCAATCAGCAGTGTCCAAACTCTAATCAAGAAGTGCAAAGTGAGGGGTTCTGTTGAAACCAAACCATGGTCAGGTAGACCAACTAACATTTTAGCCACAACTGACAGGAAAATTGTTCGGGATGCAAAGAAAATCTCTGGTGAAATACAGGACTCTCTGACTACATGTGGTGTGGCTGTTTCAAGATGCACAATAAGATGGCACATGAAGAAAGACGGGCTGCATGGTCAAGTCGCCAGAAGAAAGCCATTGCTATGCAAATGCCACAAAGTATCCAGTATTACAATACGCCAAACAGCACAGAGACAAGCCTCAAACCTTCTGGCACAAAGTCAATTGGAGCGATGAGACCAAAATTGAGCTTTGTGGCCACAACCATAAATGCTACATATGGAGAGGAGTCAACAAGGCCTATGATGAAAGGTACGGAGGTGGATCGCTGATGTTTTTGGGGATGTGTGAGCTACAAAAGGCACAGGAAACTTGGTCAAAATTGTTGGCAAGATGAATGCAGTATATTATCAAAAAAATACTGGAGGAACATTTGCATTCACCAGCCAGAAAGCTGCGCACGGGATGTACATGGACAGTCCAACATGACAATGATCCAAAAACATAAGGCCAAGTCGATCTGTAATTGGCTACAGCAGAATAAAGTGAAGGTTCTGGAGTGGTCATCTCAGTCTCCTGACCTCAATATCATTGAGGCAACCTGGGGAGATCTCAAACGAGCAGTTCATGCAAGACAGCCCAAGAATTTACAGGAACTGGAGTTTTTTTGCCAAGAGGAATGGGGGCAATACACGGTATTAAGAACTGAGGTATGTAAACTTTGATTAGGGTAATTTGGGTAGTTTCTGTTGCCATTAAGATTTAAAAAAGAGTAAACACAGTTGATTGATAATAAATGGCTTCGGCCAAACACTTACCATGAGTGAAAGAAATGTTTGTGTTCTCATTCAAATTCTCTGAAAAATGGCTAAGAAATCATAAATTCTGCCAGGGTATGTAAACTTATGAGCACAACTGTATATTGGCATTTGGTGAAAAGCAGCAGTCCAGGAAGAAAATTAATGATTTAAAGTGATAGCGTTGTGTAATACATACTATAGGCCTTAAGAGTTACTCGCCAACAGTTGCCCCACTCAACCCCTAGGTTTTATGCAAAATTAGGTTACAAAAATACAATATTAACAACAACTTTAACGATATCAACATAAAGCATATTCATTGATCTGACTGCAATAAATAAGGACAAAATATATGATTGCCTACTATAGGCACGGTTTGACAGGTTTGGGTAGTACAGGGTTGTATAGTGGCAAGTTTGGGTAGTGTAGGGCAGTACAGTGGCAGGTTTGGGTAGTATAGGGCGGTACACTGGCAAGTTTGGGTAGTATAGGGCAGTATAGTGGCAGTTTTGGGTAGTATAGGGCAGTATAGTGGCAGGTTTGTGTAGTATAGGGCAGTATAGTGGCAGGTTTGAGTAGTATAGCACGGTATAGTGACAGGTTTGGGTAGTATAGGGCGGTACAGTGGCAAGTTTAGGTAGTATAGGGCAGTATAGTGGCAGGTTTGGGTAGTATAGGGCAGTATAGTGGCAGGTTTGGGTGGTATAGTGGCAGGTTTGGGTAGTATATGATGGTATAGTGGCAGGTTTGGGTGGTATAGTGGCAGGTTTTGGTAGTATAGGGCAGTATAGTGGCAGGTTAGGGTAGTATAGTGGCAGGTTTGGGTAGTATAGGGCAGTATAGTGGCAGGTTAGGGCTGTATGCTATGACAATGTGCTTAGTCACTTACAGCTTTGCTGGATATGAACACTTCCAAGGCTGCTGTGGTCTCTCCTCATCAGCTTGAGTGAAAGAGTCTTTGGGAGGAGAGGAGGAGACAGCGACACCCCTGGCTCCACCCACAAACTCCGGCTGCCTCGGGAGATATTGAAGATCCCAGAGGGGCAGCCTAACTTGATTGGATGACAGAACTGGGCGGCAACCACTGCTATCTATATGGTGCGCAGCAGCACAGGGCCCGCGTGTTGGGCACCAGGGCTGTAAATGATATTTAAAACCATTAATTATCTAATAAATGAATGATCACTTGCAAATATGTTTCAGCACTGCCAATTCTGAAAAATACCACAAAAAAGTGTTTCAGACATAATAAAGAACTACAGAGACATTTTATGTATGCCTTCTAGAACAATTCAGGTGTTTTCCAATTCTAGGTCCCATGTGTATATGCTATAATTACAGTGTGCTTGTTGCTGCAGCATGTAGCGGTTTTCAGGTCCCCTAGTTTCAAAGCAGGTTCCCCCTTCCCTGAAGCTCTGAGGTTACTGTAGCTCAGCCACCACTGCAGACAGCAGGACCTGGAAGTTCTAACTTACAAGCTTCTACAATCTATCAGGCACAAAAAACAATAGTACGTGCACTATAGACGAGAAGGGATTCTATTACTTTAAAATATGTGAAATTATAAGGACTCTCGTTCCATTTTCTTCACAGCAATAATATTTTTAAGTCCCTGAAATCGTTTATTAAAGCTGAACTCCATGCAAGTATAAAAAAGGCACAAATTAGTACAGCCTTTTAATAAATGTATTTTATTTAAACGCACACAGTACCCAAATTCAGCTTGATATCATGCTTTTGCAATCTCCTGTACAGCGGAGCTCAGACTAAGAAAGAAGAAGCAGAACAAGGAGCCAATCAGTTGTGTGGCGGTGCGCATGTGCTAAAATGTTGGTAGAAGGAGAGAGCAGAGTGACAGAGAAAAGCTCATCACTGTGCTACTTCACCTTTCACTGTCCAGTCACAGCCTAGGAGAATAACTTAACTGCAGCAGGAAAAATCAGTCCTCTCCCTTTCCAGATAGCGTTGTGCTGTGTTGTAGAACTGTGAAAATCTCAGAACTAGATAGACAGAAATACAAAACATTTGCCAGCTAAAAAAGCTCCTGTATATGTATTACATCTGTGTAGTTAGCGGTTTGAGCTCTATAATGAATATTAACTCATGGGGTTTCTCTAAAAACCAAAAGGACACGATGGGTACGTGGGGTCCCCCCCTTATTGAGACAGAACCTTAGCCCCCCACACCCACACCCAATTGTATTTTCTGCTATTAATGATTTAGGCTAAATAATCTACCTGGATCTCTATCCAGCCTCACATACAGTGCCTTGTAAAAGCATTGATACCCCTTGAAATATTCCACATTGGGATTTTATGTGATAGATCAACAGAAATTGGCACATAATTGTGAATTAGAAGGGAAATGATAAATGGTTTTCAACATTTTTTTTTACAAATAAATATGTGAAAAATGTGGCATGCATTTGTATTCAGCCCCCCTGAGTCAATACTTTGTAGAACCATCTTTTGCTGCAATTATAGCTGCAAGTCTTTTTGGGTATGTCTCTATCAGCTCTGTACATCTACAGAGTGACATTTTTGCCCATTCTTCTTTGAAAAATAGTTCAAGCTCTGTCAGATTGGATGGAGAGCGTCTGTGAACAGCAATTTTCAAGTCTTGCCACAGATTGTCAATTGGATTTAGGTTTGGACTTTGACTGGGCCATTCTAACACATGAATATGCTTTGATCTAAACCATTCCATTGTAGCTCTGGCTGTATGTTTAGGGTCGTTGTCCTGCTGGAATGTGAACCTGCACCCCAGTCTCATGTCTTTTGCAGACTAACAGGTTTTCTTCTAAGATTGCCCTGTGATTGGCTCCACCCATCTTCCCATCAACTCTAACCAGCTTACCTGTGCTGAAGAAAAGCATCCCCACAACATAATGCTGCCACCGCCATGTTTCACGGTTAGGATAGTGTGTTCAGTCAAGGGACAGGGAGGCAGTGGTGTGGGTGTATGGGTTCGGTCACATTAGGGGTTAATAACTCTGATCAGTGGGTTGTAATCCGCTGATCAGAGTTCTAGAATTGTTCAGCAGAGTCTGCTGAACAATTCTGATATTAAAGCTTATGGTCATTGAAGTGACCATAAGCTTATGGTCATTGAAGTGACCATAAGCTTCTAGAAGAGGGAGAAATGGAGGTCCGTACGCCATACTGACCTGGCCACCTGCAGGCACTTCTGTACGGCGTACGGACCTGGCAGTGAAAGGGTTAATGCTCCCATTGTCCAGCCTGTTAGTTTAGGTGGAAGTCTATGTCTTGGTAGGTTTGCAGTTGTGCCATACCCTTTCCATTTTCGGATCATGGATTAAACAGTGCTTCGTGAGATGTTTAAATGAGGATCCACCTTTGGAGATTGCTATCCATAGGGAATGTTGCTGTTATTGTGACACCAGGAAGGGAGCCTTTTTTTGTGGTTGGTTTTTTATGTCTTCTGCCATGATTGAAAATTTAACATGGTGACCATATCAGCATTTGGAAGCTGCTCATTACATTTGGAGTTGTTTGTGGCTATTCTGTGGAAATTTCTCCCAGTGCAGCATGGTAGAACTTTGCTCAATTTAACTTGGAATCCCCAATTCTTGTGTATGAGATTTCTGATGTGCTTTGTGGATCAGCTTTTCTTGGGCTGGTTTCAGACCTACATGATTGAGACAGACATTTGACCCATTCTACACTGCCCTGGTGGGAACATGCAATGCCTCTTTTGAGGTTTCCCAGAACTACTACTTACTGAATCAAGTCTATTGCACCAACTTCTATCAACAAAAACTCCTGAAGAAGCTACCATGCGAAACATGTTGGGCTGTGTCTCTTTTCTGATACTTTGGTCCTGAGTGTTTATCATAGTTCATGATTACACATTTTTGTGACTATTGGGAAACTGCTCACCTTGTTGTAAGGGCCGTTTACGGGTGTATACAGAGTTTACTGTTTCATATTTTTGTTACACGTCTTAAACGATATAAGACATTTTTATGTATTTAATAAAATGTTGTTATTTTTATATATCACTGTGTCATATAATATTCCATTAGGAGGTTTCAGCATCTAAAAGTCCTATTAAATAAAGAGTGCAAAAATAACAAAAAACAAAACAAAACATTAACTCCCTAATGTGCCCTCATACTTTAAACTCTTGCCAACCATGTCCTTCACACTGCACATGTGTCCATGGTGGCCAAGGTTTCTGTGCTGACAGTGTGCTTTCTGCACACTCCCAGAACTGTGACCGAGCTGTACAGACAGCTCCTGGTCATGATCGGGAGTCAGCGAGACAGGCTTCTGATCATGTGATTAGGAAGTCCATCCCTGCCCCCTTAAGGCCCAACTAAAGAGCAGCAGTGCAGGGTGAAACAAGGTTATATTTGCCTTTATTTTTTTTCCATCCAGTCTGATTTATCTTCTTTCAGACAGAGCCAGGTGCTTACATGAGTTGAAGATCTCCACAATAATATTGTTTCTGTAGTGTGCGCAGCTTAACCCTGCTAAGTCTGCAAAATGAACAGGGAATTAGTCAAAATTCTCCATCCAAACTGATCTCTTGTTAACAGGATAATTGGTCTCTTCAGGTTTTCTGATATAATTGTTAGCATTAACGGGTGACAAGGAAGGATTTCAAGAGCAAAATTGGACTATGCGTTATAAGGGTTTCTTCTAGATTAACTGTAGGTTTAGGTTTGAAAGGTGTTTTGTATTATTTTTAGATATTTTTAAAATGCACTTATTTTTTAAAGAATATGTAAACCCAGCATTTCATATTCCTGATATGTGCCTGCTGTACCATGTACTTGTATGAAATCCCTGGTGTTCCTGCCAGTGATAGAGGTGGAATATTAGAAGACAGTATTCTCATTATTCAGATTTATAGGCAGGCGACATGGGAAATATAGGCATGGCGGTGTAGTGTTTTACCATGTGCGAGTTCTGTTGTATCAGACTTGATTATGTACTATTGCTTTCCTATTAGAAACTGACCACACTAGGCATGAGAGCACACCGTGATAAGTGCTGTAGCTATGCTGGGAACTCAGCCTGCTCTACTCCAATGATCAGACTTGTCCTGACACCCCCCCCCCCATAGCCTTTTACTGGGAAGCTCAGTGTGGTGCTGCAACCCCCCCCCCCCTTATGCAGCGAAGAACATGTGATCACTTATAAAAATTTAAAAAAAGGGGAAAAATAAATGTATGTTTTTTTTTTTTAATATACATCTATACAAAAATGTTTTGCCTTCCATTTCCATTTTAAAATGAATGGGTTGTCTTACAAGGCGAGAGATTACAATCGCTTTACCTTTTGGTTGAACTCTTTTTTTTCTGATCTAGGACATTATGCCTGTAAGATGTAAAATATATGGTAATCTTCCTACCTTTTTTTTTCAAGCAGACCCTAAAGCAGAGGTCAACAGCCCCCCCAGAACATGTGCCCAGGTGGGCATGTGATGTATTGTCCTGTGGCACCATTGCTATTGGCTGCCATCCCTCCTGCGCTTATTTGCCTCAGGTCCTTGAGGCTGTGACAGCTCGCCCATAATTTTATTTTACCATCCTCACCTGTGATCTGTTTGCTTGTAATTAGTGTGTGTGTGTGTGTGTGTATAAAAGGTCAATGAGTTTCTGGACTCCTGACAGACCCTTGCATCTTTCATCCAGTGCTGCACTGACGTTTCTGGATCCTGAGTCATGGGGAAAGCAAAAGAATTGTCAAAGGATGTGCGGTAAAAGGTAGTTGAACTATATAAAAACAGGAAAGGAATACAAAAAGATATCCAAGGAATTGAGAATGCCAATCAGCAGTGTTCAAACTCTAATCAAGAAGTGCAAAGTGAGGGGTTCTGTTGAAACCAAACCACGGTCAGGTAGACCAACTAACATTTCAAATGGTAGAAGGGTTTGGCGCTGTTCCTATTTAGTTTCCTACCTCCATATAGGTTACTGGATTAAAATAAATTCTTAGGTGCACCGTGCATATATCAAATATTAAATACAATATGGATTCCCAAGTATACCGTGCATGAGTCAATTAAATATTCTGCTGCAATATTATGCAGTCATAGGTGATACATAACTTAAATGCTTACATATGTGATAATGGGGGAAGAAAGGGGGGGAGGGGGGGGGGAGAGGAGAGTGAGATAGGGAAGTGGGGAGGGGGTGTAGGAAGTCTGTTCCTAAGGAAAATTACAATAACAGGATAAAGTGCAAATGTGCTGGTGCAATCCAAAAGGCAACAGTGACAAGATAAGGTGCAAACGTGCTTCAAAATTCTTTAGTAAGTCTCTTGTGCCATATTCTTGTGCTGTGGTGATAATCCTTCACTTATAATATCTCTTTGCTCTGAAAGTGCAGCCACTCACCAGATCACTTCACCCCTGCGGGGGTAGTAGGCGGTTACAGTTTTATCGCCACTGTACAGCGATCGCTGGCGGGCTCAGGATCGTGGTATGTCATATATAAAGAGAGAGGGAGTGCCCATAGCGTAAAATTGCTTTAAAAAAGTTTTTTTACACAAAATGAAAGGGTACTCACACTTTTACAGTAAAAATCAAGCGAAATGGTAAAAACGTCAGAACCGTCATAAATATCCTTCAGCGCTGGTACAGGAGGTGATGTTTGGGAAGCACAAATTAGGCCACGCCCTACGCGTTTCGTCGTTAAGACGTCTACGTCTTACGACGAAACGCGTAGGGCGTGGCCTAATTTGTGCTTCCCAAACATCACCTCCTGTACCAGCGCTGAAGGATATTTATGACGGTTCTGACGTTTTTACCATTTCGCTTGATTTTTACTGTAAAAGTGTGAGTACCCTTTCATTTTGTGTAATAAAACCTTTTTAAAGCAATTTTACGCTATGGGCACTCCCTCTCTCTTTATATATGACATACCACGATCCTGAGCCCGCCAGCGATCGCTGTACAGTGGCGATAAAACTGTAACCGCCTACTACCCCCGCAGGGGTGAAGTGATCTGGTGAGTGGCTGCACTTTCAGAGCAAAGAGATATTATAAGTGAAGGATTATCACCACAGCACAAGAATATGGCACAAGAGACTTACTAAAGAATTTTGAAGCACGTTTGCACCTTATCTTGTCACTGTTGCCTTTTGGATTGCACCAGCACATTTGCACTTTATCCTGTTATTGTAATTTTCCTTAGGAACAGACTTCCTACACCCCCTCCCCACTTCCCTATCTCACTCTCCTCTCCCCCCCCCCCCTCCCCCCCTTTCTTCCCCCATTATCACATATGTAAGCATTTAAGTTATGTATCACCTATGACTGCATAATATTGCAGCAGAATATTTAATTGACTCATGCACGGTATACTTGGGAATCCATATTGTATTTAATATTTGATATATGCACGGTGCACCTAAGAATTTATTTTAATCCAGTAACCTATATGGAGGTAGGAAACTAAATAGGAACAGCGCCAAACCCTTCTACCATTTTTAATATATCTCAGCTGTCCCCATTTTAGGGTGACTGCTTGTTGGGAGGCAGCAGTTCCAAACCATACCAATCAAGTCTTTATGTTCATTGCGCGGGTTCACCATCCCTCAACTAACATTTCAGCCACAACTGCCAGGAAAATTGCTTTGGGATGCAAGATAAAAAACTCAGGTGAAATACAGGACTCTCTGAAAACATATGGTGTGGCTGTTTCAAGATGCACAGCACAGAGACAAGCCTTAAACCTTCTGGCACAAAGTCATTTGGAGTGATGAGACCAAAATTTAGCTTTTTGGCCACAACCATAAACGCTACATATGGAGAGGACTCAACAAGGCCTATGATGAAAGGTACGGAGGTGGACCGCTGATGTTTTGGGGATGTGTGAGCTACAAGGCACAGGAAATTTGGTCAAAATTGTTGGCAAGATGAATGCAGTATATTGTCAAAAAATACTGAAGGAACATTTGTATTCATCAGCCAGGAAGCTGCACATGGGACGTATATGGACAGTTCAACATGAAAATGATCCAAAACATAAGGCCAAATCGACCTGTAATTGGCTACAGCAGAATAAAGTGAAGGTTCTGGAATGGACATCTCAGTCTCCTGACCTCAATATCATTGAGCCACTCTGGGGAGATCTCAAACGTGCAGTTCATGCAAGACAGCCCAAGACTTTACAGGGACTGGAGGCTTTTTGCCAAGAGGAATGGGCAGCTTTACCATCCACAAATACCACAAAAGACTTCAAGCTGTCATTGATGTTAAAGGGGCAATACATGGTATTAAGAACTGGGGTATGTAAACTTTGATCAGGGTAATTTGGGTAGTTTCTGTTGCCGTTAAGATTTAAAGAGAGTAAACACAATTGATTGATAATAAATGGCTTCAGCCAAACACTGACCATGAGTAAAAGAAATGTTTTTGTCTTCTCATTCATATTCTCTGAAAAATGGCCAATTATAAATTCTGCCAGGGTATGTAAACTTATGAGCACAACTGTATATTGGCATTTGGTGAACAGCAGCAGTCTAGGCAGAAAATTAATGATTTAAAGTGATAGCGCTGGGTAATACATACTTTAGGCATTAAGAGTGATTCGCCAACAGTTGCCCCACCCAACCTCTAGCCTGCCCCACCCCTAATTTGGGCCCTAAATACGCCCTTGTAAATTATCTCAGGAAATGACACCGTGTTAAAGGTTTTAAGCAGAATTAGGTTACAAAAATAAATATTAACAACAACTTTAACAATATCAACATAAAGCATACTCATTGATCTGACTGCAATAAATAAAATAAGGACAAAATATTATTGGCTACTATAGGCACTGTTTGGCAGGTTTGGGTAGTGTAGGGCAGTACAGTGGCAGGTTTGGGTAGTGTAGGGCAGTATAGTGGCAGGTTTGGGTAGTGTAGGGCAGTACAGTGGCAGGTTTGGGTAGTGTAGGGCAGTATAGTGGCAGGATTGGGTAGTGCAGTGGCACGTTTGGTTAGTGTAGGGCAGTGCAGTGGCAGGTTTGGTTAGTGTAGGGCAGTATAGTGGCAGGATTGGGTAGTGCAGTGGCACGTTTGGTTAGTGTAGGGCAGTGCAGTGGCAGGTTTGGTTAGTGTAGGGCAGTGCAGTGGCAGGTTTGGTTAGTGTAGGGCAGTACAGTGGCAGGTTTGGATAGTATAGGGCAGGTTTGAGTAGTATAGTGGCAGGTTTGGGTAGTATAGCGCAGTATAGTGGCAGATTTGGGTAGTATAGGGCAGTATAGTGGCAGGTTTGGGTAGTATAGCGCAGTATAGTGGCAGGTTTGGGTAGTATAGGGCAGTATAGTGGCAGGTTTGGGTAGTATAGGGCAGTATAGTGGCAGGTTTGGGTAGTATAGGGCAGTATGGTGGCAGGTTTGGGTAGTATAAGGTGGTATAGTGGCAGGTTTGGGTAGCATAAGGTGGTATAGTGGCAGGTTTCTGTAGTATAGGACGGTATATTGGCAGGTTTGGGTAGTATAGTGGCAGGTTTGGGTAGTATAGGGCAGTATAGTGGCAGGTTAGGGCTGTATGCCAAGACAATGTGCTTAGTCACTTACAGCTTTGCTGGATATGAACACTCCTGAGGCTGCTATGGTCTCTCCTCCTCAGCTTGAGTGAAAGAGTCTTTGGGAGGAGTGGAGGAGACAGCGACACCCCTGGCTCCACCCACAAACTCCGGCTGCCTCGGGAGATATTGAAGATCCTAGAGGGACGGCCTAACTTGATTGGATGACAGCCCTGGGTGGAAGCCACTCTGCTATCTATATGGTGCGCAACAGCACAGGGCCCGCGTGTTGGGCACCAGGGCTGTAAATGATATTTAAAATCATTAATTATCTAATAAATGAATGATCAATTGCAAATATGTTTCAGCACTGCCAATTCTGAAACATACCACAAAAAAAAGTGTTTCAGACATAATAAAGAACTACAGAGACATTTTATGTATGCCTTCTAGAACAATTCAGGTGTTTTCCAATTCTAGGTCCCATGTGTATATGCTATAATTACAGTGTGCTTGTTGCTGCAGCATGTAGCGGTTTTCAGGTCCCCTAGTTTCAAAGCAGGTTCCCCCTTCCCTGAAGCTCTGAGGTTACTGTAGCTCAGCCACCACTACAGACAGCAGGACCTGGAAGTTCTAACTTACAACCTTCTAAAATCTATCAGGCACAAAAAACAACAGTATGTGCACTATACACGAGAAGAGATTCTATTACTTTAAAAATATGCAAAATTATAAAGGACTCTCGTTCCATTTTCTTCACAGCAATAATGCTTTTAAGTCCCTGAAATAGTTTATTAAAGCTGAACTCCATGCAAGTATAAAAAAGGCACAAATTAGTGCAGTCTTTTAATAAATGTATTATATTTAAATGCAGACAGTACCCAAATTCAGCTTTATATCATCCTTTTGCAATCTCCTGTACAGCGGAGCTCAGACTAAGAGAAAGACGAAGCAGAACAAGGAGCCAATCAGTTGTGTGGCGGTGCGCATGTGCTAAAATGTTGGTAGAAGGAGAGAGCAGAGTGACAGAGAAAAGCTCATCACTGTGCTACTTCACCTTTCACTGTCCAGTCACAGCCTAGGAGAATAACAACTGCAGCAGGAAAAATCAGTCCCCTCCCTTTCCAGATAGCGCTGTGCTGTGTTGTAGAACTGTGAAAATCTCAGAACTAGATAGACAGCAATACAAAACATGTATATGTATTACATCTGTGTAGTTAGCGGATTGAGCTCTATAATGAATATTAACTCATGGGGTTTCTCTAAAAACCAAAAGGACACGACGGGTACGTGGGGTCCCCCCCCTTATTGAGACAGAACCCTAGGCCCCCCCCCCCCACCCAATTGTATTTTCTGCCATTATGATTTAGGCTAAATAATCTACCTGGATCTCTATCCAGCCTCACATATAGTGACTTGTAAAAGCATTGATACCCCTTGAAATATTCCACGTTGGGATTTTATGTGATAGCTCAACAGAAAGTGGGACATAATTAGAAGGGAAATGATAAATGGTTTTCAACATTTTTTTTTACAAATAAATATGTGAAAAGTGTGACGTGGATTTGTATTCAGCCCCCTGAGTCGATACTTTGTAGAACTACCTTTCACTGCAATTACAGCTGCAAGTCTTTTTGGGTATGTGTCTTCCAGCTTTGCACATCTACAGAGTGACATTTTTGCCCATTCGTCTTTGCAAAATAGCTCAAGCTCTGTCAGATTGAATGGAAAGCGTCTGTGATCAGCAATTTTCAAGTCTTGCCACAGATTCTCAATTGGATTTAGGTTTGGACTTTGACTGGGCCATTCTAACACATGAATAAGCTTTGATCTAAACCATTCCATTGTAGCTCTGGCTGTATGTTTAGGGTCGCTGTCCTGCTGGAATGTGAACCTCCGCCCCGGTCTCATGTCTTTTGCAGATTCTAACAGGTTTTCTTCTAAGATTGCCCTGTGATTGGCTCCACCCAGCAACTCTGACCAGCGTCCCTGCTGAAGAAAAGCATCCCCACAACATGATGCTGCCACCACCATGTTTCACGGTGGGGATAGTGGGTTCAGTCAGGGGACAGGGCATGGGACAGGGAGGCAGCGGTGTGGGTGTGTGTGTGTGTGTGTGTGTGTGTGTGGGGGGGGGGGGGTTGGGGGGGTCGGTTATATTAGGGGTTAATAACTCTGATCAGTGGGTTGTAATCCGCTGATCAGAGTTATAAAATTGTTCAGCAGAGTCTGCTGAACAATTATGATATAAAAGCTTATGGTCATTGAAGCTTATAGGAGAGGGAGAAATGAGGTCCGTACGCCATACTGACCTGGCCACTTGCAGGCACTTCTGAACGGCTTACGGACCTGGCAGTGAAAGGGTTAATGCCCCCCTTGCCTGGACTGTCAGTTTATGTGGAAGTCTATGTCTTGGTACTAGGTTTGCAGTTGTGCCATACTCTTTCCATTTTCGGATCATGGATTAAACAGTGCTCCGTGAGATGTTCAAATGAGTATGAGTATGCTGTTATTATGACACCAGGAAGGGAGCCTTTTTTGTGGCTGTTTTTTTATGTTTTCTGCCATGATTGAAGATTTAACATTGTGACCATATCAGCATTTAGAAGCTGCTCATTACATTTGGAGTTGTTTGTGGCTATTCTGTGGAAATTTCTCCCAGTGCAGCATGGCAGATCTTTGCTCAATTTAACTTGGAATCACCAATTCCTGTGTATGAAATTTCTGATGTGCTTTGTGGGACAGCTTTTCTTGGGCTGGTTTCAGACCTACATGATTGAGACAGACATCTGACCCATTCTACACTGCCCTGGTGGGAACATGCAACGCCTCTTTTGAGGTTTCCCAGAACTACTACTTACTGAATCAAGTCTATTGCACCAACTTTTATCAACGAAAACTCCTGAAGAAGCTACCATGCGAAATATGTTGGGCTGTGTCTTTTTTCTCATACTTTGGTCTTGAGTGCTTATCATAGTTCATGATTACACATTTTTGTGACTATTGAGGAAATTGCTCACCTTGTTGTAAGGGCTGTTTACGGGTGTATACAGAGTTTACTGTTTCATATTTTTGTTACATTATTTCTTAAACAATATGACATTTATGTATTTGTAAAATTTTGTTATTTTTATATATCACTGTGTCATATAATATTCCATTAGGAGGTTTCGACATTTAAAAGTGCCATTACTCTATTTCACAATTTTTTTTTCTATTCAATCCGGGATGTGGTGCTGTATTTCGGTTGATATACGCTATTCTTTTCTCTTGTATACGTGTTGAAAAGCGAATAAAAGTGCAGAAATAACAAAAAACAAAACATTAACTCCTTAATGTGCCCTCATACTTTAAACTCTTGCCAACCATGTCCTCACACTGCACATTTGTCCATGGTGGCCAAGGTTTCTGTGCTGACAGTGTGCTTTCTGCACACTCCCAAAACTGTGACCGAGCTGTACAGACAGCTCCTGGTCATGATCGGGAGTCAGCGAGACAGGCTTCTGATCATGTGATTAGGAAGTCCATCCCTGCCTCCTTAAGGCCCAACTAAAGAGCAGCAGGGCAGGGTGGGACAAGGTTAAATATCCTTTAATGTTCTCTGTTTTATTTGCCTTTTTTATTTCTTGCTTCCATCCAGTCTGATTTATCTTCTTTCAGACAGAGCCAGATGCTTACATGAGTTGAAGATCTCCACAATAATATTGTTTCTGTAGTGTGTGCAGCTCAACTCTGCTAAGTCTCTTGTTAACAGGATAATTGGTCTCTTCAGGTTTTCTGATATAATTGTTAGCATTAATGGGTGACAAGGAAGGATTTCAAGAGCAAAATTTGACTATGCGTTATAAGGGTTTCTTCTAGATCAACTGTAGGTTTAGGTTTGCAAGGTGTTTTATATTATTTTTAAAATGCACTTATTTTTTTGAAGAATATGTAAACCCAACATTTCATATTCCTGATATGTGCCTGCTGTACCATGTACTTGTATTAAATCCCTGGTGTTCCTGCCAGTGATAGAGGTGAACTTTTAGAAGACAGTATTCTCATTATTCAGAATAGGCAGGTAACATGGGAAATATAGGCATATATTATAGCTAACACTGTGAAAAGCAAGATTGTAAATGTAATAAGAAAAAAACAAAAAAACAACAATAAACATGTCATACTTACCTGCTCTGTGCAATGGTTTTGCACGGAGCAGTCCCGATCCGCCTCTTCTAGTGTACCCCGCCAGTGCTTCTGGCTCCTCTTTCATTCCTTCCGAGTGCCCCCATAGCAAGCCGCTTGCTATGGGGGCACTCAATCCCGAGATGCAATTTGTGTGTTCATTGACACACACAGAGCGGCTGGGTCCTGCCCCCCACTCTCTTCTCACAGGCTATGAATGACAGCAGCTGGAGTCAATGCTGCCTCCATGCCTAGTGATGAGAGAGAGAGAGAGAGAGAGAGAGAGAGAGAGAGAGGTGATCAGAGCTGCTGTTTTCCAGCACAGTGCTGTATCGAGATTGGACTCAGGTAAATTTTAATGCGGAGGGGGGCTTTGCAGGGGGGACTGAACACAGAAGGTTTTTCTACCTTAATGCAGAGAATGCATTTAGGTAAAATAAAAATGTCTGCCTTTTCAACCACTTTAACAAGAGTATATGTGATTTCAAGCCCGTCTTTAAAGGGAAGTTACAATACTGTTTATCTAGGCTTTGGCATAAATATGATAGCTGCACTGCTGAATGGGTTCCCGGGGGGAGGCTATGAGGTTGTGATCCTGAACCTGACTTCACTTTCTAGTCCCTGACCCAGAACAACAAGCAGGAGCAGTTTTGGCAATTCAAGTTTCACTAGCTGTATCTACAGTTATTCTCTAGGCAGTAAAACCAGATTAAGATGACAACCCCCCAGACAGCAAGGATAACTTGCCACAATTTTTTGGGCGTGTTGAATTGTACATCTGTTAACTTGCTGAACATTTTCACTGGCAAGTTGTACACTTGCAGAGCACTTGAAAGCACAAGTTCTAGTTGACACTTCCAATTTGTGGCAAGTCTCTAGCTAGAGCAAAGTTGCAATGGTGAGTCTACGGCAAGAGCTCTGCAAGTCTACAGCAGTGTTTCTCAACTCCAGTCCTCAAGGCGCACCAACAGGTCATGTTTTCAGGATTTCCACTATTTTGCACAGGTGATTTGATCAGTTTCACTGCCTTAGTAATTACCACAGCCGTTTCATCTGAGGGAAATCCAGAAAACATGACCTGTTGGTGCGCCTTGAGGACTGGAGTTGAGAAACACTGGTCTACAGAATGAAAATTCGACCACAGTGACCCCTGTGGTGGGATGACTATTGCACAACATAACTGAACCGGAACTTGCCGCAGACTTGCATAATGTTTGCAAAGAAAATTGATCTGGGGTCATGCAATGCGGACTTGCTGCAAATATGCAACAAACTTGTGAAGCCTGACAAGTCTAGCAATAGCTTAGAAAGTCATTTTTTTTATTGCAGCACAATTAATTGCTGGCATTACTGGAATTGAAGTTTATTTCATAAAACAACCACATCCCCACTCTAGGACTGCCCCCTCTAACACTTTTCACCCAATGTTTTCCTGGAATACTATTCGGAAATATAGTAGAATGTGATGCATTTCAGGCAATAATATATATCTATACACTTTTATTCCTTTTTAGGATGTGATTGGGTCCCTTGATTTTGTACTTGGCTCAGCATATATGGAACTCTCCACCTAGCCCCCCCCCCCCCCTCCCATCTCTAAATGGGTGAGATATGAGCATGGACAGCTCCGTTTGATTCCCAGCACCCAAGTGGCAGCAGGGAGGTACAGCTTAGAGGAATCTGTCATGACAATCCCAGAGTCTGAAGACAAGAGACAAGTCAGCAACAGCAGCTCCCTAATTTCTATGCCAACCAGGCAATGTTTCAATAGATCAAGTTTCTTTACTTACACAATAAAACAAAAAAGCTTACATGACCTTCTTTATACTGCAGCCCTAATTTAAGTATACATTCATTGATTACTTACATGGTGGACATCACGTTTTCCAAAGTCCTCAAGCTGCTTCTGAAAACCCATATTAGGGTTGGCACACGTCCTTGCCCCTTTAACAGCTGCCAACGCATCTTCCCATTCCAAATTTGTAATTGTCATGACATAAGCTACTACCAAAGTCACACTCCTGGAAACACCTGCCAAGCTTAAAGAGTACAAGATGAGTTAATAGTAGTTGTCTCAGCCGTAAAACATTCAACTCTACCTCCCCATCAATATAAGAAGAGTAAAGAAGAGAAAAGGAGTGATGGGAGTATCTGTAAAATAGCTGTAGGAGGTGGTTTAGATACATGTGCAGTAACAGTGAAAGCAGCCCAATATCTGTATGACAACAGTAGCCTATCATGCCATTCCACAGTCAGAAAAGGTTCATGGCTCAAAGCCTTATGCCTCGCACACACAATCGTACTTTCCGACAACAAAACCGTGGAATTTTGTCTGTAGGGTGTTGGCTCAAATTTGTCTTGCATACACACGGTCACACAAATGTTGGCCAACAATTACGAAGGTAGTGACGTAATATGTGTTTTTTCAGCTCTTTAGCGCCACCCTTTGGGCTCCTTCTGCTAATTTCGTGTTAGCAGAAGTTTGGTGAGTGTTAATTTGCGCTTTTCTTTTCGCATTTTTTATTCAGCGCTTTTCAGTTTGCGCTTTTCATTTCGTGCTTTTCAGTTAGTTTCTGAACGGTCGTTCGTCAACCAGACATGTTGCGGAATTGGAGGAGATAACCTGTTATTTATTATTGGCCTTGGAGTTATTGCTTTGACATCATTTTTTTGGTTGAATAATGATTTGATTTGGTATATTTTCTATATTTTTGGATGCATAGAATGCACTTTTTGGTTAAGTTCTATTGGCAGATAGCATGTCTAATTTTTTTTTTTTAATGCACATTAAAAAAATTGTGGAGAATAATACTTGGCTATGTGTTTTACTTCAACTGACAGTTTGGGAGTAGGCAGATACATTTAAAAAAAAACAATGTAAAATTACCAAAGGAACCCAAGCATAGTTGTATCCTTAATCTTAAAAACCACAGGATAATGGTGTTGTGGTAACTTGCACAAAAAAAAAATATATTATTCTTGATATCACTAGAAAAAAAAAGCCTTTGAAAATTCGTTTGCAATAACTCCATCAGTATCACCAGCAAAGCAGCTCCATTATTATCCCATTAAAGAAAAAGATTTGTGTGCTACATTTGGAGATTTCATAATTTGCCACGTCACGAATGTTAATTCCCCATTACAAACGCTAGTTTACAAGACCGACTGCTTCTGCTTCCGAGCATGCGTGTTTGTACTTTGGACTTGTGTACACAAGTTGGCGGAAAGTTTGAAGACATGCTAGCCAACATTTGTTGGCGGAAAGTCCGACAACAATTGTCCGATGGAGCATACACATGGTTGGATTTTCCGACAACAGCCTGACATCCATTTCCCGTCGGAAAATACAATCGTGTGTACGGGGCTTTAGACCTTAAGCACACTGGACATTTTCTTGCAGGCGGAAGGCAACGGTGCAGTGCCCAGCCATGCAGCCTGTAAAAGTCTTTGAGAGACTGTAAGCAGTATGCACCCAGGGTCGAATGCCTGGGATGCACCAGAGAGAAATGCCAGGAACGGAAGAAGTGTGCATTCCAGGCATTCGTCCCTGGGTGAAAAATGCCCTAAAAGTTAGCATTACTCAGTACACCATCCAGCAGCAGCATCTTTCAGCCTTCAGACTTTTGCAGGCTGCCAACAGCGGAGCTGAATTGTGTGCCTGTGCCATCTGCCTGCACAAAAACGCCAGGCTCTCATGCACAGGGGCCAAATGTCCTGTGTGCATGAGGCCTAATGCCCCGTACACACAGTTGGATTTTCCGTCGGAAAATGTGTGATAGGACCTTATAGTCGGAAATTCCGACCGTGTGTGGGCTCCATCACACATTTTCCATCGGATTTTCTGACACACAAAGTTGAGAGCAGGCTATAAAATTTTCCGACAACAAAACCCGTTGTCGGAATTTCCGATAGTGTATACACAAATTCGACGCACAAAGTGCCACGCATGCTCAGAATAAAGAGATGAAAGCTATTGGCTACTGCCCCATTTATAGTCCCGACGTACGTGTTTTACGTCACCGCGTTCAGAATGATCGGATTTTCTGACAACTTTGTGTGACCGTGTGTATGCAAGACAAGTTTGAGCCAACATCAGTCGCACAAAAATTCTAGGATTTTGTTCTCGGAATGTCCGATCAATGTCCGACCGTGTGTACGGGGCATTAGAGTTTCTAAAAAAAGCTAAACATTTTTTACCCATATCTGATACCTTGGCTACACAACATATTGTGTTCAGAAGATCATTCTTGTACCATGGTTTCGCACCTAAGTGCCAGACATTTATCAGGATTTTGGCATGCAACTTTCTGATGCTTCCTTATATTCTCAACATCCAGATTTGGAAGGCTATAGACATATATCTATTTGCTAAAGCAGTTTAGTTTAGAGTGGCAGGGGGCTAACAATAGTTTAGTTAAAGATAGACATGTAGTTTATGTAGTAATTGGACATTACTGCATTAATGAGCAAACAGATTTTAGCTATTACCTTCTTTTTTTTTTTTTGGTTTACAAAATAAATGCCAAAAAGTAGTCATTGCAATGGTCGATCATCAAAGCTGTACATACCAGTGAACAAGACAGCCTTCTCCTTTCAGCCGACACTCATGGATGAATGCTGTACTCTCTTTAAAGTGTTGTATTCTTAGAAACAACATAATAGGAAAGCAATGGTTAGAACAGTATTTAAACATTCCAGGTTGAACACAGATAGCACTTATTTACAGTTTATAGTTTTTAAACCAGTTCTAAAATGTATGTCCAGACAACTGAGACACTAGATGAAAATTTAGCGGTGCAGAGTTGCAATGTATGCATGTAGACAAGATGCATACCTGCTCAGCCCTATCCGTCTTTGATTCTGTGGGAAACTGAATGGCAAGAGAAGGCTTCCATATGCTGTTCAAGGATAAAGGTAGTAAACACTCTGCACTCAGTCCCAATTTCCCAAATTGTATTGATACAAAAGCAAACAGCAAATCCAAAACACTTTGGGGGAGATTTACTAAAACTGGAGTGCGCAAAACTATTGCAGCTTTGCATAGAAACCAAACAGCTTCCAGATTTTATTGTCAAAGCTTAATTGAACAAGCTGTAGTTAGAAACCGATTGTCTACCATGCACAGCTGCACCAGATTTTGCACTCTCCAGTTTCAGTAAATCAACCCCTTTGTGTTACAAAAGTTTACAATGCAAATCATCTCATCAATCTGGTAAATCAACGTTTGCTATTCTGTAAAACACAAATGAGAACATATCCCATCCCCCCCCCCACCTCCTTTCCCCTGTGCACCTCATAAAAAGTGTTTGGATACAATGTATGGATGCAAGCATCAGGGTTGCAACCACTGCAGTAATGTTCACCAATTCTTATTGTAAGGCCCCTTTCACACTGGGGTGTCGGCGGTAAAGTGCCGCTGTTTTTAGCGGCACGTTACCGTTGTTTCTGCGGGGGTTAAAAGCGCCCCGCTAGCAGACGAAAAAGGGTTAAAAAGGCCCGCAAAAGCGCCGCTACAGCTACCGGCGATTCGGCAGCGGTGCCTATTCATTTCAATGGGCAGGAGCAGTTTAGGAGAGGTGTATACACTGCTCCTTCACTGCTCCAAAGATGCTGCTTGCAGGAGTTTTTTTTAACGTCCTGCCAGTGCATTGCCTCAGTGTGAAAGCCGGACTTTCACACTGAGACTGCAGGGGAGCCGTTTTTCAGGCACTTTATAGGCACTATTTTTTAGCCCAAAAGCGCCTGAAAAACACCTCAGTGTAAAAGGGGTCTAAGTGGATGAATGGTGCATCCTACATCTTGCAAAGGACATTGTTTATACAGTTGATGAATTTTTGAATTATAAAGGTCTCTCCTGTCACTTGACAAATTTAGTGTTGCCATGTACTTTACAATAACAGCATGTTTTAATCTCACATTTATATAAACCTATAACCAACAACCATGACCCGGGCCCTCTCCTTCAATTGCAATAACCGGGGGACAGTGTGGAAAGAGTGGGTGCCCTTGAGAATTGACATCCTATTATCTGCATACCTAATGGGTAGATATTTATCTACCTTTATTTTTGTATCAGTATTATCAATCTTGTGCTTCATTACTACATCTGTGTATACACATAAGGGCATAAACAATTAGACCCTTTGACAATTCACTTCTTACTCAACATATACATCAGCTCCTCAACACAGGCTTACAGGGAATTAATGAGATTTTCTGGGTTCTCATTATTTTCCTATTGGACTAATAAGCTTAAAGCAGAGCTCCACCCAAAAGGGAAAGTTCCGTTTGTTTGCACCCTC
Source organism: Lithobates clamitans (assembly GCA_037952925.1). Lineage (NCBI taxonomy): Eukaryota > Metazoa > Chordata > Amphibia > Anura > Ranidae > Lithobates > Lithobates clamitans. The sequence goes on along the minus strand of JBBGZY010000135.1, from coordinate 16,102,703 downwards.
CACTGCCACATTTGACACTTTTTGGGGGGAGAGGGGGTACCGGGATTTGACACTTCCAGGTCTCGCTGGCTTTGCTGGGGCACCGGGAGACACTGGCTCCCAGTGCTGTTAATCAAAGCCAGTGACGAGGGAGTGGGGGGTTGGGCCGAGTCTCGCTGTCTGTGTCAATTGATGCAGTAGCCAGGTTCAGGTGCGAGCACGCACAAGTGCCACCATGGGTTCACTGGACAGAGGGAAGGGGCCAGGAGCGCTGGGAGGGGACCCGATAAAAGGAGGTTAGCAGCCGCTCTGTAAGTATAGATGTGTTTAAAATGGTCAAATAAAAAAAAACAATCACTTTAATCTGGCCAAAGGCGGTCTCCCTCATAGTATATATACACATATACATACACATATACACACACACACACACACACACACAGTTAGGTCCATATATATTTGGACACAGGCACAATTTTATTTTTTTCAGGTATTTACCAAAACATATTTAAGCTATAGTTAGATAATGGCTATGGGCTGAATGTGCACACTCTCGGGTTTAAAGAAGAACTGCTGTCTGCTCACATAATTTGTAATAAAAACATCTTTGCCATTCTGAAGCTTCCCTCCAACCACTTTACATATTATTTTGTATATACTGTGATTCTGTACTTGCCAAATATGCTGCAGAAATCTCCCTCCACTGAGTAGGGCTGAATCCATTTTAACTGTGGGCAGCTTAAGCTGCTGTTTCTTCACTTCCTGGATTTACACAGACACACACCTCCAGCTCTGCAGCTTTCATTGGCCCTCTTATGACTCACCCTGCTACCTTCCTGGCAAACTCTCACGAGAGTGAGAGAGCTGTGCATGATGTCATAAGCCTAGGCTTTTCTTTATCGTACATCACGGGACACAGAGCACCATAATAATGACTAATTGGGTTATACGCTACCTTTAGGTGATTGGACACTGGCAACCAATAGAAAGACGGTTTCTCCCATAAAACCCCGCCTATACAGGAAATACCTCAGTTTTTTTTGCCAAGACCTTCTATTCGGCTGTGCATGAGGTTGCTGGGCAAAATGGTGTCATCCTTCAACGCAATTCCATATGCACAGTTCCACTTCAGGGTGTTCCAGAACAGTATTCTGGAAGCCTGGGACAGGTCTGCTCGAACCTTAGATCATCCTATGGTTCTGTCCCCACAGGTACAATGGAACCTCTCTTGGTAGTTAAAAACCAGCAATTTGAGAAAAGGAAAATCCTTTCCTCCAACAGCTTGGAAAGTAGTAACTACAGACGCCAGTCGTCTAGGCTGGGGAGCAGTTCTGGAGGAGGCCACTGTCCAGGGAATATGGTCCCAGGCAGAAAGGTACCTGCCCATCAATCTATTGGAGATTCGGGCAGCTCGTCTGGCTCTGCGCTTCTGGACGTCCAGGTTACGGGGTCTCCCTTTCCGAGTCCAGTCCGACAAACTCCACGGTAGTGGCATATATCAACCATGCGGGAGGTACCAGGAGTTGGGCAGCCCAAAGAGAAGTAAATTACATATTGACTTGGGCAGAAAAACATGTGCCGTTTCTTTCAGCAGTCGCCAAAAATTGTTGCCAGGGGAATGGTCCCTGCATCCCGAGGTTTTTCTACAGATCTGCCAACACTGCGAGACCCCAGATGTGGATCTGCTGGCATCCAGATTCAATGCCAAGCTGGACAGGTTTGTATCCAAGACCAAGGATCCGCTTGTTGTTGGGATAGACGCATTAGTAGTTCCTTGGGATCAGTATTCTCTGATATATGCCTTGCCTCCGATCCAAATTCTGCCGCACTTACTACGCAGAATACAAGAGGAACGAAAGCCAGTAAACCTAGTGGCCCCAGCGTGGCGAGATCCTGGTACGCGGAGATTGTGAATTTGGCAGCGTGGGACCCATTGGTCCTTCCGTGCCGTCTAGACCTGTTGTCCCCATATTCCATCCTTATTTACGAATGCTGAATTTGATGGCACGGCTATTGAGACCAGAATATTGAAAGACCGTGGTATTATGGATTCAGTCTTGTCTACTCTGATAAACACTAGAAAGTCAGTTTCTAGAGGTATTTATTATAGAGTCTGGAAGTCATACATTTCTTGGTGTGAGGGAAGGAGGTGGAACCCTCGTAGGTGTACGATTGGAAGAGTTCTGGCCTTTCTTCATGCAGGAGTAGACTTGAAGCTGGCTTTAGGGACAATTAAAGGACAGATTTCGGCCTTATCTGTATTTTTCCAAAGACCAATTTTATCCCGTTCTTTGGTACGAACCTTTGTTAAGGAGTAACGCACCTAAGGCCGCTGGTTAAGCCGCCTTTATGTCCCTGGGACCTAAATTTGGTCCTGTCAGCCTTACAGTGTCAACTGTTTGAACCTATTGGACATATTCCGTTTGTCCTATTTGGTGGCTATAACGTCGGCTAGAAGGGTGTCAGAATTGGCCGCCCTTTCTTGCAAAGAACCTTTTTTGATTCTTCATCAGGACAGAGTGGTCATGCGCCCTCGTCCGGATTTTTTACCTAAGGTAAAAGGCAGGTGGTTGGGTAGTCCTCAATGTAATACGGCACCTCATCCCAATATTAAGAACAAATTGTATAGAGGGGGGAGGGTTGCAAGGATTATAGCGGTGCCAAAAATACACAGACTGATTTAGATAAAAAACTTGAACATTTTATTGGAAGAATTCATAAAACAGGCATAAAGAGGTGTGCATTCATAGATTCAGACAGTTAAAAACATTTGTAGCTTTTACCTAAGGTAGTTTCCAGATTTCATTTGAATCAGAATATCATTCTACCTTACTTTTTTCCAAACCCTAAAACTAGGGAGGAAAGGTCACTTCACTCGTTTGATGTGGTGAGGGCGATCAAGGTTTACTTAAAGATGTCAGCTTCTTTTCGGAAGACTGACTGCTTTTTTGTCCTGCCGGAAGGTCCTAGGAAAGGACAGCCGGCAACAAGTTCAACTATATCTAGGTGGATTCGCCAGACTATTATCCAGGCGTATGGATTAAGACGCAAGGTTCCACCTTGGGGTTTGAAAGCACACTCCACTAGAGGGGTTAGTGCATCATGGGCAGTACGCCAACAGGTGTCTATGGCTCAGGTTTGCAAAGCGGCCGCTTGGTCTTCAGTTCATACGTTCACCAGGTTTTTCCAGGTGGATGTTAGATCTCAAAAAGAGACTGTGTTTGGCCACAGCATGTTGCAGGCAGCTTTATAGTCTCGGGCCCGTTTGGGCTTAGGGATATTGTGTCCCCCCCCCCCCCCAGGTACATTGCTTTAGGACATTAGTCCAATTAGTCATTATTATGGTGCTCTGTGTCCCGTGATGTACGATAAAGAAAAATTGATTTTTAATATAGCTTACCTGTAAAATCCTTTTCTTGAAGTACATCACGGGACACAGAGGTCCTTCCGCTCTTTTCTGGGATCATCATTGCTTGCTACAAAACTGAGGTATTTCTTGTATAGGAGGGGTTATATGGGAGGAACCATCTTTCTATTGGTTGTCAGTGCCCAATCACCTAAAGATAGCATATAACCCAATTAGTCATTATTATGATGCTCTGTGTCCCGTGATGTACTTCAAGAAAAAGGATTTTACAGGTAAGCTGTATTAAAAATCCATTTTATACCAGACAAGAAACAGGAAGTGGGCTGTATAAGGTATTTACTGGCAGAAAAAAATGTTTTACTATTCTAAGTTAAAACAACAAGGGCAGAAGATTTAATAGATGGAAAGTTGAAAAAAATTACTGAAGGTCCGCTTTAATTTGAGGGTATGTACATCCAAAACGGAGGAAGGGTTTAGGAATTACAGCTCTTAAGAATAGCCACCCCCCTTTTTCAAGGGACCACAAGTAATTAGACAATTTAATCAAAAGCTGTTTCATGGCCAGGTGTGGGCTACTCTTTTGTTATTTCTTCATCAATTAAGCAGGTAAAAGTTCTGGAGTTGATTCTAAGTGTGCTAGTTGCAATTGGAATCTATTGCTGCGAACCTACATCATGTGTTCAAAGAAGCAAAGGCATTCAAAGGAGCTGTCCATGCAAGTGAAACAGGCCATTGTAAGGCTTCAAAAAGTGAACAAAACAAATCCATCAGAGAGATAGCAGCAACATTAAGAGTGGCCAAATCAAGTTTGGTACATTCTGGGGAAAAGGTGGTGAGCTCAGCAACATAAAAAGGCCTGGACGTCCACAGAAGACAACATTGGTGTTTGATTGCAGGATCCTCTCTATGGTAAAGAAAAACCCATTCATTCAGACAAGTGAAGGACACTCTTCAGGAGGTGGGCAAATCATTGTCAATGTCTACAAGAGAAGACTTCACGAGCAAATACAGATTGTTCACCACAAGGTGTAAAGCATTCATAAGCCTGAAGAATAGAAAAGCTTAGGCTTAAGCTTAAGATTAGACTTTGCCAAAAAAAAATCTAAAAAAGCCAGACCAGTTCTGGAAAGGCATTCTATGGATGGATGAAACCAAGATTAATCTGTACCAGAATGACGGGATGAAAAAAAGTGTGGAGAAGGCTTGGAACAGTTCATGATCCAAAACACACAGCGTCATCTCTAAAACATTGTGGCAGTGTGATGGCATGGGCATGCATTGCTTCCAGTGGCACTGGGTCATTGGTGTTTATTGATGATGTGACACAAGCAGCCGGATGAATTCAGCAGTGTTTAGAGGTATACTATCAGCCCAGATTCAGCCAAATGCAGCAAAGTTGACTGGATGTCGCTTCACAGTACAGATGGACAATGATTCAAAAGACACTGCAAAAGCAACCCAGGAGCTTTTGAAGGTAAAGAAGTGGAATATTCTGCAATGGCAATTACCTGATCTCAACCCAACTGAGCATGCATTTCACTTGCTGAAGGCAAAACTAAAGGCAGAAACAAAGAATGACTGAAGACAGCTGCAGTTAGAGCCTGGCAAAGCATCAGAAAGGAGGAAACCCAATCTTTGGAAACGTCCATGGGTTCCAGACTTCAGGCAGTCTTTTCCAGTAAAGGATTCTCAACAAAATATAAAAAAAAAATTAATATTTTATTTGTGATTATATATATTTGTTCAATTAAATTTGAGCCCCTGAAAATGGGGGAACGGTGTATAAAAATGGTTGCAGTTCCTAAAATTTGTACTTGATATTTATGTTCAACCCCTTGAATTAAAGCTGAAAGTCTGCACTCACGCCAGAAAAAGTCCTGCAAGCCGCATCTTTGCAGTGCTGTAGGAGCGGTGTATACACCGATTGTAAAGCGCTCTTGCCCATTGAAATCAATGGGCAGCGCCGCAGAACTGCCGGCAAAGTGCCGCTGCAGCGGCGCTTTTCGGGCGGTTTCAACCCTAGAAGTGCCCCGCTAGTGGCCGAAAACCTCCGCAAAAAATGACGGTAAAGCGTCACTAAAAATAGCGGTGCTTTACCGCTGACGCCCCCAACGCCCCAGTGTGAAAGTAGCCTTACTGTTCATAAAAAGCAAGTTCCTTGTGCAATTCAGATTGTGCCAGGATGTGGTCATGTGTCTAAATCTACTATCACAAACTGTATACAGTATGTCCTACTTATTAGCTATAATAGTGCAACAATACGCATCTAATGCTCTACTATAAGACATTGTGTTTGGCAGCATAACTTAAACAGTTACACATCTGCCTGTAGCCAATACCAGTGATAATGCTATATTTGGAAAGGACTCTCTGTCCAGGCAGGATACAGAAGGTAGAACTTACAAAATCTTGATAAAATCAGGGCACCTACTTCTAAAGAATCGCAGGAAAAGGTTAGATTTGCTATTTATGCAGTTTTTGTCCGGTAACATTAACAGGATATGTCAGGGACATAATAAAACTTTGAAACAGGTGTTGTACAAATAACATTTTACCATAAGTGAGTTTTAAAACTGGGATATTGCAAACATAGGTTGTTAATGATCACTCTGTGCTCCAAATCTGATCTATGTGATACAATTTTATGACCAAATTATCTTGCATATTTTTACTGACGGAAGAAGATTTTTGCACAACACGTTTGCAGCATATATATGACAGTGTAATGTAAATCATATTTAGTTAGACTTGTGAATGTTAGTTTAGACCAGTGTTTCTCAATTCCAGTCCTCAAGGCGTACCAACAGGTCATGTTTTCAGGCTTTCCATTATTTTGCACAGGTGATTTGATCAGTTTCTCTGCCTTAGTAATTACCACAGCCATTTCATCTGAGGGAAACCCTGAAAACATGACCTGCTGGTGTGCCTTGAGGACTGGAATTGAAAAACAGTGGTTTAGACAGATGCGCTCTTCTCTTGTTTACATTGCTCTCTCTTCCTATAAGCATGCTCCTTGTTAGTACATCATGAGCACTACTAAATAGCTCCCTGTGCTGCCCCCCTTGTTTCCAGTTTGAGCTCTGCTGTACAAGGATTGAAAGGGGCTTCTATCAAGTCCAATTCAGTTACTTATACTTCTTGCCTTTAAAAAATATTTAATGAATATTAATGGATACAGTTGAAATAATCAGTGTCTTTTAGAACAATTTGAGTGCAGTTAAGAGTCATAGTAGTAGCTAACTTATCTTGCCTTAAGCAGTTTATCTACAAAATCTCCACACTGAACAAGAATAAAATATATGAGAGCAGGTATGTAAAGCTAAGTACTGCAATAATAACTCAATATGTGTTCTTGCTGATAGTGCACTACACTTTTCCTTTACATTTGGAGTTTTTGATGAGGTATAGCAATTGCTCATCTATGCCCATCTGCTTGAGTGCCCATGTGAAGGAAAATACATCCAAACTATAAATAGGACTCATTTCCCTTGTAACTAGAGCATAGTGTTCTAGGTTAGTATGTGTAGCCAAATCAATTTTGGGTTTGCTTTTGCATAGTAACAGGGACTTCCCCTTCATATCACCTTTAAAGGATATTTAAAAGTTAGTTTAAAAAAAAAAAACATGTCATACTTGCCTACTCTGTGCAGTTGGTTTTGCACAGAGTGACCCCGATCCTCATCTTCTGGGGTCTCTCAGCGGCGCTCCTGGCTCCTCTTCCTTTTCTCAAGTGCCCCGCTGGAGAGCCGTTCTCCCTCGGGGCACTCGTGTGGGCGCGTTCCCTTGTTCTGCTGCGTCCATTGACACAAACAACATGACTCGGCCCTGCGCCTGGCGTCATTGGATTTGATTGATAGCAGTGGGAGCCAATGGCTGTGCTGCTATCAATCTATCCAATCAGGACCCAAGACACCGGCTGGAGTGGGTGTGCTCGTCCCAGTCGCTGGAAAGACCGGGTTCAGGTAAGTAAAAGTGGGGCTCTGGGGGGCTGCTGCATCACAGGAGGTTTAACCTTGAGGGTTTACAACCCCTTTCATTTTTTTTTCTTTACTCCAGTGTTTGTCAGGCTTTTGTTTTTCAGAAAGGTATAATGTTATTTTGCCATCTGTCCTTTGTCAACTCAGATATGGCATCATTACACAAATGTATTTACCCAGTATGCACAGCAAGACATTCTCAAATTCTGAATATATATATATATATATATATATATATATATATATATATATATATATACACATACACATACACATATACATATATATATATATATATATATATATATACACACACACACACACACACATACCCTGGCAGAATTGATGATTTCTTGTCCATTTTTCAGAGAATATGAATGATGACACAAAAACTTTTCTTTCACTCATGGTTATTGTTTGGCTGAAGCCATTTATTATCAATCAACTATGTTTACTCTTTTTAAATCATAATGACAGATGCAGAGTAGTGACTTGGTAGTTGGTGGAGAAACCCTTGTTGGCAAGCACAGGGGTAAAACGTTTCTTGTAGTTGGTGACCAGGTTTGCACACATCTCAGGAGGGATTTTGGTCCACTGTTCTTTACAGATCTTCTCTAAATCCTTAGGGTTTCTTGCCTGTCTCTTGGCAACTCGAAGTTTCAGCTCCTCCCAAAAGATTTTCTTTAGGATTAAGGTCTGGAGACTGACTAGGCCACTATATGACCTTAATGTGCTTCTTCTTGAGCCACTCCTTTGTTAGCAGAGAAACAGCCCCAAAGCATCATGTTTAAACCTACATGCTTGGTATGTAGGGATAGTGTTCTTAGGGTCACAGTCAGCAATTTCTTCCTCCAATCATGGCGAGTCGATGAGCTCAATTTTGACAACACAACACTTTTTCCCAATCCTTCTCTGAATCATTTAAAAGGTAATTGGCATCACTGTACATGTACCTTCTTAAAAAGGGGGACTCGTCGTGTTTGGAGGAAGAAAAATGCTGACTATGACTCTAAGAACACCATCCCTATAGTCAAGCACAGAGGTGAAAACATTATGCTTTGGGGCTGTTTCTCCGCTACAGGTACAGACTGACTGTCACATTGACAGACCAATGAATGGGGCCATGTATTGTAAAATTATTGGATGAGAACCTTCTTCCCTCAGCCATAACACTGAAGATGGGTCATGGATGGGTCTTTTAGCATAGCAATGACCCAAAACATACCGCCAAGGCAACAAAAGGAGTGGCTCAAGAAGAAGCACATTAAGGTTACGGAGTGGCCTAAGCCGTCTCCAGACCTTATTCCTATAGAAAATTTATGGAGGGAGCTGAAACTTTGAGTTGCCAAGCGACAGTCAAGAAACCTTAAAGGGGTTGTAAATAGGGATGAGCTTCGAGTTCGAGTCAAACTCATGCTCGACTCGAACATCGCCTGTTCGCTGAACAGCGAACAATTTGGGGTGTTCGCGGCAATTTCGAAAGCCGCGGACCACCCTTTAAAAGTCTATGGGAGGAGGGGCGTGGCTTGGACTCCACCGAGATGGCGGTGTGACTCCTGAGCTCCAGCGCACAGCGGGAAGAAATAGCGGCTCACAGCGACTAGAGGCACAATAAAAACCTCTAATACCGGCGGATCAACCCCCCAACCTCCCGGGAACATGCCTAGAAAACGGCAGGCGGAACACCGCCCGAAAAAGCTGACGGACTATTACACACAGCCACAGCGGCCTCATGGACAAGATGGCGCCGGCCCCTCTTCATCACAGCGCGCGGCTCACAAACACTTACAGAGCCGCGACTCCCAGGACTACAGACGCGCTTTCGACATGGAAGACACCTCACAACCCTCATCTCCACTAAACAGAAGTCCGGCCAAAGCACGCTTCAGAATGGAAGAAGCTGGGACACAGAACTGTGAGGTAAGATCTACTGCAGACTCACAAGAGGACACAAGAGAGCTCCCGGACTCCATAGTCTCCTTCCCCACGCTGAACCAGCCAGTGTCAGACACCACACTAAAAGATATGCTCATATCTTTAAGAAGCACATTGCACACCGATATGATGGCATGCATGAGGAAGTTTAACACAGAACTGACTGCAGTGGGAGAAAGAGTAGACCATATTGAGACCAGAATGGGGGACTATGCCACCACCATTAACGACCTAGTAGACGCACACGATACAGCGGAAGAAGAACAAACATGGATCAAAGCTAAATTAGCAGATTTAGAAGACAGATCCAGACGCAATAATGTTAAGATCCGTGGAATACCGGAAAATGTGCAGCCTTCAGATCTACGCACCTATGCGTCCGCAATGCTAACCACCCTTATGCCAGAAATACCGGCCATAGAACTGTCCATAGATAGGATACACAGGCTGCCTAAACCCTCATTTATCCCAGAAAATGTACCTAGAGATGTATTATTCAGAATGCACTTCTACCAATCAAAAGAGCGCCTGATGACAATTACACGTAAAGGGGAACACCGTGACACAGAATACGCCGCACTACAATTCTATGCAGATTTGTCACAATTTACCTTGCAGCTACGCAAGAATTTGAATAACATTACCAAAGCATTAAGGAACCATAGCATTACCTACAAATGGGGCTATCCAACTAAACTGTTAATCACTAAAGATGGAGTGAATCATGTAATCACTTCCCCATCTAAGGGTTACAAACTGCTGCAAAAGTGGAAAATCATCTCAGATGAACATACCTCCTCCTCTGATGATAGGAACCTCAACAAAGTCCCTCCAGATTGGCAGCAAACTGCAGCTTACAAATGATAACAACCATCCTAAGCCTAGAAAGGTAGGCCTCATATCATTAGCCCAATATAGGGCCCCGCTCATTGGAGCTTATACCACCCCACAAGCTCCCAAAGCCTGAGCAGACATGATCTGCACAAGGGTTACCATAACCCTCCTTTTAAGTTTCAGTTTGTTTGGTTTTCCTCCTTTGTTTTGCTCTCCACTTTTCCCTATTTTACAGGAACTATTCCCACCATTCTATCCAGGAGAATTCAATGAATACCCTTACCAAGTTCAAGATACTCAAGAAACCAACATGAATGTCCACAAGAAGAACAAAAGAACAACGTTTAGAAACATACAACCTTCCACTACTCCTAACTGTGAGTACGTTTCTCATCAAACACAAACACACCATTTAAAATACCAAGATGCCAATTAACATTCTATCAGTAAATGCCCACGGCTTAAACCACCCAGCTAAGAGAACATCTCTATGGAGAGAAGCAGATACATCTAAATGCGATATACTATGTGTCCAAGAGACCCACTTCCACCAAAAGGCACCACCTAAATGTTCACATAAATCCTTCCAACATTTTTTCTTCTCTAACATGCCAGCAAAAAAAAGAGGAGTGATGATTGCAGTAAAGGACACGATAGCTTTCAACCTAATTTCCACTACGACGGACACAGCAGGTCGTTATCTCATAATAATATGCGATATCAACAACATCCGATACACCCTACTCAATGTTTACGTACCCAATAAACGACAAATCAAATTTTTACATGGGCTCATGAGGAAAGTAAAGAACTTACATCAAGGCTCTCTCATAATATGCGGGGACTTTAACATCGTTCCGGATCCACAAATGGACTCTACTACAGCCCCTACTAAAAGATCATATTCTCTAAACAATTTTTTACGTTCACATGACTTATTCGACACTTGGCGTTGTCTGCACGCCAATGAAAAGGATTATTCTTTTTTTTCACATAGACATTGTACGTATACGAGAATTGACCTGATCCTAACAGACAAGTGGCTATTGCAAAAAGTGACTCAAGTAAAAATAGGAACAATAGCGTGGTCAGATCATGCTCCTGTTCTACTTACACTTAAAGATTCTTATCCTACCACCGCCGCTTATATGTGGCGAGCTAACTCCCACATCATCCAAAACCCTAAAACTAAAAAATTATTGGAAGACCACTTGTCCAGTTACTTTCGGGTCAATTCACCATCTACAAATGATGCCTCTTTATTATGGAATGCCCATAAGGCATATATAAGGGGAATATTTATACAACTAGGAGCAAGGCTCAGGAAGCAGCGGCAGCAAAATATCGCAAATTTACTAAAAGAAATTGACACTTTAGAAGCTCTTAATAAAAGCAACCCCACCCCCTCTATAAGCACTACACTTACTGAATTAAGACATAAACTTAGAATAGTATTAATACAAATACACGAACAAACAGAAAAACAATCAAAAGCGTCCTTCTATTCTACCAACAATAAGGCTGGTAAAGCATTAGCAAGGAGGATACAAGGACAACGCTTTAAGACCAAAGTAGCCCACATTATACATCCGAACACAAAGCAAAAAATATATGACCCACAAGGTATCGCAGACGCATTTAGCGACTATTATGGTTTCCTATATAACCTACACAAAGACGATAAAACACCGCAACCCACACCAGAAACAATAAACGACTTTCTTTCCAACATAGACCTTCCCACACTCACACCATCTCAACTACAAACGCTCAACTTACCATTTTCCATGACGGAATTACTAAACACTATAAAAACACTCCCAAACAACAAATCACCAGGACCAGATGGTCTAACAGGCGAGTACTATAGGAATTTCCAGTCGATTCTAAGTCCACACCTCCTTAAAGTGTACGATAGAGCTGCTGCCTCTGCTTCCTTCCCTCCTGAAATGCTCGAAGCAATTATTGTGACATTACCTAAGCCTGGGAAGACACCGGATCAACCCCAAAATTTCCGACCAATTTCATTACTAAACAACGATTTGAAAATTTACGCCAAAATGATAGCACTTAGAATGATAAATATACTCCCTACCTTAATTGACCCAGACCAATCAGGTTTTACAAAAGGAAGACAGGCGTCAGATGCGACCAGACGCCTAATAAATATAATCCACATAGCTAGGAGAACTCGAACGCCTTCTCTGCTTCTAGCACTGGATGCGGAGAAGGCGTTTGATAGGGTGCATTGGTTATACCTGTCACAAACCCTAAAGAAATTCGGACTAACAGGACACATCCTATCCGCCATCCTGGCCTTGTACACTGCCCCGTCAGCAAGAGTATATACATCAGGCATGTTATCTAGATCCTTTGGGATTTCAAATGGCACGAGGCAGGGGTGCCCCTTGTCCCCCCTCATTTTCAATTTACTCATGGAACCACTAGCAGCCAAAATTAGACAATCACCCCAAATACAAGGCTTTATGATCAATAAAAGTAAACACGTCATAAGTCTTTTCGCTGATGATGTGATCCTGATGCTTACTGATCCGGTGTCTTCCTTGGAAAAAGTATACTCCCTACTCAGGGACTACGGCAAAGTTTCATATTATAAGGTGAATGATACCAAATCGTACATACTAGATCTAGGAATATCCCAACAAAACAAAATAGAACTGCAAGCTAAATACCCATATATATGGAGCAATCACATGATCAATTATTTGGGGATTAACCTTACCTCACATCCTGAACAACTATTTAAAGCAAACTATCTACCACTGGAAGGGAAGGTAAGAGAAGGAACACAAAAACTTAGCAAACTTATACTATCATGGTCAGGTAGACTCGCAGCATTTAAGATGCAAATATTACCTCAAATACTGTATGTTTTTCGAACAATTCCTATACCAGCACCAAAAACCTTTTTTAAAAATCTACAACGTATACTAACTACCTTTTTGTGGGAAGGTAAAAAAGCACGCAGCTCCTTCTCTAAACTCAGCAAAGCAAAAAAAGCGGGAGGAGTGGGAGCCCCAATTTTTGGGGACTACCACATGGCGGCAGTATTAGCGCAGATCAGAGGGTGGTTTCCTAATCATGCAACACCACTCTGGGGAACCCTAGAACAATCTCAAATACCAGGGGGGAACCTATACCACTTCATTCTGGCCTCACCTTTCCAATTCCAAAAATATAACCATTTATCCCCCACAATACTAGCGACACAAGCTTGCTGGAAGAAATTAACAGCAATCAATCCTATACCAACACCCACTATTCATCTAGATATACCCATTGAAGCAATAGCCATAACTGTCCCTAACTTATGCTTAACCAAGTGGTCGTCTATAGGAATAAAATGGATTTCCAACCTATTTAAAGATGATAAATTAAAATCTTTTATTCAACTACAATCAGAATTTGACCTTCCAACTTCTGAAAAGTTTAACTACATATGAATATCCTCATTCCTCAGGAATAACAAACTCCTACAATGCAAATTATTTTGGAAAATACATATCTATCTTACCTCTACAGCAAGTCGCAAGGGAGGAATTTCACTATTCTATGACTTTTTTGGCAACAAATCTATCCTAGAAAAATCTAATCCTATGAAAGCATGGGAAAGAGACCTAGAAACATCTTATACTGAAAACCAGTGGCACAAAGCATTACAATACATATACTCAGCCACCAAAAGTACAAACATGTGGGAACTATCCCATAAAATTGTTCAAAGGTGGTATTTAACGCCATACAGACTAGCAAAATTTGATCCCTCAACACCTCCATTATGCTGGAGAAATTGCTTACAAACAGGAACCTTGTTCCACATTCTGTGGACATGTGGGAAATTAGCAGCATTCTGGCCCAAAATATTCATAATTCTCCAACAAGTCATAGGAACAACCATCCAACTCTCACCAGAATTGGCCATATTAAACCTAGGCATCGAAAACATCCCCTACCTATTCAGATCATTTACTACACACTTATTCCTAGCAGCCAAGTTGGTGATACTTAGACTCTGGAGATCCCCTACTCTCCCAAATATCGCAGATGTAATTCGCACACTCACAATTCACTTTACCTATGAAAGCATGTTAGCCTATAGGGAAGGGAAATACGCAGAATTCCTTAAACATTGGGAACCATGGATAGAATGGTATAAAAACTATAATAAAACTACAAAACAACATTTCTAGTGGACATAAAATGGGAACATAAAACCATACATTATAAAAGGGAAAAATTTTTATGTAAGTAAAAATCAACACAGAAATCCATCCTCAGGAAACTAGTTCATACTCCCCTCTTTCCCCACCTTTTTGATTTCTTTTTAAATCTTTATTTTAATTTTACAATTCCCCAGTTTCAAGTTAAATCTTCTCACAGTTTATTTCTCATTACATAAGAAGATGACAGTACGTACTACTGAAATATACATTTAACTTACAAAAAAAGAAAGGAATGATAGAAGATACAAAACAGGCAGCTCCTCATTCCCGGTCGCAGTTAGTTCCCAGAGGGGCGATCGGGTCGGAGGGGCAGACCAAAGGTTAAGAGGAATGATAAGTGTTGTTATAGATAATGTTTTATAGAACAAATATTTGTGTCTTTCTTTTTTTCTTTGAAATATGTACTTGTAATGTACTAACTTTTCAAGGCTTTTCATCTTCTGTAATACTGAAAAATGAATAAAAACTATTGTTGAAAAAAAAAAAAAAAAAAAAAAGTCTATGGGAGAAATAAAAAGTGCTAATTTTAAAGGCTTATGTGCAAGTTATTGTCATAAAAAATGGTTTGGTTCAGGGTTCCCCTGTGGGGAATTCCCATGCCGTTTTTATCAATGAACTTTTATGTGTATTGTCGGACCGGCAATTCAATTATAGCCGCGAGTAGTTTTAAATAACTTTTTTTTCCTTTGAAATGTCATTTTGCTGTCAGACTGTTCTAAACACGAAAACATGCGCCCCTTTACAGGCATACTATAGACACCCCCCAGGTACGAAAT
This sequence comes from Lithobates clamitans, assembly GCA_037952925.1. NCBI lineage: Eukaryota > Metazoa > Chordata > Amphibia > Anura > Ranidae > Lithobates > Lithobates clamitans. The sequence goes on along the minus strand of JBBGZY010000135.1, from coordinate 16,087,591 downwards.
TTAAAGGGATATTACACTTTTATTGTTTCACTTTTAGCATTATTAAAATCACTGGTCCTGAAAAAACGGCCGTTTTTAAAACTTTTTGCATTGATCCATGTCCCCTGGGGCAGGACCCAGGTCCCCAAACACTTTTTATGACAATAACTTGCATATAAGCCTTTAAAATTAGCACTTTTGATTATTCATGTCCCATAGACTTTAACGGTGTTCGCGTGTTTGAACAAATTTTTTGCCTGTTCGCATGTTGTGGTGTGAACTCATCCCTAGTTGTAAACCCTCCCGATTTTTCACCTTAATGCATGTTATGCATTAAGGCGAAAAACCTCTTGTGCTGCAGCACCCCCCCAGATCCCCTCTTCAGGTCCTCATTGGATAGATAGCAGCAGGAGCCATTGGCTCCCGTGGCTGTCAATCAAATTCAGTGACACAGGAGCTGGGGGCGGGCTGAGTCCTGCTGTCTGTCAATGGACGCAGCAGCAGAACTCGGGAGCACGCACACACAAGTGTCCTCGTGAAAAGTGTCTCTCCGTGGGTGCACTTGAGAATAAGAGGTGCCAGAAGCGCCGTTGGGGGACCCCAGAAAAGGAGGATCAGGACCAATCTGTGCAAAACCCTTGCAAAGAGGAGGCAAGTATAACATGTTATTTAAAAACAAAACAAAAACAAAAAACAAAAAAAACAAAGCTTTACAAAAACTGTAAGGATTTAGAGAAGATCTGTAAAAAAGAGTGGACCAAAATCCCTCCTGAGATGTGTGCAAACCTGGTCTTACCTCTGTGCTTGCCAACAAGGGTTTCTCCACCAAGTACTAAGTCATGTTTTGCTTGGGGATCAAATACATATTTTACTCACTAAACTGCAACTCAATTTATAACATATATAACATTTGTATCGTGTGTTTTTTTTTCTGGATTTTTGGTTTATATTCTATCTCTATCATTTAAAATACACCTATGATAAAAACTATAGACCCTTCATTTCTTTGTAAGTGGGCAAACTTACAAAATCTGCAGGAGATCAAATAATTATTTTCCCCACTGTAATAATATATGAAAAGAAAGAAAATCAATGTCCATACAGAGCATATAGATGGTGATCAGAAACAGTCCCAGAATTCCAGGAAACCAAAATGCTCTCCTTGTGAGATATATAAACTTCCTTGTGCCTCAAAAAAGTGCCAACTGTGTCCACCCGTCACCATAAATAGTGGCAGGATGTAAGGCTTATTGAATCCCAATGACCCCCTTCCTCAGAGAGGTCACGGAACGCTTTAGATGGTATACTCAGGCATCAATGGCGTCTCTCCACATACATCCCAGGGCCGACCTGGGGAGCAACAGGTGGTCAGCCAAGACTATATTGCAGCCACTTGGCGTTGCTGGAGATCAAACTTGCTTTTTAAGGAACAGTGTGAGCTGATGACCCTGGGATGTATGTGGAGGGACGCCATTGATGCCTGAGTATACCGACTAAAGCTTTTTGTGACTGCTCAGAATAAGGATGTCATTGGCATTCACATTGAATTGTTGATTTTGTGACATATGCCTGTCATCACAAAGTCTTCAAAATATATGCTTCTCATAAACGTTATAATTCATTTTGCGTGGCGTTACACTAAAGGAGGCTGACATATCTGCGATGGGGGATATTTTAATTACTACCATGGTTTTTATGTATGTCTTGATTACATGTGTCATATCATTAAACTTATGATCTTTGTGGATTACAGTTCATGCCCTGTGGATTGTATGGCATATTTAGTAGTTATTTGTGGAATATGGTCATTAAAGTATAACTAAAGGCAAAACTTTTTTTAAGTCTTGGATAGAGTGGAATTAGAACACCTGTCAGTTTTTATTGCGGTGTCCCCATGAAGGAGATTCACCCTCTCTATGTGTCCTGTTTACCATTATCATTGAAAGTGAAACTAAAAGAAAAATTAAAAATTTTTGGTTCTCCCCAGAAAAGTAACAGGGGGGAAATCCTCCAATATGGACACTAGTTCTGGTGACCTGGGGGTCCCCAAGGAATTCCCTTAATTTGATGGGATTTACCTTCACTTCCTGTTTGGCTATGGGACAGGAAATGAAGGGAAATAGATGACGAAAACAAATCTGACAGGGGTTATAACCCTCCCTTACTCTATCCAAAATGAAAACAAAAGGTTTTGCCCATAGCTCTACTTTAAGTCCATACTTCAGGTTTTTGTTTTTTTTAAGCCGATAAGTATTTAAATGCCAATGGGATGCCAACTGTCTTTTTTTTTTTTTTTGGAGGCCTGGCGACACACATACATACAATAACGTGATTATATTATACTGTCCACATGAAGAATAGAAGAAGAAAAGATTACTTACAAGTTTTGGTTTGGTGAATCAGATGCTGGAATGCAAAGATACTTCAGGCCCTGGAGAGAAAATTGCACAATTTGAAGAAATAGACAAAGAAATAAAAATGTACTTTTTTGTAAGACTACTACAACATGCTAAACTGCACAATCGCATTTTTGGAAGCTCATTAATAGGAAACACATCAATATACTCGTTCATGCACAAGTTCATGCACAAAGTACTGGATAGGCACGGTAATAAAAAACATGGACATTATCTAATATTCTGGACACATCAAGAGGGAACAGACTAAAAATTCATATTAGATCACGGATATCGAAAAAAGACATTTACATGTAAAATGAAACAGTAAGCAAAAAGATATGTTGTTGCCATCAGTTAAGTTTTCCACTAGTGCGATGCCAGACATTGCATGCGATTTGCACCGCATTGCTGTGCGGATCACATGCGATGTCTGTGCGATGCGATTTCAGCCATGCAAACTGTATGGCTGAAATCGCATCGCATTCGCAACAAAGTGGTGCAGGACCCTTTTTTTGGTCCGCACCGGAATAGGATCACATGGGTGTTCACCATTTCACAGTTCACACTGCGGTCTGCGTACCGATCTGGGGATGTCATTAACCTTACATTGACACCCCCAGCGGTTTGCAGATCTCAGCATGAACCACTGTGCGATTCAGGTGCGATGCTGGAAACCGGTATTGAATCACAGGGTCTCCCGCATTGCACCAGTGTGAACCTAGCCTTAGGCCCCTTTCACACTTGTGAGACTTTAAAGTCGCACGATTATACAGCGATTTCGTGGGCACGATTTTACAGCGATTTTGGATCAGTACTACTTTGTACAACAGTGCCACAACTTTGGCATTAACAAATGAAAACATACATGGTGTGAGGCTTGTGCTTACAGCTTGTGCTTACAAAGTCGTACTGAAATCGTGTCTATATTATTCAGGTACGATTTGCATGTTACTTGAGGGTTTAAAATTGAGGTCTATGGAGTACAACTCGCATGGAAGTTGGACCAAAGTAGTGCAGGGACTACTTTGAAGTCGGCACGACTTAAAGTCGTGCCAATATGAATGGTAGTCATTGAAAATCATGGAAAATGACTTGTCATACGATTTTCCAGTACAAAATTGTGGGACAAGTCGTATAAGTGTGAAATTGGACTTAATGTAAACTGGACACAAACAAGTGGAGTTCCAACTGAGCATATAGTAAAACAAACAGAGCTTACCTTCAGTGAAAACCACATACTACAATTATCTGGAGATGCAGAAATACCGACAGCTGAAGCGATTTTCCTATTTTGACCTCTCCTGTAAGGACAGCCATACACGGTGCAAATTTCTTAGAAATTCGCACAATTTCCCCATCAACACAGACAGTGTTGACAGGGAATCAACAATTGTTTTCTCCCAGCGGGGGGTTGGGCAAGGCAAACAGTCCCCGCCAGGAGAAGACAGTGATTATAGCTAGCAGCTTTAGCAGCCGCTAACGATAATCACAAGAGAACCCAGCAGGTTGGTTGTACCCAAGTTGATCGATTAACTTGGTACATTCAGCCTGCTCATTAACGGTTCGAATCTCGGCTGGTTCCTGCTGAACCAGCAGAGATCTGAAGAGTGTATGGCCGGCCAAAAAGTGGAACTGATCCAAATCCCACCTATCTTCTGCGCCTTTCCTTTGGTCAGTGGTCATCCTATCCCGTCACACTAAACAGGCTTAGAATCCAGAAAGGTATAAAGATCATGATCTAATTTAAAGTAAAAATAAAAGGCAAAAGTTTACTATTTTTTCATTTTTGATAGACTGGGGAAGGATTAGCTGGATTAGCTAGGAATATTCACTCGATTTGTCGTGTTTACCACGATCACCGAGAGTGAAAGTGAAAAAAAATCCCAAATATTGGATTGTCACCAGAACAGTAATAAAGGAAAAATCTTCCAATGGGGACACTAGGTGTACCTAGTGATAACTTCACAATGGAGGGATTTCCTCCTGGCTATGGGAAAGGATGTGAATGAAAATTTCCCCAATCCGACACGGCAAAAAAAGGGTTATAACCCCCTTTAACTCTATCCAAAAAGAGAGAGTAAAGATGCCTATATATCTGGATCCACCAATTGTTTTGACATGCAGATTTCATTGAACATTCAACCTGGGCATTATTCAAAGACCAATTGAATAGTCCAGTTATGCATCATATTCACTGATGAGTATCAGATCCAAATTTATTGCTGCAGAAAACATACTTTTTCTTATCACTGTATTTTTTTTAAAACAAAAAGTACATTGTCCCATCTCAGCTAAACAGGGGGAGAGGTTAGGTCACCCGTGTTCAATGTAACCTGCTAAAGGACTATTAACAACATTCGCTATTCACAGCATAGCAATGAACTGCCTGCAGAAAAGCGGTCTAGAGCTTGCTGAAAATGATAAATAGAATTTTTTCATATGCAATATTTTATATAAACATAACCAAATAAATAACACTTTAATGCTTTAGTCCTGAACATAAGAAATCCATAAAGAAAATAAAGTATATATATATAAACACTTCATATAACCCCTTTCAGATAGCAATTCAGGCAAAATACTGAACCTGCAAATAAAAATTATTGAATAATAATCATCCTAGAATAGCCTTTAAAAATAAATATATTTTGAGACGCTTTTTTTTTTTTTTTTTTAGGATAAACTGAATTGCAATATTGGATCCTGAATACAGGATCACCTCTGACACTCTATTGTAATGTTATACAGTAGTTTTTTATTTGGCTCAGAGTAATAAAACAATTAAAGGATTTCAGTTGTAATTCTACAGGAAATTCATCTGCTGCCAGCAAAGCACCTGAGCTGAATTGGCAAGGCAGATGTTACTGTGTGCCAAAAATGCAAATAAATGAGAGACCATCCCAATTTAAAAAAAAGGGATTGCTCATTGTACAGTGAACAATCCAAAAGTTTCCTACAAAGCAATAACATAACATGTTTAGAATATTTTAATGAATTATCGTTTATAAATTGACACGCTAATTGTGAGTTAGGTCTCTTTTGAGGGTTCAGCAAAGTCAGTAAGAAATTAATTCTCTGATGAAGAAAATTAATCACTTTTTCTATATCCCTGGTGCCCAACCTGCGGCCCTTTGATATATTATGTGTGGCCCTGGGACCTCAGCAGTCTGTACACTCATTAGGAAGAGGAGGGACTGGTCATGTAAGTTAAAAAAAACCCTGTGCTGTGAGGGCTGGCCTGACCCCCTTCTAGAAATACTTGTATGGCACACTGATTTAAAGGGGAACTCTGCATTCTCTGGGGTAAAGGGGAGCTCTGATATAAGGGGTTTTCTGGGGTTCCCCCTTACATCAGAGTCCTCAGTGTCTTTATATACAGTGTATATAAAGAAGGGGGACTCGATGTAAGGGGGGCTCTGTGGACTCTGATGTGAGGACCTTGGTGGCCAGAGACCCCTTTATATCAGTGTTCCCTTTACGCCAAAGTCCACAATGTTCTACTTTACATCCAGCATAAAGGGGAACTCTGGGGACTCTGATGTAAGGGAGGCTCTCTGGGAAGCCTGATTTAAAGGAAGGAACTCTGATATAAAGGGAAATGCTGTGGACTGTGATGTAAAGGAGGACTCTAATGTAAGATGGGGGGGGCTCTGTAGACTGTGATGTAAGGGGAATTCTTTGGCTTCTTATGCCGTGTACACACGACAGAACTTTGACTAAACTGGTCCGACGGAACAAATTTGTCAGACAATTTAATTGTGTGTGGGCTTCATCTGACCTTTTCTGTCGAAAAATGTGTTGGGACTTTGGAAATAGAACATGTTTCAAATCTTTCCGATGGACTCGAGTCCGATCAAAAAATCAGTTCGTCTGTATGCTAGTCCGACGGACAAAAAAGGACGCTAGGGCAGCTATTGGCTACTGGCTATCAACTTCCTTATTCTAGTCTGGTCGTACGTCATCACATTCGAAACGATCGGACATTGGTGTGATCGTGTGTGTAGGCAAGTCCGTTTCGTTGGAACTCAGCCGAAAAGTCCTTCGGCGTTCAGTTCGACGTAAAGTCCGGTCGTGTGTACACGGCTTTAGACTATGATGTAAGAAGAGTATGCTGGACAGAGCCTGATTTAAGGGGGAATGCTGGGGACTCTGATGTAAGGAGGGACTCTGATGTAACAAAGGTTTCATCCTGACTGCCAAACTATATGTTGTTTCATATGTTACTTATGACCCTGCACTCTATACATTCTGCTGTACATTAGTCTTTACCAAGGTGTTCATTGTCCCAACAGTTGCTGGTTTAGTTCTTCTTTAAGGCTGGCCCAGTCCGCTCTTTTTGTGTACAGCAAAGCATATGTAATGTAAATGTCTACATTTTTTTTAAATTATCCTTTGTCCTGATGTTTTATTTGTGTCTGTGAGGGTGTCAGTTGTGGCACAGTAATTAGGAGTATTTTGTGTGTACAAGGACTGTTATATGTGTGCAGTGTATATAGTGACTAGCCTCATATTCTGTTTGTTGATCCCCCCCCCCCCTTACCGTTCGGCAAAATCTGACCATGCATACCATTTGCCGTGGCATGCTATTCAGAACATAGTACTTATTTTTCTATTTTTTTATTTTATCCCAGGGTTGGGGCATCCTTTTATAATCCTAGTCATGCTCACATTTTGACACTCTGTTTTGAGTTATTGGTTGTAAAGCCAATAGATTACTTGTTATGAGTATTGTTAGTGTTTACATATTTTTTATACTGATAAAAATATAATTTTCTTAGTTTAGAATAGGAGTTTCTATCATATTCCAGGTTGTCTATAAACACTGTGCTCTGTCAAAAAGTTTTCATGTTTTGTCAGTAAAAAAAGCCAAGGGAGGTTGGCAACCCTGCTCCCCTGTATACCTGGATGGGGGGGGCGGCATATAGAGGAAAAAAAAAAAAACAATGCCCTCCATTTTCCTCCTGCAGCCCTGGAAAGCCTGCTTCTCCTCCTCTCCTTTCTGCAGACATACAGTGGCTGCAGGAGGAAAATGGAGGAGATCAGTTCTTATATATGCCGCCCCCAGCACCCCTCCTATCCAGCTTCCTCCTCTTTCTTTTGCCCCTGGGCCCCCCCTGTGTGCTCCCCTGCCCCTTCCCGTGTCAGTATTGAGACCAGGGGATATGTCATTAACCAGCCCCTTCCTTTTCTGAATGGACATAACTGAGGCGTAGTAGACTGTGTTACTATGCTTCAGTTTGTAAATGAACGGAAAGCTCTGTACAGTGCTATTCCTGCCCATTCATTGTATGCAGCTGAAGCTGAGGGGTGCCTTTCATGGTTTCTTGCACCAGGGCCCTGAAGGTTTTAGTCATGCCTCCATCATGAGTGTAAAAGCATTGATCTCTTCTATCCTCAGGTAACATGTTCCCAATTTCCTATTGTCTTCTGCAGCCTATTCCTAGCCAAAAATGTAGCACTTACACACACACACACACACGGACCTTCATTTGCTTCAACAGGTCTGCAGTTTCTGACAGTCCTCTAAAGCATTACATATATTGAACACATATATATATATGTATATATATATGTATATATATATATATATATATATATATATATATATATATATATATATATATATATATATATATATATATATATATATATGTGTGTGTGTGTGTGTGTGTGTCACAACTGCCTACATATGCAAATGTCAGCACTGGAACATGTGAAACACAGGGTCAATGTAGTAAAAGAAAAACACTGGGGTAGTTTAAAATAAAATATCCCATCGAGATAGATTAGGGGGTTGCTGACATTCTGAATATTCCAGTTGGTCCACTAGTTATAGGGCTGGTTCACACCACAAAAATGCACTGGACTGCAGGTGATGTGATGTGGCTCTTAATGTAGAGTCACTAACCAACAAAAAGTATGCAGATCAGGAAAGCTAAAGAAAATCTAAAGTCCTTATCTGCATGTGGTATACGTTCTGAGTATGTGTTGCAAGCAGATAAGTACGGCAGCCAGACAACTAGCATTTTCAGAAAGCAAGGTCAGCAACGATTTACTCACAACACTTTTCTTTGAAATGTATTAGTTTCATGTTTACACTTTTGTTAGTGGAACAAGTATTGATGAGAAATCTGATGACTTGGTTGGGAAATCCCTGCTGAACAAACGTGGAGGGGGAGACCCAGATCCAGGGTGTAAAAGGAGAATGGCCTCATTCTCACCTCCTTACCAGCAGAACGCACACTCTGAAATCATTAAGTACTATGTTAAACTAATTAGCCAAACCCTGATCATACTGACCTTACTGACACTAAAGCACACAGCTTGTGTTCATTGCATATACTTTGTAGGCGTACAGTCTGACTACTAGCTGTTGAAAAAATTCTACATCTAGCTGTGCAAAAGAAATTGAGAAAGCAAATAAAAACTGAGCTACATTCCAAATTTAAGTATTAAAATCTGTGGTGTCAAATTCAAGTATGCAGACTATATGTACAAAACCAAAAGAGCGTAACATGTAATAAAACACAGCGAGCAATCACTAGTCTTCACCAAAATGTGAAATTGGATAATAGTAAACTCTTCTGACTAAAAGGGTTAGAGAGTTTCTCTGTCATTACATAGCAAAGTAACATATAAGGCCCCTTTCACACGGACGGATAGAATGGTGCTTTTAGCTGCTGATTTTCTAATTTTCCACCGCAGCTAAAAGCACACAATGCTTTCCTATGGCCCCATTCGCACACTGCGTTTAGCTGCGAATTAGATACCTGCGGTTCTGTGCGGATGAAAAAAATAGAATTGACTGCGTCCAGGAGCGATTTAGCGCAACTATCCGCACATAACCGAAGTGCACTGTGTCAGCTGCGGATAACAGCGCTGAGCTGCTCATCGGGAAAGGAAAAATCATTTTTTCTTTCTCAATGAGCGACAAGCACAGGGATCCGACTCGGATCCCCACCAATGCCCGGCACTGTTTGGTATGAATCTTGAGGGGGAACTCCACGGCAAATTTTAAATAAAAAAATGGCTTGGGTTCCCCCTCAGGTGCATATTAGGCCCTTCGGTCTGGTATGGATTTTAAGTAGAACCCCTAGGCTGAAAAAACGGCGTGGGGTCCCCCCCAAAATCAATACCAGACCCTTATCCGAGCACGCAGCCCGGTCAGTCAGGAAAGGGGGTGGGGACGGGCGAGCGCCCCCCCCTGCTGAACCATACCAGGCCGCATGCCCTCAACATGGGGGTATTTGTTTTGGGGGAGGGGGCGCCCTGCAGGCCCCCCAAACCAAAGAACCTTGTCCCCATGTTGATGAGGACAAGGGCCTCTTCCCGACAACCCTGGCCGTTGGTTGTCGGGGTCTGCGGGGGGGCTTAACGGAATCTGGGAGCCCCCTTTAATAAGGGGGCCCCCAGATCCCGGCCCCCCACCCTATGTGAATGAGTATGGGGTACATGGTACCTCTACCCATTCACCTAGGGAAAAAGTGTCAATAAAAAAAACACACTACACAGGTTTTTAAAGTAATTTATTAGGCAGCTCCGGGGTCTTCTTCCGACTTCGGGGGTCTTCTTCCGGCTTCGGGGGTCTCTCCGGTGTCCTGATCTTCTGCCGGCTCCTCCACTGGGACGGTGATGTTTTAGGGGGCGTGGTCATTACCCGGTGACCACGCCCCCTAAAACGTCACAGTCCCAGCATGCCCAGGGACTGTGACCTCATAAGGGGGCGGGGTCACGCCTATATAAGTCCATTGCAGAGCGCATTCCAGCCGGAGAGAGCGTCGTGTCAACATCAGAAGAGGGAAGAAAGCAGAAGGCAGAAGTCCGGGCCACCGCTAGCAAAAGAGCCACAGAAGATAGCGGAGGAGCCGGCAGAAGATCAGGACACCGGAGAGACCCCCAAAGTCGGAAGAAGGTCCCCGACGCCGGAAGAAAACCCCCGAAGTTGGAAGAAGACCCCGGAGCTGCTTAATAAATTACTTTAAAAACCTGTGTAGTGTTTTTTTATTAACACTTTTTCCCTAGGTGAATGGGTAGGGGTACCATGTACCCCATACTCATTCACATAGGGTGGGGGGCCGGGGTCTGGGTGCCCTCTTATTAAAGGGGGCTCCCGGATTCCGATAAGCCCCCCGTCTGCAGACCCCGATAACCAACGGCCAGGGTTGTCGGGAAGAGGCCCTTGTCCTCATCAACATGGGGACAAGGTGCTTTAGGGTGGGTGGGCCGCAGGGCACCCCCCTGCCCCAAAGCACCCACCCTCCATGTTGAGGGCATGCGGCCTGGTACGGTTCAGGAGGAGGGGGCGCTCGCCCGACCCCACCCCCATTCCTGACCGGCCGGGCTTTCGCCTGCGGGTCCCCCACCCCAAAGCACCTTGTCCCCATGTTGATGAGGACAAGGGCCCCTTCCCGACAACCCTGGCCGTTGGTTGTCGGGGTCTGCGGGCGGAGGGCTTATCGGAATCCGGGAGCCCCCTTTAATAAGGGGGCCCCCAGATCCCGGCCCCCCACCCTATGTGAATGAGTATGGGGTACATGGTACCCCTACCCATTCACCTATGGAAAAAGTGTTAAAAAAAACCACTACACAGATTTTTAAAGTGATTTATTAGACAGCTCCAGGGGTCTTCTTCTAGCTCCGGGGGTCTCTCCAGGTCTTCTGCCGGGCTCCTCCGCTGTCTTCTGCTCTTTTGCGCTCTTTTGCTATAGCGGAGGAGCCCGGTCTGCTGCCTTCTGCCTTCTTCCCTTCTTCTGATGTTGACACAACGCTCTCTCCGGCTGGAATGCACTCTGGGCGCTCCGCTCTGACTTATATAGGCGGCGACCCCGCCCCCTTATGCCGTCACAGTCCCTGGGCATGCTGGGACTGCGACGTTTTAGGGAGCGTGGTCATCACCCGATCACCCGAAGCCGGAAGAAGACCCCCGGAGCTGTCTAATAAATTACTTTAAAAATCTGTGTAGTGTTTTTTTTATTGACACTTTTTCTCTAGGTGAATGGGTAGGGGTACCATGTACCCCATACTCATTCACATAGGGTGGGGGGCCGGGATCTGGGGGCCCCCCTTATTAAAGGGGGCTCCTGGATTCCGATAAGCCCTCCGCCCGCAGACCCCGACAACCAACGGCCAAGGCTGTCGGGAAGAGGCCCTTGTCCTCATCAACATGGGGACAAGGTGCTTTGGGGTGGGGGGTCCGCAGGGCGCCCCCTCCCCCATGTTGAGGGCATGCGGCCTGGTACAGTTCAGGAGGGGGGGGGGCGCTCGCCCGTCCCCACCCTTTTTTCTGACCGACCGGGGTGCGTGCTCGGATAAGGATCTGGTATGGATTTTGGGGGGGACCCCACGCCGTTTTTTGGCGTAGGGGTTCCTCTTAAAATCCATACCAGACCGAAGGGCCTGGTATGCCCCTGAGGGGGAACCCACGCCATTTTTTTATTTAAAATTTGGCGTGGAGTTCCCCCTCAAGATTCATACCAAACCGTGCGAGTCGGCACCCTGTCGGGTTGCCATGGAAATGGCAAACCGCAGCCAAACGGGACCGCAGCTAATCGCACTGTGCAAATGCAGATGATCGCAGTGCCTGGAGTCTTGAACTCCACAGGAAAAAAAAACATGCTTTTAACTGCGGCAGAATAGCCGTCCGTGTGAAAGGCGCCTAAATGTTTAGAATTGAAAGTGTAGAGGATTGAAAAAAATGTTTGACCTGGCCCTTTTTTTTTTAACATTTCGAAGAGGATATATGATTTTAGTAAATTGGTTTTGATTTGCTTTAATGATATCTGTCTCCATAGTACATACCTAGAAAGATGTTTTTTCAAAATTAATTTGCCATATTTGGCTAGTCAATTTAAGGTTTAAATGGTTTAGTAACCTTCAATATACTGGCAGCATGAATACAAAAGTAAAGTAATGGTGGCCATACTAACAACTACAAAATTATCCATTGGCTTGCTGTGCCCAGTACATATTAACATGCCAAGGACCTTTTTTAAAAAATTTTACAGCCCAAAGGATGCTGTCAATGCAGTCTTTGACCATGCACATGCTAATGCTACTTGCACATAAGCCACATTACAAAAGGCTTTTACTTTTTTTTTCTCTATGGCAGTACAACAGTGCTGCCAACAATACTATATACTAAAAGCCAAGGAGAGGATCTGCATGACTTATTAATTCACCAGCTCACTACGATATGTCCGCCCAGAGATGAGCTGGAGAAATAACATTGGTGCACTGCCTTCCTCCTTAGGGTGCATAATCCTGACTTCCAACCATGCCAGATTTCAACAAAATCCTGCCTCCCACGGATCCTGGCTGTGTTTCTGAATGCTTGTGTAGCACTGTAGACTAGTAGAGATCCGGCTGGGATACTAGCACATCTCAGTGCCTACACTCACAGGAATGGACAAAAGTGTGATAAAAAAAAAACTTTTACATAGCATGACATACAATTGTTGATATTGTTTAGGCAGATGGATGAGGTGTATAGAAGAAGGCAAACTTGTGTGATGTAAAAACACAAATGCAGTGCTGTACGTACAGTTAGTCTCTATTGGTTGCTGTGGGTACACATCACAAGGAGGGGGGCTGCCCTACCCCCATTCATTATGGCCACAGGCCTCCCCCCCCTCCCCCTCCCCCCAACAACTGACTCCAGCATTTTTCCTTCCACTGACCAGCAATGTAAGGTGCTGTACATTGCATTGTCCTGACTGCTATACTATGTGCTGTGTTATACATTACATAAACCTGTCCCCTGTGCTCTATGCACTGTTGTGTATTACATAGTCCTGACCAAAGTGTTTTTATTATTATATAAATACAGGATTCACTATTATTACTGTTATAGTAATACAGGATTTATATAGCACCAACAGTTTGCGTAGAGCTTTACATTTTCCTTTGTCAACAGGTAATTATTGCTGTGCAGTATGCCACTATTGAAATTCTTTTTTAAAGTATGCTCCGACGAAGCGTTAGCTCTCTAGGTATGTAACTTTTCATCCTTTGGGTTTATGTAAGTGAGGCTCACACAGTATTGTATTTATGGAATATTTTGTTGGTACATTGACTGAAGACTGTGTAGAGTGTATACAGTATGTAAGCTCAGAGTATTTAACTCCTGCTCCTTTTAGGCTTTATGTACACTGGCCTACATTTACCACGGCTGCGGGAAAAAACAAAATGCGGCATGTTTTTGCTGCGGCCGGTGGTCAAAGCGTTGAAGTTCACCTAAACACAGAAGATCCTGAACGCTGCTAAAATCCTATGTGTGCATTGACACATAGGCTTTTATGGAGTTTGTAAAAAAAAAATGCCTAAAGCCCCTAAATTCCAGTTTAGGAGCTGCCGGTGTAGGCTAGTGTACATGAAGCCTAAGCCAGGCCCAATATTCAGAGCAAATTAGCCAAGCTCATTTTCATCACAGAACACTCCACATGTCTTCTCCATCCCAAAGTATCCCTCCTTCTCAAATCTTGAAGTTGGGAGGTATGCATATACTGTGCTTACTGCACATAAGGACATTACAACGCAAACATCCTCCTGCTTCCCTTGCAGAAGACTGAATTTCATTTGCAAACACAATTACTTTTCAAGAACATTACTTCGTTGTCTTGAATATATGGTACAATCTACCAACAATTTAAAAAAGACGCTTCAAAATTTTATAACTAGGAAATAACTTTAAAACTAAGCCAGCTGTTTCATATGAAACTCGAAAGTTGAATGTCGAGAGAAGAAAAAGTCGCTTATGTGAAACATGCTGAGCTATAATGAGAGCTTTTGTTTCACATGAAAAAAACAGGTGTTGTGGCAGAAGAATCTGGCAGCTGTGAGGTTATCCATAGTAGGAGTACTACTACACAGATCAGCGCATAGACAATGCTCACTTAGTGAATAACTTAAGCTCTTTTTTGGTTTAATTACCACAATCCAGTGCAAACAAAAATCCAATTTTTAACATTTTCCTTGGCCACGATTGAGTTTCACAATGAACATAACCTTACCTTATTTACTAAGTTAAGTGAACATAAACGTTGCAAAATAACCAATACTCATATAGTAAATCAACCACACCAACAGAGTACAGGATGACCACAAAAACACTAGCGTTGTTCTATATTTTATATAGTAGTAGTGTTCGCTAAAGAATACTAATCATATCACTTCACAGCCACATACTGTATATTGAATGCACTTTGGCTGGTAACCGATATCCAAATGAATATGTAAAAGACGTTTTGTAGTTCATATGCTTAAACATTTAGATATTGTGTCACTTGAAATGTTCTTTAAAAAGATAAGAATCATTATTAGTATATACTTTTTTCCCAAATTTATTTAATGTAGTGTCTTTTGGATATATCTCCATATTTGTAAATTATAATCCACTGAAGAAGAAAATGATAAATGGATCCAATTGCTATCAGCATTGGAAAAAAAAAAGGAGGGGGGGGGGGCAAATTGTAGCTACATCAATAGAATGGAAGGCAGAAGTCAAACTAATTTTTCTGAAAACTTGTGGTCCAATCGGCACTTGCAATGATGACGAATGACATTATTAGGAGGTTAAGCCTTTAGTCCATCCAGCCTTCTGCTCTCGGTTTATCGTGTTTCTTTCTTCTCCATATCTTGTTTAGTTTAATAATTGTGAGTCATCTCATTACAATGATACAGTACTAATGATGTTATTTGCTGTAAAGCAAAACTCAACATCTGTAAAATACTTAATTATAGCACATACAACTGCTGTAAGAGCCATATTGTAATTTAATGTTATTAAAATGTATCTCTCCTTTTCAATCTCATTTCAATGTCCTTTCCTGCTTGAATGATTGTCTCACTGATTTTTCCCAATAAGCATTGCAATGTAAACCCGTCACCCAGAGGGTTATTGTTCTCAACAAAAGTGGAGTCATATTTTAAAGTATACTAGATATGCTGTATAGTTCTACTAAAAAAAAAAAAAAAAAAGGTTAGTCTATCCTGTAACAAGAGCATTCTTACAAAATATCTAAATAAAATGTTTCCTAAATATAGGAAATCAATTGCTTTAGTCCATTTATTAAAAGGACAAAACAAGAATAGGGCAATACAGAGAATATTTACACAGGAAAAACATTTACAGTATATAAAATAAGCATTGCAGCTGCATATGCACATAAAACTGGAGATAGATAGATAGATAGATAGATAGATAGATAGATAGATAGATAGATAGATAGATAGATAGATAGATAGATAGATAGATAGATAGATAGATAGATAGATAGATAGATAGATAGATAGATAGATAATATAAAATCTGTATTTATTCTATGCCTCGAGCTGTGGGTCAACCCAGTATCCCAAGAGAACCAGCAACATTCTGCACATATATTATACTTGCTACAGTGCACACACATGAGTACACTAAGCTGGCACAAGTCATTTTTGGACAACAGGTTTTCTTCTCAAATACGGGCATACGGTGTGATTCCTCAAAAACATAGACTTAAACATAAAGCTTTTGTTGATTAATAAATTTAGGTATATAAAAAAAATAAAATAAACCGAATTCTCTGCACAGAGATACACAGTTGTTCAAAAAGATATATAAAGGATACCTACACAGTTTGATGAAGCAGTGAAGCGATGGCATCCAAATTTAAGCCAACCTTTTATTTCCATGTATACTATCAAGTGTGAACACAATTTGGGAACACCAATAACAAGAAGCTATGATGGATTCTTCATAAGAGAGTAAACATATAATAAAGGCCTACCACTTGCTGGCTCCAATTCAAACATGAATAGAATATGAATGTACCATTACTTCATCAATAGTAGAAATTGATATTTATTTATTTCAGGTACTTATAAAGCGCCTTCAATTTACGCAGCGCTTTACATATACATTGTACATTCACATCAGTCCCTACCCTCAAGGAACTTACAATCTAAGGTCCCTAACACACATTCATACATATATTAGGGCCACTTTAGACAGGATCTGATTAACCTACCAGCGTGTCTTTAGCGTGTGGGAGGAAACTGGAGTACCCAGAGGAAACCCACACAGGCACAGGAAGAACATGCAAAATCCAAGCAAATGGTGTCGTGGCCGGGATTTGAACCAGTGACCCTTTTTTGCTGCTATGTGAAAGTGCTAACCACTACACCACTGTGCTGCCCATATAAAGATATCTAGCAGCCAGAATATTCTCAAAGTGTTAGCTAAGTCGAAGTATATACGTGCTCTAAGGACATTAAAATGTATAATGATCATTTAACATGAGACAAACAGCAGCTATAAATAAAAAGGGGTCTGAAAAGCTTGATTTAAACCATTGCCTCTCAGTTGAATTAAATGATTACTAAATGCAGCCACAGTAATTATATTAATTATAACTGAGTGGTTTCTGTATTTTAGATCCGATCACCCATATTCCTAGTGACATATGCTGTGACAGTGGTAACATTTGATATGGTTGTTGGTCATTGACAGCCATTCCAATGAGGTACTCTTCTCACAGCAATATTCAGCATAGAAGGAAACGGTGCTTGTGAGCAGTTCATTCACTGACTCCCTCCATCACGCTTTACAGAAAACTGTGATTTTGTTTTAGACATTTAACTCTCGCTTGTTTCAATCTTTGACAATTGGGAAAGCTTATAAGTTGTTCTAGTTTTTCAAGTTCTCACTGTATCGGTTTGGCTGATTTTTGGTTTCAGGAGATACTTTATCTAGTTTTGATGGTTAGGAATTGGAGTAATTAAGCTTTTTAAATTCTGACAAAATATTGAACATTGATTGAACTTTCTGGGTTATATCCCATAAAAACAAAAACTTATAAAATTAAAACTACATTAAAATTTGTACGGTTATAAGCATAAGCATTGGTTGTACTAGTTAAACTGGCCCTTAATTTTTTGGATACGTTAAAAAGAACCGATCAGGATTGAAAATATAGGAATTAGTATTGCTAAAGCAATCAGAAGGACAGATGACACCTAAAGTGCGAAATATACTCAAACTGTAAGCTGCAGAGCATGTGAGGTCTGCAAATGGGCAACCACAGTCATCATGTCACATTGTCATTTTTGTAACAGAGATCAGATGGAACTACAAATCTCTGCTTATTTTCTCTGGCGACTGTAGCTAGCTAGAGCTACTGCTATAACGGACCACAAGGCGCATCTATTAAGCTACAAATCACTGTCATGGTCATCAGCAGCTGCATTAAATAACAAGCTTCTGTAGCTTGCACAAAATCGCTAGTCTGACATAGGCCTAAGACTTCAGGTGACTTCTGAATTACTGATACTCCAGGTAAAGTGTTCAGCGAACCATACATTTTCTTTTTATCAGCCAGCTGATCAAAAAAAACATAACTGATACTCCCATTTAAACATTCGATGTGAATGGGGAATCACCTGCTGTGCTATTGTATTCTGGTAGTGGGCCTCCTCAACTGCCAGAAAACACTGATCAGCGCTGCAGCCGAATGGCTGCAAGTGATGATTAAGCAAAAATATACCAACCATCCAGTTCGGGTGATCACTAAATCTCAAACACAAATGGCTATATGGATAGAAATTAAGCAGGAACAAGGTGAATTTTGATCCACATATGGCCAGATTAAAGCTAGCTTAAACAAAATTAAATTACATCCGACATAATTAGGGCTGAAATATTAGAACTAAAGATTGTATATTCAGTTCCCCACGTGAATAAAATCATAACTGACTGTCTTAAAGGATGAGTTTAAAGTGGAGCTCTACCCAAAAGGAGAAGTTCCGCTTTAAAGCCCATGTCTGGGCAAAATTGTTTTTTTAACTTTATGAAGCATCTTGGACTGATCCTTATCTATACCACCCACGTTGCTCACCAGCTCTTTTTCTGGGAACAAGCGACTAGTAATCCAACACTGCAGATGTGCCTGCAATTGCTGGTCCATGCCAGTTCCCTTTTAAAGAAACCAGCTTCTTCTGGATCCAGTGAGGCTCCCACTATTAGACAGCCCATAGGAAATTCTGGGCGCCCCAAAAAAGGACCATGCTTCCTTTACACCAAAAAAAAAAAAAAAAAGAGAAGACCTGGGACTGGGTCATCTCGTGACCATGGATTTAGGTGAGTAATAGGGCCATTTTTTGTTAATCTTTCCATGGGAGTGATGAATTAGAGGTGGTTGGAGGGACATGGGGGGGATAAGGTCTGCCAGCAGCCAGAAGAGTAGCTTCAAGTGCCATTGCAGCTTGTTTTAAATGGACCTTTGTATGCATTGTAGAAAGCTCAATTCTGCGTTCACAATATCTTTTAGCCATTATACATGCAGTATGTTATAGCATACAGGAATTGGACAACTATTCATTTTTAGAAGGGATTGTTCCTTCAAAATGCCCTTGCAAGCATTACAAATGTCTACATAAATTCATGAATTGGCCTTAAAAACGTATGGAAAAATATCAGATAGCTACAAATGTCAAACGCGTATTAATGTCAGAGATACTGTTGAGCTTATTAAACAAATCGCAGTAAAAGGAAGTTTGTTTTTATATTAAATCCTAAATTGGAAACCAGCTATATTTTCCCATAATGTGTGTTCTCCTAGAATAGGTTTCTATTGATATTTATCTGACAAACTCGTACATGTTTCTGAAAAACAATGCTCAAGAGACAGCAGGGAATGCTTCGAAGATGGCCCAATAGAACTCTATGAGAAAGTATTGTACTGTGCTACACTCCTCCCACCCCCCACCTCAAAAAAAAAAAAAACGAACAAAAAACACATTTACATAACTATACAGGTAATTTTATTATGATGTTTTGTAGAAACCATGCATGCAATTATGGATGATTTCCAGGAAAATTTGTTACAATACGTGTCACCTCAGTGTTCACCCGAAAGTTTATTCTGTTCTGTTATATGCAAATCACTGTGTTTGCACCTGGCCAGTCCTTTCAGGTTCGTCAAACCCTATCCGACTTTTACCATCAACAGGGGACTAAAATAACTTTTCAAGGACATTGCAATTTCTGTGTACACAAGTTGGCAGTATGAAAACTGTTAGTGGTTACTTGTGGGAACTCTGAAAGTCTGGAGGATGCCCTTCAAGCCATTATAAGAGTTATACATCTGCTTGTGCTGCACTTCTCAGCAAGCATGACTTCAGAAAGTCCAGTATCATGACCACAAAGAATCAATTTTACTTTATCGTTAGCACTATGATATTGTCATTGAATACGTGTAAGCAGGACATTTTTCACATCATTGGAGCCTGTAGGCACCTTGATATCCAAAACAACAACCCTCTGCTAGGATCAACTATTATTCAAGAGATTTTTTTTGGTTTTACTGGTCATAAATGGAATAGAACTTTGTTAAAATAAACTTTTATGGGAGGACTGTTTCTTCTCATGATAGAATAAAAACTGTATCAACTAACCATACATGGAGAAGTCTTTGTCCACTGCAACCTATAGGCACAGCGCTACTGTGTAAAATAATAAATCCAGTCCTGCTTATAAATATCTTACTTCTGTTGCTCAATAATATAATAGGCAAGCTTGATTCAGTAGAGTACTGTGTTGGCAACATGTACTATCTAATGGCACAGACATAAAGAACAACATAGAGGTCAAGAGCAAGTTCCTAGTATGCCGACAAAGCGATTTGACATTTTAAAGCAGTACGAAAACCCATCGATTTAACACTTTCAAAAAACAGTTACATTCCTGGAATGCTGGCATTGCTGACTGTCAAATTTGCTTGTGTCCTCAAACTGTCAAACCATGAAATGACTGATGTCATAAATGATCACATGTGCACCATCATGGCAGTTGAAGATCAAACGGAGGCCAAGATGGCAGCTTCCTTGGCTGAAAACAATACGAGGGTTTAGTTCCGCTTTAACATGAGACATTTTAGCCCTTGTTCACAATGCCGCGGCTTTTGAATGCAACTTCATCATGGCTTGCATATGACTTTGAACTCTCAAGTTGCATGACAATTCGCAGCAGTGTGAACCAGGGCTTAGTGTTGGCTAATTTGGGGAAGGGTTAAACTTGTTTAAAGCGGAGTTCCACCCAAAAGTGGAACTTCCGCTTATCCGATTCCTCCCCTCCTCCAGTGCCACATTTGGCACCTTTTGATGGGGGGCGGGTACCTGTTTTTGACAGGTACCCTGTTCCCACTTCCATTGGACCTCGCTGCGGTGAGGTACTGCACACGTTCGGCCCCCTCCTCCTCCCCCTGCTGCCAGGCGAGTGAGAGAGTGTAGTGTGCTTTGTGCAAGTGCAGTAGGGACCTGGCTGTGAAGCCGCAAGGCTTCACTGCCAGGTTCCCTTACCGGCAATGGCGGCGGCAGCACCTGACGGAAACATCCACTGGGGTGCCGACATCACTGGATTCCAGGACAGGCAAGTGTCCTAATATTAAATGTCAGCAGCTAGAGTATTACTTAATTTTTGAAGGGGGGGGGGCGGAACACCACTTTAAGATCTGTATTGTATTTTTGTGTCATCGGTACCACCATTTCCTGTCCCTGTAACTATAAAAAAAAACGTACATTTTCTAACACCTTATGCACTTCAAACTTGCCAGGAGTTCTAACCTTATATGCGTTATTCAAAAAAAAAACATTATTAATGAATTAAAACTTGCTGCATATAAGTGTTTTAACGTTAACAAGCAAAACACCAACATGGATAATGTTAGGGATAAAAATAGATGTTTGTATAATAGCCCTTGTATTTTGCAAGGACCTGACAGTTTTTTTCTAGGGCACTGACAGGGTCACATTAATGAACCTATACTGGAGGACTCTTGGTCAAGGAATTATTGCATGTACACTGGACCCTGAGGGCTTAATGTGCATGAATTGTAGCCTGGCCAACAAGGACTAAAAGTACATACACCACAGACTAGTCACTAAAAGGTTAATATGTATACACTGGTCACTGAGGGGTTAAAGTGCATAAGTGGAAGACTGCCCATTGAAGGGTTATTGTACATACACCAAGACTTATTACCAAGGGGCCCATGTACATACATGGGTCTCTAAGGGGTTATTGTGCATAAACTGATTACTGAAGGGGTTAATGCATATACAGTGCCTTGCAAAAGTATTCACCCCTTTGGCTTTTTACCAATTTTGTTACATTACAGCCTTTAGTTCAATGTTTTTTTTTATCTGAATTATATGTGATGGATCAGAACACAATAGTCCAAGTTGGTGAAGTAAAATTAGAAAAATATATACATAAAACTATTTTTCAGAAATTAAAAACTGATAATTGGCATGTACGTATGTATTTACCCCCTTTGTTATGAAGCCCATAAAAAGCTCTGGTGCAACCAATTACCTTCAGAAGTCACATAATTAGTGAAATGATGTCACATGTGCAATCTAAGTGTCACATGATCTGTCATTACATATACACACTTTTTTGAAAGGCCCCAGAGGCCGCAACACCTAAGCAAGAGGCACCACTAACCAAACGCTGCCATGAAGACCAAGGAACTCTCCAAACAAGTAAGGGACAATGTTGTTGAGAAGTACAAGTCAGGGTTAGGTTATAAAAAAATATCCAAACCTTTGATGATCCCTAGGAGCACCATCAAATCTATCATAGCCCAATGGAAAGAACATGGCACAACAGCTAACCTGCCAAGAGACGTCCGCACACCAAAACTCATGGACTGGGCAAAGAGAGCATTAATCAGAGAGGCAGCACAGAGACCTAAGGTAACCCTGGAGGAGCTGCAGAGTACCACAGCAGAGACCGGAGTATCTGTACATAGGACGACAATAAGCCGTACGCTCCATAGAGTTGGGCTTTATGGCAGAGTGGCCAGAAGAAAGCCATCACTTTCAGCAAAAAACATAATAGCACGTTTTGAGTTTGCGAAAAGGCATGTGGGAGACTCCTAAAATGTATGGAGGAAGGTACTCTGGTCTGATGAGACTAAAATTTAACTATTTGGCCATCAAAGAAAACGCTATGTCTGACACAAACCCAACACATCACATCACCCAAAGAACACCATCCCCACAGTGAAACATGGTGGTGGCAGCATTATGCTGTGGAGATGTTTTTCAGCAGTCGGGACTGGGAAACAGGTGTGAGTTGAGGAAAGATGGATGGTGCTAAATACAGGAATATTCTTGAGCAAAGCCTGTCCCACTCTGTGTGTGATTTGAGGCTAGGACGGAGGTTCACCTTCCAGCAGGACAATGACCCCAAACACACTGCTAAAGCAACACTTGAGTGGTTTAAGGGGAAACATGTAAATGTGTTGGAATGGCCTAGTCCAGTGATGGCGAACCTTGGCACCCCAGATGTTTTGGAACTACATTTCCCATGATGCTCACCTACACTGCGGAGTGCATGAGCATCATAAAAAATGTAGTTCCAAAACATCTGGGGTGCCAAGGTTCACCATCACTGGCCTAGTCAAAGCCCAGACCTCAATCCAACAGAAAATCTGTGGTCAGACTTAACCACCTAAGGACCAGCCTTGTTTTGGAATTTAGGTGTTTACATTTTTAAAACAGTTTTTTTTGCTAGAAAATTTTATTAGAACCCCCAAAGATTATATATTGTCTTATCTAACACCCTAGAGAATAAAATGGCGGTCACTGCAATACTTTTTTTCACACTGTATTTGCGCAGCGGTCTTACAAGCGCACTTTTTTTGGAAATAATTCACTTTTTTGAATAAAAAAATGAATACAAAAAAGTTAGCCCAATTTTTTTTATATTGTAAAAGATAATGTTACGCCGAGTAAACTGATACCCAACATGTTACGCTTCAAAATTACGCCTGCTCGTGGAATGGCGTCAAACTTTTACCCTCAAAAATCTCCATAGGCGACGTTTAAAAAATTCTACAGGTGGCATGTTTTTCGTTAGAGAGGAGGTCTAGGGCTAGAACTATTGCTCTCGCTCTAACGATCGGGGCGATACCTCACATGTGTGGTTTGACCACCGTTTTCATATGCGGGCGCTATTCACGTATGCGTTCGCTTCTGCGCGCGAGCTTGTCGGGACGGGGCGTTTTTAGAAAAAAAAAATTCTATTTTTCTTATTTATTTTACTTGATTTTATTTATTTTTACACTGTTTAAAAAAAAATTGTGTCACTTTTATTCCTATTACAAGGAATGTAAACATCCCTGGTAATATAAAAAAGCATGACAGGTCCTCTTAAATATGAGATCTGGGGTCAAAAAGTCCTCAGATCTCATATTTGGACTTAAATGCAATAAAAAAAAAAAAAAAAAAGAAAAAGAAAAAAAAAGTCATTTAAAAAAATGACACTGAAAAAATGTGGCTTTAAGACGTATGGGTGGAAGTGATGTTTTGACGCCGCTTCCGCCCTGCAGTGTCATGGAGACGGGTGGGTGCCATCTTTCCCTCACTTGTCTCCATGCACAGCTAGGGAAAGAACGCGATCGCCTCCGCTGACGGCTCCGGATCGCGGCAGAGGGCACTGGATCGCGGCGGGAGTGGGCGCTCTCCCGCCACCGATAAAAGTGATCTTGCGGCGAATCCGCCGCAATGACCACTTTTATTTTGTAGCCGACCGAAAACAGGGATACCGGGGTTATGGCAGCTAGCTGCTGCCATAACAACGATATCCGCCCCCCAAGTAGGGATGTATATGTACACGCGGCGGTCGGCAAGTGGTTGATTGCTGTTCACAAATGCAAACCATCCAACTGAAGAAGCTGGAGCAGTTTTGCAAGGAGGAATGGGCAAAAATCCCAGTGGTAAGATGTGGCAAACTCATAGAGACTTATCCAAAATGACTTGGAGCTGTGATAGCCGTAAAAGGTGGCTCTACAAAGTATTGGCTTTAGGGGTTGAATAGTTATGCACATTGACTTTTTCTGTTATTTTGTCCTATTTGTCATTTGCGTCACAATTAAAAACAAAAAAACATCTTCAAAGTTGTGGGCATGTTCTGTAAATCAAATGATGCAAATCCTCAAACAATCCATGAAAAATGCCAAGGGGGTGACTACTTTTGCAAAGCACTGTACTTTGGAGATGGGTCAGGGTGGCCATATATTATTCAATTTTCCTTTAGGGCTCAAGCACACAGGACGTTTATACAGCTGCTGTTAGGGGCGTTTGACTTTTTTTTAACTTGCCTCTAAAAGCTCCTCCATGTTAGACTATGTGTCCATGAGCACAAACTTTCAGAGGCGTTTAGAGGCATAAGCGATATACGTTGGCTGTTTGAAGAGGGATATCTTTGTTATGGCAGCAGCTAACTGCCATAACCCCGGTATCCTCTTCTTCAGCGAGCGGTTTCCGATAATAGTGGTCTCTGTGGCGCATTCACCGCAAGATCACTTATGGGCGGCGGGAAAGGCGCCGTGTGTGGTATGGAGACGAGTGAGGGGAAGATGGCCCCCACCCGGCTCCATACCATTGCAGGGCGGAAGAGATGTCAAAACGTCACTTCCACCCATAGCTCTTAAAGGGCCATTTTTTTTATTGCATTTTTGTGTAAATATGGGATCTGGGGTCTTCTACCGCCTGTGGAAAAGAATTCCAAATCCTTACGCTCTTATGCCTCGTACACACGATCGGACTTTCCGACAACAAAACCGTGGAATTTTGTCCGAAGGGTGTTGGCTCAAACTTGTTTTGCATACACATGGTCACACAAATGTTGGCCAACAATTACGAACGTAGTGACGTACTAGACTTTTTTGGTTAAGTTCTATTGGCAGATAGCATGTCAAATATATTTATTTTTTTCATGCACAATAAAAAAATTGTGGAGAATAATACTTGGCTATGTGTTTTACTTCAAATGACAGTTTGGGAGTAGGCAGTTACATTTTAAAAAATGCAATGTAAAATTGACAAGGGACACCAACATAGTTGTAACTTTGATCTTAAAAACTACGGGATAATAGTGTTGTGGTAACTTGGACAAATAAAAAAAAAACCCATAATATTATTCTTGATATCACTAGAAAAAAAAAAGCCTTTGAAAATTTGTTTGCAATAACTCCATCAGTATCACCAGCAAAACAGCTTCATTATTATCCCATTAAAGAAGAGAATGTGCGCTGCATTTGGAGATTTCACAATTTGCCACGTCACGAATGTTAATTCTCCATTACAAACGCTAGTTTACAAGACCGACCGCTTCTGCTTCCGGGCATACGTGTTTGTACTTTGGACTTTTGTCCGACGGACTTGAGTACGCACGATCTGAAAATCCGACAACACACATTTGTTGGCGGAAAATTTGAAGACCTGCTAGCCAACATTTGTTGGCGGAAAGTCCGACAACAAAAGTCCGATGGAGCATTCACACGGTCGGATTTTGCGCCAACAGCCTGACAGCCAACATTTCCCTTCGGAAAATCAGATCGTATGTAGGGGGCTTTATGGTAAAGAACCCTCTATGCAGTTAAGGTTAAACCACTTTTCTAATTTACTGAATGGCCGCGTGTCTTATTAAATTCACTTTCGCGAAAAAATGTTATCCCTATTGTGGGGTCACCAGTATGGGTATTTGTACATTGAAATCAGATCCCCTCTCAAGCGTCTCTTCTCCAGAGAGAACAAGTTCAGTGCTCGTAACCTTTCCTCATAACTAATATCCTCCAGACTCTTTATTCGTTTTGTTGCCCTTCTCTGGACTATCTCCAGTTCCAGCACATACTTCCCGAGGACTGGTGCCCAGAACTGGATGGCATACTCCAGGTGCAGCTGGACCAGAGTCTTGTAGAGTGGGAGAATTATCATTTTATCTCTGGCGTTAATCCCCTTTTTAATGCATGCCAATATTGTTTGATTTGCTTGCAGCAGCTTGCCTGTCATCTACTAGGACCCTCAGGTCCTTTTCAATCCTAGATTTCCGCAGAGGTTCTCCCCCTAGTGAGTAGATTGCATTCATATTTTTGCCACCCAAATGCATTATTTCAAATTTTTCTACATTAAACCTCATTTGCCATGTAGTTGCCCACCCTACATTAATTTGTTCAGATCTTCTTGCAAGGTTTCCACATCCTTCGGAGCAGTTATGGCCTTGCTTACCTTAGTATCGTCTGCAAATACTGAGAATAAGCCGTTTATCCCATCCTCCAGGTCGTCTATGAATAAATTAAATAAGATTGGATCCAGGACAGAACCCTGGGGGGTCCCACTTTCCACCCCGGACCATTTCAAGTACTCCCCATTTATCACTGCACTCTGAACTCACCCCTGAGTAGCCAGTTTTTAATCCATGTACTCACCCTATGGCTCATGCCAACAGACCTTACTTTGTACAGTAAATGTTTGAGGGAAACTGTATGAAATGCTTTTACAAAATCCAGATTCACAACGTCTATGGGTCTTCCCTTTATCTAGATGGCAGCTCACCTCCTCATAAAAGGTTATTAGACTGGTTTGGCAAGAAAGATTCTTCAGGAATCTATGCTGATTATCGCTAATGATACCAATGTCATTACTAAAATCTTGTATATAGTCCCTTATCATCCCCTCCAAAGAGTTGCATACTATTGATGTTAGGCTAACTTGTCTGTAATTCCCAGGGATGTATCATGGCCCTTTTTTAAATATTGGTGCTACATTGGCTTTTCTCCAATCAGCTGGTACCATTCCAGTCAGACTGTTCGTAAAATTTAGGAACAATGGTCTGGCAATTACTTCACTGAGTTCCTTAAGGACCCTCGGGAATTACAGAGAAGGGAGAAGGCAGAGGCAGAAGTTAAGATATTAAAAAAACAGCTAGCAGTTGCTTCAGAGTGTGTGCGTTCAACTGCTATTCGGGCTGATGATTTACAAGAGCGGTGTGCAGCACTCATGACCAAATCAATTAATGCCTAAGAAAAAGGAAGGGCCGTAAACCTGTTAGTAAAGCCAGGGTACGTACCATTGTCACATCCCAAAATTGGGATTGTGAGGATGTGCTCTCCTCAAATGATAGTGAGGATGAGGAGATAGAGTTTGATATTTCGCATGATGATCTGCTAGTGCGAAAGAAAAAGTATGTCAGTCCTCTCATTACTAAGCATAGGAAACGGCAACATGATGGAGAGGATATGGCAGATGGGGAGGTGCATTATCGCAACCCCAGAGATGTAGAGTTTGAAGTAGTACGGGAATTTACACAAACTGAACTCCATGAGCTGGCAAAACAATACAAACAAAGGTCTAGGGAGCCCCTATTGACCTGGCTCTTACGCTTATGGGATGAAGGGGCAGACAGTGTTGTTTTGTCAGGTAAAGAAGCAGTGACTATGGGAGTGTTAACCCATGGTCCACAATTGCGTCAGGCAATGCAAAAAGCCCGGGAGTTTAGCGTGAATTTTTTAGACCTCGTGAGAGATGGAATAGTCTGAGTTTACGCTAGTCCTACTGACCTGGAAAATACCTACTCATGGAGAGCAATAGGAGAGGGTATTTCCAGGTTACGCGAGATGGGTTGTATAACCGGAATAAATACGTTTCCAGAATGGTTGGGTCCAGATATGGAACCCTTTACGTCTGCTCTGCGCTCTAAGCTGATGAAGTCTGCGCCATTTAATCTCAGGGCTCCATTATTGTCCTTGTTGGGAGGCCTGGGATTAAACAGCAAGATTCATGAAGCCACTACCCTTTTAGGCCAGTTGGGGGAGCTAGAGGAGACTAAAACAAAACCTGTCAGGGCAGTAGATAAGGTCAAGGCTGGACAGGAAGAATACAAGCAGAAAAGAACAGAGAATAAAGGGAATGGGGTAGAGAAGACAGGAGGTGAAGAGAAAACCAGGCTAGTTATTTCTAGGAAACAAATGTGGGTGGTCCTATTAAAGGCAGGGGTACCTAGAGATGAGATAGATGAAATTTCTACTGCAGAAATGCTGAAGAGGTGGAAATATTTAGTAAGGAAAACTGTCAGGGTTAGAAACACTACTCCTAGTGCAGATAACATCAGCCTGGACTTAGAGAAAACAGAACAGACCCCTCCTGTTAGCCCCAAACCAATTCCCAAAACTGAACATGAACCTAAACCCAAATCCCTTTATCCGAGGACTTAGAGAGAATCAGAAGGGGATTGGGAGGTTCCTTATCCTTTATGAAGGGAAGGTGAGTCTCCTGTAATAGCCGTGAGGGCAGTGACAGCAGTAGACCGACGCCGATTAGCACCTATCACTGTATGGTGGAAGGAAGTCATCTTCTCCTACACATGTAATAGCTTTAGTTGATAGCGGAGCCGAAGTTACACTTTTGCAAGGAAATCCTTCCCATCACAAAGGAGAATTGATTTATGTAGAAGGTTTGGGAGAGAAAACTACACCAGCAGTTAGGGTATGGGTGAAATTGGCTATTGGCAAGGGATCAGGATTTATGACAAATGTTTTGGTATCAGAGTTACCCGAAAATATTCTTGGGATGGATGTACTTCAAGGTCAGTCAATTCAGACTGAAAGAGGTACATTCACATTCGGGTATCCTTATAAAGCGTATCTGGCAAGGGCGGTGAAGGCTGTGGTCAGAGGTCATGCGAAATGGACCCCTGTCTACATTCCTCCACCAGAGAAGCCAGTCTCTCTCAAGCAGTACAGACTTCCTGGAGGCCACAAAGAAATTGGGGAGACCATTCAAGAATATTTAAAAGTAGGGATCCTTAGACCTGCTGTAAGTCCTTTCTCATCTCCGGTGTTCCCAGTAAAGAAACCCGATGGGACATATAGAATGACTGTGGATTACAGAGGTATAAACAAAGTGGCACCTCCATTGAAGTCAGCTGTACCAGATATGATCTCAATTGTTGAGAAAATTGCTAAAGATGCAGGAGAATATCATGCTGTGATAGACCTGGCTAATGCTTTCTTTTCGATTTTAATAGACCCAGAGTGTAAAGACCAGTTTGCTATGGTGTGGGACGGCCGCCAGTACACTTTCACCGTGCTTCCTGAAGACTATGTTCATTCTCCAACGATTTGTCAGGGACTGATTGCCCGAGATTTAAGTACCCTGAATTTGAAAGTCGCTGTGTTTCACTACATTGATGACATCATGATCTCTGGGACAAAAGAAGATGTAACTGAAGCACTGCACCTGCTGATAGAGCACTTGGAGAACAGAGGGTGGGCTATCAACAGAGACAAAGTCCAAGGACCTGCCACAGAAGTGAAATTCCTGGGAATGATGTGGACTGAGCCGCAGAGGAAAATTCCAGAGACAGTTGTGCAAACTATCCAGGCGCTGTCGCCCCCTACTACCAAAAAAGAGGCACAGAAGTTCATTGGAGTTGTGGGGTTCTGGAGATCTGGAGATCGTTCATCCCACATCTTGGACTGATTCTGAGGCCTATATATAATGTCACCAGAAAAAAGACTGCGTTCTCATGGGGTTCAGAGCAGCGGACTGCATTCCTGGCTGATAAAGAAGCTATTTTGCAGCATCAGGGATTAGGACCCGTGAGACAAGGAGTACCATTTCAGCTGGATGTAGTGGAGCAGAATGGTACCATATCTTGGAGTCTATGGCAGCCAAATGAAAAGAAAGGACTGAGAGCAATACCCATTGGATTTTGGTCCTAACAACTGACAGGGGCACAGAAGAGATACATGCCCCTAGAGAAGTACCTGTTTGGGGCCTACACAGCACTTCAACATGTAGAGACCATTACAGCAAAGGACACAGTCACCATCCATACTGCACTGCCAATAGCAGGATTGGTGAGAGATAATGGACTGACCACTAGGGAAGCTGTAGCCCAGAACCAGACACTGATGAAATGGAAGTGGTGCCTTCAAGAAAGAGGGGGTATTGCAGCTGGGGATGTTAGAGACGTTTCAAAACAGTTGGCAGGGCTTGTCACTTTTACCAGCACCCGGCCAGAAGAAGAAATTCCTGTGCTGCAGTCATCCCCCATTCAAGAGGCTCCACCCTTTGAGTCTCTGTCAGAAGACCTGAAGGAGTCAGCGTGGTTTACTGATGGTTCAGCCATAGTCACCTCGTCTGGACGTAAATGGACAGCAGCAGCCTACAACCCAAGTACAGACACAGTCCTGCAGGAGACCGGAATTGCAGAGTCCAGTCAGTATGCAGCACTGAAAGCTGTGGTGATGACTCTTCAGGAAGATCCTTCTTCCCATGTCACTATCTACACTGACAGCTGGGCGTTTTTTAAAGGACTGACAACTTGGATGCCCACGTGGAAGTTCAATGAATGGATGATTCATGGAAAGGTGGTGTGTGGAGGCAAGGAAGTCTGGGACTACATCTGGAAGGAAGCTCACTCCTGCACCATAAAAGTGGGGCATGTTGATGCACATGTTCCCCTAGTCCCAGACTTTGAGAACTATAAAAGAGTTGAGATGAAATCGCTAAAGTGAAGGCAGTTGTGCCAGTTGATCCTGTCTTGATGAACTTGGCCAACTGGGCCCACAAGCAATCTGGACATTTGGGGCAGAAAGCAACATATGAATTGCACAGCAGAGAGGATTGCCTATATCCATGGACATGATAAAGACTGTAATAGGGAACTGTACAATGTGTGGAGAAGTGTGACAATGGCCATCGCAAAAGTACTCCACCGGGTCGATTAAGAGGGGCGAGAGGCCTGCCGAGATCTGGCAGATCAACTTCATCGGTCCCCTGGACAATGGACTGAGATATTGTTGCACTGCAATGGACACCTATTCAGGACTTATGCTTGTTCATCCTTCCAAACGTGCAGATCAAGCCGCAACGCTTCAACTGCTCCAGAAACTTGTCGTTGCTTATGGTTGTCCCAAACAAGTCCAAAGTGATAACGGCTCACACTTCACCTGGATCAACAGTGGGCCAAAGATTCTGAAGTGTACTGGTTGTGCCACATCCCATACCATCCACAGGCAGCTAGTTTGATTGAAAGATACAACGGGCTATTGAAGGACCAGATAAGCAAACTTACACCCACACATACACTAAGGGGGTGGGATGGGGTCCTCACACAGGCAGTCATGTTGTTAAATTCTAGGCCAATAGCCAAAAGCACACCATATGAGAGGATGGTAGGGACTGGGGCACAGATTCCACAGCTGGAATGCAGAGTTCAGTATTTATGTAAGGTTCCTGAAAAAACAGGACTTAACAGATACCATGTTACTGCTTCCCATGACATAGAAACCAAGAGTGACGTATCTGAAGCTGAAGCCTATCTAGGAATGAGAGGGAATCTGGCAGGAAGGTTTGAAGTTATATTTGCATTGACAGATGAGCTTCAAGACAGTGGCTGGGACTCTGACTGGTTAGTGGATACTTCTCAGCAAGAGTGGAAAGTGAAGCTACATAACAGCAAACCTTCCAAAATAAACAGCAGTGATCTTCTGTGAAATATCAGTATATTTCCTCTCCTCCCTAATGATGTTCTTTGGGAGGGTCATAAGTGGGTACAGACAGGGGGCAAAGTGTTAGTCAGATATCCAGGCAAGAAGCCATTTAGAGGAGAGATTGTAGCTGAAGGGCTTGGATCTACTGTTTATGTTATTATTAGAAGGAACAGATAATCCGCTTTTTTTTACCACTCCACAGGCTCCGATTTGATCCATAGGACATGATGGAAAGAATGACGGAAGATCGCAAGAGCTTTGGAGAGCAAGGCCTTTGATGTATTACAAGCCTGGACTTGTTTCTAAAGAACTTTGGAATGGACTTTCTAATGAACTTTTTAGTTAAAGACTGAAACACCTTCTCAATGACAGAAATATGGGAGGTGTTGCATTCAAGGAAAATTATTGTTTAGAATGAGTTTTCTTAGTAAACAAGTGATTTTCTATATGGAGTCTGAAAGAAAAAAAAAAAAACAAAAAAACTAGGGCGGAATGTGTTGCGATTGTTAAAAATATGATTTTTATATTAATTAGACATAAGATACATGGGACAATTCTACAATAGTGAGTTGGTCAGATTACTGTCAGTTTTTTGGCTTGAGTAGATTTCTCAAACAAATGCTGTGTTATACAATGGGGGTAGATATCATTGTTGTATTCAATTGACAGTTCACTTAACAGGCTATTGTCTCTATAGCTACAGTAAACAAGTAAGACATTACTTGTTTGAGATTCTTTCAGCTCTCAAACTGAAAGAATGACTGTTAGTTTTGGTTTGAGTAGACAATGGTACGTAGATACCATTTTTGTATTTAATTGACAGTTTTCAACAGTCCATTGTTTCTACAGCTACAGTAAACAGGTATATTTTCTGTTTGGTAACTATGGTAAACAGCCTGACACAAAAAAGGGGTGAGTAGACACACACACACACCATCATGCTGTAACATCAGAAGCCACCCATGATAGAAGAACAGTGCGTGATTGAAGAATCGTTGCCAATGGAGATCACGAACCTACAGTAACAGAAGATAAGTAACCTTTAAGTGTATTTGTACTGATATAGACCATAGGCTGTTCATTTGATAGGTATTTTGCTTGTTATAGATATCTGTCAGTCTTGTATTGTATTCCTAAGATTGTAATAGTTTTGTATGTACAGCATCTTTGTATAGTAAAAGCACATTTACACACTGCAGAAATCTCAGCTTCCTTGCTTATACAACAGAGTAACCTTGCTAGATGGACGCAAGCAAAACATGCTCTAAGATTTCCAAATCCATTTCCTGCAGCTGTGATCTGACTTCGTGTCAGAGGGTAGCAAGATTTGTTCTCCATGTTCCCACTGTATGTAGGAACATACCCGCTACTGCTCACTTCTGAGATAGACTAAGGACTATTGGATATGTAGTGTACATAGAGCAGTTCACATAACTAACATGCATTGCTTGTTCCAAACAAAAAGGTGCGGGGGAAAAAGGAGAGGTTCAGGAGCGTACAGAGGACATTAAATAGATGTTACAATAAGAAGCGATTTGATGGAAAAAATAGATTTAGGCCACTTTCACACTGAGGCGCCTTACAGGTATTTTAGTGCTAAAAATAGCGCCTCTCTTGTCTCTCCAGTGTGAAATCCTGAGTGCTTTCACACTGGGGCGGTGCGCTTGTGGCAAAAAGTCCTGCAAGCAGCATCTTTGGGGCGATGGAGGAGCGGTGTATACCGATGGAATACATGGGCAGTGCTGCCGAAGCGCCTGCAAAGCGCTCTGGCAGTGGCGCTACAAGGGCGCTATTAACCCCTTATTCAGCAAGCAGCTAAAATGGCGGGAAAAGCTAGCGCCGCTTTACCGCCGACGCCCTCACCGCCCCAGTGTGAAAGTAGCCTAATGGAGCTGAATAAAGCAGTGGATGTGTATATATTATTTATGGTGAATAAGGATATCATGTGTTGTCACTTTAAGTAGAGTACAGCTTCTTATCATACCGCTCAGATATCCACCCTCCCAGTTCCAGGACATGACCTCTTGTACTAAACACTTAAGTACTGCTGACGTTCTGCATACCTCTTCCTAAACCTTTGGTGTATTTAAACTTTTCATGCATGTCTTCTTTCTGTCCTTTCTGAGCCGGACAAACTGGTACGGTTCCAAGTTTTGTGTAAAAATTTTTTTAGTCTACTAGCAAATAGCGCAAGCTAACTGTCTCCACTAAAATAATCCAATAGATCTGTACAATATGTACATATGTGCAATTTAGAAAACTGTTTTTAAACATCGATTTTTAGGGACAATATGTCATCGCCATCAGAGGGCAGGCGTGTTTTAAAGGAGATCTGTCACAAGAGAAATCTTCTGACTTCAGTACTTTCAGTCACTGCCCAAGAAAGGAATGTGAATCAGACTTCACTTCCTGCATGCTTGTTCTGGGTCACTGACTCGCAGTACTGAGGCCAGAGGGTAAGTAGGACCGTGGCAGCACACATTTTTCTCATGACAGACTACCTTTACCCCTCTTCCGTCCTCTGATGTGGTTAACGCATCATTAACAACAATGCATTAAAATATTAAAATTATGTTGTGGATTTTCTATCACTTTCTGTTCTAGTGAAACAAAGAGTAAGCCCAGGTTCACACTGAGCTGCGGGAATAAAGTCGTGCACGTGAACTTGCATGATTTCACTCCTGCATGTAAGTCCCAATTTCGGCGGCGACTTCACAAACATCTGTGTGGGTTTCTGCACAGATGTTAATGGAAATTGCACCCCAAGAATCGCAAAAAGTAGTACAGAAACTACTTTTTAAAATTGGTGCAGTGCCGCAAATGCAGCGCTGCACCGATTAGGATGGTGCCATTGCTGCCGATTTGACATGTCAAATCGCATGTCAAAACGCACCAATGTGAACCAGAGCTAAAGCCTAGTACACACTGGACGAATCTCAGGCAACAAATAAAAACTAGCTGACATTCAGCCTGTGTGTATGGCAGCTGGTCCACTTGGCTGGCTTTTGATGGACGAGCATGCTGAAAAACCAGCAGGCGAACCATCTCCCGATCAGCGCTCTCAGCCAATAGCAGTGTTCTGGAGGGGTGCCGCCCCCCTATCAGGACATGAGAGAACAGCAGGGGAGCTTGTTCTACCAACATCTGATTGTTAGTACAATGGCTCCGATCAGAGCTGTCAGTTTTTTTTCGAGTGGAACGAAAAAAAAAAAAACTAGTGGTGTGTACTAGGCTTTAGAATCTGTGGGGACACAAAGAGGAAAAAAAAAATTAAAAACAAAAACCTTGAAAAGGGGTTATAAACCATCTGCACTTTGGTCTAGAAATTACTTTAAATGCAGGTTGCAAAAAGTTGAAGTCTAGGTCTATTGGTGCCATGCTATCATATCAACTAAGCAAGTACTTCAAGGATGCCCCAGAAAGGTAATATTTTATTTACAACTTACTCCAATACAGCACCGAACAAATTCAGAGGTTTTAGTAACAGTGGCCTCTGAAATTTCGCTTTATTTTTCTGAGAACTGGTCTGTGTGTAGCAAACCCTGCTCCTATTCACTGCTATCCAGGACTCTATTAGTACTGGCCATACACACTGGGCTGAATGAGAGAAATTCAAAAAATGCTCTCAGTGGTTGCTCCTGGGACTGTTGCCTCCCACACCCATATAAATCAATCAATGAGGCCACCCATCATTCTTTAGGACCAGTAGTGGGAACAGGAACATTGAGGTTGATTTCCTAAAACCTCCAACTTCAGCTTGTTCGATTAAGCTTTGACAAAAAAAAAAAAAAACCTGGAAGTTTTTGTAAATAAACTCAATTGTGTCAACTGTGGTGCTCCCAGGGAACTGTGCAATCTATCAGACAGTAGATGCAGGTGCCTGCTTTCCATGTTTGCTGTTTGTTAGTTTTAAACAAACATAAACATACTTTAAAGACTTTTCCAGTTTCAACAAGGAAGAGGAACCTCCCTTCCTGGGGACATGTGTGTTCTTCATGAGTCAGGGTTGTATTACATAGCACTTTACTCAGCAGGTGCAACGGTGAGATGAGGCTGCACAGAGCCAAGCGAGTGACACACCTTCCTATGCACAGAAGCGGTCTGTGAAAATGATGAAGGAAAAACAAAAGGACATGCAGTATTTAGATGCATTGTATAGCTAGGCTAAACAGTGTGAGGTGTGTTCCCTAATTGGATCGAAAAAGCATCTTCTCACTCATGCATATCCCAGGACACTGGAGCTGCTTGACACTTTATGGAGGGGAAACCTATCCCTAGTTATGGAAAAATACAGATTTCTATTGGCTATCAGACTGGACCTGGAGTACTTCTGCCACCCTAAAGCTGCTTTTAAGTCATTCAAGACACATAAGGCAAGAGATGCGCTTAAAGCAGAACTAAAAAAAAAAAAATCATGAAGGTCCCCCAGGGCTCTCGCCATAATGTGCACAGGATATTTGCACATTAAAGCAAACTTACTACCCAAAGTCTCCCCTTCCAGCAATGAGACATCCATGCTTTCCCCTACAGCCACCGCCAACATCTTCTCCTAGCCTTCTCTCAAGTCTAATATCCTTATTAATCTTGATTGGCTTGCATGGGGTCAACATAACTCCCATGAATGCACATGGGAGTTACTTTATTCCTGCACCCACGACGAGCAAAGATTGTACACAGAGCCATGCATGCGCATCTCCGTGTACAATCAGAAGAAAATTTCTAGCAGGCTGAACAAAAGAAATCTTTACATGTATGCCTGTACAGGTGCTTTGTTGTACTAT
Source organism: Lithobates clamitans (assembly GCA_037952925.1). Taxonomy (NCBI): domain Eukaryota; kingdom Metazoa; phylum Chordata; class Amphibia; order Anura; family Ranidae; genus Lithobates; species Lithobates clamitans. The sequence goes on along the minus strand of JBBGZY010000135.1, from coordinate 16,051,111 downwards.
TCAGTATACAAGGCAGGTAACAAACGTTACCGAATCCAGTGGTGGGGATATTCCTTAAGTTCTATTTTAAGGCAGTTTATAATGGCCTTTTGAACTTTCAAAATGAAAACAGAACACCCCTGAACTGCATTACTAAAGCAAACTTCACAATAGGAAGATGTGATCATTTCTAAGTATAGGAGAGAACATATGTAGCGCACCCCCGCAGTTTAGTAACTCCTCTAGAGTTATCCTGCTTTGAATTGAGAAGTGTTAACTCTGGTACACACTAGCATTTTTTTTTTTTTTTCGTCCAACCCAGCAGGACTGAATGAAAAAAAAACAAACTAACAGCTCAGGAGGAGTTGTTGTACTAACTATTGACGTTAGTACAGCGATCTCAGCCACTGTCTGAGAGCGCTGATCGGGAACCGATCGGCAGACCTTTTCAGTCATGCCCCTTCGACAGAGGGCGGCCAAACATTTTTATTGAACCGGCCTATGCACCCGAGATTTAGCCCGTGTGTACTAGGCTTAATACCTCAACCACACCCTTTACACAAATAAACCAAACCAGTTTAAAATGACCTTGAGTATACTGAAAACTAACCTTACAATAATTTACTACTATGCAATGCAGTCATAAAACAGACCTAAATATGGAGATTTTTCACTAAAAGGTGACTGGGCATGGATTTCACCATGTTTATCACTTGACTTGAAGAGTCCAAACAAGAATGATACAACTTCAGGGAGCTAGGCTGCCTTTGAGACTCAGGGATGGCCCTGCCAAATCAAAAGTTGCCTGCTAGGCTTTGCTATATATATATATATATATATATATATATATATATATATATATATATATATATATATATATATATATATATATATATATATATATATATATATATATATATATCCATCCCTCAAAAATTCCACTCGCCTGCCCGCATTTTGAAGGCTGGCGAGTGTGGGCTGCCTGGGAGCGCGCCATCGCCCAGCGGGTTGTATGCGAGTCCTCCTCCAATCGCTCGCAGAGGGGAAGAGAGAGGAGAGATCCGGCTGGATGATCAGAGTGCGAGGGACATCACTAGCAGCTTTCATTTCAATAGCCGAGTGTTCCCCGGCATTCGCTGTCACACACAGCCCCACCCTCTGGTCCCGGGGAATGTGATAGACAGATCACCCATCCAATCCCAGCACGAGTGACGTGTATCAAAGCTCTCCTGACAGGGGGCGGGGCTGTACGGGAACATGGCAATTGAAATGAAAGCGGTTCCAGTGATGTCCCTCGGCGCGCTTATCATCCGGCCGCCAATGCTTTTCCTCTCCTCTGCCCCCCTGCATGATGGACACGGGTAGGCAGCATTGGTGGACACGGGCGAGGCAGCATTGGTGGACACTAATAAAGTTGCTTAATTCTGCATAAAATATTTTAAGTGTCATTTCATGAGATAATTCATAAGGGTATGTTTAGGGGTGGAACTAGAGGCGGGGCAACGGGTGACGAGTAACCCTTGAGGCTTGGCTAGTAGCTCAGGACTTGAAATTTTGAGCCCTGTATGTATATATATATGTATATATATATATATATATATATATATATATATATATATATATATATACATATATATATATACACATATATATATATATATATACATATATATATATACACATATATATATATATATATATATATATATATATACACACACACACACACACACACACACACACACATATAATATATATACACACATATATATACACACACATACATATATGACAACACTGAAGAAACGACACTTTGCTACAATGTAAAGTAGTGATTGTACAGCTTGTATAACAGTGCAAATGGATGTCCTTTCAAAACTCAACACACAGCCATTAGTGTCTAAACCGCTGGCAACAAAAGCGAGTACACCCTTGAGAAAATGCCAAATTGGGCCCAAAGTGTCATTACTTTGTGTGGCTACCATTATTTTCCAGCACCGTCTTCACCTTCTTGGGCATGGAGTTCACCAGAGCTTCACAGGTTGCCACTGGAGTCCTCTTCCACTCCTCTATGACAGCATCACAGAGATGGTGGATGCTAGAGACCTTGCGCTCCTTCACCTTCCGTTTGAGGATGCCCCACAGATGCTCAATAGGGTTTAGACACAGAGGCATGCTTGGCTAGTCCATCACCTTTACCCTCAGCTTCTTTAGCAAGGCAGTGGTCATCTTGGAGGTGTCTTTGGGGTCCTTATGTTGGAATACTGCCCTGCGGCCCAGTCTCCGAAAGGAGGGGATCATGCTCTGCTTTAGTACGTCACAGTACATGTTGGCATTTATGGTTCCCTCAATGAACTGTAGCTCCCCAGTGCCGGCAGCACTCATGCAGCCCCAGGCCATGACACTCCCACCACCATGCTTGACTGTAGGCAAGACACACTTGTCTTTGTACTCCTCACCTGGTTGTCGCCACACATGCTTGACACCATCTGAACCAAATAAGTTTATCTTGGTCTCACCAGACCACAGAACATGGTGCCAGTAATCCATGTCCTTAGTCTGCTTGTCTTCAGCAAACTGTTTGCAGGCTTTCTTGTGCATCATGTTCAGAAGAGGCTTCCTTCCGGGACGACAGCCATGCAGACCAATTTGATGCAGTGTGTGGCGTATAGTCTGAGCACTGACATGCTGACCCCCCACCCCTTCAACCTCTGCAGCAATGCTGGCAGCACTCTTATGTCTATTTCCCAAAGACAACCTCTGGATAGGACGCTGAGCACGTGCACTCAACTTCTTTGGTCGACCATGGCGAGGCCTGTTCTGAGTGGAACCTGTCCTGTTAAACTGCTGTATGGTCTTGACCACCGTGCTGCAGCTCAGTTTCAGGGTCTTGGCAATCTTCTTACAGCCTAGGCCATCTTTATGTAGAGCAACAATTCTTTTTTTCAGATCCTCAGAGAGTTCTTTGCCTTGGGGTGCCATGTTAAACTTCCAGTGACCAGTTTGAGAGAGTGAGAGTGATAACACAAAAGTTAACACATCTGCTCCCCACTCACACCTGAGACCTTGTAACCAATGAGTCACATGACACCGGGGAGGGGAAATGGCTAATTGGGCCCAATTTGGACATTTTCACTTAGGGGTGTACTTACATTTGTTTCCAGCCTTTTAGACATTAATGGCTGTGTGTTGAGTTATTTTGAGGGGACAGCAAATTTTCACTGTTATACAAGCTGTACACTCACTACTTTATATTGTAGAAAAGCGTAATTTCTTCAGTGTTGTCAAATGAAAAGATAATAAAATATTTACAAAAATGTGAGGAGTGTACTCACTTTTGTGAGATAGTGTGCGTGAGTGCGAGTGTGTGTGTATATATGTGTATGTATAGGGTGTCCTGTGCCCTATCCCCTCTCTCCCACATTTTCCTGTTTGTGAGAAATAAACTTCTCCCCTTTTAAGCATAAAAGTGACTGGCGCCCAATTTCTATCTTGTTCATCACCCACTATGCCTAGTAACCTGCACCCTGAGGATGTAGGTCAGCCCTCACTGCCTCTGAGGGTCACCATCAGGCTCCCAGAAAGTTGGGGTAGGCGCTACACTAGTCTTTCAGCTTAATAGCTTGAACTTCAGATAGATAGACCTGATATACAAGATATGATGGACGACCAGGTCCATACTGAGAAGTAGAGATGGCAAATGATGACTGACAAAATTTGCCTTGACATAGTGAGAAGTCACAACAATTGGCTCGAGTCCTTGCCTTAAATGATTGAGAGGCGTATACAGAAATATACTCACTCTGAAGTTGTTGCCGACTGTTTATGAATCCTGTTGTCCTCTCCCTGATGTGATAGTGGCCGGGGGTGAAAACTGACAGTTTCTCTGAGATGTTGCTGACTGTTAAAGAGGGCGCCATCCTCTCTCTGAGGTAATGGTGACAGCATATGAAGCTGACAGCCTTATTGGTTGTTAAATATGGCTGTGGCCATCTCTCTGAGGTAATGGTGACCACAGTAGGACAGGAAAATCAACCAGGCTCAGTGCTCCAATTCCTGCATCCTTTATCTTCACTGGTCTGCCACAAAGTCCAACTCACTCATATCTATAGACAGGGGCTGTAAAACAGTGCATGCCCGATGCTTCTTTAGACATAACTGAGCCTAGAAGCAACACATCCCCAGTGCTCCTTTAGATATGACAGTCTAGGGGCAGCACATCACCAGTGCTCCTTTCGATATGACAGTCTAGGGGCAGCACATCACCAGTGCTCCTTTAGATATGACAGTCTAGGGGCAGCACATCACCAGTGCTCCTTTAGATATGACAGTCTAGGGGCAGCACATCACCAGTGCTCCTTTAGATATGACAGTCTAGGGGCAGCACATCACCAGTGCTCCTTTAGATATGACAGTCTAGGGGCAGCACATCCCCAGTGCTCCTTTAGATATGACAGTCTAGGGGCAGCACATCCCCAGTGCTCCTTTAGATATGACAGTCTAGGGGCAGCACATCCCCAGTGCTCCTTTAGATATGACAGTCTAGGGGCAGCACATCCCCAGTGCTCCTTTAGATATGACAGTCTAGGGGCAGCACATCCCCAGTGCTCCTTTAGATATGACAGTCTAGGGGCAGCACATCCCCAGTGCTCCTTTAGATATGACAGTCTAGGGGCAGCACATCCCCAGTGCTCCTTTAGATATGACAGTCTAGGGGCAGCACATCCCCAGTGCTCCTTTAGATATGACAGTCTAGGGGCAGCACATCCCCAGTGCTCCTTTAGATATGACAGTCTAGGGGCAGCACATGCCCAGTGCTCCTTTAGATATGACAGTCTAGGGGCAGCACATCACCAGTGCTCCTTTAGATATGACAGTCTAGGGGCAGCACATCCCCAGTGCTCCTTTAGATATGACAGTCTAGGGGCAGCACATCCCCAGTGCTCCTCTAGACGTGACAGAGCCTAGCTATATCCCAAGGGCTCCTTTAGAGGTGTCATAGTTTAGCAGCAGCACATCCCTGGTGTTCCTTTACATGTAACAGAGCCTAGCTATACATAAAAGTTCAGACATTCTATGCTAAAAAAAAGATACATAACCAAGACCTACTATATAAATGTTTTGGTTCAATGAATAACCAGATTATTGTAAACCTGTAATAAAAAGTGCAGAGGCTTACTGGATTTTCTTCTGAAAATGGCATTTGCCTGACTGCTGTGTAATCGAACTTCAATACTTTGAGTCACTGACATAGTTCCTTTGCTTTGCAGGAGATCACTTGATTTTTCCTTTATGCACAAGAGGAATATGAAAGCTGCCATTGCCTTTTAATAAGGTTAGTTGCCAGGCTGCCCTGTATTGGTTTAACCACTTCTGACCAGTAACCTATCTATACGTCACTAGATTTCAAGTTGTCCCAGTCTCTTGACCCACTGGGGGTCCCAGTCTCCCATCCCACCGGAAGTCCTGATCGACCAGCCGGCATTTCCGCCGGTTGATCAAAGAGGCAGGCGATCAAAGACCGGAAAGGTGTAGGAACCCAGAAGCGATGAGCTTACATCACTTCCGGTTTCCCTGGAAGTAAACGGCACCATTTTCAAAAATGAAAAGCATTTGATCACACCGAACGAGCGGCGGGGGGGGGGGGGGGGGGGGGCGGTGCTGTTGACTGTCCGCTCTAAAGAACAGGCATCACCCTGGTAAAACCCCTTGAAGCAATATCGGTAATATCAGTCTAATTTGCGACAGATACCGATTTTTCTGAAAATACTGATGATCGGCCTGCAATAATCGGCCTTACCAATGTTTTTTTTTTTAAATTGTGTTTGAAAAACCGCTGCGCAAATACCAAGTGCCATAAACAATTGCAACACTCACCAATTTATTCTCCAGGGCCTCTGCTTTAAAAAATATATAATGTTTGGGGGTTCTAGGAAATTTTCTATCAAAAGATACTGATTGATAAATTGTAAACAAAAAGTGCCAGAAAAGGCCTGGAGCTAAAGTGGGTAAGTTCATACGCATTTTTTATAAATTACAGAGAGAATGAACTCTGACATCTTTTACATCAAGAATCTTCCAGGTCTGTGTTAAAAAAAATACTGAAACTATACATAATCAAGAAACAAGCATCAGAAGGCCAGCAATGGCAGCCCCTCACTTCTCTAATGACAGGAGTACTTTAGGTAAAAAGGTCTCAATGACAAACAGTAGAGACTCCTTAAAAACAGAAAATATCTGCTTATCTCGCTTCTATCGCAATAAAAAAATAAATGTATTGCCTATTGCTTCTGTACTATAAACCAGCAGTTCTGGATAAACAGATGGCCCATGGATCTTTGATGAAACTAAAAAATACAAACACCTTTAAGGGGGGCCTTTTAGCCCACCTCGCCATAACCTGTCTGACAACTAGCATTTTCAGAAGTAGAGCTCAGCACTGACAGCCTCCAGGTTTATCTCATGACAGCTTTCCTTCAAATATTTTATTTATTTAGTAAGAGAAGTGAATTTTCATTTTGCTTGCAGATTGTCAAATGGCACGTGACAACAAAGCCGAAGTATAAGGGAGGCTTTAAAATACAAATTATATTTCTAAAAATGTACTGCATTTGCGTAACATCATCTTTCACATTATACAAAAAAAATTGGGCTAACTTTACACTTTTTTAAAAAAAATTCATTGAAGTGTATTTTTTCCCAAAAAATTGCGTTTGAAAGACTGCTGCACAAATACAGTATGACACAATATTGCAACGATCGCCATTTTATTCCCTAGGGTCTCTGCCTAAAAAATATATATAATGTTTGGAGGTTCCAAGTAATTTTCTAGCAAAAAATATTTATTTTAACTTTGTAAGAAACAAGTGTCAGAAAAAGGTTTAGTCTTTAACCGCTTGCCAACCAGTGCACGACGATATACGTCAGCACAATGGCACGGCTGCGCAAATGGGCGTACCTGTACATCCCCTTTAAGACGCGGCATTGTGGGCGCGCACGTGACCGCCACGTACTCCTTGACCGTGCCCGCAGGTCCAGCGGACTCCATGTCTCGCGATCGTGTCACGGAGCGGCAGAACGGGGAGTTGCATATGTAAACAAGGCATTTCCCTGTTCTGCCTAGTGACATGACAAGGATCTACTGCTCCCTGTCATCTGGAACAGTGATCGCTGTCATGTGAGTGGTAGCCCATCCGCCAAACAGTTAGAATCACTACCTAGGACACACTTAACCCCTTGATCGCCCCCTAGTGTTAAACCCCTTCCCTGCCAGTGTCATTTACACAGTAATCAGTGCATTTTTAGAGCACTGATCGCTGTATAAAATGACAATGGTCCCAAAATAGTGTCAAAAGTGTCCGATATAACGTCGCAGTCACGATAAAAACCTCAGCTCGCCGCCATTACTAATTAAAAAAAAAAAATTAATAATAAAAATGCCATAAATCTATCCCCTATATTGTAGACGCTTTAACTTTTGCGCAAACCAATCAATATAAACTTATTGTGATTTTTTTTTAATCAAAAATATGTACATATCAGCCTAAACTGAGAAAGAAATTAGTTTTTAATATTTTCTGGGGATATTTATTATAGAAAAAAGTAACAGATATTGCTTTCTCAAAATTGTCACTCTTTTTTTGATCATAGTGCAAAAAATAAAAACCACAGAGGTGATCAAATACCACCAAAAGAAAGCTCCATTTGTGGGAAAAAAATTTGTGAATTTGATTGGGGTGCAACGTCGCGCGACCGCGCAATTGTCAGTTAAAGCACCGCAGTGCCGAATCGCAAAAAGTGCTCTGGTCAGGAAGGGGGTAAATTCTTCCGGGGCTGAAGTGGTTAAAGGGTTTGTAAACTCTCGTTTCTTGTTTTTTTTTTAATAACAAACATATCATACTTACCTCCACCGTGCAGTTCGTTTTGCACAGTGTGGCCCCGATCATCATCTTCTGGGGTCCCCCGGCGGCTCCTCCTCGCATCGGTAAACCCCCTGGGAGAAGCGCTCTCCCAGGAGGTTACCTTGCGGGTGCACTCCTGAGTCCAGCATTTGCGTCTATCAGTGTTAAGTTCATCGACTAAAATGACTAAAACATTTCAGTCAACTAAATGAATTCTATTTTAGTCGACTAAAATAAGACTAAAACAAATGAGATGACAAACTAAAATACTAATTTAGTCAAAAGACTGAAGCCTGATTTTTGTCAAAAGGGCGTGTGCAGCATTTTGTCTAGCATACGAACGATCCGCAAATTGTCATTTGACAAACACAAACGTAGTGACGTACTATGAGATCATAAAGAGGAAGTTCATTTCTCAAGCGCCACCCTTTTGGCCCCTTCTGCTAGTTTCCTGGTAGTAGAAGTTTGGTGAGCGTTGAGTTGTGATTTTCAAATCGTACAAAACAAATGCCTTTTAAAATACGTTTGGCATAACTACATGCAAAGCAGCTTCATTATTATCCCATTAAAGAAGATGAGAATTTTGACATTTCAGCAATTGCCGCGTCACAATGAGAATTCTAGATTACGGACAGTAGTTTACAAGACCGACCACTTCCCAGCTGTTCCTCGATTCCGAGCATGCGCGTTTGTAGTTTCAACTTTTGTGTGGCGGATTCCTGTACTGACCATCGGAAAATCAGACGTGGAGGTCACATCAGACAAAAATTTTATAGCCTGCACATGCAGGTTTTGTCTGTGGTAAAAGTCATATTGTCTGTCGAATGCACTGTGCTAATGATCCGAAAATCCGCAGACAGCTCATCTTCAGACTTTTCCCTTCTGATTTTCGTACTGTGTGTGTAACACTAAAACTAAATTTAAATTTGACTTCAAAATTAACACTGATCTGTAGTGCATGTTCATACCTCAATACCATAAATAATAACATATTAGATTTTTCACTCCAGCAGTATCTAATGAGTTTGGAAATTGTAGAGAAATGTTAACTAATGCATTACAATTTAATTACACCCATTCGATTTTAGACAACTAAAATTAGTTTTAGTCGACTAAAATGTACTGGAGATTTAGTCGACATACGACTAAAACTAAAACAATTGCAGAAGACAAAAATGGGACTAAAACTAAAATGCCTATTTAGTCTTAAGACTAAGACTAAAACTAAATTGAAATTTTCTGCCAAAATGAACACTGGTGTCTATAGACACAGAATGCCGGACTCGGCCCTGCCCTCTGGCGCCCGCGTCATTGGATTTGATCAGCAGTGGGAGCCAATGGTTGCGCTGCTATCAATCTATCCAATTAAGAGCCAAGAAACCCGGGCAGAGAGGAAAAATGCGTCTCCGCCAAGGGAGCGAAGGGCTCAGGTGCGTAAAATGGGGGGGGGGCTAGGAAACCGGTTAGCGTCAGAAGCTTTTTCACCTTAATGCATAGGATGCATCACTGTGAAAAAACACGAGCCTGTACAACCCCTTTAAGTGGTTAAACTTCCCTCATGTCAGACGAAGTTCATTCCTTTGATCTAAGAACAAAAAGTTACAATGTTTACAGTTAGGACAATGTTGTGAAAAACTTAACGGGCTGCCCGATTTTTTCCTTTTGACAGCCGAGTGAGCAGAGAACTCGCTAAATTTGTAACATGAACGAATTGGGAAATTCTGCATAGAGATCATGAGTGGGGTAGAATCAAGATCACAATTTTTTAACGATTAATCGTGCAGCTCTAGATACTTGTCACAAAACCCATGATGTAAATTTAGATCTTCCTGAAATAGAGACACCGGATGGGATATACAGCAGGCCTATCAATCAACCTGATCAGATATATGTGGACACGTGCTAGCTGCTGAAGGAAGGGGTCAGCAAATCTGAACTCTGATCCTCTCCTTTAGCAGAGATCATGTGACAGTACACAATGGCATCTGAGCCGCAGCTTGTGCAGCAAGGGTAAGTCTATTAGGGATATACTTACCTTTTATTACTTGAGGAAATGGTGTAGAATGGGTGGGGTTGTGGGGAGGGGCATATGTCCACTAGGTGCAAGAAGAAACAGGTACCCATATGTTCCATACTTACAGACAAAAGACTAAGGCTGTTCATACACTATACAATTTTCTTATTCAATTTCCTTTAGATTTATCTTCAACTATGTAGTGCAAGGGCCTGCCTGATTGCATACAAATTTAAAGGGCTTAAATTTGACCTCATATTTTATGGTTTTGGTAAATCTAAAGGAAAGTTGAACAATAAAATTGTATAGTGTATGGCCAGCCTAAGTAAGTAGTCAAAAAATGTAGAATTGCAAGATTTCTCTGTAGAACAACCATGGAAGTAATGCGTGAAATTCTAAGAAAATCTAACCCTGACAACTGTCTCCTACCCCTTATGACTGCTTCAAGCAACCAGCGGTGTCTGCACAGGGTAAAAGGTAGTTATCGCCAGATTCCAATAATGTCCATGGTGTGTGTATATATATATATATATATATATATATAATAGGATTTTTTAAAACAGCTTACCTGTAAAATCCTTTTCTTTCGAAGGACATCACGGGACACAGAGCCACAGTAATTACTGATGGGTTATATAGGTATCACTGGTGATTGGACACTGGCACACCCTATCAGGAAGTTCAACCCCCTATATAATCCCTCCCCCTTGCAGGGATACCTCAGTTTTGTAGCCAAGCAATATAGTGTATTAGAAGAGGGGCGGGACCTCTGTGTCCCGTGATGTCCTTCGAAAGAAAAGGATTTTACAGGTAAGCTGTTTTAAAAAATCCTATTTTCTTTCTCGAACATCACGGGACACAGAGCCTCAGTAATTACTGATGGGATGTCCCAGAGCAATGCTACCTGAGGGGGGGGGAACCACGACCAAGTAGGGTGCAATCAGACCTGAGGACCCTGTACCGCTGCCTGCAGCACACTACGCCCAAAGGCGATATCCTCATGCCTTCTCACATCCACCTGATAGAATCTGGTGAATGTATGAACTGAAGACCAGGTTGCGGCCTTGCAGATTTGAGCCATAGAGGCCCGGTGATGCACTGGCCAAGAAGCCCCAATAGCCCTTGTGGAATGTGCCCTGATCTGAAACGGAGGAATCTTCTGTTTCAAACCGTAAGCTTGAATGATCAACTGTCGAATCCATTTAGAAATGGTAGCTTTTGACGCTGCCTGTCCTCTATTGGGACCCTCTGGCAGCACAAACAAAACATCCGTCTTGCGGATCTGAGTAGTTGCACCTAGATAGGCCTTAACTGCTCTTACTACATCCAACGAATGTAGAGATCTCTCTTCCGGAGAACAGGGATCTGGAAAAAAGGAAGGTAGAACAATGTCTTGGTTTAAATGAAAATCTGAAACCACCTTCGGTAAAAAACTAGGATGAGGGCGCAGTACCACTCTATCCTTGTGTATAATCAAATAAGGCTCCTTACAGGAAAGAGCTGCTAATTCTGATACTCTTCTAGCAGAAGAGATGGCCACCAGAAAAATTAACTTCCTTGTCAACAAGACCAAAGGAATCTGACTTATTGGTTCAAAAGGCTGTTTCTGTAACACAGCCAGGACCAAGTTCAAGTCCCAGGGGTTTAGGGGCGCTTTAACCGGAGGATTAAGACGCATCACCCCCTGCATAAAATTTCGGACCAAAGAATGCGAAGCAAGTGGCCGCTGAAATAATACTGATAAAGCAGAGACCTGGCCCTTGATGGTACTCAAGGCCAGCTTCATCTCTAATCCTAATTGTAGAAAGTCAAGGATTCTACCTATGACATATTTCCTGGGATGCCAACCTCTGGATTCACACCAGGTTATATAAGCTTTCCAGACTCTATGATAAATCATCCTGGAAGCTGGCTTCCTTGCATTAATCAAGGTAGATATGACAGGACCTGAGAGCCCACGACTCTTCAGAACGTGGGTCTCAATAGCCAAACCATCAAATTTAGCGTTTGTAAGGCAGGATGGAACACTGGACCTTGAGATAACAGGTCTGGGCGTACTGGTAGGGTCCACGGGGGACCTATCGTCATCCTTACTATTTCTGCATACCAAGTCCTTCTGGGCCAAGCGGGGGCCACCAGAAGTACCGACTTCCTTTCCTGCCTGATCCTGCGAAGGAGTCGTGGTAATAGCAGAATAGGCGGGAATGCGTAAATCAGTGAGAACCGATGCCACGGAATCACCAACGCATCCGTCCCGCATGCAAGAGGATCTTTTGTCCTTGCCACAAATCTGTCTTTTGTTGAATCGGGATGCAAAGAGATCTACATCTGGAACCCCCCATCTTTGGCATATGGCCCAAAAGACGTCGGGATGCAGAGACCATTCCCCTGGAAATAACTGCTGGCGACTTAGATAGTCCGCCTGCCAATTCTCTATTCCCGGGATGAAAACTGCCGATATGCATGGCACATGCATCTCTGCCCAGACTAAGATCTGGTTCACCTCCTTTTGAGCAGCTCGGCTCCGGGTGCCTCCCTGATGATTGACATAAGCCACTGCTGTGGCATTGTCGGACTGGATCCTGACCGGACAACCCTGTAGCCTGATAGTCCAGGCTTTTAGAGCTAGATGTATCGCCCGGATTTCCAGAATGTTGATGGGTAAGGTCCTCTCTGTCTTGGACCATACCCCTTGGACCGCAGCCTGTTCCAGAACTGCTCCCCAACCTGACAGGCTGGCATCTGTTGTTACCACCGTCCAGGTAACCGGTAGAAAGGGTTTCCCCTTCTGCAGGTTTTCGGGTATGAGCCACCATCTGAGGCTCTGACGCACCGCATGCGATAGGTGCATCGGAAAGTCTAATGCCTGAACTTTCCTGTTCCAGGTTGACAGAATACTGTGTTGCAGCATTCTTCAGTGAGGGACCCTTCTTGGTCCTTACTGCCAGAATCAGCTCTCTTAAAGCAGCGATTTTTGCCTGGGGTAGAAATATTTTCTCCTGGCTTGTATCTATAATCAGACCTAAATACTCCAGTCTTCTTACTGGTTTTAGGAAAGACCTTTCTAAGTTGAGGATCCAACCCAGGTGTTCTAGATACCTGACTGTGGTCCTCAAGTTTCCATTCAAAGAGGCTACCGACCGGTCTATCAAGAGCAGGTCGTCTAGGTATGCTATGACAGCTATACCCTGAGCCCTTAATCTGGCCAGAGGAGGAGCCAAGATTTTTGGGAACACTCGAGATGCAGTGGCTATCCCGAAAGGCAGAGCCACAAACTGGAAATGGCGCCCTCCTACCTCGAAGCGCATAAAATTCTGATGAGCAGGAAAAATGGGCACATGCAGATATGCATCTCTGATGTCTATTGATGCCAGAAATTCTCCTCCCTGCAGGGTGGGAACTACTGTTCGAATTGATTCCATGCGGAAGGATTGAATCCTTAGGAATCGGTTCAGATCCCTTAAGTCCAGAATGGGCCTGACATCCCCATTTGGCTTTTGGACCGTAAAAAGATTGGAATAGAAACCCAATCCCTGGTCCTTTGCGGGAACTATCATAATGACCTCTTGTGACAAAAGTCGCTCTAACGCTAGAAGGAGCGACTGCTTCTTTTCTGGGTCTCTGGGAACACTTGATCTGAGGAACCGAGGAGAAGGGAATTCCTGAAACTCCAGCTTGTACCCTAAGGTTACCGTGGAGATTACCCATCTGTCCTGGAAGTCCTCCTGCCAGAGCTCTGAGAACTGTCGCAGTCTTCCCCCCCCACTCGAGTGAGCGGGGGCGCCCCCTCATGCAGAGGTCTTAGTGTTTTGCCTAGTAGGCTTCTTTCCCCAGGACTTCTTTTGTCTCTGGGGTTGACTCTTGTCTCTGGACCCCGATGGAGGCGGCCGTCGAGACTGCCTGGAGGCTGAAGCCCCCGGCGCTGGGGAAAGAGTCCGTTTGAAAGAGGGACGCTTACTCTTCTTCTTGACAGGTAAGAGAGTGCTTTTCCCACAAGAGATTCTCTTGATATAGTTATCCAAGTCCTCTCCAAACAACCTTGCACCACGAACTGGAAATCCAGCCAGTAGCTTCTTACATGGTGCTTCGGCTGACCAATTTTTCAACCATAGGATTCTACGTATATGCACCAACCCCAGTGAAAGACGGGAGGTTTGCACGATAGAATCTCTAATGGCATCAACCACAAAGCATAAGGCCGCTGGAAGGTTAGCAAACCCCTGGGCCTGCTGTTCAGATAATACTTTGATGACCTGCTTAACATGGTCTCTTAAGTATTGACAGACTCCAATCGCTGCTACTGCAGGTTGGGCCACTGATCCTGCTAAGGAGAAAACATCCTTCAATAGGGATTCCATCCTTTTATCTACAGGATCCCTGAGCATCTGAGCATTGTCTACAGGACAAGTCAGGCTATTATTTACGGAGGAAATGGCGGCATCAATAGCCGGTATTCCCCACATTTTAATAAACTTTTCTTCCATCGGATAAAGTTTTGAAAACTTTCTCGGCGGAAAAAAACGTTTGTCTGGGTGATCCCACTCAGAATAAATGAGCTTTTCAAGTAAAGTATGAACAGGAAAAGCATGTGCTGCTTGGAAAGGTTTCAGTGACCCCAAAGCAGAAGAGGATTCTTTAGCAGTTTCAGGTATGGGCAACTTAAATGTGGAGCGGACCAATCCAGTTAGGATCTGCACTAAGACTTTCTCCTCTTGGGAAATCGCAGAGGGTCCCTCTCCACCTGATTCCTCCGAAGAGGAATCATCCGTCCCATCCCGATCCTCTGAAAGGGATTCATCTCCTTTATCCCAGAGCTCCTCTGTCTGAGGGTCTTGGGGAACAGAGGAAAGCCTAGTGCGTTTTCTTCCACTGAGTGAAGACGTAATCACGGCCATTAATCTTTCCTCTAGACCATTAATGGTTGAGGAAAAAACCTCTTGTGTAATATATACAGGGGCTGAAGTGCCAGAAGCAGGTGTAGCCCCAATGGCTCTCCCCGGCTAGCCGTCCCTGGCCCATCTTTAGGGGGGGAGGATGCTGCCGACAGGGGGCCCTCAGAACCTGAACGAGATCCCCTAGTGTCTCTGGTTCCTGGGGTGCTTGAACCTCTTCTACCCATAGTGCAAAGCAACAAGGTGTGAGGTATACAAATGAACACTGCCCACTGAGCGATGTAGTCTGGCTAAAAGCCTTGCTACCCAATGCTCAGTCTGGTGTTACTTCAGTAAATGCTGCCTAGGAGAATGCCTGTGTCCCACCTTACATGCGACCGTCAGCTCTGTGTCTCTCAGAAGGCTGAGTGCACCTGTACAGAGTGCCTTTAATAGCCTGCAGTTGGCCTGAGTGGGAGTCTAAGCACCTGTGCTGACGTCCCGCCTCCCCCCTCAAGTTTTGAAAAAAACGAGCGCTTCCCGTGCTGCCGACTCTCCTGTCATGCTTCTGGAGAAAGGCTGGGGATGGGGGGAGGGGAGGGAGGAAGGCTGGTAACAAGATCTGCCTGAGCGGCTATCTTCAGAGATGGTGGCCATTAGGCCGCAGAGCCCGGGTGGTATAACCACTTTCTAGACCCCTGTGGCCCCTCTAGCCTGGGGGGAACATTCAAACATGAGAAATCCCCCTTTCCACCTTACCTGCTTGCAGCCTGCTTGAGATGCTGGGACATAATCAGCGATGCAAAACACCTGAGACAGACAGTCAGCATGTGAAGGTTTGTGCTCTTGGCAGCCCCCGGTGGTCACAATAGGCATAGCATGCATTTACCTTAAAGGAGAAAAGCCACTAGAACTCAAAAATTCTGTGGAATCTCCTCTTACCTTATCCAGCCGCAGGGTGCTGTTTACACAGACCCAATCTTCACCTCTCACGGTGGGCTCCGTTTGAAAAAACCGTCAGAGACTGGGGCCCCCATCAGTAGGGGGATCCAACAGTTCTGAGACCGTAAAGCACCTCGCCAGAAATTAGGAAGTTTAAAGCCATTTTCTGATCTGCGGGGTCCAGCTCTCTAAAAAGAGAAGCATTACGGGTAAAACCTCGTTTCTTCGGACACGAGGCCCGGGTACCATTCAATTCGGCCATAAAAAGACACTTTGAATGGATCCGGTTCGCCTGGCTTGCCCCAGTATAGGATCTTAGGATATTCCCTTTGGAGCTCAGCACAGGACATCTTTACACGTCCATCACCTAAGACACTGGCGTAAAAACTGAGGTATCCCTGCAAGGGGGAGGGATTATATAGGGGGTTGAACTTCCTGATAGGGTGTGCCAGTGTCCAATCACCAGTGATACCTATATAACCCATCAGTAATTACTGTGGCTCTGTGTCCCGTGATGTTCGAGAAAGAAATATATATATATATATATATATATATATATATATATATATATATATATATATATATATATATATATATATATATATATATATATATATATATATATATATATATATATATCAGGAGATCTGCTATTATCCAACAAACTGTTTTACCCTAGCACCACCAAGTTATCTAAAGTCCTTGTATACCACAATATTGCTAATGTTATTGAATTTAATAAGTAAATTCTTGTCTCTAATAAAACAATTGTGTTAGGAGATGCGGGTTGTCCACTGTACAGAAAAAAAACTGTGGGCTTTCTATTGAAAGCAGAGATTATCTGTGGCTTATTATGAATAACTGATACTACTTTCAGATGACACTGCAAAATACCGTGGAGCATCTGGCACTTTTGTCGATCTGGTACACTGCTCTTTTTGATACGTAAAAAAATGACTTGACTAATTCCTATTATTGTTAGTGCAATAAAGCAAATGTAACATGGTAGAAACTCAAACTGTCTCTTGTAATAAGGCAAGAGTCTTTAAGGAGGAGCTCCAGTCTCCTACGTAAAAATTGTGGCTGCTGACTTTTAATAAAGAGCTCAAAATCCAGGGATGGTCTCACCCCAGCCAGTTTCTCCTCCTGTTATCTGTTCCTGGTGTTGGCATCTTAACTATGGGCACCCAACTGTGACAGCTTGCGGTATCATAGCCGAATTCCCGCTGAGAATGTGCAAGCTGTGCTGCACATTGTGAATGGTCCCACAGCCTTCTGGGACCTGTCATGTGTCTCAGAAGACTGCGGGGAGGGGTGGGGGGAGTGAGGAGAGCTTTGGCTTCCGATCGCCTAGGTCAGTGATGGTGAACCTTGGCACCTCAGATGTTTTGGAACTACATTTCCCATGATGCTCATGCACTCTGCAGTGTAGTGAAGCATCATGGGAAATGTAGTTCCAAAACATCTGGGGTGCCAAGGTTCACCATCACTGGCCTAGGTGTTCGAAGCAGAAATGGGAGTGGGCATCTGTCAAAATCAGGTACCCCCCGCCTCCCTACTCAAAAGTGCCATCTCACAAACAGGGGTGGGGCCTGAAAGTGGAACCACCCCTTTTGGGTGGAGCTCCGCTTTAACATTCTCTTGGGGAAATTCTCCTGATGCTAACATTTTTTAAAGTATAAGTAAAGGTAAAAGTTTGATTTTTAGTAATTAGAAGGAGAGAGCTGGGGGCAGCTACTCTCATGCACATTGCTGGATTGAGATTGAGCTCAGGTATTAGGGGGCGCTGGCTGCACACAGGATGTTTTTTACCTTCATTTATTGAATGCATGAAGGTAAAAAAAAAACTTCAGCCTTTAGGATCACTTTAACAAGGGTTTTCCTCTAACTTACGGTTTTGTCTATGGGACATGAAGTGAGAGGAAAATCTCTCCAAAAGGTAAAAACTGACCAAAAAAAAAGCCTGACAGGGGTTATACCCCTCCCTTACTCCATCGAAAATAAAATATAATGTTTTGCCCTTAGTTTTACTTTAACATTCTTGTAAGGGTGAAAACAAGTAGTGGTTAGTTATTCCAGTACTGAAAAAAGCGATTTGGTTTAGAAAAAAAAAAAAAAATTGTGCTTCCCCAAGCTATCCCCCTTTAACATTCCCATTACTTCTATATCACACAACTTATGGTCACTTAGTCCCATTGTTATGCATATACCTCTTATAAATGAACAACCCGGGCGCTGGCCACTATAGTCCGTCTCCACTCTCCATCACAAATAAAATAGAATGTGTCAGCCGCACTCTACTCTTAGCTCCTCTTGCCATATTTATTGATTGTCAACAAAGTGACTGCATACAACAATGTCTCCACCTGAAAAGCAAACTTCCTTAATGCATTTCACCACCTCTGGCTTACTCACAAGGAAAGAGGAAGAAATTCCAGCAAGCCAGGAGTTTTGAAATGCATCAAACAAGGTTGCTTTTCAGATGGAGACGTTCTTTACAGTCACTTTGTTGACAATTATTAAATATGGCGAGAGGAGCCAACAGTGGAGTTCGGCTGATACATTCTTTCATATTTAATCCCCTTGTTGTAGTCAGACCATATCCACCCTGCTTAGTTGTCCTTTCCTTATCTCAGAAAGTTGAGAGGTTTGCTTTTACTGTTTGCACACCATGCATATGCACTGCAAAGTGAAGTAACACAAAGCAACAATTCAAAAATAATCTCAGCTGACACAACTAGTGGAAACTAACTGGTTTCCATAGGCTACTGCACTTTTCACTCCCTAATTTAAGAGCCCAAGAGTGTGCTCACAGTGACAGATGATGTTAGCTACAGAATTAGCTCAGTGATGTCACCATCCTTTATCACAGAACAGGACATAACGTCTAGAAATCCAAAAGGTTGCAATGATATTTTACATGCCTAATACATAGCCAAATAATATACTAATATGGAGCTTAAAGTAAAGCTATATTTTGCTTTTGTGTATGTTACCATGATCTTCAAACCCTGCTTGTATTTATGGAATTAGAATATTTTCATGAGATGCCCTCGTCTGTAAATTTCATTTTACAAAGAAAGACATGTGGAAGGATGTGAGAAAGTTACTCTTCCAACAAGAGGAGAAACAGGAAAGGCAGTCCGGCTTACCTCTAACATTGGCCTTGCACTGTCATGTATTGATAAAATGTGAGTAATGTTGTTTTTGTGAAGCTGTTCAATATCACGAGCATCTGTAGGGACAAGAAAAACAAAGTTTTTTGCAAAAAAGTAGAAAAAGGTCATTTTAATTTATTTACAATTATCATACATCTAAAAAGGACTGCTCTAAGCATCAAGCAAAAGCAAAAAGATATTCTAAATTTAACCCAGAGATTAGTCAAATGACCTAGTTAGCCATGCTATCACTTTGCTGAAAGGGGGTTATCTTAATCTTACAAATTATCAGAGTGACATTTTGGCCTAGATTTATTACAGGGTAAAGTGAGATGTAGGTGATGAGATGTGACATACTAGAGCTGTACACATCAAGTGTTAATCTCAATCTATCAGAAAATAACAATAATCTGAAATGAGGAGCATTACACTGGTAAATGCATATTATCATATTATTATTATTACAGATATATAAGCACCAGCAGTTTGTGCAAAATTTTACAAAATAAAGGGAGGCAGTATAATTTCAATGCAAGAGGGTCAGGAAGGCCCTGTTCAATAGAGCTTACAATTTAAATTTTAGGTTATAATTAGGGAGTAGCCAAATGTATCTGGGTTTGGTTTAAGGCGTGATGAATATTGCCAACGTTCGGCTGCCGAATCTGAACCTCATTGAAGTTAATAGGAACAAAATGTTAAAAATCAGTAATGACCAATAGGCAGGGGCGAAGAGCAGAGATTCTATTAAACACTTAAAGTGGTTGTTAAGGCAGAAGGTTTTTTATCCTTATGCATTTTATGCATTAATATAAAAAAGCCTTCTGTGTGCAGCAACTCCCCTTAGCCCCCCACACTACTTACCCGAGCCCCCTTTCTATCCAGCGATGTCCACGAGTGTCTGGGCTGTACGGGACTCTCCTTCCTGATTGGCTGAGAAACAGAAGTGGCGTCCTTGGCTCCCGCTGCTTTTAAACTCAGTAAGCCAATCAGGAGAGAGGGGGGGCGGGGCCAAACCACAGCTGTGTGTCCGAATGGATACACAGAGCTGCAGCTAGGCTCGGGTGCTCCCATAGCAAGCTGCTTGCTGTGGGAGCACTCAACAGGAGGGAGGGGCAAGGAGCTCCAGCCAGGGACCTGAGAAGAGGAGGATCCAGGCGGCCCTGTGCAAAACCACTGCACAAAGCAGGTATGTACGACAGGTTTGTTATTTTAACCTCTACATTGCCGTCACTACGTCTATTGATGTCGTCCTGTGCACGAGCGGCCTGCGGGGGGCGCGCGGCGTGCCCGGTGATCAGCGAGTCTATGAGACTCGCCTGATCACAGATCAGAGTAAGGGGTCGGTCCCGACCCCTTACCACATGATCAGCTGTCAGCCAATGACAGCTGATCATGTGATGTAAACAGAGCCGGTAATCGGAAAAAAAAACCCCGATCACCGGCGGCCATGAGAGGGACATCAGTCCCGATCACGGCGATCATCTGCCCCCTGCCAGTGACACAGCAATAGGCAGCAGGGGCGCCTACCAGTGTCCACCATCAGTGCCCACAGTGCCATCCATCAGTGCCACCCATCAGCGCCCACAGTGCCACCCATCAGCGCCCACATCAGTGCAACAGTGTTGCACATCAGTGCCACCTATCAGTGCCCATCAGTGTCACCTACCAGTGCCCATAAGTGCCCATCAGTGCCACCCATCAGTGCCCCCCATCCGTGCCAACCATCCGTGCCAACCATCAGCGCCCCCCCATCAGCGCCCATCATTGGCCATCAGTGCCGCCTTATCTGTGCCCATCAGTACCGCCTTATCTGTCCCCATCAGTGCCGCCTTAACTGTGCCCATCAGTGCCGCCTTAACTGTGCCTATCAGTGCCGCCTTAACTGTGCCTATCAGTGCCGCCTTAACTGTGCCTATCAGTGCCGCCTTAACTGTGCCTATCAGTGCCGCCCTAACTGTGCCTATCAGTGCCGCCCTAACTGTGCCTATCAGTGCCGCCCTAACTGTGCCTATCAGTGCCGCCTCATCAGCGCATATCAATGAAGGAAAAAAATTACCTGTTTGCAAAATTTTATAACAAACTATAAAACATGATTTTGTTTTTTTTTCAAAATTTTCCATTGTTTTTTTTCAATTTTTTTTGTTTGTTTAGCAAAAAATAAAAATTCCAAGCTGTGATTAAATACGACTAAAAGAAAGCTCTATTTGTGGGGAAACAAATGATAAAAATGTCATTTGGGTACAGTGTTGTATGACCGCGCAATTGTCATTCAAAGTGCGACAGCGCTAAAAGCTGAAAATTGGTCTGGGCAGGAGGGGGGTTTAAGTGCCCAGTAAGCAAGTGGTTAATAGAAAAAAAATGAGACTTTACAATCACCTTAAATGGCAACATTAAAGATGCAGAATTCCCCTAAATAACAGGATTGTGGGATTCCTTTAAAGTGGTAGAATACTGCATTAAAAAAAAAAAAAAAAAAAAAAAAAGGCACCGGGCAGTTTAAGTTATATTGTGCAAGTATGTATCACATGCTAGCACATTATTGCAGACTTACCTGAAAACGAAGCCCTCCAGCAGAGTGCCGTCACCACGAAAGGCGCTTCCATCCTCACCTGGTCTTCCTTCTGGGTTCGCGGGCTTTGGCGATAAGAATGGCCGAGCCCACGAACATGTCACTTCCGCGCATGCACGAGGGAGTCACTGTTTACGGCACGGCTCTGAACCATAGGCCACATGCCCTCAACATACAGTAGGGAGGGAACCTTGCTAGACGGGAACTTTGCGAGTCGCTGAGAGGCTGACACAGGCATCAGTCCAGGCACCTGGCAGATCCAGACTTCATTGCCATGATGACGCGGTGCCTGGACTGATTCCAGTGACGTCACCAGAGAGAGGACTTCAGACCGCTCTCTGCTGAAAGCGGGTCACAGGAGTGCAAAACGAATTGCACTCCTGTGACTCATAGGAGAAGCCCAGCAAAACGAGCTCAGGCTGGACTTCTCCTTTAATTTGAGGACATCTAATCCAGAAGGCTCTCACAGTACTACATAGTTGACAGTAAATCTAAAGGAGACTGCATAATCAGACTGTATATTGGATTGACACCTTTAGAGAGATTTCCCATTATTTCTTGTCCTAGGGACAACCTTATAACCAGATAGGAAAATAAACAATTTTTAAAACAGAGCAGCCAAAGGTTTTGACACCTGACAGGGGTTCTAATCCTACCTGACTCTATCCAAAACTAATATAGAAATATTTGGCTATAAATATACTTTAAATATTTAGGTTGGTAAAAGTTTTACTAAATTATCATTTGAGTGTGCTTTTGATATAAAGCCTAAAATGAAGAAAATAAAGCTTTAAGTTAACATACAGTTTCTATATATACAGTATAGCGTTGCTGGGATTCCAAAAAGATTTAGGGAAGCACTGAGTGACGTTAAAAAAAGAAAAGATACAGAACGGTGGACATGGACAGGATGTTGGATTTAGCATGGCTAAAGAGACACTTAGCTAAGCCAACATGCTATAGCCAATCTTTACATATGCTACAATCATGAACACATGTTTTAAAGGTTAATTCAATCTGTTGCAAAAATAAAAAGAAAAAATATGAATGTGAATGTAAATGTTAAGCTGCCCATCACAAAGACTGGCTAACAGGAATGTGCAAGGAGAAGGGCTTAGTTTCAAAGACTAATGCTACCCATAAGTGTTGAAGTTTTCTCTGTAAGAAACAGTCCTGGAAGTAATAAGGAGGTGGCTGCAGGTATGTGTAGGCATCGGCATTTTTTTTTTTGGAAAGCACACCTAGTTCTACCATAGAATCTAGGAGCAGACACCTAATGGCTGCTAATAATTTACATGACATTTTTTTTGTAAAGCATATAGGCGCTCATTATTATTATGAGTAATGAGTTATATTAGCAAACTCCGAGCCTAATATGAGTAAGCACCATCAATGGACTGTTCAGTACACGCAAGGGGTATTTTTTACAAAGCTTAAAAGAAGTAACAGTTTTGTAATCTCACAGTGCCCAAATCATGTGATCCCTGCTGAAAAAAACACCCTTTCTCAACTCCCATCCTTCCCTTCGGCAGAGACCAAATAACTGTCCAATGTCAGGCTGGTATCACTTGGGAAAACAGATTAACATGACAAAAACTTTTCCAAAATTGTGCAAAAGTAGCTTGTAACCTGGCTCCATTTAGTTGGGTTTACTGTAGGTACACAGAAAAGGAGAGCATTTAAAAAGGCATAAAGATCAGTATACCTGCTTTATTTTAATGGGTGCATGGGCTGGTTGCATCTAAATGTGTACAAGTATTATTAGTCATACTTTAGTGCTCTGCATGAAATCTGTTATCCAATAAGAAGATTAACAGCATAGCATCTGTGCTTTTATAGCACGCTGAGTAGTATGATAAGCAAATAAGTCAAATGCTCACATGACCAGTGATATAGCCAAGGACCTGCGAGAGTTTCGAACAAACCTCTGATGCTGCCAGTAACAATATATTTGAGAAGATGAATCCTCCAGGGACACAAGGAGGCTTTTTCCAGACATATGATGATAGGTAGAATTAGCACTGACTGAATTTATGACCAGCATATACTAATCTGTAGTTGTCAATGCCAAATGGAGTACAAGCTTTACAAGTGTATCCTATCCCAAAGGGACTCTAACTAAAGCTGGCCATACACCTATAGATTATCTGCAGATTTTCTATGGTTAGATGGAAAAAGTGCAACAGATTTCTCCATGTTCGCTAAGCTGTGTGGATGGAGGAATCTCCCACTTTTTTCATCTAACCATAGAAAATCTGCAGATAATCTATAGGTGTATGGCCAGCTTTACAGTATAAGTGTTATGCATTGAACTGTTTTGGGTTTAAGTCAGTAAACATTTTAAAGTAATGTAGAATTTTGATATGAAATAGAGGGTTATTTACGAAAGGCAAATCCACTTTGCACTACAAGTGCAAACTACAAGTGCAAACTACACTTGAAATGGCACTGAAAGTTCACTTGGAAGTGCAGTCACTGTAAATCTAAGGGGTAGATCTGAAATGAGGGGAAGCTCTGCTGATTTTATTATCCAATCATGTGCAAGCTAAAATGCAGTTTTTTTATTCTCCTTGCATGTCCCCCTCGGATCTACAGCAACTGCACTTCCAAGTGCACTTTCAGTGCAATTTCAAGTGCACTTTGCACTTGTAGTGCAAAGTAGATTTGTCTTTCGTAAATAACCCCCATAGTGTACGTACTGTATGCAAACAGATTGATAATGCACAGTGATGTGATACAGATGTGCCATGTATTTTACTAGCAGGGGTCTTTTACATAGTTAATGAGCAGCATCTTGTAGATGATCATCCTTGCATATATGACATGATCTATTTCACTGCCAGGTTGAATTCAGGCAGACAAAAGGACATCAGTGGTCAAAAAAATACACCTCAATTTAATGGGCCGTTGCCATTTAGCAAAAAGGTTGTGGCAATGAAGTTTAGCAGATTCGGCATGCATGAAATTCACTTGCCTATAACTCTATGACTAATTTGCATACTTTGAAATTTAAATATATAATTTTTAAAGAATACATAGGGCCCTGCTTATGTTTGCATTATAGGCCGCGGCAATTTGGTTATATTGCTTACTTTAGGAGAAATTGGAAGCTGGCAACCAAAAAAAACAGTGAAAAGCTTGACATAACCCCTCCCACATCCCTCCTGATAAATATTAGAAAATGTGTGAACAAAAGATCAGGCATCAGTCTTAAAAATCTAGGAAACAGTTGTGGGTCGCCTAAAAGCCCATTAAACACTCACAGATCTAGTACAGCGTCCTTTGGATTGAAAAGGTGAAACCTTATACCCAAGACCATAAGCTTAGATGATTTGCCTAAGCCATCTAGAAATGGTGGATGAAGAAGCTGTTTCCCATTTTACAGGGTTCCTCGGGGATGACAAAGGAGTCAGACTTTCCAATGGAACCAATGGCTGTGAGGTAAACATGAACTACATCCAGATAATGAAGAGAAATCACCTTATATACAGTATCTCACAAAAGCGAGTACACCCCTCACATTTTTGTATTGTATTATATCTTTTCATGTGACAACACTGAAGAAATGCCACTTTGCTACAATGCGATGTAGTGAGTGTACAGCTTGTATAACAGTGTAAATTTGCTGTCCCTTCAAAATAACTCAATACACAGCCATTAATGTTTAAACAGCTGGCAACAAAAGTGAGTACACCCCTAAGTGAAAATGTCCAAATTGGGCCCAAAGTGTAAATATTTTGTGTGGCCACCATTATTTTCCAGCACTGCCTTAACCCTCTCGGGCATGGAATTCACCAGAGCTTCACAGGTTGCCACTGGAGTCCTCTTTCACTCCTCCATGATGACATCACAGAGCTGGTGGATGTTAGAGACCTTGCGCTCCTCCACCTTCCGTTCGAGGATGCCCCACAGATGCTTAATAGGGTTTAGGTCTGGAGACATGCTTGGCCAGGCCATCATCTTTACCCTCAGCTTCTTTAGCAAGGCAGTGGTCATCCTGGAGGTGTGTTTGGGGTCGTAATGTTGGCACACTGCCCTGCGGCCCAGTCTCCAAAGGAGGGGGATCATGCTCTGCTTCAGTATGTCACAATACATGTTGGCATTCATGATTCCCTTTAATGAACTGTAGCTCCCCAGTGTCAGCAGCACTCATGCAGCCTCAGAGCATGACACTCCCACCACCATGCTTGACTGTAGGCAAGACACACTTGTCTTTGTACTGCTCACCTGGTTGCCGCCACACACGCTTAACACCATCTGAACCAAATAAGTTTATCTTGGTCTCATCAGACCACAAGACATGGTCCTTAGTCTGCTTGTCTTCAGCAAATTGTTTGTGGGATTTCTTGTGCATCATCTTTAGAAGATGCTTCCTTCTGGGACGACAGCCATGCAGACCAATTTGATGCAGTGTGCAGCGTATGGTCTGAGCACCGACAGGCTGACCCTTCACCCCTTCAACCTCTGTAGCAATGCTGACAGCGCTCATATGTCTATTTCCCAAAGACAACCTCTGGATATGATGCTGAGCGCGTGCACTCAACTTCTTTGGTCGACCATGGCGAGGCCTGTTCTGAGTGGAACCTGTCCAGTTAAACCGCTGTATGGTCTTGGCCACCGTGCTGCAGCTCAGTTTCAGGGTCTTAGCAATCCTCTTATAGCCTAGACCATCTTTATGTAGAGCAACAATTCTTTTTTTCAGATCCTCAGAGTTCTTTGCCATGAATTGCCATGTTGAACTTCCAGTGACCAGTATGAGAGAGTGAGAGCGATAACACCAAATTTAACACACCTGCTCCCCATTCACACCTGAGACCTTGTAACACTACCGAGTCATGACACCGGGGGGAGGCAAAATGGCTAATTGGGCCCAAATTGGACATTTTCACTTAGGGGTGTACTCACTTTTGTTGCCAGGGGTTTAGACATTAACGGCTGTCTGTTGAGTTATTTTGAGGGGACAGAAAAATTACACTGCTATACAAGCTATACACTCACTACTTTACATTGTAGCAAAGTGTCATTTCTTCAGTGTTGTCAAATGAAAAGATATAAACAACAATTGAGGAAAAGAGGGGGGGATTTAGGGACTTTCAGGAAGCCATGATCTGGTGAGATCATGCATTTCCATCCCTAGGGACTTTATATGATGTCATGACCTGGTAAGGACATAGACATCCATCCCATTTATATTTGAAGGAAAAAGGGTATATAACCATATACCAGGGGTGTGGGACTTTGTATGAAGCATATGACAGCCCAGAGAATAATAGGGTGAATATAAAGGAATTTTATTGCACATTGCATTATACATACATATTCAAAATAGCACAGGTAATATTGACATACAAAAGTAATGAGACTATTGAGCACAGTTCATAATACATATGCTGGTAGCAATAAAAGTATGCATGAATCACAATGATGATTCTACATTGGTAATAACTTGGTCATATCAAATGGTAAAAATATTTGGTAGTAATATTTAAAATTCCCATATTCACCACAGAATAAAGGTATATGCCATTGATAAGAAAGGATATAGTCTTCAGGACCTATGGTCTCACTAGCCTGTGGGGGTACAGAATACATAATAACTTGAGGTTCTTGTAACACTAGTGGAAACACGACAATCAGATGCTCTACGCGTTTCGTGGCTTCTGCCACTCGTCAGGAGCAGGGGCGTGTAGTTTCTATAAAATTGAGACATTTTTTAAAAAAATTTGAAAAAATGGAAACCAGTAAACATATAAGAGCAAGGTTTAGGGGTATAATTGAAACCACCATAACCAAGACCTACTTACTCAGGTAGGTTCATTTTCCTTTTCTCCCTCCTGCCCCTCTTCCTTTTCCTCCCCCCCCCCCCCCCTCTCTAGTATTCTTCACTTCGTCTTGCTCACCATTGTCCCTTCACTCCCAGAATGTCCTCGGTTGCCGTGCCTGCCGTTCCCTACCCGCGTGGCTGCCCACCTCAGCTCCCGGGGGGGGTTGTTTCCCAGACTGTCTGTGGGGCCTCGCCATTACTCCTTCAACAGGCCCTACCTGAGTAAGTAGGTCTTGGTTATGGTGGTTCCAATTGTACCCCTAAACCTTGCTCTTATATGTTTACTGGTTTCCATTTTTTCAAAAAAATTTTAAAAATTTCTCAATTTTATAGAAACTACACGCCCCTGCTCCTGACGAGTGGCAGAAGCCACGAAACGCGTAGAGCATCTGATTGTCGTGTTTCCACTAGTGTTACAAGAACCTCAAGTCATTATGTATTCTGTACCCCCACAGGCTAGTGAGACCATAGGTCCTGCAGACTATATCCTTTCTTATCAATGGCATATACCTTTATTCTGTGGTGAATATGGGAATTTTAAATATTTCTACCAAATATTTTTACCATTTGATATGACCAAGTTATTACCAGAATCATGTAGAATCATCATTGTGATTCATGCATACTTTTATTGCTACCAGCATACGTATTATGAACTGTGCTCAATAGTCTCATTACTTTTGTATGTCAATATTACCTGTGCTATTTTGAATATGTATGTATAATGCAATGTGCAATAAAATTCCTTTATATTCACCCTATTATTCTCTGGGCTGTCATATGCTTCATACAAAGTCCCACACCCCTGGTATATGGTTACATACCCTTTTTCCTTCAAATGAAAAGATATAAAAAAGTATTTACAAAAATGTGAGGGGTGTACTCACTTTTGTGATATACTGTATGTACTGGGGCTGGACAGAAGGATGGAATTACAATGTCTTGGTTTGAGATGAAAAGTGAAATCCACCTTGAGAAGGAAGACTAGGTCTTCAAAACCACCTTGTCAAAACCTAGAAGGGTTATTTACAGGACAAAAGGGCCAGTTCAGACACATGCCGAGCAGAGAAGACGGCAACAGGAAATACAACCTTCTGAGCAAGAGTGCAAAGGGTAATATATCTCTAATAGTTTTGAAAGGTAGCTTTTGAAGTGGCAAGTGAAAAAAAATTCAAACCACATAGAGTCACCAGTGTATGCAGGGGAAACTATATGAGAAACACCCTGTATACAAGTTTTACTCAAAGAATAGAAGGCTAGCGGTTTTTGGTAGAACAAAATCCTGTCTACCACTCTTGCGGCAGCAAGACTACTAGTTCCTCCCCGATGACTGATGTAGGAGTCTGTGGCATTCTCTGACTAGATCTGGACTGGAAAACCCTCCAGCTGAGATGTCCAGCATTTAAAAAGGGACAAGTCACTCACAGCTCCAAAATGTTAATAGGTAGACAGAATTCTCTCGACGTTCAAGCCCTGCATCAAGGTGTCCTTTACTCCTCCTCAGCCCAACAGAGAGGCATTTGTTATGAAAATCTTCTAAAATACCAGTAAGGGGGCATTCCTTAAATCCAGGGCTGGATTGCAGAGCCTTCAAGCCAGAGACCACCTGGTCTTTGGTGACAGGTGAATCAGAATGTCCAGAGACTAAACCGATTTTCCCCATGATGATAGCATATCAAGTCATAATGGTCTGGAGTGAAATGGGGCAAGTGGAATTTCCTCAAGGAGGAAATGACTCTCATGCAGAGGCATTTCAGGACGCAAAGTCAGTGCAGGAATCAGTGCTTGCAGGCCGCAAGGTACCATGGGATATGCATTTCTGGTCAAATGTGACCAGTAAACCAAAAGAATTATTAATTACTGTTTGCATTGCTGTTACACTGCTGACGACCTAAAATGAAAGTGTGCCTATAGATCACCTTTAAAGAGGAAGTAAACTCTCCCACTATGATGCTTCTTTTCATTTAGTCCATTATATTAAGTAATTATCAAACTATAGCCACTGTAGTCCAGCCCAAATCGCATATTACTTACTGTTTAAAGAAACTTTAAAAAACTTGTTTCCAGGGGTAAGGCAGCGCCCTCTTAAGTATTGTTTTGAGCCCACAGAGGAGTGTAATTCCGCCCTTACATTGAGCACTTCCTGTACTGTTAACCACGCCTCCTTCTCAATCCAACATTTCTATGGTAACACTGCTTCCTGCTCATAGCTGACTTGTTTTACTTCACAGTATTTACTTGTGCCGATTATCTAGTGTTTGCCTGTCAGTCTTATCAGCTTCAGCTGATAAGACTGCAGTAATGCTGTCCGATGCCCAGGTTTACACTGCATGCGATGTCACATGATCACAAGGGGTGTAGTAGGAAGCTCTGAGTGATAAGGCAGTCTTGTGGGATTTCAGTGTTGTGCCGTAGGAAGTCCTGATAATAGACAGACAAGCACACAGAATGTGCCGTAAATCAGGGGAGATATGGGTATGCTCAATGACACCATTATAAGAACAAAAAGGATTACAATACTAAGCAAGTAAGAAGATATCTACAAGCAGTGCTCATTAGGGTTTTTTATGCTGATTTACATGGGACAAAAGTTGTGGGGGAGAGTTTACAACCACTTTAAACCTCAGTAAAGAAAAGTTGTCTATTCTCCTAGGAGGCTGGCAAAAAACTAAGACATGGTGTGAGTGGGAGGGGTTAAACCAGGCTGATCACTATTCCTTGTTCGCCAGTGTCCAATTCCACCCAAAGGTGTCAGTGTAACCCAATTGGCTCTGAATCCTGTGTCCTTATGAGCTGGCCCCCAATCATTACTAGAGACCAAGGGCTGTCTATGATGCACAATGTAATGTCCAGCCAGTCCGGGCTTCAAGAAAAAGATTTTAACGCAAGTACAAAAAAAACTTATGTTAGTCTATATAAAAACACACACAACACCAGTTATGTACACATCATCAAGGGGATTGAGGGGCCAGTGTTTTTTTGTGGAGAGGCATCTCAACAGCTGCATGTCTAATGGGAAGCCCTGCACCATTCATAACAGGAGGAGTGCTGCTATGTTCTATTCAGAGGATAAGGAATTGCTTTGGGGGATTTCTGAAAAAAATTTGACGAAGATGAACACACACTTTTACAGGAAAAATAGACTTCATCAAGGTAGCAAGAAGAAAGACAAAAAACATTTACTTTATTTACTGCTGCAGTGTAGTGATGTATGCTTGATTAGAATCGGTATTTTATTTGGAACATTTGGCGACACCTTAAACTCTCATTTTGTCTACAGCGGCAGTCACTAAATGGCAGTCCGAACACGGACCAAGTGACGCTCCTGTCCGGATCGTCAGGCCACCAGTGTAAAGTCCCGGTTGGGATCCATAAGGGAAGTCATGGCATCACGTGCGCACCCCACCCCCTGCTGCTAGTCATCTCCTGGCTCTCACTCCTTGCCGGCCGCGAGGTATGATGTGATTTAATATGCACGCCCCATCCCTTTTAGAAAGACTCCCAGTGCAGCTCTCGGCCCTTGCAGCTTACTACCTCTGCTGGCTTCCTCTCCCTGTCTGCCTCAAGGTATGTGGGCATGATATTTACAGGAGCATAATGATGGGCACATTTTCTCCTAAGGGGCATGCTGATGGGGACATTTTATATAAAGGGGCACGCTGATGTGCACATTTTCAGTGAAGGGGCACTCTGATGGGTACAACAAAATGTGTCCATCAGAGTGTCCCTTAACATAAAATATGCCTATCAGCATAACCCTTAACAAAAAATATGCCCATCAGTGTGCCGCTTAACATAAAATAAGGGGTACACTGATAGGCATATTTTATGTTAAGGTTCACGCTGATGGGCACATTTTGTTATGCCCATAAGAGTGGCCCATAACATAAAATGTACCCATCAGCATGCCCCTTATTTTATGTTAAGGTTCACTCTGATGTGCACATTTTATATTAAGGGGCACTCTGATGGGCACATTTTATGTTAAGGAGAAGGTTGATGGGCATATTTTATGTTAAGGGGCACGATGGTGGGCACAACAAAATGTGCCCATCAGCATGCCCCTTATCGTAAAATGTACCCATCAGTGTCCCTTAACATAAAATAAGGGGCATGATGATGGACACATTTTATGTTAAGGGGGCACACTGATGAGCACAGATTATGTTAGTGGGGGCACGAGAATGGGCACATATTCTGCTAAAGGGGCACTCTGATGGGGACATCTGATGTAAAGGGGCACTATGATGGGGACACCTGATGTGATTGGGACACCTGGTGTAAAGGGACACTCTGATGACGGCACCTAATGTAAGGTGGCACTCTGATGGGGACAAATGATGTAAGGGGGCACGCTGATGGGAGTCACCAGATGTAAGGGGGCCTTCTGATGAAGAAACCTGATATAAGGGGGCACTCTGATGGGCACACCTGATATAAGGGGGTACCCTGATGGTGGCAACTGATTTATGGGGGTAGTCTGATGGGGCACCCAATGTAATTATTCTGATAGGGGCCCCTGATGTAACCATTTGAGACATTTACATTTACAGAGTATTACCAGAGTGTATGGAGCTAACAGTAAGAAAAGCACCAGAGAGTGTGGCTTCCGCAAAAAAATACAGCTTACCTGTAAAATCCTTTTCTTGGAGTACATCATAGGATACAGAGCCTCAAGTAATTACTTGGTGGGTTATGGGCCTACCTTCAGGTGTTGACACTGGTATAACCAAGACAGGAAGTTGACTCCCCTTTATAACCCCTCCTCCTTCCAGGAGTCCTCAGTTTTTGTAGCCAAGCAATATAAGTAATATACTCTCACCCCATAAAACAGAGGGTTGGGAGCTCTGTGTCCTATGATGTACTCCAAGAAAAGGATTTTACAGGTAAGCTGTTTTAAAATTTTCTTTATCGTACATCATAGGACACAGAGCCTCAAGTAATTACTTGGTGGGATGTCCCATAGCAATGCTACTTGAGGGGAGGGAGACAACCCGTAGGGCACCCCCCAGAGGAATTATACTGCTGCCTGCAGCACACTGCGCCCAAAGGCGATATCCTCATTCCACCTTACATCTACTTGATAACATTTTGTAAATGTATGGACCGAAGACCAAGTCGCGGCCCTGCAGATCTGAGGTGAAGGGTGACATGAAGGAGTGCGCCTTAACTTGAAAAGGGGGGAGGCATCATTCAGATATCGTCTTTTTCAGCCAGCGATTCCCTACACCATAAGAATGATTATAGCGGCTGTTCAGCCGCTTGATCGTTCTTACGGGCAGTGAGAGCGGACGTCCCCCCCCTCCAGCCGCCCTCCCAACGCTTCTACAGACTCACCGCTGCCAATGAGTCGGAGACGGGATCCGCCGGGCCCCGGATGTTTATCATAGAGATTTCCGGTGGACCAGATGGTCCCCGGAGTTTCTATGATCGCTCGGAGGCCTGGGCGCGATATTATGACGTCACGCCTGGCCTCTGTGTTCAAACAAATGGCGCTGCCTTGGCTGGGAAGCAGAGGTCGTTTTTTGTTTTTTTTCAGGCTTCCCAGCCTAGAGGGGAGATGTGGGGTCTTATTACTGACTCCATATCTCACTGAAAAGAGGACCTGTCATGCCATATTCCTATTACAAGGGATGTTTGCATTCCTTGTAATAGGAATAACAGTGATCAAAAAAAATATTATTTTTTTTAAGTGTCAAACTAAAAAAATAAAATAAAAAAAAAAGTAAAATTAATAATAAGAAAAATAAAAATTTAAAGCACCCCTGTCCCCGTGTGCTCGCATGCAGGAGAGAACGCATACGTTAGTCCCGCCATAAAAATGGTGTTCAAACCACATGTGAGGTTTTGCCGTGAACGCTAGAGCGAGAGCAATAATTCTAGCCCTAGACCTCCTCTGTAACTCAAAACATGTAACTAGTAAAAAAATTTAAACATCGCCTATTGAGATTTTTAATCACGTTAATACTGGGCACTTTCACCCCCTTCCTGCCCAGGCCAAGTTTTTTTTGGTGGTATTTGATCACCTCTGCGTTTTTTAAAAATTTTTTGCGCTATAAAACAAAAAAAAAGAGCGTCAATTTTGAAAAAAAAAGCAATATTTCTTACTTTTTGCTATAATAAATATTCCCAAAAAATATTTATAAAAAAAAAAAATTTCTTCATCAGTTTAGGCCAATAGGTTTTCTTCTACATATTTTTGGTAAAAAAAAAAAAAAAAAAAAATCACAATAAGTGTATATTGATTGGTTTGCGCAAAAGTTAAAAAGTTATTGCGTCTACAAAATAGGGGATAGATTTATGGCACTTTTATTATTTATTTATTTTTTTTTTAGTAGTAATGGCGGCGATCTGCAATTTTTATAGTGACTGCGACATTGCAGCAGACAGATGGAACACTTTTGACACTATTTTGGGACCATTAACATTTACAACGATCATTGCTATAAATAGCCACCGATTATTGTGTAAATGTCACTGGCAGGGAAGGGGTTAACACTAGGGGGCGATCAAGGGGCTAAATGTGTTCCCTGGCTGTGTGTTCTAACTGGGGGGGGATGGGACTGACTAGCAGAGGAGACCGATCAGTGTTCCTATATACTAGGAACATAGGATCTGTCTCCTCTCCCCTGACAGGACGCTTACGCCCACCGATCCACGTTCCTGCTGTCAGGAGAAATCGTGTGTGCCCGGTGGACATCGCGGCCACCGGGTACACGCATCGGCTCCTTGGTGACGCGGCGAGCGCGCACGCACCCCCTATGCCGGCAGAAAGCTAAGGACGTCATATGACGCCCGCCTGGAGGGAGAGTGTCGTCATATGACAATGGCCCGGTATGGAAGTGGTTAAGTACCGAAAGTTTGGCGCCATTCCTGGAGCATGTGCAATTTTGAAGCATGACATGTTAGGTATCCATTTACTTGGCGTAACTTCATCTTTTACATTATGCAAAAAATTGGGCTAACTTTACTGTTTTGTTTTTTTAAAGCATGAAACTGTTTTTTTTTTCAAAAGGAAATGCGTTTGAAAAATTGCTGCGCAAATACTATGCAAGATAAAAAGTTGCAACGACTGCCATTGTATTCTCTAGGGTTTCTGCTAAAAAAAACATATACAATGTTTGCAGGTTCTATGTAATTTTCTAGCAAAACAATTATAATTTTTACATGAAGGAGAGAAATGTCAGAATTGGCCTGGGTGGCAAGTGGTTAATAATTAACTTCTATTTTAACCTTTTGGCGGTTTATTGCTTCCCTCTGTACAATTTTAGTTTATTTAGACTAGAACTGCATAACTTTCAATAAAAAAACTGGAAAAATGGGTATCAGAGGAGGTAACCAGTAAGAGCTGTAGGAGACCCAGGAGATCGTACAATCCCGGAAGTGTTGGTTTCCTTCTAGATTTCAGGGATGTTTTCACAGCTTCAGAGCAGAATTCAGTGGCACAGAGAGCTGAAAAGAAGTTTACAGGAAGAGCTTTTCTGGGTACCCTTTGTATAGTAATGGCTTTGCGTTAAAGAAACTTAATCTACATTAACCTTAGCTCTTTACCATTATATTTTCCCTTTAAAACAAATAGAATTAAGAGGTTGTTAGGAAATTGTTTAATACTGGCAAAGTGCTACTTTTGTGCAGCAGAGGGAGGAATTACTGACACAAACTCTCTGGTATCTTATTAAATCTGTCTCTTTGCTCCTGTTTTGTACTTTTCTGGTGTGCAACAAGACTGAGAAATCTACCCGAGGCAAGCAGTAAGGCTCCATGTACACGGGACGCTGGGGCAAACTCCTCTGAACGAACTTGAAACCGGCGTTTAGAAACGCGAGTTTAGCCGCGTTTGCGTCTAGAAGCGTTTTTTTAGGATAACCTCATTAAGACCCTCCTCAAGCTCAAAAAACATTGTTATTTAACTATTTCAGTCATTTTGACCAGAGTGAGTAGCAGCAGCAGAGAGAGCAGTTGTCTACTTGTATTTGCCTCTATTTCTGTGCTTTTTTTTTTACAATGGATCCCATAATGAGCATATGTGAGGAAATGCTCCTGACATTGCTCTTGATGAGGCTAGAATGACGTAGAAAAGTGTGTGTGAGGTCCAGAGTCAGAGTTCGTCGCTTTTAGACCCATCCATTGATTGCTCAGCGAATGTCGGTAGGATATTTTTCCAACAACATGTACGTACATCTGCGTACCTACCACGACAAATTTTTTAATTTCACACGCATGTCTATTGCCACATTTGACCTTCTACTAGAAAAAGTACGACCCAGTCTGACACGCATGGACACCAACATGAGGAAGAGTGTGTCACCAGAGGAACGTCTGTTGGTGACAATGAGAGAGATAGAGAGATAGAGATATAGGGAGACATTGAGGTGTAGGGATATATAATTAGATAGATAGAGATTATATATATATAGATCTATCTATATCTATATCGCCCTATACCTCTATATCTCAATCTCCCTATACCTCTATATCTCAATCTCCCTATACCTCTATATCTCAATCTCCCTATACCTCTATATCTCAATTTCCCTATACCTCTATATCTCAATCTCCCTATACCTCTATATCTCAATCTCCCTATACCTCTATATCTCAATCTACCTATACCTCTATATCTCAATCTACCTATACCTCTATATCTCAATCTACCTATCTACCTCTCTATCTACCCATCTCTATCTTTATCTCTATCCCTATATGTATTTTTGTTTTTCCTTCATTTTTTGAAAAAAAATAATTTTGTCTATTTTACGCAAATTTAAGCGTTAATTCAATTTTCTATAATATATAACATTTTTTTTTGCAAATTTTTTAAATGAGAAGTGGAATAATACTGCGCAAATATACAATAAATAGGGCCTCCTATCTCGCAGGATCAGTGTACAGAACCTTTTCTTGTTATCTGTGAAAAGGTTCTGTACACTGATCCTGTGAGATAGGAGGCAAAGCAAGCAGAGCTGCTGCAGCAGAACAGAGTTGCTGTGGCGTGTTTTTTTGGATACATCGTGTCTCCAGTCCTGCAGAGTTCCATGAGGTCGTCTGGTGATATCTGTAGAGACCCCGGACTTTTACTTCCATCAGAGAGAGCCACTGATTTGATCATTCAAGCCTTTTTGACCCGGTGTCGCTGACATCCGGGTCCACCCTTTCTGGTAAGAGTACCTCATCTTATTTCATCTATTGGATCCACCACTGTTGGAGTCTCTTAAGGCCGTTTGCACGATAGAAGATTGACGCTTCATTGTCATGCTCTTCCTTTGGACTTTGTTTTATATAATTCACTTTATTTTGGACTTTTTGCTTTGTGAATGATTGTCACATTTAGGTACATTTCTACATGCATTGGGTTTGATTTTTCAAATTTTTCTCTTTGCACTGTATCACAGAGCATATATTTTATTAGTGCTACATTTTTCTACACAAATTTTTTAAATATTTTTAATAATTAAATATTAATTGGTTAATATGTTTATTGGATTTTTTTCAGCTGTATATGGTATTATTTTTGTTTTTTAATTACTTTTTTTAGAAAAAATATTTTGTCTATGTTATGTAAATTTAAACGTTAATTTCATTTTTCATAAACGAAAACGCGTCTAAACGCTGCTACCGCGTTTAGCGTCTGAAACGTGGAACTCTCCAGCATCTGAACCCATTTTTTTGCTTTCAAAGAAACGCTGTTAAAGTGGAGTTCCACCCAAAAATGGAACTTCCACTTTTTGTATTCCTCCCCCCCTCCGGTGTCACATTTGGCACCTTTCAGGGGGGAGGAGGGAGCAGATACCGGTCTAATACAGGTATTTGCTCCCACTTCCTGGCATAGATCACCACGGCGCTTGCGGTGATCTACGCCACTTCCGGCGCCTACACTGTCCTCCCCCACTATATTCTGGGAGACACACAGGTCCCAGAACACAGCAGGGACCAGAGAGGACGAGCAGCGCGACTCTCTCGCACGGCTTCACTTCCTTATTCCCTTACTGAGGATGGCGGCGGCAGCAGCCGAGAGCCGACGGACGGATCGGCTTCGGCTGCCGACATCGCTGCCTCCCTGGACAGGTAAGTGTCCATATATTAAAAGTCAGCAGCTGCAGTATTTGTAACTGCTGGGTTTTAATATTTTTTTTTTCGGCGGACCTCCTCTTTAAATGCAACTGCCTAAAAACGGCAATAAACGAGACTGTGTACATGGTCACATAGGATAACATTGAATGAGTTCAGGGGCAGTTGAAAAAAGGTCCAACTGCCTCTGAACGTCCGTTTAGCAGCGTCCCGTGTACATGGGGCCTAAAAGCCACAACACTTGGAAGCAGACTACTACCTCCTGGAAATTGAAAGTAAAAGGTTTACTACTGCATGAATGATAAATGCACAAGTAAGACAATAAACCTTATTTTTTTGTCAACTAACGATCGGGAATGAATACAGGAAATCAGTGTAGGGTTTATTGTGAAGAAAAAGCTCTACTTGTAGAATACCACACTAGCGGAGATATTAAACAATATCTATAGCCGTTACGGGTGGCAATTACTAATATGTGTCTCTTAGCATACTATGGGGGTTGATTTTCTAAAAAGACAAATAGGCTGTGCACTTTGCAAAGTGCAGTTGCTCCAGAGCTTAGTAAATGAGATAAAGCTTCACTTTGCAAAGAATACCCAATCACGTGCAAGGAAAATAAAAAACAGCATTTTTGCTTGCACATGATTGGATGATGTTAGTCAGCAGAGCTTCTGCTCATTTACTAAGCTCTGGAGCAACTGCTCTTGCAGAGGTCAACTACACTTTGCAAAGTGCACATTCCCATTAACCTTTAGTAAATTAACCTCGATGTCTCTTCTGTACCAACATACACTTATCTGCTCGCATTTTTCCATTGGATGTACACTAAGCTGCACATGCGTTATTCCCTGACTGCCCAATTAAGAAGCCGAAAACTCATAACCTGGAGGTAGCCAGGGAGCAGATGACAGCGGCCGGGGGGATTAACAACAGCCGAATCACTGGAATGAGGAGGTGAGTATAGCCGTGAGTTTAGTTCCGCTTTAAAAAGATACTGGTCCTTTCAATTGAAAAACTGCTACCAAAAAGTATAGAAACAGAAGATGAACATACCTTTGAAGTTCCCTAAGAATAAGCCAGGGAGAATCTGTGGAAAACAGAATTGAATTAATATACATTTGGTTTCAAATAGAAACTGTCAAAATATTGCACAAAACTATTTAACCATGGAAAAAAAAAAAAAACATCTTCTAAAACCATATTTTGCTTCATAGTCACTATGGTAACAACTATCTATAGGAAACTAAATGACAACTCAGGTCTCATTGACTTTACTTTGTAATCTGTTGCACTAAAAGTACCATGTACAGCAAGTATCTGCAATTAGCAACTTTCTTTGAAGCTTGTTGAAAACCTGCTAAAAAGGATAGGCTCACCTTTAGGGGCATATTACAAGTTACACAAATATTTAAGGGTGTAACATGTAACATGCTTCTATTCACTCGCCTCCTGTTGCCAGACCTCTTCTCCCTGTGACAGCGGGCGGGGGATCCTCTCCCCCTGCAGAGCCGTCTCATTCATTCACAGCAATCTATGAATTAAAGGAGTTGTGAAGGTGGAAGGTTTTTTATCTTGATGCATTTACAGCTAGCAAGGAAAGAGTGGGGGACAGGGCTGAGCCACGCTTTGTGTGTCAATGGACCCACAGAGCTGGCACAAAGGGCACACACACTAACAAGTGCCCCCATAGCCAGGGGCTTGCTATGGGGGCACTCAGCAGAGGGGAGGTGCCAGGAGCTCCGGCAGGGAATCTGAGAAGAGGAGGATCGGCGCTGCTCTAAGAAAAATGATAGACTGAGGGGTACGTAGAATATGTTTGTTTATTTTTTTTAAACAGCATTTTTGCCTTTAGAATCACTTTAGATATTTTACGCAATCTATTTCTCTTACCCAAACTTTTAATAAGTACACACCTTGCAACATACAGTGCCTTAAAAAAGTATTCATAGCCTTTGAAATTTTCCACAATTTGTCATGTTACAACTAAAAACGTAAATGTATTTTATTGGGATTTTATGTGATAGACCAACACAAAGTGGCACATAATTGTGAAGTTGAAGGAAAATGATAAATGGTTTTCAACATTTTTTACACATAAATATCTAAAAAGTGTGGCGAGTATTTGTATTCAGCCCCCTTGCTCTGATGCCCCTAACTAAAATATAGGAGAAAAGCAAGGTGCGCCAAACTAAGTGCAGAAGAAGATAGTGTATTTAAGTAAAATCAGCCAAATGGCTTATCACACTTTTATAAAGATCAAGAGGTATATAATAGTAAAATAGACATTTAGAGCTGACGGAGAAGCCGATGGGACCCGGAGTGCGTTCCATGCTGGTTCCAAGATGACGAGACGGATGTACAGGCGGTTGTTCCTCTCCTCTCGTGTCAACATCTACTCACCACCATCCACCGGGGATGAGTGACCACAGTATTTTACTGTTCTATGCCTATTGATCTTTCATTGCATCTTCTGCTGCACTTTTTCTGGTGCACCTTGCTTTTCTCCTATTTGCTCTTCCAGAGACAGCTTCGCTCTCAAGTGAGCTGCCACTAATGCTGCATACATATACTTCCTGGACTTTATAGACCTATAGTTATTTAAGTGTGTTTTGGTACCCTCTTGTGCGCCATTCTGTTTTGTCTTGTTACTAAAATATAGTTGAACCAATTGCCCTTAGAAGTCACCTAAATAGTGTCCACCTGTGTGATAATTAATCTCAGTATAATTACAACTGTTCTGTGAAGCCCTCAGAGGTTTGTTAGAGAACCTTAGTGAACAAACAGCATCATGAAGGCCAAGGAACACACCAGTCAGTTCAGGGATAAAGTTGTGGAAAAGTTTAAAGCAGGGTTAAGTTATAAAAAAAAATATCCCAAGCTTTGAACATCTCACAGAGCACTGTTCAATCCATCATCTGAAAATGAAGAGTATGGCACAACTGCAAAGCTACCAAGACATGGCCGTCCACCTAAAATGAAAGGCCGAGCAAGAAGAGCAATAATGAGAGAAGCAGCCAAGAGGCCCAGGGTAACTCTGGAGGAGCTGCAGAGATCCACAGCTTAGGTGGGAGAATCTGTCCACAGGACAACTATGAGTCGTGCACTCCACAAATCTGGTCTTTATTGAAGAGTGGCAAGAAGAAAGCCATTGTTGAAAGAAAATCATAAGTCCTGTTTGCAGTTTGCAAGAAGCCATGTGGGGGACACAGCAAAAGAAGGTGCTCTGGTCAGATGTCTTAAAAGTAAATATGTGGCGGAAAACTAATACTGC
The DNA here is from genome assembly GCA_037952925.1 of Lithobates clamitans. Lineage (NCBI taxonomy): Eukaryota > Metazoa > Chordata > Amphibia > Anura > Ranidae > Lithobates > Lithobates clamitans. Next base: position 16,010,514 of record JBBGZY010000135.1, on the reverse strand, counting down.
ACATCACCCTGAACACACCATGGTGGTGGCAGCATGATGTTGTGGGGATGCTTTTCTTCAGCAGGGACAGGGAAACTGGTCAGAGTTGATGGGAAGATGGATGGATCCAAATACAGGGCAATCTTAGAAGAAAACCTGTTCAAAACTGCAAAAGACTTGAGACCGGGACAGAGTTCACCTTCTAGCAGGACAACGACCCTAAACATACAGCCAGAGCTACAATGGAATGAATTCGGTCAAAGCATATCCATGTGTAAAGCCTCGTACACAGGATCCGATTGTTGGCAGGGGATTGTCTGTTGACAGACTGTTGTCCTAAAATCAGACCATTTGTATGCTCCTTCAGACAATTGTCTAACTTTCGGCCAACAAATGTTGGATGGCAGGCTAGTAAATTTTGAAAGTACAAACACGCATGCTCGGGAATCAATGCTCAACAAACACGAAATTAGCAGAAGGGGCCCAAAGGGTGAAATTCCTTGTAGTACGTCACTATGTTTGTGTTTGTTGGCCGAAAATTGTGTACCATTAGTATGCAAGACAAGTTACTGGCACAAGCCCTTTGGATAAAAATCAGACGCTCGGTTGGCCAACAATCGGATCGTGTGTACGAGGCTTTAGAATGGCCCAGGTAAAGTCCAGACCTAAATCCAATTAAGAATCTGTGGCAAGACTTGAAAATTGCTGTTCACAGACGCTCTCCATCCAATCTGACAGAGCTTGAGCTATTTTGCAAAGACAAATGGGCAAAAATGTCACTCTCTAGTCTAGATGTGCAAAGCTGGTAGAGACATATACTAAAAAAGACTTGCCGCTGTAATTGCAGCGAAAGGTGGTTCTACAAAGTATTGACTCAAGGGGGGCTGAATACAAATGTTTGCCACACTTTTCATATATATATTTGTAAAAAATGTTGAAAACCATTTATCATTTTCCTTCCACTTAAAAATTATGTGCCACTTTATGTTGATCTATCACGTAAAATCCCAAAAAATAAATTTACGTTTTTGGTTGTAACATGACAAAATGTGGAAAATTTCAAGGGGTATGAATAGTTTTTCAAGTCACTGTATGTGTTTGCTTTTAGGTTAAAGCGGGGGTCCACCTATCTATCGTTTTTTTTTTTTTTTTTTTTGAGTTCATTCACAAACTTTTCTTCTCAGCATTACATACTCACATATTGTGTGTAATATGTCCGCCTGTGTCAGATTTTGTCGGAAAGAATAACTTATATTATTCACTGCAGGCGGTTTCCATCTTCATTGTGGGCATTTGAAGCCCACAAGCATTTATTTCCTGGATGTGGTGAATGCTGTGCTCCCAGCATTCACCGCTCATTCCCGCACATGCTCAGTGGCATCCTGGGAAGCCTGAGACTAGCTCCCAGGAGTCTGGGAGAGGCTAGAAACACGCCTACTCCCATGGGAGGAGAACCAGGAAGTGCAAAGAAGAATAGAAAAATAAAAGGTAATTACGGCGATTTAAAAATTTTTTAAACGGCATGTCAGCATCTAGGCAAGGAAGAGAATACATACAGATATTGTTCAAAATTTGGGTGGAACCCCGCTTTAAATACTGCTTTAAATGGGAGCAAATTCTCAGACAGGAGCTAGACATGGAGGATTGTGAGGCAATAAATCACAAGGACAGCAAATATACTTGTACCATAGATGAAGAAATCAATATAAAATGCATCACACCCAAAGTTTTTACACTCTCAATTCTGCAATCTCATTGAAATGCTGGTGATGCAACTTAGTCACCAGCTTTTTATTCTAAATATGGTATATGTCTGACAAGTTTGAAATTGCAACCTTTTTGAATTGTGGTCCAAGAACAACTTAGACAACTGGCAAAACTATCACTACCATTAACCTTCCTGTCATCTGGGCCTCCCTTTCCCACAATTACCCAATTAGTTAAAGTGGTTGTAAACCCCTCCATATACCCAGTGAAGTAACTGGGCTAAGGTGATGCACAGAGATGAAACACATTCTCCTACATAAGTTGTGCCCGTTTATCTGCAGACTTTACTTCCCTACATCTATTTCCAGTGCTGAATTTATAAGCTTTTCTGAGAATTCCAAAAAAGGGGGTGTGAGTGCCCAGCGGTCTCGATCACCGCCGGGCTCCCGCGATCGCTCGGGGCACACGGAGAACCGGGATCTGTGTGTGTAAACACACAGTTTCCGGTTCTCTGAGGGGACAACTGACAGATCCTCTGTTCATACAGAGTATGACAGAGGTGTTAGTTTCCCTACACAGTCCACATCCCCCTGCAGTTAGAGCACTCCCTAGGACACACATTAACCCCTTCACTGCCTCCTAGTGTTAACCCCTTCACTGCCAGTGACATTTTTACAGTAATCAATGCTGCCAATGGTCCCAAAAATGTGTCAAAATTGCCCAACGTGTCCGCCATAATGTTGCAGTCACAATAAAAAACACTGATCGCCGCCATTACTAGAAAAAAAAAAAATAAATAAATAAAAAAGAATAAAAATGCTATAAATTTTTTCCTATTTTGTAGGCGCTATAACTTTAGCGCAAACAAATCAATATAAGCTTATTGCGATTTTTTTTTACCAAAAATATGTAGAAGAATACCTATCGGCTTAAACTGAAGAAAAAAAATAGTTTTTTTATATATTTTTTGGGGATATTTTTTATAGCAAAAAGTAAAAAATAATGCGTTTTTTTCAAAATTGTTGCTCTTTTTCTGTTTATAGCGCAAAAAATAAAAACTGCAAGAGTGATCAAATACCACCAAAAGAAAGCTCTATTTGTGGGGAAAAAAAAGGACGTCGATTTCATTTGGGAGCCACGTCGCACGACCGCGCAATTGTCAGTTAAAGAGACGCAGTGGCGAATCGCAAAAAGTGCTCTGGTCTTTGGCCAGCCAAATGGTCCAGGGCTGAAGCGGTTAATTGAGACAAGTACACACCAGAGAGGAATATGCTTTGTTCAGATTTCATGTCTGGACAGCCAGAGGAGACACGTTTGCTTGTTTCATGTAAAAGTGAATATTACAAGTATCACATGAGGAACAAGAAAGCTGCCATTCTTCATCTACTTTTGAAAATGTAAGTTGCCTGGCTGTCATTCTTTACCATGGGCCTCTTTGACTTCAGTATTTTCTACTAAATGGAAAACATGCAGATTGGAAAGCAAAGCTGGCCATACACTAGTAGATTTTTGAACAGTGGTACAAACAGTCGCACAAAAATCATTTGATGACTTGACAAACTTCATATTAAAAGTAAAGTACTTTTAAAATTCAGTTTTGTAATAAATTTAATTTACTGAATGAAAACCACTTTCACAAATTCATTCAAGAATAATTTTCCATCCTGATCCTTTGCATTTTCTATTCATTGCAGTCGAAAAAGAACCCCGATTTGACCCCACTAACAATTAGGAAAAAGAATAAACAATTCTGAAACAAAAGTTTCAAAGTAATTCCTCCAACTTAACCACCTCAATACTGGGCACTTTCACCCCTTCCTGCCCAGGCCATTTGTTAGCTTTCAGCGCCGTCATACCCTGAATGACAATTGCGCGGTAATGCAACACTGTACCCAAATACATTTTTTTATTCACACAAATAGTTTTCTTTTTGTGGAATTTAATCACTGCTGGGAATTTTTTCTTTTGTAAAAAAAAAAAAAAATGTATATAAAACATTTTTTCTCCTTCACTGATGTGAGCCGACGAGGTGTCACTTATGGGCACTGATGAGGAGGCACTAATATGCTGCACTGTTAGGTGGTACTGGTGGGGACAGTGATAGGCAGCACTGATGGGCAGCGCTGATGGGCAGCGCTGATGGGCAGCGCTGATGGGCAGCGCTGATGGGCAGCGCTGATCTGGTCATTCCAGAACGAGAGCCACAACATCCCTGCCGTCATCTGACGGTGGGTGCGCGGCAAGCGGTTAAAAGTGGTTGTAACCCAAAAAAAAAACCAAAAACACATGCTTCTGTCCCTTTACAACACTAATTATATAGCGCAGTGCTTTTGCCATGTCAATTGTCCCTATCTATGTTGTACAATACCTGGCTGATCCTGCCTGCTCCTGTCTCCCCCTCTGTAAACTGACCATGTTTATCATGACTGCTGATCTCTGATAGCGTGGTCAATTTACGTACTTCCGTCATCCAGCTCTCTCCTCAGCATCTCTGCATCTCCTCCTCCCCATCTCTTCCATAGTCTGTGTGAGAGCCAATCCTCTCCTCTCGTGCCTGTGTAATTCTATTCCCTGCAACTGTTCCAGTGCACGTAAAGTAAATAAACATGTATTACTTTGATCCTCTCTGTATTAGGTCACTGTTCAGTAAGTACAGTGTGATTCCCTAAAATTAGAATGCCAAATACCCTCTTTGCAGAGCCCCGCTGTGGTCATGTGACCTCCCTCTGCTAGCTTACATTCAGAGTGAAATCTCAGCCCTTTCCACTGTACTCAGTCAGGAGGGGAAGAAGAGGGAGGTCATATGACAGCACAGCAGGATTCTGCAAAGAAGGTATTTAGAATTATAATTTTAGGAAAACACACACTGTACTGAACAGGGACCTAAAATAGAAAGAATCAAAATAATTAATATATGTGATTTTACAACCACTTTAAGGCCTCATGCACATGAGCAGAAAAAAATGCATGGCTGGTGTTTTTTTTTTTTATCCCTCTGAAAACAGCTCTAGGTTAGACATATTCACATTGGCGTTGATTTACTAAAACTGGAGTGTGCAAAATCTGGTGCAGCTCTGAATAGACACCAATCAGCTTCCATTTATTTTTTTTTGTCAAAGCTTAAAAGGATAAGTTCACCTTTTGTAACATGCTACACCCATATTGAGGCCCCCGCTCTCCCCCCATCCCCTGTTCTGACAGTTACTGGGGAATCTTCTCCCCCCGGCTAGCTGTCACAATATAAAAAAAAGACGTAGCTGTGCAGCCCACCCGGCCATGTCATTCATTCATAGTGCTCTGTAAAAGGGAAAACTCCAAGGTCCAACAGCCTTTGCGGCTTATCGTTCTCAATGCACTACCACGGTGCTGTGGAAGTTCATTGAGCTTCCTGTCTCAGGGTGTAAGTGCCTGCCTTTATCGGAGGTACAGGCAAACAGATACACAGACAATCTGCAGGACCGTGAAATTACACCCACGATCTGCTGATCGTAAGTGTAATGCTTTACAGGTCCCTAACAAAAAATAATAATAATAAATGCATATTTTTTTATCTGAAAAAAAACGTGAACGTATCCTCCATGCACCAGATTTTGCACTCTCCAGTTTTAGTAAATGAGCCCCATTATGTAATTTACAGTCCTATTTTAGAGCAGTGCTCACAGGTATACCACTTTTACTTTTATACTGGCTTGTGAAAATTACAAATGCTGGACTTAGAAATTGAATGAGAGGTTTAGCGCTGGGAAAACACTTTTTGAAAGATAAAAAGTTCATTTTATATTCAACTATAAAGATCAGACCAAAATAGAGGGACAAATGAGGAGGAAAGAGGGACAGATGGATTTTGTTCCAAATTGGGGACAGTCCATCAAAATCAGGGACAGTTGGGAGCAATGTATGCCTGTAACTTTAGTCCAGTGGCTAGAATACATTAAAGTATAACTAAAAAAAAAAAGTTTTTCGTTTTGGATAGAGCAGAGAGGGATTAGAACATCGGTCAGTTTTTATTGCAGCCTGTTCCCTGTTAGGGAGATTCCCCCTCTGTATTTGTCCTGTTTACCATTATCATTGAAAGCAAAAAGTAAAAGAAAATCCCAAATTTTGGGTTTTCCCCAGAAAAGTAATAGGGGAGAAATCTTCCAATGGGGACACTAGTTCTGGTGACTGGGGGGTCCTCAAGGGCTTCCCTTAATTTGCATGGATTTCCTCTCCCTTCATGTTTGGTTATGGGACAATCACACAAATGGCGAAAAAAAAAAAAAAAAAAATCTGACAGGGGAATATAACCCTCCCCTTCCTCTATCCAAAATTTTAAAAAATAAAGTTTTACTTATAGCTCTACTTTCATTTCCTAGCTAATATAATTAGTTTAGGCTCATATGCTTCTAAATGGTACAATGGTCTTCATGTGCACTAGCAGATCCTAAACTTGCGTTTAGGAACTTTTGGCGTTTTTTATATCAAAACGCCTTAACTTCCCTCTCCTGAATGCGGAACAATCGCGTTCAGGATAGGAACGTTTTTGACTGCTGGCCACAGGAAAACGCAAAACGGCTGTGTTTTGCCTTTTCCTGCGGCCACAGTAAATGTTGGTATGTGTACATGAAAGCTAAGCATATATAGATGTTTACATATGCAACATTAGAGGCATTTTTTTCTGCCGACTCCTGGCAGTATATTTGGAGCATAAATTACATACACGTACGTAGTGCATGTAGCCTAAAGGTGCAATCAGAACCCCTGATCAACACACGCTGTACTTGTTCTAGGTTGAGGACAGCATGAAATCCAGGTAAGCAGCATTTTCAGAAGTTATTACTATAAGCAGAGTCAGGGGCGTTGCTAGGTCTACAAAAGATCTGGGGCTGGAGCCCATAGCAGCGTAGTAAAGAAAGTCATACACTTGGGCGGGCATACACAAGTATATACAGTAATATACGTGTGGGTGTATATATATCCCCAGAGAGTCCCCCGCTTACATCAGGGTCCCCAGAGAGCCTCCTCCTCACATCAGAGTCCTCAGAGAGCCTCCCCCTTCCATCAGGGTACCCAGAGAGGCCCCCTTACATTAGGGTCCCCAGAGAGCCTCCCCCTTAAATCTGGGTCCCTAGAGAGCCTAGGCCTTAAAATCAGGGTCCCCAGAGAGCCCCCCACTTACATAAGGGTCCCCAGAGAGCCTCCCCGCCCTTGGGGACCCCTGCAGAGACTCGGGGCTATTGGCCTCAGATTCGGGGCTATAGCCCCAAAAGCCACCCCCTAGCAACGCCCCTGAGCAGAGTACATATTTCTCTCATGACATGTTTTAAGTTAACCTTTAACTATCCCTGAAGGTTTTAATAGAATCTGCTAATTTCTCTTTACAATATACAGAACGTGCTCTGGGCATGTTTGAGTTTTTGGCAAAAACCCCTGCCGAGTGTAAGCACAAAGCACATATGGAGCCTCGCTGAAGTGGGTCTTCTTCCGTGGGGCCACATATCTGTGTTTGTGTTAGGAGCGCACTGCACAAAGCTGTCACCGACAGGGTCTCATACTTCGGATCAGAAGCTGGGAGGACCAGCTCTTGGTCACATGATCGCTGCGATAGGCTAAGATGGCTAGAACAGTGATCAGTCAATGCACCCCCCCAATTTGTATCTTTAAGGCTAGGTTCATACTGCTGTTATATGATATTGTATGATTATATAGTGCTACTTGGATACAACTATGATAAGGTTTGAATATTCTATGGGGCCAAAAATCACACTGGAGTCACATTAAAGTAGTACAGGAACCTTTTCCAAAATCGCACCATGCAGAGTTGCATTGATGTGAATAGACACAATTGAAAACAATGTGATTTTCATTGTCATGGCAATTCAAAGCGAAAAAATGTCACCAGCACACTGCGCAATCCAGGACGGGTCCAAAGCTTTAACCACTTGCCACCCGCCATATAGCAAAATGACATTGGCAAACTGGTTGTGTTATCCTGACCGGACGTCATATGACGTGGTCAGGGGGCACGCATTGCGGCATCGTTGTTGTGGCGTGTCAGTCTGACATACAGCAACTCCAATCTAGGTAAAGAGTATCTGACAGAAACTCCTTACCACGTGATCAGCTGTGTCCAATCACAGCTGATAACGATGTAAACAGGAACAGCCCTTTATCGGCTTTTCCTCACTCGCGCCTGATAGACACGAGTAGAGGAGAGCCGATCAGCTGCTCCTCTGACGGGGGGGGCTCTGCGCTGATTGTCTATCAGCGCAGCCCGCCCTCTGATGCCCACCCAGGACCACCAGGGATGCCACCTATCAGCGCAGCCCGCCCTCTGATGCCCACCCAGGACCACCAGGGATGCCACCAGGGATGGGCACCACTGATGACCACAAGGTATGGCATCCCTGGTGGCAATGTGTTCTCGCACATGATGCCAATGTGTGCCCACACATGATGCCAATCAGTGCCCACCAGCAATACCTGCCAGTGCCTCCTAATCAGTGATGCCAATCGGTGCCATCAATGCCTATCCATGCCCACCTATCAGTGCCCATTAGTGCCACCTATCAGTGTCCATCAGTGCCACCCATAAATACCCATCAGGGCAGCCTTACAGTGCCCTTCTGTGCCACCTATGAGTGTCCATCTGTGCAGGCATATCAGTGCCACCTATCAGTGCCCATCTGTGTCGCATATCAATGCCCATCAGTGCCAAATCATTGGTGCCACCTCATCAGTGCTACTTTATCAGTGCCTGGCAGTGCAGCCTCATCAGTGAAGGAGAAAACGTACTTATTTACAAAATTTTATAACGGAAATGAAGAAAAACTTTTTTTTTAAAAATTTTCAGTCTTTTTTTTATTTGTTTAGCAAAAAATGAAAACCACAGAGGTGATCAAATACCATCAAAAGAAATAATAAACAACAAAGTGCAGCGCTAAAATTATATATGTTATAAAAAGATCCCACCAAGTGACATAACATCAATCAGTGAATAGTCCCTGTGAAGTGGGAGGAAGTCCAGTATGAAGACTTGATGAAAATGAATACCCTGTCTAGTAGCAAAGCAGTTTAAAGCTGAACCTGCAGCAAGCTTGAGGACTGATAAGGACTTGTCTCCATGAAATGCCCTTTGTAGCAGAGAGACAAGAGTTAAAGCTAAACCTAATGATGTGACAATTAGAAGAACAATTCAATCCAGAAATATTGGAAGACATTGCAAAGTTTTTGGAGGACAGAGGACTAACTGTAATAAACAAACCTAGCTTAACAAGATGGCTTGTTAGAGCTACCGGCCCTGCATTGTATCCCTGGTTTTGGGAGACCATAATCCCTATGCTGGGCGAGACTGCCGTAATAGCAGTCATCGCCGTCCGGTAAGCAGATTCTACTCTCACATCTCTTGGTGGATCATCTATTGGCACTTTTGTCACATCTTTTTCTGGATGGGTGTTTTTTTGTTTATTTACCTGTGGATTTATCAAAAACTTTTGGACTTCTTTTTTTCAATAATTTTTTGCACATGCACTTATGATCTATGTTTTATTGATTGATTTGCAATTATTTGTTCACTGATTGATGTTATGTCACTTGGTGGGATCTTTTTATAACATATATAATTTTAGCGCTGCACTTTGTTGTTTATTATACTTTTGAGAGTCAGATACTGGACTTTTTAGGGTGCTGGCAGCTTTTTTCTCACAATTTATTTTTATTTCTTAAAATCCGAGCGCAGTTTTTAGCCTGTTTTGGGTTTTTTTATATATACCATCAAAAGAAAGCTCTATTTGTGGGAAGAAATTGATAAAAATGTTGTTTGGGTACAGTGTAGCATGAGCGCGCAATTGTCATTTAAACAGCGACAGCACTGAAAGCTGAAAATTGGCCTGGGCAGGAAGGAGGGAAGTGCCCAGTTTAGGCAATCACATCTTTTGTAACAGAAGCAAGCAACGTTTCAGAGCCACACAGGACCCCTTTATCAGGCATGTGTGCAATTCAAGTGCCATCTGAAATTACACCAGTGTGAACCAGGCCTTACGCTCCGTACACAGTTGGCGTTTTGGGATCCCGGGCAGAATTGCTGCGATTCTGCCCGCGATATTAAAACGTACTACAATTGCAAAACGGGTTCAGCTGCCATTATTTTCAATGGCACCTAAAACACAGTGCGGTTGCCATGATTGTCGCATGATTTTTCACGTGAACCTTGTCGCCAAAAAAGGAGCAGGCGCTTCTTTTGGGCGACAAGCTTCACGCAATGTGATTTGCCATGATTGCCATGTGATAAATTGCAGCAAAACCACACCGCGTATTAGGTACCACTGAAAATAATATTGTTGCATAAAAAGAAATAAAATAAAAGATAAAATAGTTAGATCAGGTTTCATCTAAGTCAGGGTCAAAGTTAGGGATAAGGACATGAACTGGGTCAAAGTTCATGGTTAGTGTTAGGCGGGCCATACACAGTTTAAATCTCGGGCCAGTTCCTGCAGGCTGAACGTACCAAGTTGATTGATTGATCGATCAACTTGGGTACGACTAACCTTCTGGATTTCTCTTATGATTATCGTTAGTGGCTGCTCTAGCCGCTAGCTATAATCACTGTCTTCTGTGTTGTAGGTAGGTAGGATAAAAAAAGCAAAATTACAAAATAAAAATGGGTGTACTTGCAAGCTGCTATGTTGTGCTATAAGACTCCAAAACTTACTAAGCGGATCGCTCACACCTATACACACTCACCAAACGTGTATCAATGTGCAAAATTGTATTCAAAAGTGGTGCCGCACTTCCAAATGCTAATGTGATAGTATCCCTTTAAGTCAGGTTTGCATAGCAATTTTCAAACTCAGCATATATCAAACCATATAGAAAACATTAAAAAACAAACAATGCATCAGTCCATAAAATGTCCTTTTGTATGAAAGATTGAGCATATGCAAGAAAATTCATACCAAACAGGCATGTGTTCACATATCCTAAACGCACATAGTGGTGAACACTAATTAAAGTGATTGTAAAGCTTCCTTTTTGTTTTTAAATAACAAACATGTCATACTTACCTCCACTGTGCACTTTTTTTTGTTTTTTTGTTTTTACACAGAGTGGCCCCGATCCTCCACTCCTGGGGTCTCTCGGCAGCTCCTCCCGGCATCGTATAACCCCCTAGGAGAAGCGCTCTCCTGGGGGGTTATCTTGCGGGCGCGCTCCCGAGACCAGCATTTGCATCCATGGATGCAGACTGTAGGACACTGCCCCACCCCCTGGCGCCCGATACATTGGATTTGATTGACAGCAGCGGGAGCCAATGGCTGCGCTGCTATCAATCTATCCAATCAAGAGCTGAGAACCCCGGGCAGAGAGGAAGAGCGTGTCACCGCCTTGGGAATTATAGGACTCAGGTGAGTGAAACGGGGGGGGCTGGGGGGGCGGTCACTGTCACAGGTTTTTCACCTTATTGCATCCTATTAAATATGAGGGTTTACAACCCCTGCTGAGCCGGTTCACATTAGAAGCGGCACGACTTGCAGGTCGCCTCACCGAGGCGACCTGCACACGACTGCCGCGGCGACTTGCAAGACGACTTCTGTATAGAAGTCTATGCAAGTCGCCCCCAAAGTAGTACAGGAACCTTTCTTCTAAGTCGGAGCGACTTGCGTCGCTCCGATTAGAACGGTTCCATTGTACAGAACGGGAGGCGACTTGTCAGGTCTTAAAGTAATACTAAAGGATCGTTTTTATTTTTTTTTAAATAACAAACCTGTCATACTTACCCCCACTGTGCAGCTCGTTTTGCAGAGTTGCCCCGAACATCCATTTCTGGGGTCCCTCCGCGGCTCTTGCGGCTCCTCCCCGCATTGAATAACCCCCTTGGAGAAGCGCTCTCCCAAGGGGGTTACCTTGTGGACGCGCTCCCGAGTCCAGCATTCGCCGTCCATACAAGTCGAATGCAGGACTCGGCCCCGACCCCTGACTCCGACGTCACTGGATTTGATTAAAAGCAGTGGGAGCCAATGGCTGTGCTGCCATCAATCTATTTAATCAAGAGCCGGGAACCCACGGAGAGAGGGGCAGCGGGGACGTGCCGACGGAAATACGGGACTCAGAGAAGTCAAACGGGGGGGCTAGAGGGCCGGTGACTGCAAGGTGTTTTTTCATCTTAATGCATAGGATGCATTAAGGTGAAAAAACACGAGGGTTTACAACCCCCTTAAGTAAGCAATTGCTTGGATATGTCAACACAAGCCTGTTTTATGATATGCTGAGTTTGAAAATTGCTATGCAAACAGATTTAAAGGGATACTAGCATATTAACATGGGGGAGCGCAGCACCACTTTTGAATATAAAAAAAACAAAATTACTATTGCTGGTGGGCCTTAATACTGGGGGGGGGGGGGGACTACAAATGTGGTATTGTTGTGGTTGTCAGGAGTAGATTAATTTGTTTTGGCTTGTTCTTTGGTGGTAGGACATAGTTATGGAAAGAAATATACAGATACAATTTAAAAATATATATATTTTTTAAAACTACTTTGGGTCAGTTTTATTTTGTTAAGTTGTTGCGACGATATTTACAGTTTTACCAACACACGTCAAAGTTGCAAAACTGGTTTCTGACGTTAAGATTTGTTTTACCATCATGACAGAGTTAAAGCTTGATTAAACATCCAGCTTACAATAGCCAACTACATTCCAGTATGAATCCAAAGAAAAGATGTGCAAAGTCTTGATTGTTATCTTATGAAAGCAGCCACAGCCAGATTAACAAAGCCTGTCCCCAGCCAGTATGCTGTAGAAAAGGCCCTTTGCCCTCTCCTCTGAACTTCAAACTCGGTAGTTAAGGGTTCCTAGATGCCCCCTATCTGCAGCCAAAATTTGTGGTCTCTGAACCCAAAGGGTCCCGAAATGACATTGCTGCAGATGGACACAGTTGACCAAATTTGGGTCCCCGTATCTCAGGGCCACTTGGTACTAGGAACCCCAAATTTGGTGTGCAAACCCAGTGGAACTAGCACTACAACATAACCAACCAGCTGGGGTTCCTAGCATCAAGTGGCCCTGAGATACGGGGCCCCAAAATCGGTTTCGAAAATGCCAAGCACTTTTCTGCAGCAGAGAATGACATTTTCCGAACAGACTTTGGGGCCCCATATCTCGGTGGTAGGAACCCCAACTTTGGATATGTTGTAGTGCTAGTTCCTAGCACCACGTGGCCCTGAGATACGATAAAATCGGCTTATACTCGAGTATATACAGTATATATATGAACCATATAGGACAGTATGAGGCTGGCTGATTGGAGAACATGAACACTGAGAAATAAAGGGAATTGTCACGGTTCTGATTCAGTACGAGCATAAAAAAAAGGGACTCTACCAAGGCTGGACTCACTTCCTCCAGCCATAGCAACAGTTTAATATTGTTGTAACCAACTACAGACAGAAGGGGAGGATGTTTTTACATGTGATATAGTGTATGTTTGATTAACTGCAGGATGACAGAGGCATTATACTGTATCCTTTACAATACATCACGCCTGCCAACATCTGTCTTTACTGTGCAGATTGCAGAATTTCCTTAAAAAAAGTGTAGTTTTCAATAATGATTCAGGATTTTGTTTTCTTGTTTTATTGCAAGCCATTCATTAATGTCCACTTAAACTCATGCCATGACATTTATGCTGTTCTGGATGTGATAAACACAAACCGCAGTTTTCCTTAAAGTGAACCTGTCACTTTGCATTCAGAATAAAGTGTCAGGTGTTCTTAAACCCCAACATCCCAGTGACAGGTGCCACATGCCTTTGAACCCGCCCCCCCCCTTTCTTTCGATGCTTATATATTACTTTCCACGTGCTCTCCCATTGCTCTGTTCTTCTACTGGACCTCTAAATTAAAAATCATGGCGGAGTTTAAACAGGGCTAATGACTGCCTAATATGATAAAGCATGGGCCTAGCGATTGGCCACTCCGGCGTTATGCACTGTATTGTATGAGGACAAGGAAAAGATTAGGTGTTTTCCCTTACCCAAAAAATACAGTGCATTTTGGTGAACAGAGCGACTGGGAAAAAGCAGCAAGGGTAAGTATCAGAAAGAGGAAAGGGTTATCAAGAAAACCGGTCACTTTGGCCTAAACAGGAAAAGTGACAGGCGTATTTTAAAGTTCATCTATAGCCTCCGCAAAAATGTATGTCTGTTATAACAATCACCTGCACGGACAGGAAAAAGCAGACTTTCCGATTTCTAGGTCTACAATTCTTCAGCAGTGCAAGTCAATGCTCACATGGGCTGTTGAAAGGGCCAAAGTGCTGAGTTCTATTTGCAGCCAGAAGGACATTAGGGGCTCTGCTTGCATTTTCATCCCATCTTTTAAAAGAAATCACACGGCCAACATCTCAGCAAGCCCCCACACTAGAGGGGTTCAAAATTAGAGGCAGAACAAAGGCAAGTGCTTCATAACTACCTTTCAATTTGCCAAGATTGATGATTGTAATAAAGACAATTCTTGAGCATGAAGATCTGCTTTAATTCCACAGCATAGTTTAGACCAGGGTTGCCAACCACCACTAAATTTACTGACAGTTTGTAAAAATCAGTGATTTTTTTACTGCCAGCAAATATCAGGGGCTGAGAATTTCATGCTGTGTTGACTTTTTTAGGTGTAAATCAAGCAAATTACTTTGTTATAGGTATTGTCGGTGTTTCCATATCATGTTTATGCTGTTTAAATATTCACTGTGTTAGTTTTCAATAGGAGTTCTGAAATTTCTCAGGTTGCCAGTAAAAAATGAGCTCCGCTAGTAAAATGTCCATGTTTTGTCAGTAAAAAATGCTGTGGGAGGTTGGCAACCCTGGTTTAGACTCCCCCCACCCCCCCCCCACCACCAAGTATTGTGACATTAAAATATAGAAACTGGAACAAACTTCTGAGACTAACAAGCAAAGTGGTCAGCAGTAACCAGAACACCATATTCAGGAAAATCTTTAGATGCAAAAAGGAATCACAACCAGTTTTATATAATGGCCCATAGTTTAGTAGAATGATGGCCACAGCCAATAGAGACAAGTGGCACCCATGCAGTACTAGGATTCCAATATATGAAGTTCATGCCAACCACCAGTGGTGGCTGGTCCATAAGGGGTGCAGGAGCGCCACCCCCCCTCCCCCCAGAGTTTTCACCAATAGGAATGCAATTTAGATAATTACTTTTATTTTTAAATAAATGATAATATGACTAATATTTTTGTAACATATTAAACTAAAAAAATATTAGTCATATTGTGATTTATTTAAAAAGAAATCGTTCTATGTGTGTGCAGTGCACTGCAGGGCGCTAAACTAATAGGTGTCTATTAGGTCCGTCATTGTTTAACAAGCACGTGATTAGAGCCTGAGGCTCTAATTGGTTTGCTTAACATTGTGCACTGCACCGTGAACCTGCCCCACTTTGGACTTCAGCGAATCAAAATTTGCCATGCCTCACTTCCCGCTTTCCGGCCAATCAAGAGGCTGAAGATTTGGTACACCGAAGCCGCCACTGCCAACCACCTTAAATAGGAGTAAGCTCCTGTCTAAGGTTTTGCTTTCACTCTGCATGGAAGGAAGGAAGAGGGGCAAAGATGGATGCAGCCTCCAGTGGGGGCATCCCGGGCTTCGTTTGCAGGCACATTATGCTTTTTACTTTACAGGGAACTAAAAAGGAAGTAAATCACATCAGGGTTTACTTCCTCTTTAAGCAACACAGTCTGGTCACTGTCTGCATAAATCCCCCACCCACCAATACCACTTCAGCACTTTCCCGCCATTCCTTCCATGTCTATCGCAACCACCACCAAATACCCAAGGCCAGACATTGTCAGTGAATAGACACCACCTCCTAACTTTTTTTTTCT
Organism: Lithobates clamitans; assembly: GCA_037952925.1. Taxonomy (NCBI): domain Eukaryota; kingdom Metazoa; phylum Chordata; class Amphibia; order Anura; family Ranidae; genus Lithobates; species Lithobates clamitans. Next base: position 15,994,954 of record JBBGZY010000135.1, on the reverse strand, counting down.
CTTTTAAGGGTTGGGCTTTAAACCCTTAGTTATGTATGTACGTTCAGGAACTAAATGAACTAAATGAATCACCTGAGTATGCAGCTTTTAGTCCTTGCTCACTGTATGGTTTAAGCTGGTGCTAAAACCCATCCCGGAGCCGCCACTGCCAACCACCTTAAATAGGAGTAAGCTCCTGTCTAAGGTTTTGCTTTCACTCTGCATGGTAGAGAGTAATCAAGGCAATGTTTTGGGAAATGCATCACGTAATTTCAGTTCCACTTTTGTGGCCATGCTTCTCTGTGGGTCACAGGCATGCACTTACTTTGTTTTGCTCTCCTGTGACCCAGAAACCTATAGGTACAGTAAATATCTCCTAAACGTTTGCCGTTTAGGAGATATTTACCTTGAAGTACTACGATGATGTCATTGGCGAGTGCTGTTTCTGTACTAGCGAGTACCGTGACTGGCAGCTCCCGCGCGCATTAGCAGGAGTGACGTCACGCGACTCCGGCCAGTCACAGAGCCAGAGTCCGCGGCCCCCGGAAGGAAGAGGGGCAAAGATGGATGCAGCCTCCAGTGGGGGCATCCCGGGCTTCGTTTGCAGGCACATTATGCTTTTTACTTTACAGGGAACTAAAAAGGAAGTAAATCACATCAGGGTTTACTTCCTCTTTAAGCAACACAGTCTGGTCACTGTCTGCATAAATCCCCCACCCACCAATACCACTTCAGCACTTTCCCGCCATTCCTTCCATGTCTATCGCAACCACCACCAAATACCCAAGGCCAGACATTGTCAGTGAATAGACACCACCTCCTAACTTTTTTTTTCTCTTTTAAGGGTTGGGCTTTAAACCCTTAGTTATGTATGTACATTCAGCAGCTAAATGAATCACCTGAGTATGCAGCTTTTAGTCCTTGCTCACTGTATGGTTTAAGCTGGTGCTAAAACCCATCCCAGGTTTCTTGCTTTAAGTTGCCCCATTTTTTTATTTATTTTTTGCTATGGAGTCACCCTTGCAATGCAGGGACTACAGTTGTGCCTCTCTACCCTGTATGCATCAATAGACACACACAGCCGCATAGAATGGCAAGGAACTCCCCTGCTTCTCCCTTTTCCAAGCCAACATACTGACTTAAGGCTGCACTGTCCACTGCTAACTCTTCCCTTTGAAGACTTTAAGTTCAGGGAAGCAGCACTTAGGCCTCGTGCACACAGGAGTGAAAAACCCTGCTTTTATAGGAGTCCAGCAAGTGCCTTTAAGCTCATTTCAGCGTTAACCTAAGTGGTCATGCATATTGGGCATTTAGAACCAGATGATTTTAAGAACAGCATCTGAGGCATTAAAAAAAAAAAAAATGCCCCAAAAGCGGCAGTTGGAGGAGCTTATGAGTAGGGCTGGGAGATTTTCTTAAAAAAAAAAATAAAAAAAAAAAATAAAAAAAAACTTGATTCACATCGAGTTTTTTTTTTTTGGAAACCGCGCCGGTCCCGAGGCGCTGCGGGCATGAGCTTTTAGGCGAGGCCGCGGCTTCAGCCTAGTCCGCGGCGTCCGGCCTCGCGGACTAGGCCGAAACCGCGGCCTCACCTAAAAACTCCTTGTCGAGTATTATTTAAAATTTAACCACTTCAGCCCCGGAAGGATTTACCCCCTTCCTGACCAAGTCCTTTTTTGCGATACGGCACTGCGTCACTTTAATTGACAATTGCGTGGTCATGCGACATTGTACCCAAACAAAATTGACGTCCTTTTTTTTCCCCACAAATAGAGCTTTCTTTTGGTGGTATTTGATCACCTCTACGGTTTTTATTTTTTGCGCTATAAACAAAAAAAAAAAAAAAAAAAGAGCGTCAATTTTGAAAAAAAAACATTTTTTTTTACTTTTTGCTATAAAATATCCCAAAAAATAAAAAAATATATAAAAAAAAATACATTTCTTCATCAGTTTAGGCCAATATGTGTTCTTCTACATATTCTTTGTAAAAGAAAAAAAAAAAAATCGTAATAAGCGTATATTGATTGGTTTGTGCAAAAGTTATCGCATCTACAAAATAGGGGATAGATTTATGGCATTCTTCTTCTTTTTTTTCTTTAGTAGTAATGGCGGCGATCTGCGATTTTTATCGTGACTGTGACATTGCGGCAGACAGATCGGACACTTTCGACACTATTTTGGGACCACTGACATTTAAGCAGCGATCAGTGCTATAAAAATGCATTGATTACTGTGTAAATGTCACTGGCAGGGAAGGGGTTAACACTAGGGGGCGATCATGGGGTTAAGTGTGTTCCCTCAGTGTGTTCTAACTGTAGAGGGGGATGGGCTCACTAGAACAAACTATTTCTTAAAATTCTTACCCCTGTACTTGCAGTTTACAACTTTCAGTGCTGCTGGCCCCTGCTTTCCTAGGGCTCATGTACACAGGCATATGAATTTCTGCACCAATAAGCCTGCCAGAAGTTGGCAGAAAAAATGCCTCTAATCTTGCATTTATGTGCATTTGCAGGCAGGGAGTTGATACGCATTTAGGGGCATTTGTGCACCTTAACCACTTGCCGACCGGCTCACAGCGATATAAGTCAGCAAAGTGGCACGGGTGCGCAAAACGACGTACCTGTCACTCCGTCATCGGCGGCTAGCGGACGCTCGATGCCCCCCGGTGGCCGCGATTGTGGCACAGAGGCAGAACGGGGAGATGCCTATGTAAACAAGGCAGTTCTGCCTAGCAACATGACAGGGATCTACAGCTCCCAGTGATCGGGAGCAGTGATCTCTGTCATATTTGGGAATGTTTCATTTTATTGTGCTCAATGTATGAAGCCAAAAAACAATGAGGGTTTAACAGCTTTAAGCATAGGGGATTTCTTTAGTAACAGGGATACTTTTCTGGAAAAACTGTTAGGGGGTGCAGGTTTTAAACTGTTCGTAGAAAAGGTATGCCTGAGCTCCAGCCTGAAGCATGGCATGGGTTGGGGGTTCCTAGAACCTTTACATCGCTCAGGCTATGTCCTGGCATTCTTCTATTTCCAGTGCAAAGATTTCATAAAGTATTAATCTTGCCTACAGCAGCTTACAAAGCAGAACACAAAAGAGAATCCCAAAGTAGTCCCCGACATGAAAAAGTTGGAAAACCCTTCTTAGGGACTGCCCTGCTGGACAAGCAGCTGTCTACAATGTCACAGACGAAAGCCTCGGGGGCTATAAGAGTACACACAGTTGCTTTTCTTTTTTTGGCACAGCATAACTCCAGTCATGGAAACTCACTTCACTCAATGGTTTTCCAAGACTGAGGCAGCGTAGCAATAAAAAAGGATAAGGAAAGCCTCCCCCCTCCCCGAACCAGCCAGATGAGAAGAGGGTCTTTGAGTAATGGGACTACAGTGGGAAGAAACTTCCAATCACTTGCACTGGAGAGTACATCTAAAAGGTTCTATATATCCTGTAAAATGGCGCTAACATTTTTTTTTTCCTTGTTCAAATATTTTATTGAGGGAAGAACAGCAAATATAACATGAACTGTACATAGTTTAGGAAAACCGTAAGAACAAGGATACACAATGCTACAGGATGACAACAGATACGTTGCCAAGATGCAATAACAAAGAGGGTGCAAAAGTGCCATATGACCAGAACACATAATATAATAATTACAGACAAGATCAGTTCCTTCCACCCAGTTAAACAGTAGTGGTAAGCATTGGAGGGTCGGACGACCCAGGGAATACAGTTATAGCCAGTGGCAGCTGGCACTCCAGCCAGGGGGCGCCAAACGGACCAGAAGACACCCCCCCCCCCCCCAGGGCGGCAAGAAGACGCGCCCCCCCCTGCAGTCTTGGCGGCGATGCAGAGCAGAGAGATCACGCCAATGACGATGGCCATCTCCCGGATCTTCCAGTACATCCTCCCCGCCCCCGTACCGGCCAATACGATCGCATCCCTTCTCAGCCAATGCAGGCTTCCTGATTGGCTGGGAGGAAAAGACAAATAGCGAATATGGATTTGCTATTGTCACACAACTGGGTGGGCTCAGGGCGCAGTGCTCTGCACCCCAAGCCTACCCTTTTTTTAAGCCAATTAGAGACTCGAATCAAGCGCTTAAAAAAACAAAAACCCATGGAATCCATGCGTCTGGTGCTCTTCATGTAGATTAGGGGCCGGGCACAAGGATTAGAGGGGCAACGCCCCATATAGAACAGCTGCCACTGGTAATAGCAGAGGTCTCTAAAGCGGAGTGGCTTCTGGATGAATAAGAAACGAGTAATAGAAAAAGTGTGGTGTCTCAAGGTACTGTGGTACTCCCCTCCCTATTCAGCAATCTAATGAGAGTCTAGTCTTGTATATTAGGAGGGTCTTTCAGTAACAGAGAAGCGGGCATCTGGTATTGGAGGAAGCCCGCAAAATACGTAAAGAAAAAAAGAAAAAAGAGAAAGGTAAGAGAACATGATAAAAAGGACAAGGCAGGAAAATATCAGGGGAGAACAGAGGGGGGCCAAACAAAGTGTCTCAATGAGAAATTCCAGAGACACATGCTGACATGCAAGTCAAGGGGATAATAGCGTCACTTTTTTTTTTTTTTTACTTTTTAATACTCAATAAAACCATATATTAAAGTGTTACTAAATCCCCAACAATAAAATCAGCCTGTATATGCAGTAAAGCATGCTTGTTATACTCACTGAGAAACCTAAGGGGTTAATCCTCTGCATTGTGTAAAAAGGCTGTTTGACCCTGTCTTTTCTGATCCGTTCCTTCTTCCACAGTCCCCAAATCATCTCCTGATGGAACAGAGCCTTGCTAGAGAGTTTTTTGTATTCCTTGGGAGATTGCATGTGATCAGCACAGGGCCAATCAGCACTGTCCAGACAGAGGGTCAGGACAGTCAGAGTAGAATAAAAACTCCTACAAGCTTTACCAGACACTGATAGAAGTCACAAGACTGCTACATACTGCTGATGAGAAAAAGGTTTATATTAACTAAAAGAATTGCATTTCCATGTTGTGTGTACTGTTGCAGACCAGATATAGTGAATGCACGATCATGGGTTTAGTAACACTTTAAATACAAAAAGGTACCACGTAATGCAGATAATGTTATTACAATGGAGAACAAAGCTGAAAGAACATTGTACAATAACCCCTTCTCTTTACTATGTATTAATTTAAATAAAAGCCTCTGTAAATATTGTTTAAATGTTACTAGCATTTTTCCCTCTAAAGTTATCTTTAGGCCTCATGCACACTGGACATTAAAATAACGTTATAAAAACGCCAGTAGCTTTGCAGTGAGTTTTTCAACTTTTTTCAACATTTTTTGAAATAGCGGTTTTTAGTGTTTTTCCTTGTTAGTGTTAATTTTTTGAAGAAATTTTTTTTTTTTCAACGGATCAAAAACGTTAAAAAACGCTGGCGAGCGACGTTTTTCAGCATTAGAGCGTTTTTACAGCTGAAAAAGTCTGTCAGAACCCACTAGTTTTGTTTTTTTTTACTGCTCAAAAACACCACTGCCCAAAACTGCTGAGCACAGCCTATGTGTGCATGGACACATATGATAACATGATGGAGAGTTTAACGACTGTAGAAAAAAAACGTCTACAGCCAAAAACAGCTGCTGTAAAAACATCAAAAACCGTCCAGTGTGCATGAGGCCTTAATTTTATTTTCCCCAATACCCTGCACAGTAAAAGGAGAGTATACTCAATAATCAGCCTTTATTCCACTGCACAGTGGTCTCACTTTTACCAAGCTTTCAGGCACTGGGTGCTAAAGAACTTGAATAAGCTACTGCGCTGACAAGAACCCAACCGCCATTTACGGGGCACATAAGAGGGCCAGGAGAGTGGTAGGGAACCCCAGGTGTAGTGGATGTAGCTCTCATATTGTGTCTTGAGATCCTAATGCACATATAAAAACAAACACAAGAGGGCGCCTCCATCTGGGTGGAGCAATTTATTCAAAAAAGTATAAAAGACAATAAAAATGCACTCACTAGGTAAAAGTGGATCAAAGCTGGTCATAAACCCATATAGACCTCCATAGGATCAACGCAAGGCTGCAGAGCTCTGCAGGCACGTGGCTGGCTCAAGCAGAGTTCTTGATGGAAGTACAGCGGTCAGACTTTAGGCTGGAACATAGGCAACAGCAGCTTCTAGAAGTGGCAAGATGGCTGCGGCTCCAAACAGCATCTCAGCTGGGTGATTAACTAGTGAACGCATTTTTATTGTCTTACAGGTACTGGGTGCTACCTTAGGAAGGAATTTACATATCTTATAGCGCATCGAGAGGACCACCAGCAGTGTGGTGAAGTTTGTAAATTGTTCTCTGGACACATTGCAGATAAAATCTGTTCACCTATATTTCCCTACTAGGCACTTAAAGCTAAACTCCAGGATAAAGAAATATTGTATAAATATAAGAGCAATGTCTATGCTTTATGTAGTGCAGTTACCCAGCATAAAGGTTTGCCTTTGTGCAGGAGCTTCCTGTCTTAAAAGGCCATCACTGCTGTTCTCTCTCCTTGTGCAGGGTGACTGGTCTGGCCTCCACCCCCCTCCTCATTCAATGGAGACAAAGTGACTGTACTTCGTGCAAGCAACTTATTAGTCAAAGGAGACGCAGTGGCGGTACTACGTGCAGGCAACCTATTAGTAGATGGAGAAACAGTGGCCGTTCTATGTGCAGGCAACCAATCAATCGAGACGCAGTGGCCGTACTACGTGCAGGCAACCTATTAGTCAATAGAGACACAGTGGCTGTACTACATCCAGGAAACCTATTAGTAGATGGAGAAACAGTGGCCGTACTATGTGCAGGCAACCTATTAGTAGTTGGAGAAACAGTGTCCGTTCTATGTGCAGGCAACCGATCAATCAATTGAGACGCAGTAGCTATACTTAATGCAGGAAACCTATTAGTCAATGGAGACTCAGTGGCCATACTACATGCAGGCAACCTATTAGTAAATGGAGACAGTGTGGCTGTACTACGTGCAGGCAACCCATTAGTATATAGAGACACAGTGGCTGTACTACGTGCAGACAATCTATTAGAGAATGGAGATGCAGTGGCTGTACAGACCCACCCCAACATCAGGCACGAAGGGACACACGCATGGCCCTAAATCACAGACAGTGAGCATTCAGGCCACACACCCATCTCTGCATGCCCGTTAAACTTAGGACATGCAGGCGAGTCCATACAGCCTTTGTTTCTCCATTCACTTACATAGGCAACCTGCACACAACTCCATGGTGTTCCTTGTAAAAGAAAGAACATGACTTTTGCACACTGCTCCCCTCATGACCCATGTGAATGAGCCCCAACAGACCTTGGATGTGGCGGCTGCAATAGTTTTCATTTTTTAGGCCAAGTACATGACCATGCACTGTTGTTGCCAAGATCCATACATTTATTGGAATAAATAAATCGAAAAAGTCCAAATAGCATAACACACAGCAAGAGCAAGTGTTGATGGGCAGCTAAAGTGATATTAAAGGTAGATTTTTTTTTTTAATATCAAGCGTGTCATACTTACCTGCTCTGTGCAGTGGTTTTGCACAGAGCCGCCCAGATTCTCCTTTTCTTGGGTCCTCCGCCGGCTCTCCTGGCCCCTCCCTCCTGCCCCATAGCAAGCAGCTTGCTATGGTCCATTCACACACACAGCATTGCTTGGCCCCACCACTCTCCTCAATGGCTCCCGCTGCTGTCTCAACCAATGAGGAGGAAGAGATCTGCCCTTACGCATATTGCTGCAATGAAATGGGGCTCAGGTAAATATTCGGGGGGGGGGGTAAAAAAAAAAAAAAAGAAAACCCTTGAGCCTTTACAACCACTTTAGGCTGGGTTCACTGGGTTCACACTATAGCTAAATTGGATGCACATCCAATTCGCCTAGCAGGAGGTTCTATGGAGCTGGTTCACAAATCTCCACAGCGTCTCCGGTGCGAATTTGCACAGGAGCACTCTGCGTCTTTTGGTCTGAATCAGGTCCGAATTCAGACCAAAATTCAGGCTGAAATCGGACCTGAAACGTTGAATGGACTCCTGCTGTGAGCCGCGGCGTTCTGAACATAGGTGTGAACCCAGCCTTAATCATAACTATGATTAGTTACAATTAAACACCCGTTGGTGTGACCGACCGACACCTGTGTTTTCTGCAAGTATGCAGTGTCTTCCTCAATCCCTGTGCACTAAACAGATATCTAAGACAATGTTATCACCCTTCCCAGCTATCTGTGAACTACGCAACACCTCCCTTCTATTTTTTGAAGATTAGTGAAGAGGAGGGGAGGTGTTTGTAGTCCAAATCAGGAGAGCAGCCCAGGCTGACAACGCTGCTCCTCTATAGAAATAGTACAGCGAGTGAACGTTGTCACCCTAGGACAGGGTGTGTATATTTGGTAGGATCACAAGGTGAAAATAAAAGAAAAAGTAATACAGCCGACACATCTAAAGACAGGTAAACTGCAAAAATTCAATTACATTTTTTTGGGGTTGGCTACACTTAACCACAGCAAGAACCAAAATGTTCATGGTTTAGTTTCATATCCAAAATGGATAATGGTTTTAGAGCTGTGAACAAAAACGACAATGTAACAGATGAAGGCAGTTTCACAGACGCAGAAAAATAAATCTGGTTGTCAAATGAAAAGTACAGATTTACAGAGTTGTTGTCAAAGTTAATCCTCAACCGCACTGGATACATTTATCATTGCAATACCTAAAAGGTAAAATATTTCCCAATCTACTGTTGTGCAAGAAACAAACTTCTGTTTTGACAACCACAAGTGGCCTTAAAAATGTAAAATATTCTGCACCACAAGAATTTTAATCCAAAGACGTCTGTGCCGGTCTAAAGAAAGCCGACCCCTGGGAATCATTTCAGATCTGACCTAATGCCACCGCACACAAAGGGAGAGGAGGAGAACAGCTTGATTCTATTTTTAAGTGACCAACAGCAAATAAAAATAGGTCCAGTGAATGCCCTGTACTACACTTGTTCCGAATACCAAGGCAGGAGATGTAAGCTTCTAAATACAGCCAACACTAGTCTGTCTTCCAAACCATTATACAGCAGACACGTGCATGATGAACATTTAGAAAATCATTATGTCAGACATTAACAAAAAGACACTTTTATTTGTAATAATGCCACTTTGTCCTGCTGATAAGGTCTTTACCATAAACAAGTCATAAGGAAAATAAGGAGGCTTCCAATTGGGATCTCCTTCTGAACATGCCAACTGCCTGGCTGTTTTAAAGGTACTCCAAATAGGAGCTTCCAAGAAGATCACCATTATAGCCTAGCAACTAACATTTTCAAAAGTTAAGAGCAGCAGTTGAAGCTTTCATGCTTCTTTCCGGATAGGTTTTCTTCAAAAAAAACCTGCAATGAGAAGAATAACTGCTTCCCGACCGGATCCTGTATATATACGGCGGCAGAATGGATCTCCTGCGCGAATCGCCATATATAAAGTGGCTCCTTTAAGGACCATAGCGAGCGCTGTCGCTCCGCCGGCCACCCGCAATTGCGTGCACGAGAGCAGGAATGGGGATTTGTGTGTGTAAGCACACAAATCCCTGTTCTCACAGGGGAGGAGAAACAGAACATCTGTTACTACTAAGTAGGAACAACGATCTGTCTCCTCCCCCAGTCAGTCCCATATCCTCACAGTTAGAACACACCTAGGGAACACACACACTTAACTTGGTCACCCCCCTAGTGTTAACCCTGACAGTGACATTTATACAGTAATCAGTGTCTATTTTTAGATCTGATCACTGTATAAATGTCAATGGTCCCAAAAAATTGGCAAAAGTGTCCGAAAAAAAAAAATCGCTGATCGCCGCCATTACTAGAAAAAATAAATAATAAAAATGCCATAAATCTATCCCCCAATTTGTAGACGCTATAACTTTTGTGCAAACCATTCAATATGCGCTTACTGTGATTTCTTTTACCAAAAATATGTAGAATATACATTGACCTAAACTGATGAAGAAACTTTTTTTTTTTAATTTGGGATCAAAAAAAATAGTGTTTTTTTTTTTTTCAAAATTGTCGCTCTTCTTTAGTTTATAGCGCAAAAAATAAAAACCGCAGAGGTGATCAAATACCACCAAAAGAAAGCTCTATTTGTGGGAAAAAAAAGGGCGTACATTTTTTTTGGGTACAATGTCGCACAGCCGCGGAATTGTCATTTAAACAACACAGTGCCATATCGCAAAAAATGGCCTGGTCAGGAAGGGGGTAAATTCTTCCAAGGCTGAAGTGGATAAGGACACTGCCATAATATAAACTAAACTAGTTGCCCGGCTGTCTCCAGAAATAATACAATTGCGACACTGACGAGAACAAGCAAATCAAGTCAGAGATTCTAATTTGATGGGAAGGTAACATCCATCCTTTTAAATGGAGTGAATGTTACAGTCAGGACGTGTTCCTAGCGAAGAACAGATGTTGCTGAGTGCCAGGGAATAGAATTTTCATTTGGCAAATGACCACTCATTTTGCAATATAAGGGCCCTTTCACACTGAATGTAGTTGGATGCATTTTGAGCTGCACTCCAACTGCAGAGACAGCCCAAAACCAAGGTAATCCTATGGGCATAGTTCACATCGTTGCAGTGCAGTTCAGCGCAAAAAAAAAAAAAAAAAGATAGAAGCATGCTGCATTTTTTCCACACCATAAATGCAGGGAGCGCGCTAAAAACACCCTTCACCCGTACCGCGTCCCTTTAGGCCCAGAAAGCCAAGCCCAAAAATGTATAGAAAAATTCACTGCAAATGCATTGCAAAATGCATTAAGAGCACGTCAAGTGCGCTTCAAATGCATTTAAACATGGAGTCAAAAACACGCAGTTATGTGCAGTTTCTGGTGTAATGGGCCCTAAGGGATCATTTGCACAGGTTCTCAGCTCCATATACACTATATTTCCAAAAGTATTGGGACACCTGCCTTTACAACCACATGAACTTGGCATTCCAGTCTTAGTCTATAGGGTTCAATATTGAGTTGGCCCACCCTTTACAGCTATAACAGCTTCAACTCTTCTGGGAAGGCTGTCCATATGTTTAGAAGTGTGCCTATGGGAATATTTGACCATTCTTCCAGAAGAGCATTTGTGAGGTCAGGTACTGATGTTGGACAAGAAGGCCTGACTTGCAGTCTCTGCTCTAATTCATCCCAAAGGTGTTCTATTGGGTTGAAGTCAGGACTCCACCCCAAACTCGCTCATCCATGTCTTTATGGACCTTGTTTGTGCACTGGTGCTCAGTCATGTTGAAACAGGAAGGGGTCATCCCCTAACTGTTCCCACAAAGTTTGGAGCAGGAAATTGTCTAAAATGTCTCGGTATGCTAACGCTTTAAGCGTTCCTTTCACTGGAACTAAGAGGCCAAGCCCAACCCCTGAAAAACAACCCCACACCATAATCCACAGTCCACCAAATGATTTGGACCAGTGCACAAAGCAAGGTCCATAAAGACATGGATGAGCGAGTTTGGGGTAGAGGAACATGACTGGCCTGCACAGAATCCTGACCTCAACCCGATATAACACCTTTTGGGATGAAATAGAGCGGAGACTGCGAGCCAGGCCTTCTTGTCTACATCAGTGCCCCCCCCTTTTGGGTGAAGATCCACTGCAAGTGCTTTAGGATTAAGTTAAGTAAGGGAGAACTTTAAAAGGGTTGGGTTGAATGTTAAAGTCTAAGTTTAGCTACAAAAAAAAATACAAAATAAGCACAAGGGACATTACTTACTTTCAGTGTGATGTGTCCATTGCACTTTTGTCTTCTAGTTCAAGAATACCTTCCATCCTCTAATGCCTCGCCCACACCTGTAATTTTCTGGTGCGGTAGGGGTTAATATTACTGAGGGGCTGCCAAACTCTCATCAAGAGTGCCCAATTATGCCCACCCTTTCCACCCAGCTCCTCCATTCATAGAATCCGTTGCTGCAACTTCTATGAATGAACCACGATCTATAAATGGAGGACGGTCAGATGACGGAAAGGCCCATTCCCTTCACTTATAGACAATGCTTCATTTACAGAAGCTGTAGTACGGCTTTTTGGAGGAGCTGGATGGAAAGGGCGAGCATAGTTGGGCACTCTTGATGAGAACCTTCTCCCCTCTTCTCTACGGATGAGCTCAGGCGTGTTTGCAGCCACATGTGCAGAGCACGCCAGGACGTCGGCAATGCGCTGCGCTAATCACAAGCAGTGAGACATTTTCCCGATCCGTGGCTGCAGAGATCGGGAAATGTCAGACTGCCTGTGATTATCTCAGCACAGTGCCAACTTCCTGGTGGGGTCTGCACGTGCGGCTGTGAACACGCCTGAGCTCATCCTTACTCTTCTCCCCTCTCTTCCTCTTCACACAGGGACTCAAGCAGCAGCAGGAGCCATTAGCTCCTGCTGCTGTCAATCAAATGCAGTGAAGAGGAAGGGGGTGGGGCTAAGACCTACTGTGCGTGTCTATGGAGCGCTGCGTTTTTCAGCATTTTTTAGCAAAACTATACTCCCAAAAAGATTATGGCTCGAAAACACTGATAAAAGCCATTTTTTTCAGCATTGTTTGGCGTTTTTAACCACTTCAGCCTGGAAGGATTTATCCCCTTAATGACGAGAGCATTTTTTGCGATATGGCACTGCTTCACTTTAACTGACAATTGCGCGGCCGTGCGACATTGTACCCAAAGAAAATTGACATCCCTTTTTAGCCACAAATAGAACTTTTTTTTGGTGGTATTTGATCACCTCTGAGTTTTTTATTTTTTGCGCTATAAACAAAAAAAGTCTGACAATTTTGAAAAAACAAAAACAAAAACAATATTTTTTACTTTCTGCTATAATGCATATCCAAACATATATATATATATAAAAATGTATTCATTAGTTTAAGGGCCAATATATATTCTTCTACATATTTTGTGTAAAAAAAATTAAAATAAAAAAACAAATAGGCGTATATTGGTTTGCACAAAAGTTATCGCATCTACAAACTACGGGATAGATTTAGGGACTTATTTGTTTTTTATTGTTTTTACTGGTAATGGCGGCAATCTGCAATTTTTAGCGGGAGTGCGACATTGCGGCGAACAAATCTGACCTCAAATGACACTATTACATTGATCAATGCTATAAAAATGCACTGATCAATGTAAAAATGATACTAGAAGGGAAGGGGTTAACACTAGGGGCGATCAAGGGGTTAAGTGTGTTCCCTCACGGTGTTCTAAATGTAGGGGACATGGACTTACTGAAACATGACAGTTCACTGTTCCCGATCACCGGGAACAGTAGATTTCTGTCATGTCACTAGGCAGAACGGGGAAATGCCTTGTTTACATAGGCAGTTCCCCGTTCTGCCTCTCCTCACCACGATTGCAGGCCGCCGTCAGACACAGAGTTCGCAGGACCCGCTCCCGCGGCACGCCCTTCCCAGCTATCCTGCTTTTACGGACTGACGTACAGGTACGTCAGTTCGCGCAGGAGAGCCGTCCTGCCGCAGTACATCTGCGTGAGCAGGTCGGCAAGTGGTTGAGCTGTTTTCAGCTTTTCTCAGAATTAGGGCTCATGCACACAGGACGTTTTAAAAACGCCTGCTCTACAGCAGCGCTAAAAATGCCAGTTTTTCCACGTTTAGCTGCGTTTTTACATTAGCATTATTGTGCGTTTTCCCGTGTTTTTTGCCATTAGCATTTTTTCATTAAAATAACTTCCTATAATGTAAAAACGCCAAAACGCGGCTAACAGCTTGTTACAGCGTTTAGGGGCATTTTTTCGTTTTTACAGCTCATTTTTACTGCTCCTGGAAGCATAGGCTGTCATTTTTTTTCTACTGCCCCTAAACGCTTATGCCTCCAAACGCCTCTGACGGTTTATATGTGCATGGACACAAAGGCTAACATGGAGGGGCGTTTAGAGGCAGTTAAAGCGGTTGTATACCCGCAAAACAAAAATAAATAAAACCTGTAAGGCCTAATGAGCTAGTATGCTAGCTCATTATGAAATACTTACTTTAGACTGAGGTCCCCGCATCGCATCCCGATCAACGCCGAGGGAGCTGACACTCTCCCCTTGGCGTTTCGTCAGGGTTCTTGCGCTGTAAGTGGCCGGAGCCATGATGACGTCACTCCCATGCACGAGTCCTCAGTTCTTGCACGATACGCCGGACCTTCACTGCGCATGCGCCGCTGACGTCAGCGGCTGCTATAGAGTGAATAGAATCTCCTAAACCGTGTAGGATTAGAAGATATTAATTTTACCTACAGGAAAGCCTTATTATAGGCCTACCTGTAGGTAAAAAATGTCAAAAAGGGTTATACAACCACTTTTAAAAAAAACACCCCTAACAGCAGCTGTAAAAACGTCCTGTGTGCTTGAGCGCTTACAGCTGTATTACAGCTGAAAAACTCCTCTCAAAGCCCACTAGTTGTTTTTTTGGGGTTTTTTCAGTCAGAAAACACCCCTGTCAAGAATTCTGCTGCCAACAGCCTATGTGTGCATGGGCACATGGGATACAGGGACACGTGGGACAAATGGACACGTGGGACAAGTGGACACGTGGGACAAGTGGACACGTGGGACACATGGACACGTGGGACACATGGACACGTGGGACACATGGACACGTGGGACACATGGACACGTGGGACACATGGACACGTGGGATACATGGATACGTGGGATACATAGTAACATGCTGGGGAGTTTATTGGCTACAGAAAAAAACGTCTGAAGTCAAAAACAGAAGGTGTAAAAATGTCCAGTGTGCATGAGGCCTAAAAGTTGCAAGTGGCACGATTGAGTGCATCCCTGTTTTTTTTTTTTTAATGGTAAGAGATAATGGTTTTTAACCTAAAAACATAGTATCTTGCAATACTGTTAAGTATAAGTGAAGTATGTATTTTAATGGCAGGTTTACTTTCATATTTGCTATAGGAGGTAATTGGGTAAGTGCCAAGAAATGATGACATACGGCACTAGTGGCACTCCCTGTAATACAAACTTTCATGTACAAATACCTTAGATGTACACAAAAGGAATTAACTGTACCGACAAAACTGACAGATGACAATAGTTGTTTGCCTAGAAACACAAATGTAACAGTCTGTGTGACATATGTAGACTACATGTTCAAATACTCTGCTTGTATTCATTGCATGTTTACAGAAATTGTCTAGCAACCGCTTAAGTTTTTTTTTTTTTTTATCTCTCAGCCTATGGGACTCAAAAATACCATTAAACTTAAAAGTTACACTTAACAGGCAAGTCTTCATTGCCATAATTAATTTGGCCAATACATAAAGATCATCCCACTATTCTAATATTTTTTTTTTTTTTTTTTTTTTAGATTTTAAATGTATTTTTGAAATTTTTTCCAACAACATCAACAAATAAATCCAAAAAAAAAAAAAGAAGAGGAAGTAGAAGGAAAAAAAAAAAAAAAGAAGAGAGCAAAGAAGCAAATTAACGGTTAAACCAAAGTCAAATCACCATTCCAAACAATATCAGCATTAGTACATTTTATACATCTAATTCTTCCCAGAATATTCTCATATTCTGAGATACAGAGATACTCCGGAGCAAATAACATAAGAAAACTTGTCTTTTCATTTCATTTCTTTGACAGGCCTTCCCCTTCCACTAAAAATATACCCAGTCTTAATTATAGACTTAAATTAAAATTAGAACTTGATGCATCTCTACATTTTCTCCACGACTTTCAAACTTCTGAGAAGTGTTGCATTGAGCATAAGTGTTTTCGAACATTACATAATTTATCCATTTCACAAATCCAGTCCCCAAGAGTAGGAGGGTTGGGTGAAACTTTAAAGCTCACATGCTAAAAGTCTCATAATAGCCACTGCCTGATCACAATGCAAGCTATTGGAATTTACATAACCCAAAAGACATAACACGGGATCTGGGACTGCCACTATATTTTGATTTTTTTTTTATAATTTTTTTATTTACTCTCATTACCTTATTTCAGCAGCGCTGTTTAGTGGTCATGCGATCTTTCCCTGTTCTTTGCAGTATGTGGGGAAAGATCTCTGGGGGGGAGCTGACAATTGCTCTATATCAGGGATATGCAATTAGCGGACCTCCAGCTGTTGCAAAACTACAAGTCCCATCATGCCTCTGCCTCTGGGTGTCATGCTTGTGGCTGTCAGAGTCTTGCTATGCCTCATGGGACTTGTAGTTCTGCAACAGCTGGAGGTCCGCTAATTGCATATCCCTGGTCTATATGTTAGCAGTGGATGTTTGCACCAGGAGTCTGTGTCTGCACAATGCTGATTGGTGCTGTGCTGGTCACATGACTTGGGGAAAAAAAAATCGTAACAGTGCTAATAAATAGCAAAAATGGTTTTACAGCTTGCTATAAATAGTTATTGGATAGCAAATTTCTATATTTTTGTGCAATAATATGGTGTAGGAGGAGTCAAAGATTGATGGGCCATAGGCATGGAGGAGGAGGGAGAGAGTGTACTGTCATTTAGCACTGTATATACACCCACATGTGTGACTCTATAGTCACGTGGGCTGCACAGAAGCAAATAAGGAGGAAATTAACAGTTTAGATGTGAAGTGAAAACAGAGAAAGTATAATAGATGTGGCAAAGGGAGAGCGGTACAATCTCATGCTGAAGCTGGGACACAGAAAGGGAGGGAGCTGGAGCTAATAGCAGCAAGTAGTCAGGGAGAGGGTGACAGCGATTAGCGAGGAATTTAACTGCCTCATTACTGTAAGGTGGAAATTAGTATTTATGGGGGTTTAGTTCCACTTTAAAAGACCAGTCTTTTCCAGTCTGTTCAGTTAAAGTGTCATTAAACCCACATCATAAAAAAACAAACAAACAAAAAAAAAAAAAACCTATCAATAAACGCTGTATTACATGCTGTTTATACTCACTCAGTCACTAGGAGATTCATTTTCTGCAAAAAAAAGTTGCTCTCAATCTCCCCCTTCTGTCCAAGTCCCCAATTCAGCTAAGAATTTTGCAGCGCAGTGTTGGCAGCTCTGCACATGCTCAGTTTTCAGTGAGTTTCTATGCTGAGCATTTCCTCCCAATCACATCTGACCAGCCCATGTGACTATAGCGTCACACATGTGGGCGTATACACAGTGGTAAATGACAGCCCACTCCCTCCTCCTACATGCCCACTAACCAGCTAAACATAACGGGGGGGGGCGGTATATTACATGTAGATTAATGGAGCCTTCATCTCCCTCCTATTCTAAGACACAGGCCAGAGGGGTGCGAGTGGCAGAAATCCACCCACACCATGTTATTTCCACAAAATAATAAAGATTTGATTTCAAATGTATATTTGTATGACACTTTAAAACAGTTTGCTATTAATTATTTATTTTTACTCTGTATTCCAATGACTGTTTTTTTTTTTTGACCAGCAGTAGAGAATTAGATGCTCTTTCTGCCTGTGTTTCCCTGCAGACTGGGAAAGATCCTGTATATTGATTAGGAAAAAGATACTTAGATTTTTTTTAAATAAAAGAAATGAAAGTGCCATCATCCATATACAGAAATAGAAGGGACAATGTAAATTAAACAGTGTGTGTTTAGGATCACTTTATGTCTGGTGGGCCGAGTAACCCACTGGCCTCATGAGATTCCAGCCAAAACGTATCCAATTTTACACATCTTGGTGTCTCATTCTTCCTGCTACAATGCAAGGCTTTCCACTCCAATCAAACATGGAGGGTGAGACTCTTGTAGCAGAGCTTACTGCTATTAACTAAATCACTCTTCCTGCTAAAATAGGGGTGCTTTCATACCAATTCAACAGGGAGAGTAGGACTACTTTTGGTACACTTTCTGTTAAGATATGCCCCATCCTCCTGAGGCAACCTCCGGCCCAATACTTACCTCTGCCTACATACCAACAATCTTCATTCTGTCACCCTTCCAAGGGCTGCACAGCCTGTGTCCATACTAGGTCTTCTTTCTGCACATGTGTGCCGTGGCCTATTTCCTATAGTGAGCCAAACTATTGGTGGCCTCCAGCAGTCATGTAGAGTCCAGCTCTCCCCAGTTGGGGGTCAGGGGCCTGAGGCCAGGCATAAATTTAATCTGTCTTCTAAAAACCTGATTAGGTATCTGATGCTAGACCATCCTTGTAACCAGTAAATTTAAAAAGTATAACTAAAACCTTTTTTTTTTGTTTTGGATAGAGTGGGGAGGGATTAGAACACGTCAGTTTTTCTTTTGCCCTCTGTGCCCCTCCACCCCCCATTAAGGCAATTCACTCTCTCCATTTGTCCTGTTTACCATTATCATTGAAAAGTGAAAAGTAAAAGAAAATCCCAAACTTTGGGTTGTCCCCAGAAAAGCAATAGCGGGGAAATCTTCCAATGGGGATACTAGTTCTGGTGACCCTGGGGTCCCCTAGGAATTCCCTTAATTTGCAGGAATTTCCCCTCACTTCCTGTTTTGCCTTTGGGACAGGAAGTAAAGGAAAATTTCCGCAATGGGACACAGATAGCGAAAAAAAATCTGAAAGGGGCTATAACCTTCTCTTGCTTTATCCAAAAGGAAAAAAAAAAATGTTGTTTATAGTTCCATGTTAAGTAAAGTCAATTAAACAGTGGAACCAGACTTAAAGCCCATGACATTTCCTGCAAGTCAAGGAGCCAAAGGCTATGAAACAGACACCATATAGCTGTGCTCCCTCAACCCTATCGTTTGGGGACTCCAACATATTAATGAGATAAATAACCGTTCGATAATAATTGTTCAGTACAAACTGAACTGAAATCACTAATGAGTCTTTTTCTTGTATGCAAATCATTGAGAACATGCTGTACTCATACCAACATCCAATTATTATACTTACTGACAGCAGTTGGAAATATAAAACTGACCTTGTTGATGGTTGAGTGGTTTAACAGTTCTGTTTTTCCAGTTCAGGAATATCACATACAAAAGTCCAATCAGAACTTGATGTAAGAATCTTCACTGTCAGGGGGCCCAATGGGGAGTGAGCTATTTTGTAGCATTCCCAGGTATCCCCCTGCGGTACTGGAATTTACATCATAAGTCACTTCACGGAAATGTATGATGATATTATTGCATGGGTCACAGCTGTGATGTCATGTCATGTCAACAAGGTTAGTTTATGCACGATTCTGCCACCTCCAACCTACATATAGTACACCCCCCTAAAGGCAGAGATGTGTACGTATCTAATACATTAAAGCCAGTAATGGGTACACATACCAAGTCAACCATTGGAGCCATTATCACATATATACCTATTACATTCTGGGGTAATGTTTGTGTGCGACCCTCTTGGATGCTCTGAGGTGGTAAGCTCCAGTTTTTGGTTAACTTTGGCAAATGATTTCTGGTTCTGTGTAATGTGATATGTTTAATTTGATGTAATTTCTTATGTGGTATTTTTTGTTCCTGTATAGTTTTTCTGGTAACCCTTGGTTGATTTGTATATCTCCTGATGAAGCCATAGGGCGAAACATGTCAGGATAATATACTATTGCTCAATCTCTGTTCAACTGGAAACCTCTATATTTGACCACCATAATGGAGATGTTTAACAAGACTCAACGAATTGCCATGTTGTGTTATTGGTTTTAATCATGTTTTCAATAAAACTATTATATTTTTATATGTATTTGTACGATTTCCATTATTATTTGTAAGCACTGTTATAATTCCTTCCCAAACCTCCTCCTCTTTTGAATAATCAATTTCTCGGAATAAGGTGCAAAACATTAGGTGTTCATCCATAGCCAGAAAAAACTCTACAAATACATACAGTATACAGCGCTGCGTTCTGGCAGCAGTACAGTGACTTCCTGTCTGTTGTCGGTGCAGAATTGTGTCAGGCTGCTCAAGCATTCACAGGAAGCCTTGTATTTTTATGAACAAATACAAGGCTTTCTCTGCTTGATTGAGGTGGAGATTGCGAGATCACCCTCCCACATCTCCACCTCAACCAATCAGTGGAAGCCTTTTATTCATTCATAAAGATACAAGGCTTCCTGTGAATGGCTGAGCAGCGGTCAGCCCTACTCGATTTTGTTTCAAGAACAGAACAGGAAGTCATCCTGCTACTAGAACACAACCTTGTACACTGTTATGTAGTTGATGCGACATACAGTTTATACAGTCCTGATAGCAGCTACATTATTTAGTAGGAATGGAAAGCGATTTAAATTCAAATTAAAAAACAAAAAAAAGTGTTAGGTTTTATAAACGAATGTTCAGATTTTTTTACATAAGCGATCGCGGCTGTTTACAGAATTTGTGATGTAAATATAGTATGCATATAATTTTTTTCAAGACTGACCTATTACTTTGACTTGGATTAAAACAAGAATAAGCAGCCATTTATAGAGAAATTTTGAAAATTCCCAATGGTTGACATACTTTATACCCAGAGCGGGACCATTTAATGGAGGAAGAGGGGCGCAATAGAAGCGCCAGTGAACCGGTGTTGTAAAAATTCCTGCTACCTATGCAGAGTTTACAACACCGGCCGCGCGAAAATTGATAATTTTTAACATGTGCCGAATGCGCTCCTGCACCCGGCACAAGCCTGAGACCAGCCCCGCCCCGCCTCTCACTTCCCTATCAGGGTTTCTATCCTGCATTGGAGGATCTACCCGTTAAATCGCCGACAGCTGGCGCCTGATGGGTAGATCGAGATGCATGCAGAGCAGCGCAGGAAGCATCTGTAATAAGTTCTCTCTCTCACGTCATGCTGCTCCCCGGCGGCCCCTCCTCTCTTCTCGTCCTTCCCCATTTGCTTGTGACATCATCTGGGATGGACGAGAAGAGAGGAGGGGCTGCCGGGGAGCATCGTGACATGAGAGAGAGAACTTATCACAGATGCTTCCAGCGCTGCTCTGCATGCAGGCTAGTAAATAATGTGCCACACCTAATGTGCTATGTGCCCCATCATGTGCCCTGACGTGCCCCATCATGTGCCATTATGTGCCCCATAATGTGCCATGTGCCCCATTATGTGCCATGTGCCCCATTATGTGCCATTATGTGCCATTATGTGCCATATGCCCCCGTGCCCTGATGTGCCCCGTACCGTGATATGTTGTGCCCTGATGTGCTGTGCCCTGATGTGCCATGTGCCCGGATTTGCCCTAATGTGCTATGTGCCCTGATGTCCTATGTGCCCCAATGTGCCTTAATGTCGTGTGCCCCGATGTACTGTGACCTGATGTATTTAGTAAATGAATCACTGAAAAACGATTACATAGCCTAACACAAAAGTAATTCATGTCATAAATAATGCCTTTTCTTTTTTGTATGTGTACTTTTCCCAGGGTGTTCTACTGTAGACTTTATTGTATTTTACTATTAACTACACAGGAGGATACCATTTTTTTCAGAAGGGTGAGGTGCACGTCCGTCAAAGTAACAAGTGCAGACAATCAAGCCCTCCCAAAGGCTTATATTATAGGAAAACAACAAAAAGGGATTGCTGCACAAAAATGTTTTAATGAAGAATATGATCAAAGCATCCAAGGTATATACGCCATCATCGTAACAGTTTTGGGCTAATACAGATCATGCCCTTCTTCAAAACATGGTGCCTATGAATGACATATACATATATATATATTTATAGAGCAGATACATCTGCATACTATTAAGTAAACAACCAGCCTGTCTGGAATCAATTATTCACTGGATCTAAAGCTGGCCATACACCTATAGATTATCTGCAGATTTTCTATGGTTAGATGGAAAAAGTGGGAGATTCCTCCATCCACACAGTTTAGCGAACATGGAGAGATCTGTTGCATATTTTCTATCTAACCATAGAAAATCTGCAGATAATCTATAGGTGTATGGCCAGCTTAAGACAGTGATTAATTGTCAAGGGGTGCTCGATAGTGGTAATGGATACCGATCACTATGAGAGGGAGATCTACAGGCAACTGGCAGATTCCAATGTATACACTCGTCTGCAGACTAATCCCACATATCGTGTATTAAGCAGAATAAAAACCACCGTAGCACAGGCAGTAAAACAGAATATTATTAATGTTAACACACAGACATATTTAATTTCGGAGCACCCAGTCACCGCGATTATTTTTTTTTTTTTAATCTTTTTATTTGAAAAATTTTCATTACAAAAAAAGAGAAAACAACAAAAAAAAAAAAAAAAAAAAGGAGTATCAACATCTATCCATACATTATAATACTTCCTTTACATCTCAAATCAGGACACCAACAATCTTAAGAAAATTTCATCTTTCTTCCCATTTACCTCCATACCCTGCACCTTTGCCCCCTAGTCTATTACTGCCTCCCACATGCTGCATTTGGGATGCTAAAAAAATAGCATCGTGGGTCCGGCACAGCTGTGCCACTCTTCACCCTTGGTCGTCTGCAAACTGATCCTTGCCGCCCCGTTTTTCCAGATTAACTCTCTGAACACACTATCCAATTTTTTAAACCAGTGCTTGGGGATTCACACTGGGGAGTTGTGTAAAATATATAAAAATTTGGGGCAACCAGACCATCTTGATCAAGTTGCAGCGCCCGGCGACAGAGAGGCAAACGACCCCATACCCGACATTTCTGCTTTAGTTAAGTGGAACCAGATTTCCAGTTATGAATTGTCCTGGATCTCTTGTTATATTAATCCCCAGATATTTCATTTGACTAACTACTTTAATTTGGGATAATTGGTGTGGGAGAGGTACAGTAAGAGAGTCTATTGGCAAAATTACAGATTTTTCCCAGTTAATTGATAACCCAGAGAAAAGGCCAAATTCCTTAACTATCTTCAAGGAATCCTGTGTATCCGCCAGGAACAACAAAATGTCGTCCGCATACATAGCAACTTTCTCCTCCCCTCTCTTTCTTTTAAACCCCTGTACCCCCTGCGCCATCCTCAAAGCGATAGCCAGGGGCTCCATTGCCAGGGCAAAGAGCAGGGGCGACAAGGGGCACCCCTGTCTCGTTCCCCTGCTCAGGTGAAACCAGTCTGAGCACTGACCATTAACTTTAACCTTGGCCCTCGGACTATTATATAATAGACTCAGCCAGTGGGTAAAACCAGGGCCAAACTGGAATTCAGCCAGCACCTTCCACATGTAGTGCCATTCCAGGCAATCAAATGCCTTGGCTGCATCTAGTGAGAGGACAGCTCTTACCACTGCTTTCTAAGGTAGTTGCATGTTTAGATACACTCGTCTTATGTTCGTGCTTGTAGATCTACCCGGGATAAACCCGGTTTGGTCATTATGTATTATTTTAGAAATTATTTTATTCAGCCTTGTTGCCAGTGCTTTTGCCAAAATCTTCACGTCCAAACAGAACAACGAAATAGGCCTATATGAGGTCATATCTAACGGGTTTTTCCCCTCTTTCAGCAAGATTATTATAATAGCTTCTGTCATAGAGATGGGTAGTGTCCTGTCCTCCCTAGCTCCGTTAAACACCTCCAAAAGTAGGGGAAGTAAAACCTAGCTGTATTTTTTAAATATTTCTATGGGTAAGCCGTCGGGTCCCGGTGCCTTCTGGTTTGCCATATCCCCTACTACCCTTTGCAACTCTTTAAGAGTCAATGGGGCATCTAGCATTTCCCAATCTTCTTTTAATAATAGAGTTATTTTCAATTTCTCAAAGAAGTTCCACATTTTCCCCTCCACATTTATTTGCGATGAACTGTATAAATTCTTAAAATATTTTCTAAATTCCCCTAGTATTTCAGAAGTGGCTTTTTTAATTGATCCATCCCTACCCTCAATTGCTGGTACAATACTCGAGGGGCCATTTGCCTTTATAATCAGAGACAGAGCTTTCCCAACTCGCTCTCCTTCACCAAAAAAACTCTGTCTCTGAAATAATCTCTTCTTTTCCATTTTCTCCAAGAGTACTCTACTATACTCATCCTGCCTCCCCACCCACGTTTCATAAGTAGCTAGGGTTGGTGTCTCCACGTACTGCACTTCCGCCCTTCTTACTCTCTCTTTAGCCTCTAGTTCTTCAGCTTGTGATTGTTTTTTGGTGTATGAGATTTTCTGAATTAGGACTCCCCGGAGATAAGCCTTCAGGGCGTCCCATATTACCCCTAGTGGAGCCGATCCTAAATTTAGATTAATAAACTCCATCAACCCGTCCATCATTTTCTCCGTATCATCAAAAGCTCGAGCCAAAAGGGATTTATTTTCCAGTCACCTCTACTACAATACCTCCCCACCTTTATAACAGTGATTACTGGCGCGTGGTCCGAAATCCATCTTGGCTCGTAGACTATCTCTTCCACTACATTCAACGCCTCCTCATTGCCCAGTACAAGGTCGATTCTGGATAAGGTGGCATGTGTCCTGGAGTGGCCTCCTCCTCCCGATATCTACCAACCCGATCTCATCACAGTATTGTGCGAGAGGGCTCCTGGGAGTTCCACTGATACTAATTTTCGGTGGAAACCTATCTATACCATTATTCATAGTCATATTGAAATCCCCGACCACTATGACCGGAGTCCCTGGGGCATCTGACATAAAACTAGTTAACTCGTCCAGTATTTCCATACTAAACGGGGAAGGGATATAAACGTTAGCTAGTACATATCTATTATTTTCTATTAAGCAAGAGAGAAAAATATACCGTCCATGTTCATCCACCTTACTCTGGCTGCAGGAGAAAACCAAACCCGAACTTATCAGTACACTCACCCCTCTTGAATAAGAGTAGGTGGAATCAAAATGCTTCCGGTAATGCTTATGCTCTAAAACCTTAATTGTATCCTTTACCAGGTGCGTCTCCTGCAGACAGAGTATCTTAACAGTCCCCTTATTGGCCACCGAGAGAATTGTCTGTCTTTTAGAACTGCCTTTTATCCCCCTTACATTCCATGAGCATATTCTAACCCGTTTTATTAAATCTGGGGATTTACTGCGGTCCCTTTCAGTACCCATAATTTTTCAAACCTAGTACCCTTATACCTCTCTGAACACCTACTAAGCTAAGCCACCCACTTTCGTGATCAATATATATTATCCTTCCCCCTTCAAATCTATTTACTATACCAAACTGAACCAACACAAAACCTCTCATGTCCAAACTTCCCCCCACTGTTCCCTCCCTGTGCACACACATATCCCAACCCCCCCTCCACTCCTCTGCCCACCCTCCCTTCCCTCCTCCCATTCATTACCCCTTTGCCCAATTTTGGGCCCAACCCCCGAGCTTCTATTGTGACCGTCCCAACCTCCTAAGGCAAGAAAACCGTGCAGCCTAAACCTAGTAAGAGGGGAACTATCCCCAGTAAATGTGCTTATAACGCTATAATTATATAATCCCCCCCCTTCCCCGCCCCCGTATTCACACAAATATATATCCCATCAAATCCCAAAAACGGGAGGGGAGGAGAGGAAAGGGGAAAGAAAAAGAAGACAGCAAAAAAAAAAAAAAAAAAAAAAGAAGGATTCCTCTCTGTTCATCCCTATCCCCCCCCCCCATCCCCCTAAGTGTCCCGGGCCCCAGAATGAAAAAAAAAGAGTCCTATATTGCTCAAGTTTCTTCACCCCGCTTTATTCTTCCTTCGTTCTTCTCTAACCAGGCTGAGACTTCTATAGGGGTATTAAAGAACCTGACCTCCCCCAAAGCTGAAATACGCAGGCGTGCAGGATACCGTAGGGCATAGTTAATTCTTAACTGTTGAAGTTTCCGTTTACACTCTCCAAATTTGGCTCTTTGTCTCTGCAGCTCAGGGGAGAAGTCTGGAAATATTGAAATCCTTGCTCCATTATGTTGGATATTCTTTAACTCTCTTGCTTTCTCAAGAACAGTAACTTTGTCCCTAAAACATAAAAGCTTAAAAATAAGAGGTCTGGTATGCCCCCCTGGAGATGGGGTTCTAGAGGCTACTCTATGTGCGCGTTCAATAGAGAAGCTATCTGAAAATGAGTCTTTGCCAAATTTCTCCTTCCAGTCTTCCATAAACTTAATAGGATTATTTCCCTCACACCCCTCAGGGAGGCCCAGTACCCTCAAGTTTTTCCTATGCAACCTGTTTTCCATACTGTCCATTTTCTGCATACATGCATTTAAATGATTTTTCAAGAATGTAATTTCTTGTCTTATTGGGTACACGTCATCCTCCACCTAACTGAGCCTCTCCTCAAGGGCCGTTGTCCGGGTGCCAACCACTTGCACTTCTTTTTTAACATCAAGTAATTCATCTCTAATACTTTTAAATTGTTCAGATAGATCAGTAATTGATAACTTACAGTTGTTGACTGCCAAGAGGATATCTTTCAGAGATGCTGACACACCATCTCCTACCACCAACTCCGCACATAGAGCAGTTTCCCCCTCCAAGACCCCACTTGCTACCGGGGCCGCTGATGATGTAACTGCCACAGTCCCATTATCGGGGGCCTGAATTCTCCTACCAGGGTGGCTAGCTTGGTGTTGGGCTCCCCCTGTGCTGCTGGTCTTTTTAGGTGTCTGATTTGGGATATGTGCAAAATGTTCCAATTTGGAAGCCACTTGATTCGCTTTCTCCTTAGAGCCGCGCTGTACCGGAGAGCCCCTATCCCATCCTGTGCTGTCCCTTCCCCGTCCCTTTCTTCCTGGTCATAATAGCGAGATCTCACCGCCCAGACTGCTTGAATGCTTGCCGCCGCTCTATCCCGGATCTGCACACCTCCCTCTCTCGCTAGGATAGCGGCTATGGTTACCTTGTCCAGGAAATCTACAATCTGTAGCGTGTGGCGTGCTTCGGGTGAGTATGTGGTTTACTCACCCCTCTAGTGCTGAGATATGTGCTTTTTACATCCGTCCCGAGTTCTCCAGCTGAGCCCTCCGAGTGCCGCTCAATTCTCTGTATATGCGCCTCCCTCTCTCACTGGGATGAGTGCCACTGAAGCCTTTCCCGGGAGAGCTTTAGGCGAGTGTACCGGCTCCGCTCTCTGCAAACACTAGGGCCGGCTCAGCACAGCGGTGTCGCCTTCCAGGCGCTCCGGGCGTTTACAGCGTCTCTCGGTCCACGCTATGCTTCCGTGTCAGGCATAGAAGCGGGGGCTAGGTACGGCCGTAACACCTTCCCTCACCTCAACATCCGGTCACGCCCCCACCCCGATTATTTATATGTTACCGAAGATCCACAAAGATCCTAAAAATCCTCCTGGACGTCCCATCGTTTCCAGGACCGATTCAGTTACTATGCCATTGGCCAAATTTTTAGATAAGTGTCTAACCCCACTTATTGTACACACTCGCTCGTACATACGGGACACTCAAGACTTTTTGAATAAAATTCAAGATATCACATTACCTCCTGGCTCGATACTGGTTACATGGGATGTAGCGAACTTATACACGACCATTCCACATTCCTTTGGTTTAGAAGCATGTAAACGTCTATTTTATAGCTCTAAAAGATACACGCCTGCACAAATTTTATTCCTTATGGATTTACTTAAAGTGGATGTAAACCCGGAAAATGTATTTTTTTTTTATCATACTGTAGAGTATAAGATTTCCTATCATTTGACCCCAGTCTTGCCACACAGAGTTAATCCATCTCTGAGCAATCCCCTTTTATTGTTCAGTGAGACAATTCTTGACAAAATGAGAAAAACTTTGTCAAATACTCCCCCTTGCTGTGAGTGACAAGTGATTTGCATCTTGTGCTTCAGCCTAAGACACATGCAGTATTTTTAAATTCCCTCCCCCACTCCTTTCTTCAGCAGCTCTGCAAGGATTGGCTGTTCCACACCTCAGCATGATTTGACATGCTGAAGTCATGTGGTTACTTTCCTGTCTTTTCACTGGATGTTAGAGATCATAGCAGAAGTTCAGCAGAAGTTCAGTGTTAGAAATACACATAGTGACAAGGGGAGTGTAGAGGTGGGCGGGGAGTCTACTGACATCACGACTCCACCCACTGAGCTCCAGACAACAGACCCACCCACAGAATATGCAGTTTTTCGGGTCTCATAACAGACAGAGGGGAGACATTTGACAGGTAAAGATACATGCAGGAATCTTGTATATCCTTATAGATAACCCCTATGGCAGTAGTTTAGAAAGGATGACATTGGTTTTACATCCACTTTAATATTGTTTTGGAAGAGAACTTTTTTCTATTTAAAGGATACCTATTTGCAGCTCGCTGGAGCAGCGATGGGTTCAAATGTGGCACCTCCATACACCAATGCATTTATGGACATGATAGAGCAGGCATTTATTTATAATTGCTCTCTCTTCAATGATCACTGTACAGTATGGTACAGGTTCATTGATGACGCCTTTGCTATTTGGACAGTGATTTTGAATCGCTATCATTGTTCAACATGTACCTAAATCTATTGGTTCCAGGCCTTAAATTCATTTTTAGGCACACACATTCACATATGTATACACATGTGGTATTCTTATTATCAATAATATCATTACTGTTATTTTGTTTTTTATTTTGTTTTTTTTTATTCAGGAGTTCGATCGATATATTCTGTAAAGTGTGGAAAACGGTCATACCTGTTTTTTTTCATTCCAGGATCCTTTTTGTATAATAGATTTTGGACTTTTATTATAATGCGTCTTAGATCCAGTGATTGATTGATTCCAGACAGGCTGGTTGATTACTTAATAGTATGCAGATGTATCTGCTCTATATAAAAATTGTACCATGTATGTCATTATTCATAGGCACCATGCTTTGAAGAAGGGCGTGATTTGTATTAGCCCGTAACTGTTACGATGATGGCCTATATAATTTGGATGTTTTTATCATATTTTTCAATAAAACATTTTTCGTGCAGCAATCCCTTTTTGTAATTATATATATATAAAGCAAAGAAGGCTGCCTAAGGCCCTCACGTCGACAGTACGCAAAATATTTGGCCTCTTGGCCGAGCGGTCGGATATTTGCATACCAGAGTATAAATACAGCTGTGCCGAGAGTGTGTGCCCTGTGCACTCCTGGGACAGTTGCCTGCAGCTAACTGAAAGCTCCTGATCACTACTTGCAATCAGGAGCTTTCTGATCATGTGACCGCCGCATTGCAGTCACATATTTATAAACTCCGCCCCGCCTCCGGGTCCTCCTGTCAGTTTTTTAGGCAGACCCAATTGGACCATCCATTGCCCTCTACGGTGCACTGGGTGTCAACGAATATGTGTCCGTTTACACCCTACAGCATCCTATCTGATCCTATCCGCTAAACACAGGCGTATGGGGATCGGTTCCCCATCCGTCTGAGGATCAGATGGCTGTCAGGTCTAAACTGACAGTCAGTCCGTTTACATCCAACCGCCCATAAAGGACATAAGCAAAGTAGAGACAGACAAGCCATTCGCCTGCTCAGTGCGGATTAGCAGCCTGACCTGGCGGAGTCATCCCCATGTGAAAGGGGATTTACACATTAAAGTGGTTGTAAAAGGCAGAAGGTTTTTTATCCTAATGCATTCTTTACATGAAGATAAAAAAAAAAACCTGTGTGCAGCAGCCATCCAAATACTTACCTGATCTCCCTTTTAAATTAAGCAATGTTGCATGAGAGCCATGAAGTCCGGGGACTCTCCCTCCCGATTGGCTCCCGCTGCTGTCAAAGTCAGTGAGCCAATGACAAGAGAAATGGGGCAGAGTGGGGCGGGGCCACAGCTCAGTGTCGGAATGGAAACACAGTGCAGTGGCTCGGCTCGGGTGCCCCAATAGCAAGCTGCTTGCTGTGGGGGCACTCAACAGGAGGGAGGGGCCAGGAGCACCGAAGAGGGACCCAAGAATAGGAGGAAGTGGGCTGCTCTGTGCAGAACCATCATACAGAGCAGGCAAGTATGACATGTTTGTTATATTTAAAAAAATAAAATAAAATAAAATATGGAGACATTAGTAACACTTTAAGACCTCATGCACACTGGACGTTATAAAAACGGCAGTAGATTTGCTGCGTTTTTCAAAGTTTATCAGCGTTTTTAGACGTTAGAGCTTTTTTTACAGTTAAAAAACTCCTCTCAGAACCCACTAGTTTAGGGGGTTTTTCCAGCCAAAAAACGCTCAAGCCAAAAACAGTTGATAACAGCCTATGTGTTCATGGGCACAGATGATAATATGCTGGAGAGTTTAATGACTGTAGAAAAAAACGTCTGAAGCCAAAAACAGCAGCTGTAAAAACGTTCAGTGTGCATGAGGCCTAAAGCTGAACTCCAGGCAGATATAAACACATAAATCAAATCAATGCAGCTCTTTATTCAATTATACATACAGGCGGTCCCCGGGTTACAAACAAGATAGGGACTGTAGGTTTGTTTTTAAGTTGAATTTGTTTGTAAGTTGGAACAGGTATATTTTTTAAGTGTAGCTGCAGCCAGAAAAACTATTTTTAAGCTTTTTGGATAACATAGGGAAGGGTTATCACCCCTGTAACATTTGTTTTGCTCTCTGTGCCCCTGTTCAGATTTCACCTCACTTTCTGTCCCAATGACAATTGGATTTTCAAAAATTTTGAGTTGTTGTGGAAACAAGCATTAGTGATAAAGTATCAGTGGAGGAGACACCTTTTTCCCCATAATAACTTTTACAGGAGACAATTTCCCTTCCTAGGGGTAGATTTCCTCTCACTTCCTGTTGTCTCCCTCCGTTTGTAAGTAGGAGTCATTTGTAAGTAGGATGTTTGTAACTAGGAGGACTGCCTGTAATTAAATTATTTTTAATGCAGTGCAAGTACCTAAATCTGACTCGTTTCCTCTTCTTGCAATCCCTATACAGCACAGCTCATACTGAGTGAGTAAGAAGCAAAACAATGAGCCAATCACTTGTGCTGCAGTGTAGGGAGCATACTAATAATAGTATAAAACAGACACAGATATCAGCTCATCATCTGTCTTCTGCTTCTCCTTTCACCATCCAGTCACAAGCTGGGGTAGGAGCAAGACCTGGAAGTGTTCCCTAAATGCAACAGGTCTCCTGCACTACAAGACAGGTCTGTTTAAATTTCGGAACTGGACAGAAACACAAAGTGTTTAGCTGTCTACCTGGAGTTAAGATCACTTGAAGAGACAAAGGGGTTGATTTACTAAAGAAGTGTAGGCTTCTACCAACTTTTATTATCAAACAGGTGTATGCAATAGTTTTTTTTGTCTTTTTTCTTACATGTTATTAGGTATTATTTCTTAAGTAAAATGTAGCTCTGCAGCTTTAATAGATTAGCTGTGAGATACACACATCTTGTGTACCTTGAGGACTATTTTTTGGGTGCGTGTAGCACGTCTAGTGTCCTCAACTTGTTAAAGCAAACTTGTAGTCAGAACAAACATTATCTAATATTTCCATATTATGGCAGGTAAGGCCAAGATTTTTCAGCTATCCTTGATTGACAGTTTGCATCAGAAAAGAGCCTACTGTATCTCAGACATCTACCAGCCTCTTAACTTAAAGTTGGTTTTGCACAGAGTAGCCTGGATCCTCCTGTTCTCGGGTCCTTCTTTGCTGCTCCTGGCCCCTCCCTCCTGTCGAGTTCCCCCACAGCAAGCAGCTTGCTATGGGGGCACTCGAGCTGCAGCTCCGTGTGTCCATTCAGACAGAGAGGTGCCGGTTAGCCCTGCCCCTCGCGCCCCGATTGGCTAACTGACTTTGATTGCCAAGGGAGCCAATGGCGCCGCTGCTGTGTCTCAGCCAATCAGGGGGGAAGAGTCCCAGATGGCAGAGGAATTTGTGGACATCACTAGACAGAGAGGGGGCTCAGGTAAGTATTAGGTTTTAGAATGCCAACTGAATTTTATCTGAGAACACTAGTCCCACAAATGTTGAACGCAGCTAAAAGTCTGCTTGTAAGCCATTGGCAGGAGAAACATGGTATAACAATACAAGAATGGTACGACAAAAATGAAACCCAGAACTTAGAATATTTGAGATGTGCGGAGGAAGCGGAATTGGAAGAGTTCGAGGAAAAATGGAAGAAGTGGCAAAAATTTAAAAGCTCACCAAGGGTGGTAGAGGTCTTGAGAACTCAATAGAGCTTGCTGGGGTGAACCCAGCGAGAAGGATAGATGGATAACAGGCAACAGGAGTGGTGTCCATTGTGGGAGGGGGATTCAGTTAACATGAAGGTGTACGGAGGAAGAAATATAGGATCTTGAGAAGGAGTAGGTTGGGGAGGTGGGAGGGTGTGGAAGAGCAGGGGGTTTGATTAGTATGGTTTAAGTGGGGTTTAAGTTCAGACCTTACGATCAAAAATTAGATAGATTAGTTCGATGCTACAAATAAGTAGATAGATACAAAAGAGATTTGTACTATTGAAAGAAAAATAAGAGACAAAAGGTATCAAAGCCACCATGATGTGAGTAATGAGTCGGGAAAGTATTGAACCGTTAAGGTGAAACTTTCACCCCCGAAAATGAACACTAATGTGGCAAAAAAGAAAAAAAAAAAAAAAAAGGTAAGTATTAGGGGTTGCTGAGGAGGCTGCTACACAACACAGACGGCTTTTAATCTTAATGCATAGAATGCTTTAGGATAAAAAAAACCTTCTGCCTTTACAACGCCTTTAAGCTTCACAAAACCTCTTCTTTGGTATCTAATTGAAGAATATATTTTCCAAATAATATATTTGCTGATAAACTTATCAGCAGTTACAATACGGTTCTGAAGCTTGTAACCAGGGAGACATGGAGAGAATTGCAATTTAAGATTATCCACAGAGCCTATATCCCATTTCTTTTAGCAAAGGAAAATTCTCAGTTAGCTACCTGTCCATTATGCGGCTCCTATAGACATTCCTTTAAGGTTTATAGGAGGTTGTGCCCACCTATTTCTGACTACTGGGATCAGGTGATCTGCTTCATTTATGGGGTCCCTCAGTGTTCCACCCCGAAGGATCCTCTGCTAATACTATTTGGCTATGGTTCACTGGGAGGTCAGCCCACCTCTAAATAGCCCGAGAGACTCTGCCGCTGCTCGCAATGGCCCTTTATCTGACGTAGAGCTATACTCAAAAAATGCACTTCCTCTACAGTGCCAACCATTTTTGATGTCAAAAACAAGCTAAAACTTCTACTATACAGAGAAGCTCGATATGGAATTATCTCCCACTGTCTCCACCTTACCATTACATGGCAGGCTTTTATGGTCTTTGCTCTACCTATTTGGAAAAAAAAACAGCTCGAATGTCTTCAAAAAAGGTCTCAATTACACTCTTGTTACACTGCCGTCAGATGATATCTTCAATGACCTGGCAAACTGAGACTAGGCCTCACTGACCTCCCGTGTATACCCCCATAGAGCCCTTTCACACTGATGCACTTAAAGTAGAGTTCCACCCAAAACTGGAACTTCCGCTCATTTGTCTCCTCCCCCCTCCAGTGCCACATTTGGCACTATTTGAGAGGGGGGGGGGGAGGGTACCTTTGACAGGTATCCTGTCCCCACTCCCAGATGCCGTGGCTGTTGACATCACTGCTCCCCCCCCCTCTGCTGCCTGGCCAGTAGGAGAGAGAAGCAGAGCGGTGCCTCGCACATGCGCAGTAGGGTTCCCAGGCTACACTGCTGGGTTCCCTTACCCACAATGGCGGAGGCAGCACCCGATGGAAACAGCTGCGGTGCCAACATCGCTGGACTCCAGGACAGGCGAGTGTCCTATTGTTAAAAGCCAGCAGCTGTAGTATGTGTAGCTGCTGGCTTTTAATTTTTGCAGTGGTGGGCGGACCTCCACTTTAAAAAACACGGTATAAGTTTTGCAACCCCTAGCCACACATAGTCCTGCTCGCTGCTTTTTGTATTGACAGCACTGCTTCTCTTACTGAAACCCTCCAACTGTGATCTGCACTGTCTGGGAAGGGGAGCGTGTGAGACACAAAGGAGGATTTGAATTACTATGCAAAGTTAAAAGAAGTTTGTTTACTTTATGAGGCTTGTGCTTGTGCCGATGGCTCCTGCTGCTGTATCTGAGCCAATGCAAAGGGAGAGAGAGTAGAGAGAGCCTCTGCTCTCATGCACATCGCTAGATCAAGATCGGGCTTAGGTAAGTATAAGAGGGGTGAATACAGGGGAGCTGCATGTAGAAGGTTTTTTTTTTTACCTTACTGCATAGAATGTAGTAAGGTAAAAAACCTTCTGCATGCAAACCTTCTGCCTCTAAAACAACTTTAACCGCTTGCCAACCAGCCGCCGTCATACTGCGTCAGGTCGGTACAATCCCGCAAGCCGTTGTACGCCGGCTCCTTAAAGCGGGAAAGCAGGCGCGCCTGCTGCACTGCGGGGGCGCCGATGCTCGTGACTGACGGGCACGAGAGGCAGAACAGGGACGTGTGTGTGTAAACACACAAATCCCTGTTCTGTGAGGAGTGACAGATCGTGAGTTCCTATTAGCTAGTAATAACGATCTGTCAATTCCTCTAGGTCAGTGCTCTCCCCCCACAGTTAGAAACACACACAGGGAACACAGTTAACCCCTTGATCACCCCCTAGTGTTAGTGTTCCATGCCAGTGACATTTTTACAATAATCAGTGCATTTTTATAGCACTGATCGCTGTATAAATGCACATGGTCCCAAAAACGTGTCAAAAGTGTCCGATGTGTCTGCCATAATGTCACAGTCCCGATAAAAAAATAAAAATAAAAAAAAACACACAACGCAGATTGCCGCCATTACTAGTAAAGAAAAAATAATAAAAATGCTATAAATCTATCCCCTATTTTGTAGGCGCTATAACTTTTGTGCAAACCAATCAATATACACTTATTGCGATTTTTATTACCAAAAGTATGTAGAAGAATACATATCGGCCTATACTTTTTTTTTTTTTTTAAATGGGGGATATTTATAATAGCAAAAAGTACAAAATATTGTGTTTTTTTCAAAATTGTTGCTCTTTTTTTGTTTATAGCGCAAAAAATAAAAACCACAGAGATGATCAAAACCACCAAAAGAAAGCTCTATTTGTGGGAAAAAAGGACTTCAATTTTGTTTGGGTACATCATCACATGACCGCGCAATTGTCATGCAGTGCTGAATCGCAAAAAACAGCCCGGTCATTCAGCAGCCAAATCTTCCGGGCCTGAAGTGGTTAATATGAGATCCAAAGCCCAATGACCTAAAAAAAATCATTTTTAGCTTTTCTAAAGACCATACCACTGAAACCTTAGCGAATGCCTTGCCAACAGATTGCAGATTCCTCTCCTATTGTTCTAGTATTTCAGGTGCTTTCCAGTTTCACCTTTTCTCACATACAAAACTAGAAAAGATGTCAAAATTTGGGCTGAATATCTGTGACACAGACCTCTAACTATTTAGTAGTAGGATAGCTGGAATAGATTTTTTTCCCTAGGTTGATTGTAATAGAAAGCCATTTCTTCTGTGGATGCAGTGGGGTGTTTACTCCTCAATCGGTAATTTTCTTTCGCCACGACTGGGTGATCTGACCTCACTAAATTCATCATTATGTCCATGTAACTGCAGTTAATAGGTATGAATACATGGTGGCATCAGCAGAGTACAAACCAAATGTATGTGAAATGTGCATGTCATTTTTCTCACAATGACGAATATATTTGTGGTCAGTCTGTTGACAAAGCAGCAAAATACCAACAGCTCATTACCAGCAGGCCCAAGGGGTCACAGGTTTAAACCAATTTTCCATATATACAGTAAAACCTCGGATTGCAAGTAACACTGTTTACGAGCATTTCGCAAAACGAACCGTTTTTTTTTTCTCTTAAATTCAGACTCGATTTGTGAGCGTTGTCTTCAAGCCCAGCAGGATTCAAGCCTCTGGGGTGCGCAGTACCGCATGTGGTCAGAGGTGCGGGGGGCGCCGGTGGCGCTGGGAGACACTCAGTCTCCAAGTGTTTCCCCCCCACCACCACCTCTGGCCACATGCGGTACTGCATACACTAGAAGTGACACTGGAAAGAATTATCTGAGTTTCTATTGATTCTTATGGGGAAACTCGCTTTGATATACGGCTTTGGATTACAAGCATGCTTCTGGAATGAATTATGCTCGCAATCCAAGGTACTACTGTACGTCATACTGGGGTATGTTCACCTACTTGCAATTAACTGACAAATCTTCCCTTGCCAATTTCAGTAAAAGATTATGATGTTTAGGTTTGCTGCTGCCATATAGTGTTTATGCCTTGTAATGATGTTGTCTCGAGGATGGCTGGTATATGTTGTCAATAAATGACCTGCAAATGAATATCTGGCCAAGTCCACAAGAACAAATCTGATGTGAAAATTTCCTGAACTAGCAGTTTTTAAAACTGGAAGCAGCAAAATGATATGACAGCAGCACTCACACACAATGAACAGGTCCAAAGACTCATCAAGGTCATAGATGCTTTATAGAACCTTCACTAGACCACGTACAGAAAAACAACAATATGTTATAATACCCACACACAGTCCAGTACAGGTACACAATAGGTGTTATAATACCCACACAAAACCAAGCATAGGTATACGATAACTGGTATAATACCCACACAAAGCCCAGTATAGGTATATGATAGGTGTTATAATACCCACACAAAGCCCAGTATAAAAAATACAATAGGAGGGGCCAGGAGAGCTGGCAAGGGACCCGAGAAGAGGAGAATCTGGGCTGCTCTGTGCAAAACCATTATACGTAGCAGATATGTATGACATGTTTTTTTTTTGGTTAAAAATAACAAACAAGACTTTAACCGGTTCCCGACCGGCTCACGCCTATTTACGGGGGCAGAATGGCACCCCTACGCTAAACCCCGTACCCGTACGAGGTTTCCTTTAAAAGCCGCCAGAGGGTGCTTTTAGCACCAAAAGAAAGCTCTATTTGTGGGGGGAAAAAGGATTCAAATTTCGTTTGGGTACAGCATTGCATGATTTCGCAATTACCAGTTAAAGCGACGCAGTGCCAAATTGTAAAAAGAGCTCTGGTCAGGAAGGGGGTAAAATCTGGTTAATAACACTGTAAGGTGAAATCTCCCAAACAGGACATAGACGACATGAAGTAACTTGCTGTAATTTACTCTTGGTGGCCTATAGTAGTCCTGCAGAATATGGCTGTCCCATAAGAATGAACACGACCACAGTGTTCATACTCAGAATAAGAAGACAGATGGAGGTTTTCTTTGTGAAGACTATACACCGCGGGGCATAGCCACACAGGGAACCTCACTGGATCAGACCTTCGGGTGAGTATGTTACCAGTTGGCCTGTACTCAGTGCAGTGGAGTGAACTGATAAAGGAACATTTTTCCTTTACTATACTGAAATGGACTACAAACAAGGTCATCAAGCTGTTTCCAGAAGAATAGTGGTGTTCGGGTTTCCGAAAAGGATTCACACTAGGTTCCATGACACTACCTTCACTCGCAGTGAAACTGAAACGTTTTCAGCTTTCAGCCACAAAACTAGCCCAAAAGTAAGAGAATAGCTTCCAAAAACGTGTTTCTATGTGAAGCTGGTCATTAAGGGCAAATCAGGTCATTGAAAATTCTCTTTAGCTGAGAGTATTTCCACCTGCAGCAGACTTGGGCTAGGTTCACACTGTTGTGATCCGATTTTCAGCGCGATTATGTAGTGCAACTTTGAGATGGTTTCTACATTCTATGGGGCCAAAATCCTGCTGGAATTGCACCAAAGTAGTACAGGGACCTTTTCCAAAAATCGTTCTGTGCCGAGTCGCATTGATGTGAACGGGCACCATTGAATAGAATGCGATTTCCATTGTCATGCAATTCTGTGCGACTCAAGTCACATCTGAAATTGCACTAGTGTGAATGGAACCTCAACAAGCCACAAGGATGGAAATATCTACTGATTGTGGATATTTGGCAGGGACATGGGACATTCAGACTATGCACAGAACAATGCTTATGGCTTACAAAAATCATTTTGATGTTATTACCTGCATTATGCCACTAATGTCAACTGAATTTGCTTCTCCTAATGAGGCTAAAACTTTGACTTTAAGTCCTCATGCGCACGGACATTTTTACAGCTGCTTTTTTGAGCTTTTTTTGCAGCTTAAAAAGGCCTGTCTATGTTAGTCTATGGCTTCATGCCCACCTAGGCGTTTTTGAGCTGCAAGTGGCATAGGCGTTTTTAAGCTGTAAAAAAAACCCAGGACCAGTGGGTTCTGAAAGACGTTTTTCAGCTGTAAAAACGCTCAAAAACATCATTCACCAACGTTTTTGATCCATTGAAAAAAAAAAAAAAAAAAAAAAATTTGAAAAAAAAACGCTCAAAAACGCTAACGCGGAAAAACGCTCAAAAACGCTAAAAACCGCTATTGCAAAAACGCTGAAAAAAGTTTAAAAAAAAAAAATCACTGCAAAGATACTGGCGTTTTCATAACGTTTTTTTAACAGCCTGTGTGCATGAGGGCTAACTGTCCAATCATATGCAAACAAAAATCCTGATTTTTAAAAAAAAAAAAAAATTCCTTGTACATGAATGGATATTCCTTGCAAATACATATATATATCAAATTAGCTGAAGCTCATTTAGTAAGCCAAGTAAAAATTCTCTTTTATAAACTGAACTTGCTACACTTCTTTCATAAATCAAACGGGTCTAAAATCACAAGGTAACTAGTGTTAAAGTGTGCATTTTCAAACTCAGCTATTGACAATGAGTTCTCATAGATGGTGAGAAAGCGATCTGAATGAGAGAAATCTATTGACCCCCCATCCACGCTAACAGTATGGATGGAGGAATCTAAGGCTGCGTACACACGAGCGGACTTTTGACAGACTGAACTCCGAAGGACTTTTTGACTGACTTTCGGCGGCGTTCCGACGCAATGGACTTGCCTACACACGATCACACCAAAGTCCGACCGATTCGAACGTGATGACGTACGACCGGACTAAAATAAGGAAGTTCATAGTCAGTAACCAATAGCTGCCCTAGTGTCGTTGTTCGTCCATCAGACTAGCATGCAGACGAATGGATTTTTCGACCGGACTCGAGTCCGTCGAAAAGATTGGAAACATGTTCGATTTCTAAAGTCCGTCTGATTTTTCGACAGCAAAGGTCCAATGAAGCCCAAATTGTCCGGCGGATTTGTTCCGTTGGACCTTTGCTGTCGAAAAGTCCGGTCGTGTGTACACGGCATTACACTACTGACTATTAGATTCTGGCAGCGGCCACCTGCAAATTGGCTGCAATCACTGTTCAGGTGGCTTTTCTCTGCCTGACTCCTTCAGCTTATCAACTGAAGTTTGTTGAGCCAGGTGGTGTGGGCAGAGCGACCCATTCCTACCAACCTCTGGCGGAGGCTCCTTACCACGTGATTAGCTGTGACCAATCACAACATGAACCAGGAAGTGCTGGTAAACGTCATTCCTCGGTTCGCGCTGACGGAGAGAAACGATCGGCGGCTCTCCCTGTCAGGGGGGGGGTCTGTGCTGATAATCAGCACATTACTTATCAGCACAGCTCCATACGTTATGCCACCAACAATCCAATCAGTGCCCATCAGCTGCCAGTCAGTGCCCCATCAGAAATGCCTGAGAGTGCACAAAGTACCAATCAGTGCCCACCACAGTGCCAATCAGTACCCATCAGTAAAACCTGTCAGTACCTCATCATCAGTGTTGCCCATCAGTGCCGCCTCTCAGTGCCCATCAATTCTACATATCAGTGACTCCTCATCAGTGCCAACTCATCAGTAACCACCAGTGAAGGAGAAAACAAAATTTTAACAGAAACAAAGAAAAACGTTTTTTTCAAAAATTTCGGTCTTTTTTAGTTTGTTTATCAAAAAAAAAACCCCAGTGGTGATCAAATACCACCAAAAAAAAGCTCTATTTGTGGGAAGAAAATTATAAAAATGTAATTTGGGAACAGTGTTGCATGACCACACAATTGTCAGTCAAAGTGCGACAGTGCTGAAAGCTGAAAATTGTCCTGGGCAGGAAGTGGGGAAAGTGTCCAGTATTGAAGTGGTTAAAG
This sequence comes from Lithobates clamitans, assembly GCA_037952925.1. Taxonomy (NCBI): domain Eukaryota; kingdom Metazoa; phylum Chordata; class Amphibia; order Anura; family Ranidae; genus Lithobates; species Lithobates clamitans. Next base: position 15,955,054 of record JBBGZY010000135.1, on the reverse strand, counting down.
GAGTTGTAAAGGCAGAAGGTTTTTTTATTTTAATGCATTCTTTGCATTAAGATAAAAAAAAAATCTTCCCCAGCACCCCCTAATTACTTACTGAGCAACCTCGCTCTCCAGCTATGTCCATCAATGTCTTAGCCGTCCAGGACCCTCCTCCTGATTGGCTGAGACACAGCAGCGGTGCCACTGGCTCCCGGGGCTGTCAAAGTCAGTTAGCTAATCAGAAGAGAGGCTGTGGGACCGGGTTGGGGCCCCGTGTCTGAATGGACACATGGAGCTTTGACTCAGCTCGGGTGCCCCCATAGCAAGCTGCTTGCTGTGGGGGCACTTGACAGGAGGGAGGGGCCAGGAGCAGCGAAGAGAGACCAGCGAAGAAGAGGATCTGGGCTGCTCTGTGCAAAACCAACTGCACAGAGGAGGGAAGTATAACATGTTTGTTATTTTTTTTTAAAGAGACTGTACAATCACTTTAATACATAGAATGTATTAAAGGTAAAAAAAAATGCTCAGCCTTTAGAACCACTTTAAAATAAAAAGGAATAGTATTGAGCAATGCCTTCTCTAGAAATTTCCATTAGCTAGTTTTTAGGATGCAATTACACTTTTTACTAAGAAGATAAGCTGCTCTGATATGCTGACAATCAATGATTCACTTGCTCACAACATATCATAGCAACAAGAGAACTCACAATACATTAGCTATGAAGTCATGTATACTCCTGCGGAATATTCAATGAATCGGGCATCACAGAATAGAAATGGGGAAGCTGATTTACTAAAAGGAGTTGACAATCTGAAATAAAAATAAGTGTGAAGATCCACTATAATTATCCAATCATATACAGATTGAGCCCAGGTTCACACTGAGCTGCAGGAATGAAGCCGTGCGAGTTCAGCTCACTCCCTGATTTTGGTAGAGATTTCATAGACATCTGTGCGGGTTTCTGCACAGATGTCAATGGAAATCGCACCCCGAAATCGCAAAAAGTAGTTCAGAAACTACTTCTTGAAATCGGTGTGGCGCCGCAAATGCAGAGTCGCACCGATTAGGATGGTGCCATTGCCGGCAATTGTCGCCGATTTGACATGTCAAAACGCACCAATGTGAACCAGGGCTAAATGACAGAAATGTGCTTTTCACATGATTAATCATGTAGTACCCATTGAAGGGTAGCCTCGGCTGTTGTGAGCTGTCTCACTACCATGTTTAAACACATATTAAAGTGCCAGTGCCTCCTACATGCCCTTTTTTCATTGCAGTCTGCATTTGGAGCAGTGGCTGTGTCTGTGCAACTGACAGCCATGGGACTGTTCTGTTGACATGGGGACGGCCCCGCACAGGGCACAGATTAAACCTCCCTGTGTGAACGAGGCCTAAGTATTAGGCTTCATGTACACGGGACGTTTTAAAACCTCTCCTGAACGATTTAACTTGACAGATAGTAACCCCACTTTGCCACGTTTACATGCCGCTTTTAGCCGCGATTATCTTTTTTTTTTTTTCAAACCATAAAAAATGTATCTCCATTAAAAACGCCTGTAAATAAAACCCGGCTAAACGCGAGTTAGGCTTCATGTACACAGGACGTTTTTACAACCTCTCCTGCATGATTTAACTTGACAGATAGTAACCCACGTTTAAAATGTCCGTTTTGCCACATTTACATGCCGCGTTTGCATCTTTTTTTTAATAGCCAAAAATGAAAAAACGCCTGTAAACAAAACGAGGCTAAGCGTGAATTACCGCATTTAGAAGCACTTATCGCTTGAAATGCCTGTAAACCCAGCTTCTGAACGCATTTGTTTGCACTCCAAAAAATGCCTCTAAACGACCCTGTGTACATGGACAGATAAGGCCTCATGCACACGAGACGCTGGTGCAAACTCTGCTGAACACAGGTTTTTAAAAGCTGAAACCAGTGTTTAGAAACGCCCATTTTGCCGAGTTTGCATGCCGCGTTTAGTCGCTTTTGCGTCTAGAAGCGTCTGCAGAGCAGAGAATGACATTTTGCGACCCAACTTTGGGGCCCCGTATCTCGGGGCCACTCAGTGCTAGGAACTCCAAATTTGGTGTGCTAACCAGTGGAACTAGCACTACAACATATCCAAATTTGGGGTTCCTAGCACTAAGTGGCCCCGAGATATGGGGCCCCAAAGTCAGGTCGCAAAATGTCAAGCACTTCTGCAGCAGAGAATGGCATTTTATGGCCTGACTTTGGGGCCCCATATCTCGGGGCTACTTGGTGCTAGGAACCCCAAATTTGGATATGTTATATTGTTAGTGCAACTGTGTTAGCATTCTGAATTTGGGGTTCCTAGCACCAAGTGGCCCCGAGATATAGGGCCCCAAATTCGGGTCACAAAATGTCAAGCACTTCTGCAGCAGAGAATGACATTTTGTGGCCCGACTTTGGGGCCCCATATCTCTGGGCCACTTGGCGCTAGGAACCCCAAATTTGGATATGTTGTAGTGCTAGTTCCACTCTGTTTGTATACCAAATTTGGGGTTCCTAGCTTATAAACGCAAACCCGGCTTAATGCAGTACCGACGTTTAGCCACGTTTGGCGTCTGAAACGTGGAAAACTTTTGCGTCTGAACCCATTTTTTTGCTTCTGGAAAAACGAGGTTAAAACGCAACTGCCTAAAAATGCAAAAAAACAAGACTGTGTACATGGACACATAGGATAACAATGAATGGGTTCAGGGGCAGTTGAAAAAAGTGACCAACTGCCTCTAAACACGAGTTTAAAGTGGAGTTTCACCCACTTTTACAACTCTTCAGCATCCCTCACTAAACTGTGCACTGTAAACAAATTGGATATATTTTTTTTTTTCTCAGCACTTACTGTATATCTGCTGTATTCATTTTTCACTTCCTCCTCCCTGGCCGCGGCCCATCGCAGCATTTCCTGTTTGCAATGCCTTCTGGGAAGGGGCGGCAACTTCCTCTGAAACTGTCGTTGCTATGGAAACCTGACCTGAAACCTATTACACTGCTTGTGTTGCACTGAGCATGTGCAAGATCTGCAAGGATGAGATCCAGGAAGAAATACAGCCTGGCTTCAGATGCCCACACTTAAGATGGCCACGGCCTGCTGTAAGTTTATAAAATAACAAACTACTGCTATAAACTAACAAAACAGACCTTAGTTTACAGACTAAATTTACTAGAATACATTAAGCTTGTGTATTATAGGGGTATTTTTATTTAAAAAGTATAATTTCGGCACACCACTTTAACAGCGTCTCGTGTGCATGAGGCCTAAGATAACAGAAGAGAGTTCAGGGGCAGCTGAAAAAAAACAGCCAACTGCTCCTAAACATCCGTTTACCAGCAGCAATGTACATGAGGCCTAAGAGGAAGTAAACCCTGATGGGTTTTACTTCCTCTTTTGCTCCCTACAAATTAAAAGCATAATGGGGTAGTATGCATCGCATACTAGCCCATTATGTGACACTTACCTGCAAACGAATCCATCGCTGTCCCCTGTGCAGGCTGCTTCCATCTTCGCCAATCTTCCTACCAGGGACCGTGGACTCCGGCTCCGTGACTGGCCAGAGCCGTGTGACGTCAGTCCCACGCATGCGCATGGTAGCCGTCAGTAACGGCACACGCTGGGGAAGAAACGACATGGAGGTCCGTTTCTTCACAGCGCATGCGCCGATTACATCATCGGTGCACTACAAAGTGAAATATCTCCTAAACGGCTCACGTTTAGGAGATATTTCCACTACCTATAGGTAAGCCTTATTCTAGGTTTACCTATAGTTAAAAGTCAGGAAGGAGGGTTTACAACCACTTTAAAAAAACTGAGCAGGCAGTTCTTCGTTGTTGCATGTCTCTTCTGCAACAACAAACACGTACCTGCTTCCTGGCAGCTCAGTGTGCATTTCCAGCACACTCCATCTGTGCCAGAATGACTGACTCCCATGCGCATGTGTGGGATGACATCATTCCACCACCAGCCAATCAACAAGCTGAAAACCCAGCACCCAGGAGGTAGCTGGGCAGGGATGTAACTGCTACACAGCTGGAAGGTGGCGGTGAATATTTCTTAGAGTTTAGTTCTCCTTTAAGAAACCTACAAAACTGTCCCACAGGACCTTGGTGCATTAGAGCAGTGGTCATCAACCCTGTCCTCAGGGCCCACTAACAGGCCAGGTTTGCAAGATAACTGAAATACATCACAGGTGATATAATTTGCTGCTCAGTGATTGCAGTATTCTAGTCTGCATCTCCCCAAGGTAATACATAAAACCTGCCCTGTTAGTGGGCCCTGAGGACAGGTTGAAGAACACTGCATTAGAGTCAATCCTCTAAAAGATGTGCAATCTCTGGTAACAGAAATACTTGCAACAAGTGAGCCGAAAACTTCTATTCAGTTTTCAATAGAATGTGTTAGAGCCTCTGTCAGTCTGTTATTGCCGTATCCCTATTGCAGAGATTTCCCCTGTCATTTTTTAAGGACAGAAAGTCAAAGGAAAACTCTCCAATGGGGACAACTAAAGTTTTATCAGAAGAGGGAAAGGTTAGAACCTTTGATTTTTTTTTCTTCCTTTCTGTTAATGTCCTGGTCTCCGGGTGTTTACTGCACCCCTCATTTTTTTGTACAGGCATAATAGGAAGGGAGAAAAATCTCCCCAGTGGGTCACAGACAAAAATAAAACCTGGCAGAAAATGTAACGCTCTCATTTTATCCAACATTACATTTAAAAATTGTCTGGAGCTTTAAGCAGACCGTGAAAAGCATAGAGGAGCTGCAAGATATTTCTCAATGATAGGCCGCTGCACTGCGTCATGTAACTTCACAGATCACATGACCAAGGAATATTAGCCAAAAGGAGATCTACCTCTGTTTCTACACCAAGCCACCACCCTATAAAAGTCACATGTGATTGTTATAAAACATTTTATGAGTTTATAAATCTTTCCCATGAAAAAAAGAATAAAACCATAAAACAAAGCCACTTTTCACAACACTTTATCTGAAAATGTATGTCTACCATTCAGGAAAAAAAAAAAAAAAAGTTTTGCATATCCAAGCAAATAGAGCTTTGTGCCACCAGTAAGTTTACAAACTATTAAATGAACGCAGGTGGTTGGCCTAAAACAGCATAAAATCCTGGCGTTTTTTTTTCTGCCCAGGGAGTCACAGGTGGTGAGGTCATCTAGCCAAGTAGCCATAGAACTGAATGGTTGTATTCAAATATACGGCAACGCTTTTGCGCATTGGTCAGAACACGCACGCGCATATGAGGTCTCCCTGAATTCTGCATTTGGGGAACATATCATACGAGTACAACCGCGCACAGCCATTCACTTCTAATGATTGGAATTTCGGCCCGCAAAAGACCGATGAGAGTTTTTCGTCGGAAAATGCGACGGTGTGTATGCTCCATCGGACTTTTGCTGGCAGAAGGCATAAAGCCAGCTGTATAAACCACCTGTGGCTCTCCGGGCAGAGAAAAACGCTAGGATTTAACACGGTTTTCAAAAGTGTGTGTGAATGAGGCCTAAATGTAGATGTAAAACCTGGATTACATTTACCTTGATAAAGCACTGCGTATAATAACAACTGCCTTTTTTTTTTTCACCGCTTTCAAGCTGATGCAAACTCGCTCCTGTTGCTGGCAATTCCAAATCACCTGCAGCAGGATCGCTAAGAGGCTGCCAGTTTTGTCTCTTTGAAATGGCTCCCTCTGCAACTAGATACGACTCCCATCACTAGCAATTGAGATCAGCGACAGATAAAGGGAGTGATTCTGTAGGGACACTTAGGCAGCCTTATTAGGAAACGTATTTGTCTCTAACGGCAGAATCGCCCATCTGACATCAGCTCTAAGGCTGGATTCACACTGGAGATCACAGCAGGAGTCCGGTGCGTCTCCATTCACCATTTCAGGTCCGATTTCAGTCCGAATGCAGATGTGAAAACGGACCAAAAGATGCACAGGGATCCCGGAGCCGCTGTGGAGATATGTGAACTGGCTCCATAAAGAATTGGTCACAATCTCCTGTTATGCGAATTGAATGAGGGGGAAAACCCGCATCCAGTTCGCAATAGCGTGAACCCAGCCTAAAGCTTATTCATACATGTGGCTATACTTCTGCCCCTCTGAAAATCGATCTGCAATGGGCGTTTTATAGCAAATAATGAGGCGACATATGACCGTCTGCTTTAGCCCTCAAAATGCCGACCCACTGCGCCAGAAATGATCTGCGTTCTGTGGCGGTACCACTTGCCGAATGCAACAAGTCATTTCATTTTACAGCCCTGGCTGGCTGCATTGCTGTGTTTAAGTGGGCAGCCACTGTGGCCATAAAACCACAGCTCAACTGACTGCTTTGGTACTGTTAGAGATGGGCTCGGGCGTTTTGAAATCTCACATGCCCGATCCCGCCAGGAAGCCGACACTGCACACGGCTAATCACAGGCAGTGAGACGTTTCCCGATCTGTGCATCTGCTGGCTGGGAAATGTCTCACTGTCTATAATTAGCCCTGTGCAGTGTTGGCTTCCTGGCGGGATCGGGCATGTGAGATTTCGAAGACGCCCGAGCCCATCTCTACTTCCCATCAGCCACCGCCAGTCTACATACAGCCATAGTAGAGCATCCATGAGTTTTTAGTAGTAGGGACTAGATTTCTGCACAATCACTGATCACCATCTATAGAGAAAACATGTCAGCCTAGAACAAGTCCTAAAAATAATAATAATTCTATGGTAAAGCACCCATGAGATTTTAGTGGTAGGGATGAGATCTATGTGCAGTCACTGGTAATTCTCTATATAGAAGACATGTGTCAGCCTAGAACATGTCCCAATAATAATAATAATAATAATAATAATAAACAATAATCCCATGGTTAAGCTTCCATTAGATTTTAGTGGTAGGGACTGGGTCTATGTGCAGTCACTGGTCATTCTCTATACAGAAGACGTGTGTCATCCTAGAACATGTCCTAATAATAATAATAATGATGATGATGATGATCCCATGGTAAAGTGTCCATACGATGTTAGTGGTAGGGATTGGATCTATGTGCAATCACTGGTCATTCTCTATACAGAAGACGTGTGTCATCCTAGAACATGTCCTAATAAGAATAATGATGATCCCATGGTAAAGTGTCCATGCAATGTTAGTGGTAGGGATTGGATCTATGTGCAATCACTGATCATTCTCTATACAGAAGACGTGTGTCATCCTAGAACATGTCCTAATAATAATAATGATGATGATGATCCCATGGTAAAGTGTCCATGCGATGTTAGTGGTAGGGATTGGATCTATGTGCAATCACTGATCATTCTCTATACAGAAGACGTGTGTCATCCTAGAACATGTCCTAATAAGAATAATGATGATGATGATCCCATGGTAAAGTGTCCATGCAATGTTAGTGGTAGGGATTGGATCTATGTACAATCACTGATCATTCTCTATACAGAAGACATGTGTCATCCTAGAACATGTCCTAATAAGAATCTGTAGAACATGCCTATAAGACATGACACACCCCTCTGTGAGATCACCATGCAGACTGGTTTCCTGACCCACAGAGCTCGCATTCAGTAAGATAAACAAGGGCAGGAGAAGCAGCATGGATGTCCCTGATCACACCCAGCACAGGGAGCATGACCCCCCATCAGAAGCCCCCTCCATAGCATATAGTGTAAAAGCCATGCACATGTACTATACCTTGTTCATTCCATTACCCATGGCTGTGGCTGGGCTGCACTGACCAAGACAACAGGAAGCAAAGCTGTGTGAGCTGAATGTGTTTCCTGCTAGAACATGTGTACAAAGGTGTGTGTGGGATGACCTGGCTGGGCTCAGTCTGTCGGGGACTGATCACTCAGAAACAGCTGAAGCTGCTCCCTTCTCGGTCCGCCTCGCTCTGCGCCGTCTCCTCCTATGCTGACTCCTTGTTTACAGGCGAGCTCCCGTCACATGAGGCTCAGCACTGCCCTCTGCTGGACGCCCGCCTCCCTTTCCTATCAGCGTTGCTGGCTGCAGCTACAAAACGAAACTGAACGTTTACTAGTGGCGCAGCTGTGCATAGCAGCCAATCAGCTTCTGTCTTCAGCTTGTTCAGTTCAGCTTTACAAATAAAAGCTGGAAGCTGATTGGTTGCCATGCACAGCTGCTCCAGTTTTAGTAAACCCCACTCACTGTAGGCACAAATATGGCTTATTATTTTGTCCAGTACAGTGGTTGTCATGATATGTGTCCATCAAAGGGGACATTTAAGTGTCACCATGCACATTGCAATCTGACTATGCAATCTTTGTACAATCCATCGTAGATTTATCAAAAACTAATACGAGGAACTTCCTAAATAAGGATGAGCTCCGGGGTGTTCGCACAGCCCACGTGCAGAGCCCACCAGGAAGTCGGCACTGCGCTGCGCTAATCACAGGCAGTGAGACATTGTCCCAATGCCCGGCTGCAGAGATCGGGAAATGTCTCACTGCCTGTGATTAGCGCAGTGCCGACTTCCTGGCGGGCTCTACACGTGGGCTCTGCGAACACGCCGGAGATCATCCTCATTCCTAAACTTACCCAGTCAATCTATTCAATCAGGCAGGCTCTTGCACTACATAGTTGTTGGTAGATCTATAGTTGGCCATACACTATACAATCTGATTATACAATCTCCTTTAGATTTACCATTACTTAGTGCAAAGGCCTGTCTGATTGATATAAATTTAATTATAGTCAAGTTAGCGTCACCACCCACAGCTTTGGATTCATGTGAGCTGTCAACCTGCTGGAGTATCTCTGTTGTATTGAAAAGTGACCTCTTTGAGTTCATGGAGTGTGCCCCAAGCCGTCTTCTCCCCGAGCCACTTTCTCCCGCCGCTGTCTTCTTCCTTGCCGCCGCTGTCTTCTCTCCGGGTGACATCGTCAGATGGCCATGCCCCTTGGCTATATAGGAGATGTCAGACAGTGGAGGACGTCCCAATGGAGGAAGACAGCCTCAGGATAAGAGTGGCGAGGAAGAAGACAGCAGCACGGGAAAAGACAGCTCCGGGAGAAGATGACACAGGAGAGATGGCACCAGGAGAAGACGGCACCGGGAGAGACGGCTCAGGGAGAAAACAGGGGTATTTTTTTAATAAAGGACTTGTCAAAAACCGGCCCTTGTTTTATTGTACATTTCACTGCTTTTTTGGTGAATGGGTAGGGGGGGCGGGATCTGGGGTCCCCTTGTTAAAGGAGGCTTCCACATTCCGCTAAGCAACCCCCCCCCCATGTTGAGGGCATGCGGCCTGGTATGGCTCGCTCGTCCCCTCCCTTTCTTGACCTACCGGGCTGCATGCTTGGATAAGGGTCTGGCATGGATTTTGGGAGGGACCCCACGCCATTTATTTTTATTTTGGCCTGGAGGTGTCCCCTCCAATTCCTACGAGACCGATAGGTCTGGTATGGTCTTTGGGGGGGGGGGGGGGCATGCCATTTTTTCCATGAATTTTTTTAGCCAGCATCTCTTTTTTTACATTCAGCTGTCAGCAGGGAAGCCCGCTGACAGCTGATGACTCATCGGTTAAGGACACGGCGGGCGGCTTCCCGGCCCACTCTCTAGCAACCAGCTATATAAAGTGAATGTAAAAAAATACACAAATCACAAAACCCAAATCGCTGTAAAAAACGCAGTTACAAAAACGCAAAAAGCACAGCAAAAAGCACTGTAGAAACACTCGAAAGCAACGTGCATAGATGTGAATCAAGCCATACACTGTGACACGTGTGAGTTTGACCATTATAATTTTTGGTCCAACCTATCTGGTAAGAGGTGTCTGTCAACTGCTAATGCCTGGTGGTGGATTTCCCCTTATCTTCATTGCACAATTGCACTTTCTGGATTACTAGATGTCATTGATGTGTCTTTAACGGGCTGTTTGTAGCTTTATGGATTTTATATTGACCTTATTTGGTTCTGTATGTTTGTGAGCTCACCTTCTATGCACTAATTTTGTTGCACTTGCACTTTATGTGTGGTTATTAACTACATTTAATATTATTTATTTAATTTGTTTAATTGCATTGAAAATGCTCCCCTCGGCTTATACTCGAGTCAGATTATCTGCCGCCATGTCAGTATTGATGCAGGGGGAAGGAAAGCCATATTACGCCATACATTGTTCCCTCCGATTCACAGCAGGGCTCTGAGTATAGGAAGTCTGCGCCATCCACGCCATCCCGCCTCCTCCTTGTCCGTCCTTGATGAGGAGGAGGCGGAGCTTTGTTATATATATATATATATATATATATATATATACATATATATATATAAAATTCTTTTTGGATTGTTCATGAAATGGTTTCATCCCACATTGAACTTATACACTGGATGTTATTGAAGACTTTATTTGTTTGTGTATATTCATGTATTTATGTACAGGTGTAGTGCTGAATCACTATTGTTTGTAAATATTCTGATACTTGGGAGTGAGTGTGTCAGGAAGGCTCTGTCAGAAGACAGAATAATAGCCGCAGAAGAATCCCTGTTCCCTGAATGCCTGGAAGCAGAGGTGCGTTAGCGCGTGCTAACGTGCAAACGCATATGTGCAAAAATGCTACCATGTGAATGCATATGCGCGGGAATGCAAATGCAAATGTGAGTGGCACATCCCGGGACAGTTTAGGGGTCCAAATGGACTATTTAAGCTGGATCAGCACCCAGGATCAGTGCTGCCTTGTCTACAGCTTTCTGCGATTGTCCCACTTCCTGTTTCCTTCATCTGCTCTTGAATTATTGACCCGGCTTGTTCCTGACTATTCCTTCTTTCCACCTGCATTGACCACGGCTTGTTCTTTGCCCATTCTCCTGCCTCCGCATCTGTACTTGATCTGATTGCTCTGTGTATATCTGACTCTGCTTACGTTCCAGCCCCTCCAGAGCTACCAAGTTGCTAGCACCTGTCCAGCTACCTCTGGGACCTGCTCTTCGGCTAAGTACCAGCCTGTTCCTGCCCACGGAGATCCTCTGCCATCTGGCAGGCCACTGGATCAGCAGCCCAGCAGCAAGCATGTCTACTGCCACTCGTGCGACTGCACTCCTGCGCCACCTGTATACTCTACCAGGGTCCCCGAGTCAGAGGTGCAAGAGAATCATTCCTCTGCATAACCCAGGCTCTATCCACCAGGTACGTGACAGAGTGGTACTCTCAGATTCTAGTGGCAGCACTTTATTGGTTTAGTTCGTTACATTGGTGTGCGCAGGGGTTTTAATTGTTTGTACAAACTTACTGTTCAATCTCCTTTGGATCTACCATCAACTTAAAGGGATAGTTCACTTTTACCACAAAACTGCCTATTCAGATAAAGGATACAAAAAATGCAAATTTGTGCAACTAAACCCCTGTTTTAAATGCATACTGTTAGACAGGTTAATCTGGTTGGTCACAGGCTGGTTGGTAAATAGAGCTTGTAATTTTTCCAAGGATTTCAGCTTATGAAACCTGACTGGAATACTCCCAGGACTTTGCTAAGTACTCCCAGGATGTTGCTAAGTGAGGCCTAGTCATCACTGCTCACCTCCACTATCACAGGAGTAAGCTCTCAAATGCTCAGCTCAGAGCTACTGCATCAGGGGAGAGAAAGAGTATTTGAGGGGGTTTGAATCAGAGAAAGAGCTCACTACTGTGATGGTGGAGTTGTGCAGTTGTAGCTAGGCCTCACTTAGCAACGTCCTGGGAGTCCTTAGCAATGTCCTGAAAGTATTCCAGTCAGGCTTCATAAGGTATGTACAGTAAATGGCCTACACCTATAGCATGGGTATTATTCACCTTTAGTCAGAGCTACACAGTTTGATTTCATCTACAAACATCCCTTACCTGCATAGGCAGTTTTTTTGTAAAGGTGAACTATCCTTTTAAATCAGCACTATCCACTATCCTACTGACTGACACTGTCTACTGCCCTACTGATACTGTCCACTGCTCTACTGACTGACACTGTCAACTTTTAAGGTAGGTTAATTATATGTTTTTATCCCAGGACAAATCTTCTTCCAACCCCCAAATCCCCCCTCCCTTTGCTTTCCATGCTCGCTTCCCACACCGCATTGAAAGTGCACTGCAGTTGTGATCTGCAGCAGGTGTCAATATTAACTTAACGACACCCCAAAAGCCAGTCTCAAATGCAGTGCATTTGCTCACATGGTACAGAAATACCATGCGATCTGGTTGCTTTACATTTTTTAAAGTAGTGCATGCACAACATTTGTTGCGGTCTGGCATTAATCTAGCCCATTCACTATTGGGCTGAAATCGCACTGCACCCGGGTCACATGTGAATCGCACAGAATGGACAGTGCGTTCCTGTGCAATTTATAGTGTGAACCAGCTCTGTGTCGTGGAGCCCACACATGGCTCCACTAACCTGCCTGGCAGGGGGGTACTAGCTTGGGCATCTGGGGCAATTGCACTCCATCTCTTGTGGGGTAAACAAAATAAATGAAAAAAGAAAGCTCCAATATCAGCGCTATAGTCTTAGGGTGACCCCACTTTCTGAATAGCCCCAAATGTGGAATGAGCACAGTTTATGGGGTCAAAAAGTAAAATCTTTAGTCCGCCCAAGCGAGGATTAAAAACACTACTGGTGCACAGGGCCATGCAACTCCATCAGCCAGCGGGACACTGGAAACTGTGAAAACATAAAGAAAAGGCAGAGTGCAGGGGCTCCTTGTGCAATCACTCAATACAGTTTTATTGAGTGACTACACGACAATTAAAAACAAGTTGCACTCACAGTCTGCTGCTTGTTGAATTATACTTGTGTGTGTAGCGCACTACTCCCTTGGGAGCTGCTGTGTTGTTCATTACCTTTATGTCAATTACCCCAATCTTCCTTCCCATGCAACTTTAAGGGCTCTTTCACACGGGGCGGATCAGTGATGATCCGCCCCGTGAACACCCGCTTGCTCAGCGGGGATCGCTCCGCCGATCCCCGCTGAGCAGGAAGATGACAGAGCGCCGCTCTCCCCTATGGGGGATCGGATGATGACGGACTGTAGAGTCCTTCGTCACCCGATCCGAAAACGGATGGAAAAGTAGGGTTTTCCTCCGTTACACTTTTCGGATCGGAGCGGGTCGGATGTCAGCGGACATGTCACCGCTGACATCCGATGCTCCATAGGGATACATGTATGTCCGTTTTTCATCCGAAAACGGAAGGATGACAAACGGACATACGGATCCTACGTGTGAAAGAGCCCTAACACGCCAGACAGTCTTTTTATTTAATAAAACTGGAACTTTATTCTTGAACTCAGGTTGATGTAACAAGTGAATAGAGGATATGAGATGCCCCTATGATTTCTGGTTCCTGTCTTTGATTGTATATATTCCCCATATGTGAACTGGCCAGCATCACTCTGAATTATGCCGTGAATAAGAGATTCCAAAGTCCCAGGCCTCCACCGCCTAATTCTGGACTCTTGTCATCAATCCCTGCCAGTTCTGGGAAATGTCTTTTACTAGGTCCTTGGACACATAGTAAGTTTGACAGTTTAGCACTAACTGGGTTGCACTCCCTTTGCTCACTCCCAATTAACAGTCCATGGTACTCATGGAAAGTCAATTCCCAGTTTCCTCCGTCCTCTTTGCTGCTACTTCCTCCTCCTCATGGTGGTCGCGCACACCCCCGGCTGGGGCGCCCGGTTTCTCCTCTAGTTACATGGTGATGACTGCTCTTGCTATCCAGCTCTGGAGTCTCTGAACCACCCAGGCCTTCAAGGCTCCTTCCGCCATCCAGCACTGAGGTCTCTGAACCACCCAGGCCTTCAGGCCTCCTCCTGCTGCTCCTACATGGTTGCAGCTCCTGACTCTCCAACTTCCAAACTCTTCCTCCAACAACTCCTCCCAGGAAGCATGTGACCCAAGTTTATATGCGAGTCCTGCCCCTGCCAATACAAAATAAATGATTGGTCCAGAGCTCTCCATACAAGCTGCCTGCCACTCAAGTCCCAAATCCTGCCTCTCTTCCAGAACAATTCCACTGAAAGAAGGAGGGGACATCCTTGAGCCAGAGTGTAGGTGGCCACACCCCCCCCCCCCTCTATTCTAACACTCGCACCCACAAATAAACTAACAGGCCCAAGGAAAAAATGCCTTGGCCAAATGTACCTATCACTAATTACAGAAACACACTAAGCACCCACCTGAATGGGGTGGGCGCTACATGTGTATCCCATGTTAGTCCGCTGGTGGATGCAATTAGGGTTAATAACTCCAGTGCCACCCACACCAAATAAAAGCACCATTGGAAGAGCAGTGGGCAGACCTGAAGGAGACCACGCATTGTCATAGCTACCATTAGAGCGTCCTTTGTCAGCTGGCATGGCTCCGTGTCTTGTGATTGTGGAGGGGAGACCAGCCTCACCAAGGATTGGAACTCCCTGGCCGGAAGGATCAGGTTGCGTGCAGCTCGCTCGCTGCTGCAAGCTGGATTCCTTCTCTCCTCAGCCCCTGCTTTCCCACTGTCCTGAGGATTACTTGCCATATACTGGCCACAGTTTCTGCAGGAATGCTCTTTATCACACTACCTTTTTGAGTGCAACTTGTTTTTAATTGTCGTGTAGTCACACAAAAAACTGTATTGCACAATGAGCCGCTTCACTCTGCCTTTTCTTTATGTACATCTCTTGTGGGGTGCCCTAGGGCCGTTCCTTTTGTGGCAGCCAGCATCTCTATTAAATGTGTGGGGGGGATACATGTGCTAAGGGACACTTTAGGAAGGGAGAAGACTTGTGCTGGGGGGGTGAACAGGGATGGATTTCATATCCAACCCATCTTCTAGCACAAGTCTTATCCAATCCTAAAGTGCCCCCTAGCACATGTCCTCTCCCCCTTCCCCCAAATCACTCCAAGTGAACTTTGTAGACTTGTCCCCCTCACCCTCTTTCCCATGCCCCTCTCCTCTGCAAGTATAAATAATTCATTACAGACCTCAGATCAGCGCTGCTCAGGCAGAGAGGTTGGTTCAGTGCACTCTGCTATGCACTGTGTCTGTGTGTGTGTGTATGTCAGAGGCAGCTGGCAGGGAAAGATGTTTGCTGCCATACAAAGCTTTGCTTGCAGCAGGTGTGACCCTAGAAAACCCCGCACAAGCCCTGATTTGCTGGGACTACAGGACATGCATCAAATCCCGGGACGGTCCCGGCGAATCAGGGATGGTTAGGAGGTATGCCTACTAATATGCTGGAAGGTGACCTCTACACACAGAGCTAGCTATCTGGCACTGTGCATGTGAGATAATAACAACAGTACAGAAATGCTTTTGTCACAGGTCTTTATATATATACAGTATATATACACAGTATCTCAGAAAAGTGAGTACACCCTCACATTTTTGTAAATATTTTATTATAAAATAATAAATTATTTACAAAAATGTGAGGGGTGTACTCACTTTTCTGAGATACTGTATATATACACCCAGAAGCTACTGGCAACAACAGAAACACAACACTGTGATATTAGCAGCTATCAGTAGAGGGCGCAGATCCCCACAGAGGATTCACTGAACCCTTGGTGAAATGAACTCAAAATTGCCCCTCCCCAGTTGTAACAAATTGATTGGTGCTCTGCCTAGCAAAAAGAATGGAACCAAACCCATGAAACAGAGAGGTCATTGTTTTTAAAAACTGTCTGTGTTTATAGAATCGTAGAATTTAGCCTACTATCACATGAAAGGTATGTACACATGCATGCAGTTGGATGATGGGTGCAATGCAGCACTTTCACCATGTACTGAGAGTGTATTATGACCACTGACAATGGGGATTGCCTGATTTGTACAGAAACTGATTGTTCTTCTTTTCACCATCATTTCAAAGTACTACATCTGTAGTTGCCCCACACATCATTGATGACCTGATATTGAAACTCACATCCTTAGTATTTGAATGCCTGCAGTACAGGGGAAAAAGTGGGATTTTTATTATTTATTTCTAATCATGACTAATTCATCTTCTCATGATATAGTTCTTTCGATTTATTTAAAACAGTGCAGATAATGTCCATTCAAGTAGATCGTTTTTAAACAATTCATTGCTCTACGCTATAACAGTTATTTGCCAGAACATTTATTATGTTCAGCAATGTGAGTGAATAAGAACTAAAATCCGAAAATATCAATTAAATGGCTGAAAACAATGATCATTATGGCAAATAACACGTTATCACCTGTTCATCTAATTGCTAGGCTGTGCAGTATTTTATCAATCCTACCTGGCATTTAATTGTAAAATATATGCTCTGGCCACTAGGGATGAGCTTCGAGTTTGACTCAAACTCAAGTTCGACTCGAACATCGGCTGTTCGTCAGTTCGCTGAACAGCGAACAATTTGGGGTGTTCGCGGCAAATTCGAAATCTGCGGAACACCCTTTAAAAGTCTATGGGAGCAACCAAAAGTGCTAATTTTAAAGGCTTATATGCATGGTATTGTCATAAAAAGTGTTTGGGGACCTGGGCCCTGCCCCAGGGGACATGGATCAATGCAAAAAAAAAGTTTTAAAAACGGCCGTTTTTTCGGGAGCAGTGATTTTAATAATGCTTAAAGGAGGAAGAAACCGAAGGAAGATAGAAGATAGAAGAAAGAAGATAGGAGATAGAAGAAAGAAGCATTTAAATAAAGGAATTGTCAAAAACTGTCTCTTGTCATTTTTAACATTTTTGACAGTTTTTTTGTGAAATGGTAGCCATTTCACACAGGGGGAGGACCGGGATCTGGGGGTCCCCTTGTTAAAGGGGGCTTCCAGATTCCGATAAGCCCCCCACCCGCAGACCCCCACAACCACCGGGCAAGGGTTGTGGGGATGAGGCCCTTGTCCCCATCAACATGGGGACAAGGTGTTTTGGGGGTCTACCCCAAAGCACCCTCCCAATGTTGAGGGCATGTGGCCTGGTACGGTTCAGGAGGGGGGGCGCTCTCTCCTCCCCCCCTCTTTTCCTGCGGCCTGCCAGGTTGCGTGCTCGGATAAGGGTCTGGTATGGATTTTTGGGAGGACCCCACGCCATTTTTTTTAAAATTTTGGCACGGGGTTCCCCTTAAAATCCATACCAGACCTGAAGGGTCTGTGGGGAATTCCCATGCCGTTTTTATCAATTAACTTTTATGTGTATTGTTGGACGGGCAATTCATTAATAGCCGCGAGTAGTTTTGAATGACTTTTTTTCCTTTGAAATGTCATTTTGCTGTCAGACTGTTCTAAACACGGGAAACATGCGCCCCTTTACAGGCATACTATAGACACCCCCCAGGTACGAAATTTAAAGGAATATTACACTTTTATTGTTTCACTTTAAGCATTATTAAAATCACTGCTCCCGAAAAAACGGCCGTTTTTAAAACTTTTTTTTTGCATTAAACCATGTCCCCTGGGGCAGGACCCAGGTCCCCAAACACTTTTTATGACAATAACTTGCATATAAGCCTTTAAAATTAGCACTTTTGATTATTCACATTTGTGTTCCATAGACTTTAACGGTGTTCGCGTGTTTGAACGCATTTTTTGCCTGTTCGCAAGTTCTGGTGCGAACCGAACAGGGGGGTGTTCGGCTCATCCCTACTGGTCACATAGGCAGACTTTTCAAATGTGCTAATTTATGTAACAAAGTCCGGGTCCCTTGAGGCACACTGAGGACCTCCAGAGTTAGGGACAGCTGACATCCTTCGGTGTAGAGTGGGTTGAAAGGCATGGTGGATGTACTGCAAGATGAAATGGTGGCGCCAGACACTTTTTAAATGCAAAGAGATGTCCACGGAGGTTAGGCTAGTGAGACTACCTCAAGCAGGGGTTCCCCACAGCGTCCACAGACGATCCAAGGCCTCATAGCCTCCAGCTGTGTACAGGGCAAGACTACCCTTATGCCCCATACACACGATCGGACATTGATCGGACATTCCGACAACAAAATCCTAGGATTTTTTCAGACGGATGTTGGCTCAAACTTGTCTTGCATACACACGGTCACACAAAGTTGTCGGAAAATCCGATCATTCTGAACGCGGTGACGTAAAACACGTACGTCGGGACTATAAACGGGGCAGTGGCCAATAGCTTTCATCTCTTTATTTATTCTGAGCATGCGTGGCACTTTGTCCATCGGATTTGTGTACACACGATCGGAATTTCCAACAACGGATTTTGTTGTCGGAAAATATTATAGCCTGCTCTCAAACTTTGTGTGTGGGAAAATCTGATGGAAAATGTCCGATGGAGCCCACACACGGTCGGAATTTCCGACAACACGCTCCGATCGAACATTTTCCATCGGAAAATCCGACCGTGTATACGGGGCATAAGGTGAATAGCACACTCCGGTGTCATTAAGAGTGTCCTTGGGCTCGCTCAGACCAACGCCAACACCTGGAACATACATCTTTCAATCCGCCATAGTACTTCCAAACTGCGACATCTTCTCCATTGTACAACCCAGCGCATGTGGCAGCACTTCCTTATCCTCCTCTGCAGAGTGGGGGCTCCTCCCCCTGCCCCTGCCCCTGGATTGGTTCAGACACTATCTGGGAACTTCAGCGCCTTCTTTCTCTTCGTGGCGCGTCAAAACTTTAATGGAGTCTGTTTTAACCTTTGCAGCACTGGTGTAAAGTGTCAAAAGACCAGGCTGATACTTTCCCATGAGCGATGAGACAGGCTGGTACTTCCCCACATTGTTGGCATGCACAATAACACAGTCTATACAAAGTAAAGATGTTACTTGCCACTTTCCCATGGAGCCAGACAAAATCCCGCTGTAGCTGTAGCCGGTTGTTATTGGCGACAGCTGTAGGAATAACGCCTTTGCCCCACGTTGGGCGCCAAATGTAGCAAAGTCCCGAGTCCCTTGAGGCCTAATGATGACCTCCAGAGTTAGGGACAGCTGACATCCTTCAGTGTAGAGTGGGTTGCAAGGCATGGTGGGTGTAATGCAAGATGAAATGATGGGCGCCAGATACTTTTTGAATGCAAAGAGATTTATTGTCTCTTGAACAGAACTGTGGGAGAGAGGGTTAGGGCCAGGGCACCCTTAAGCAGATGCAATGATAATTAGCAGACTCCGAGACTTCTATAGGAAGACAGCTACAGTTGTGCTCATAAGTTTACATACCCTGGCAGGAATTTATGATTTCTTGGCCATTTTTCAGAGAATATGAATGATAACACAATCACCTTTCTTTCACTCATGGTTAGTGTTTGGCTGAAGCCATGTATTATCAATCAACTGTGTTTACCCTTTTTAAATCATAATGGCAACCAGTGGCGGATGGTGCTCCATTTTTTGGGGGGTGTAAACAAAGCCCCAACCAACCCCCCACCCCCAACGTCGCTCGCCCGTGATGGGGCCTACAGACAGACAGAGAGATAGATTAGATAGGACAAACAGAGAGATTAGATAGATAGATAGATAGATAGATAGATAGATAGATAGATAGATAGATAGATAGATAGACAGTAGGATCTGGATGGAGGAAGGAGCCTGTTAATGGCGCCGAGTGAGGGAGCACCGTAAGATCCCAGGTCTCCAACCCTGCGAGTCCTCGCTGATGCTATAGTTGCCAGCCCAGCCAGCCCGGCCTCCCAGCAGATTGACATCGACACCCCCCCCCCGATGCAGGACTTACGTGGGAGGTAAGGTAGGAAGCTATCCTGTGGTGTCGGAGATGGGGAGAGGAGTGGGAGATCGAAGCTAAGACCCGAAGATGCAGTGGTGGATCCCGGCGGTGTGAACGGCCGGTGCGGCTTCACCTTCCCCCACTCTCCTCCGGAGTCTTCGCAAAGGACGCTGTGGACTGCACTCTCGGATCCAGCCGGGAGGTATAAGACAGGAGGCGGTGTGAGGGGGGGTGAGTGTCGGATCGGAGCATTGAGAGTGCTTCCTCGCTCTCTTCCCTCTCCTGCACCTGTCCCCTGGCCGCATCGCTGAGTGGGATGAAAAAAAAGAGAAACCTGCGCTGGAAAAGGAGGAAGATCCTAGCCCCCCCTCAAGATAAGTGAATTATCACATTTATTTTAAAAATGTTTATTTTTCTTAGATGGATATGTACGGGACAATGTGAGACAATGTGAGAATTGAAGGATGTAAAGGGGGACTCTGGTGTTCCCTCATTGATTGCAGCCTTTGATGTTTATAATAAAAACAGAAGCGCATTACCATCTACCCCCAGATAAGTAACAAGTAATAAGTAAAAAGCTGTGAATAGCATTTGATTGTATATATATCTGCTATCAAGAAAGGACATAGAGACACCACTGACTTTCGGTACCTGAACACTGTTTTGGATGTGACAAACTTTGAGACAAGTTTTTAAGATGGTTGCTAATAAGGATATGATTGCTAATAAGGATATGAATGAGTAAACAACAGCTGCCACTTAGGTAAAGTACTGTATTGAAAGCTGGATAGAGACTTTTCTATATCCCACCTCATTCTACAACAAAACAATTAAAAGGGACGGTTTTAGGTAAAGAAACTGGTAGGGAAAATTGTCTGAAGCTTAAATCTCGGTTGCGTTGTTTTCCTTTTTTTTTTTTTTTTCTCCCTCCTCTTTCTCATGAGGAGCAAAAGTGGGAGGGGTGGAGGGGTAGTGGCAAAATCCCTGCGCCCCAGTACAAGTCCCACTCCTGGCCCAATGCGTAGATATGTAACTCAGGGAGGAGAAGAGGAAGGGGTAGCTATGGCTGGGGAAAAGCAGCAAAATATTAAAGGAAGACTAGTGGAAACTAAAGAAAAAAAAGATAAAAAGAGTCAGATAAAAAGCAAGCATGAACAACAGTATAACCCCAGATAACAGAACAGAGCAAGAAACTGAACCTGAGACCCTCCCTAGAACAACAAGCGATCAGAAAACGGTCCAATTATCAACAATGACAGACATGGAAAGGATGTTTGCAGCGCTGCAAAATTCACTAAAATCAGAAATGACAAAACTCCATAATGATATGGGACATATGCTCGCTAGAGTTGAGGAGGTAGAAAAAAAAGCGGACATACATACAAGAAGAATAAAAGAGTTAAAAGGAGAAATTAAAATTTTAAAGCAAGAACAACAGGAACAGGCGTATAGACTTGAGGACCAGGAAAATAAGGAGAAGAGGAAAAATCTAAGAATCCGTAGATTCCCAGAATCGCCACAAACAGAAAATCTAATAGAGGTAATCGGACAAGTTCTCAACCCAACAATCACTAACGAAGCAATAAATGAATTGAAGATCGAAGGAGCTCACAGAGCAAGAAGACCATTGGGTCTCCCGAATGAAACCCGAGAGACATTGTAGTCCGTTTCGGTAGCATGGAAGGAAAGATTCAAGTTTGGAAAAGTTTAAAGGGGAAACCACCAATTGTTTATGAGGGAAAGGAAATTCAGATTTTTCAGGATCTATCCCAAGATACTCTGAGAAGAAGGAGGACACTAAAACCGTTATTAAAAACATTGCAAGAAAATGGCCTTCAATATAACTGGGGCTTTCCAGCATGCTTAATTGTTAAACAAAATGGAAGAACTACAAAACTGAGATTCCCGGAAGAAGTCCCAGACTTCTGTAAGATCTTGGAAATTCCCCTGCCAAAAAACTTGGATGAAACAGCTAAAAAATTAGACAGGCAGACTGGGGATGAAGCACACTGGCAGCTAGTGCACAGGAAATAGGTTAAGAGGTAAAGGAAGAGGGGGTGAGGGGTTGCGGGGATTAGATGGAGGGTTAAAACAAAAGAATAAAGGAAAGAGGGGGGTGCGGGGTGGGGACCTGGAGGAAAGGGCGCTTTCTACTGACACCATCCTAGCCTGTGGGGAGAGGGTGGTTCAAGGGGCCAAATAGATTTCCACCTCAGGTAAAGGAGTAGGAAAAAGAAACCCTTTAATATCATAGGGTACCTACTCATGACCTTGCGATTAAGTGCGCAAGGGTTCGGGGTCTTGGGGGGGTGGAGGGTGGGAAATGGGAGGAGGGATTGGGGGAATTAGGAAACTGAATGGGAGGGAGGATGGGGGAGGGTTTGGGATTGTCTCACTAAGAAATTTGTGTTGCCTGACCGACCATTTGGACGGTGGGGTTTGCCCAGGTGTTGGCCCTTGGATGGGGGGCCCTCCCCCCCGTACCCCCTATTGGGGCACGGGGGGGCCCTCCTTTGGGGGGGCAGGGCGGGTAGCCAGAGTTGTAAATGGAAGAAATAAATAAAGTCAAAATTCTGACATACAATGTCCGAGGGCTGAACTCACCCCAAAAAAGGCGTGTAATCCTGCGGGAATTGGAATGATTTAAGGCTGATATAATTTTCCTACAGGAGACGCATATAACGCAAGACTCATAAGTTAAAATATACTCAAAAAAAATTCCAATCTGGTTCTATAGAGATTCACCAAGCAGAGGATCAAAAGGCGTCGCAATCGGATTCGGAAAAAATAGTGGCTTTGTTATCGAAAAGATGAAAGCTGACCCAGAAGGACGTTTTCTCTTCCTCACAGGGACAATACAGGATACAAAGTACACATTAGCAAATATTTACTATCCCAATAAAAACCCTAAAAAACTTCTAGCAGAGAAACTGACAGAGCTATTTGAATTCAAACAGGGCAAATTAATAGTATCGGGTGATTTTAACTTCATCATGGATCACAATCTAGACTCTACATCTACTGTACTAGATAGAGAAAGAAAACAACTAAGGAGGATTAAAAAAAAATTATATGAACTGCAATTAGTGGATGTTTGGCGAATACAGCATCCAGGCATAAAAGATTACACATGTTTCTCAACAGTACACAAAATCCATACTAGACTGGACTACATCATGTTGGAACATAGACTACTGGAGGAAGTACTTGAGACAGAAATTGAAACATCAGTATTTTCAGACCACTCAACAGTTTCTATGCAGATAAACCTTCGGAGAGAGTATATGGGAAGAGGTACATGGCGAATTAATGAAGAATTACTGGAAGACGGAGATACTGTAAAAATTATAAAAGTTGTCTGTTTCTTTTGTTCATTTTTTAACCACTTGCCGACCGCCTCACGCATATATACGTGAACAGAGCGGCACGGGCAGGCGAAATCACGTACCTGGTACGTGATTGCCTTCCTGCGGGCGGGGGGTCCGATCGGACCCCCCCGGTGCCAGCGGCGGTCGGCTTTTGTCTGGGAGCGATCAGAGATGAGGGGGAGGCCATCCAATCGTGGCCCCCCCTCGCGATCGCTCCCAGCCAATGAGAAAAATCCCCTGCCTCTGTGTAGTACACAGAGGCAGAGGATGTGATGTCATCTCTCCTCGGCTCGGCAGTTTCCGTTCCGGCGCCGAGGAGAGAAGACATGTGAATGCACAAAACATACACACACACACAGTAGAACATGCCAGGCACACTTTACACCCCCGATCCCCCCCCGATCGCCCCCTGATCCCCCCCAATCACCCCTCCCCCCCGTCACACTGACACCAAGCAGTGTTTTTTTTTTCTGATTACTGCATTGGTGTCAGTTTGTGACAGTTAGAAGTGGTAGGGCAGTTAGTATTAGCCCCCTATAGGTCTAGGATACCCCCCTAACCCCCCTAATAAAGTTTTAACCCCTTGATCACCCCCTGTCGCCAGTGTCACTAAGCGATCATTTTTCTGATCGCTGTATTATAGGGCGTACACACGGTCGGACTTTGTTCGGACATTCCGACAACAAAATCCTAGGATTTTCGCACGGTCGCACAAAGTTGTCGGAAAATCCGATCGTTCTAAACGCGGTGACGTAAAACACGTACGTCGGGACTATAAACGGGGCAGTGGCCAATAGCTTTCATCTCTTTATTTATTCTGAGCATGCATGGCACTTTGTCCGTCGGATTTGTGTATACACGATCGGAATTTCCAACAACGGATTTTGTTGTCGGAAAATTTTATCTCCTGCTCTCCAACTTTGTGTGTCGGAAAATCCGATGGAAAATGTCCGATGGAGCCCACACACGGTCGGAATTTCCGACAGCACGCTCCGATCGGACATTTTCCATCGGAAAATCCGACCGTGTGTACGGGGCATTAGTGTCGCTGGTGACGCTAGTTAGGGACGTAAATATTTAGGTTCGCCGTCAGTGTTTTATAGCGACAGGGACCCCCATATACTACCTAATAAAGGTTTTTAACCCCTTGATTGCCCCCTAGTTAACCCTTTCACCACTGATCACCGTTTAACCGTTACGGTTGACGCTGGTTAGTTCGTTTATTTTTTATAGTGTCAGGGCACCCGCCGTTTATTACCGAATAACGGTTTAGCCCCCTGATCGCCTGGCGGTGATATGCGTCGCCCCAGGCAGCGTCAGATTAGCGCCAGTACCGCTAACACCCACGCACGCAGCATACGCCTCCCTTAGTGGTATAGTATCTGTACGGATCAATATCTGATCCGATCAGATCTATACTAGCGTCCCCAGCAGTTTAGGGTTCCCAAAAACGCAGTATTAGCGGGATCAGCCCAGATACCTGCTAGCACCTGCGTTTTGCCCCTCCGCCTGGCCCGGCCCAGCCCACCCAAGTGCAGTATCGATCGATCACTGTCACTTACAAAACACTAAACGCAAAACTGCAGCGTTCGCAGAGTCAGGCCTGATCCGTGCGATCGCTAACAGTCTTTTTGGTAGTGTTTTGGTGAACTGGCAAGCACCAGCCCCAAGCAGCGTCAGGTTAGCGCCAGTACCGCTAACACCCACGCACGCACCGTACACCTCCCTTAGTGGTATATTATCTGAACGGATCAATATCTGATCCGATCAGATCTATACTGGCGTCCCCAGCAGTTTAGGGTTCCCAAAAACGTAGTGTTAGGGGGATCAGCCCAGATACCTGCTAGCACCTGTGTTTTGCCCCTCCGCCCGGCCCAGCCCAGCCCACCCAAGTGCAGTATCGATCGATCACTGTCACTTACAAAACACTAAACGCATAACTGCAGCGTTTGCAGAGTCAGGCCTGATCCCTGCAATCGCTAACAGTTTTTTTGGTAGCGTTTTGGTGAACTGACAAGCACCTGCCCCAGGCAGCGTCAGGTTAGTGCCAGTACCGCTAACACCCATGCACACACCGTACACCTCCCTTAGTGGTATAGTATCTGAACGGATCAATATCTGATCCGATCAGATCTATACTGGCGTCCCCAGCAGTTTAGGGTTCCCAAAAGCACAGTGTTAGCGGGATCAGCCCAGATACCTGCTAGCACCTGCGTTTTGCCCCTCCGCCTGGCCCAGCCCAGCCCACCCAAGTGCAGTATCGATCGATCTCTGTCACTTACAAAACACTAAACGCATAACTGCAGCGTTCGCAGAGTCAGGCCTGATCCCTGCGATCGCTAACAGTTTTTTTTGGTAGCCTTTTGGTGAACTGGCAAGCGCCAGCGGCCTAGTACACCCCGGTCGTAGTCAAACCAGCACTGCAGTAACACTTGGTGACGTGGCGAGTCCCATAAGTGCAGTTCAAGCTGGTGAGGTGGCAAGCACAAGTAGTGTCCCGCTGCCACCAAAAAGACAAACACAGGCCCGTCGTGCGAATAATGCCCTTCCTGCTGCATTCGCCAATCCTAATTGGGAACCCACCACTTCTGCAGCACCCGTAATTCCCCCATTCACATCCCCAACCAAATGCAGTCGGCTGCATGAGAGGCATTTTCTTTATGTCCTCCCGAGTACCCCTACCCAGCGAACCCCCCCAAAAAAGATGTTGTGTCTGCAGCAAGCGCGGATATAGGCGTGACACCCGCTATTATTGTCCCTCCTGTCCTGATAATGCTGGTCTTTGCATTGGTGAATGTTTTGAACGCTACCAGTCACTAGTTGAGTATTAGCGTAGGGTACAGCATTGCACAGACTAGGCACACTTTCACAGGGCCTCCCAAGATGCCATCGCATTTTGAGAGACCCGAACCTGGAACCGGTTACAGTTACAAAAGTTACAGTTACAAAAAAAAGTGTAAAAAAAAACAAAAAAAACACAAACAAAAATATAAAATAAAAAAAAATAGTTGTCGTTTTATTGTTCTCTCTCTCTCTATTCTCTCTATTGTTCTGCTCTTTTTTACTGTATTCTATTCTGCAATGTTTTATTGTTATTATGTTTTATCATGTTTGCTTTTCAGATATGCAATTTTTTATACTTTACCGTGCTTTATTGTTAACCATTTTTTTTGTCTTCAGGTACGCCATTCACGACTTTGAGTGGTTATACCAGAATGATGCCTGCAGGTTTAGGTATCATCTTGGTATCATTCTTTTCAGCCAGCGGTCGGCTTTCATGTAAAAGCAATCCTAGTGGCTAATTAGCCTCTAGACTGCTTTTACAAGCAGTGGGAGGGAATGCCCCCCCCCCCACCGTCTTCCGTGTTTTTCTCTGGCTCTCCTGTCTCAACAGGGAACCTGAGAATGCAGCCGTTGATTCAGCCAGCTTACCATAGAGCTGATCAGAGACCAGAGTGACTCCAAACATCTCTATGGCCTAAGAAACCGGAAGCTACAAGCATTTTATGACTTAGATTTCGCCTAATGTAAACAGCGCCATTGGGAAATTGGGAAAGCATTTTATCACACCGATCTTGGTGTGGTCAGATGCTTTGAGGGCAGAGGAGAAATCTAGGGTCTAATAGACGCCAATTTTTTCAAAAAAAAGTACCTGTCACTACCTATTGCTATCATAGGGGATATTTACATTCCCTGAGATAACAATAAAAATGATTTAAAAAAAAAAATGAAAGGAACAGTTTAAAAATAAGATAAAAAAGCAAAAAATAATAAAGAAAAAAAAAAAAAAGCACCCCTGTCCCCCCTGCTCTCGCGCTAAGGCGAACGCAAGCGTAGGTCTGGCGTCAAATGTAAACAGCAATTGCACCATGCATGTGAGGTATCACTGCGAAGGTCAGATCGAGGGCAGTAATTTTAGCAGTAGACCTCCTCTGTAAATCTAAAGTGGTAACCTGTAAAGGCTTTTAAAGGCTTTTAAAAATGTATTTAGTTTGTCGCTACTGCACGTTTGTGCTCTATTTTCCAGTATCCATGTACTTGGCCTAAGATCATCTTTTTTATTTCATCAAACATTTGGGCAATATAGTGTGTTTTAGTGCATTAAAATTTAAAAAAGTGTGTGTTTTTCCCCAAAAAATGCGTTTGAAAAATTGCTGCGCAAATACTGTGTGGAAAAAAAAAATTAAACACCCACCATTTAAATCTGTAGGGCATTTGCTTTAAAAAAATATATAATGTTTGGGGGTTCAAAGTAATTTTCTTGCAAAAAAAAATAATTTTTTCATGTAATCAAAAAGTGTCAGAAAGGGCTTTGTCTTCAAGTGGTTAGAAGAGTGGGTGATGTGTGACATAAGCTTCTAAATGTTGTGCATAAAATGCCAGGACAGTTCAAAACCCCCCCAAATGACCCCATTTTGGAAAGTAGACACCCCAAGCTATTTGCTGAGAGGCATGTCGAGTCCATGGAATATTTTATATTGTGACACAAGTTGCGGGAAAGAGACAATTTTTTTTTTTTTAGCACAAAGTTGTCACTAAATGATATATTGCTCAAACATGTCATGGGAATATGTGAAATTACACCCCAAAATACATTCTGTTGCTTCTCCTGAGTATGGGGATACCACATGTGTGGGACTTTTTGGGAGCCTAGCCGCGTACGGGACCCCGAAAACCAAGCACCGCCTTCAGGCTTTCTAAGGGCGTAAATTTTTGATTTCACTCTTCACTGCCTATCACAGTTTCGGAGGCCATGGAATGCCCAGGTGGCAAACCCCCCCCCCAAATGACCCCATTTTGGAAAGTAGACACCCCAAGCTATTTGCTGAGCGGTATAGTGAGTATTTTACAGACCTCACTTTTTGTCACAAAGTTTTGAAAATTGAAAAAAGAAAAAAAAAATATTTTTTCTTGTCTTTCTTCATTTTCAAAAACAAATGAGAGCTGCAAAATACTCACCATGCCTTTCAGCAAATAGCTTGGGGTGTCTACTATCCAAAATGGGGTCATTGGGGGGGGGGGTTGTGCCACCTGGGCATTCCATGGCCTCCGAAACTGTGATAGGCAGTGAAGAGTGAAATTAAAAATTTACACCCTTAGAAATCCTGAAGGCGGTGATTGGTTTTCGGGGCCCCGTAAGCGGCCAGGCTCCCAAAAAGTCCCACACATGTGGTATCCCCATACTCAGGAGAAGCAGCTAAATGTATTTTGGGGTACAATTTCACATATGCCCATGGCCTGTGTGAGCAATATATCATTTAGTGACAACTTTGTGCAAAAAAAAAAAAAAAAAAAATTTGTCACCTTCCCGCAACTTGTGTCAAAATATAAAATATTCCATGGACTCAACATGCCTCAAAGCAAATAGCTTGGGGTGTCTACTTTCCAAAATGGGGTCATTTGGGGGGGGGGTTTATGCCATCTGGGCATTTTATGACCTTCAAAACTGTGATAGGTAGTGAGGAGTAAAATCAAAAATTTACGCCCTTAGAAATCCTGAAGGCAGTGATTGATTTTCGGGGCCCCGTACGCGGCTAGGCTCCCAAAAATTCCCACACATGTGGTATCCCCATACTCAGGAGAAGCAGCTAAATGTATTTTGGGGTGCAATTCCACATATGCCCATGGCCTGTGTGAGCAATATATCATTTAGTGACAACTTTTTGTAATTTTTTTTGTTGGGATTTTGTACTGCCCTGCCATTTTAGCACCTCAAGAAACGACATAGGCAGTCATAAATTAAAGGCTGTGTAAATTCCAGAAAATGTACCCTAGTTTGTAGGCGCTATATCTTTTGCGCAAACCAATAAATATACACTTATTGACATTTTTTTTACCAAAGACATGTAGCCGAATACATTTTGGCCTAAATGTATGACTAAAATTGAGTTTATTGGATTTTTTTTAGAACAAAAAGTAGAAAATATCGTTTTTTTTCAAAATTTTCGGTCTTTTTCAGTGTATAGCGCAAAAAATAAAAATGGCAGAGGTGATCAAATACCATCAAAAGAAAGCTCTATTTGTGGGAAGAAAAGGACGCAAATTTTTTTTGGGTACTGCATTGCATGACCGCGCAATTAGCAGTTAAAGCGACGCAGTGCCAAATTGTAAAAAGTGCTCTGGTCAGGAAGGGGGTAAATCCTTCCGGGGGTGAAGTGGTTAATTTGCTTTGTAGTGTTTTCTCAGGTTTTCATTACTCTATTGGAAATCACAGTGCATTAAAATGCACAGAAAAAGAGACATGCTTAATTTTTTACCTTCACAACACATACACTATATTACCAAAAGTTTTGGGACACCTGCCTTTACACGCACATGAACTTTAACTGTTTTCCGACCAACCGCCGCAGTTACACTGCAGCAGGTTGGCTCCCCTGCACGAGCCGTCATAGCTATACAGTCGGGATAGCAGTTAACCCTGCAAGCGCCCCCTAGTGTTAACCACTTCACTGGCAGTGACATTTTTACAGTAATCAATGCAATTTTTAGCATTGATCGCTGTATTAATTGTTGCCTTGTTTTGTTTCTTCCGGATCCACGTCGAAACATACGGAGGCAACGAACACTCTATGAGGTATCTCCCTTTCCGGTCGAATATCCCGGTCGAACACCTCTGTTTATCAACACAGAACGGAGCTTGTAGCCATTATCCATTCACTCATCTAGGGGTAGAGTCACGCTACAGGAGGACGTTGGATCCCACACAGTTGGTGAAAGTATCCACAATTAAATTTCAAGTTATAATTTGGATGCCTGCTTTACTCTTTATAGCACTCCCCCTATGACATCTACCTTGAATGATTCAATGCTATGCTTACCTCTGCTCCTTTCCTCCGTTGCTTATGAATATCCACAGTCAAGCTGCCTGTTACACCTGCTACACTGCCTGATTACATATCTATGCTGATGGTCTGTGCTCTGACCCCTAATAGACCCAACTATATGGCTATCTTCATCTAAACAGGACTAACACACTCAAGTCGCCCACCTACCTACCAGCACCTAACCTATGTGGCCTTTATAATGGACTTTAACATTTGATCTTTTATAAGGAATCTCCATGATTATTCCTATATCCTAATTAGCCCTACCTTCGCACTAGTGTATGCAAGTGGTTATGGTGATGTCTGATGTGTATGTGTGGGATATGCAGTCGCGGCTTCCTATGTTTTTAACAATTTGACAACGTTGTCCAATTTTTTAATAGTCTTTGTCAGCCATTTACCCGTGATTCTATTTTTTGTTTTTGTTTAATTATTTGCAGTGGTATTTTTTGTATAAATAAAGCTAGTTTTGAAGTAGCTATAGTGTTCTGTTTTTGCCCTCTTAAGAGAACTTTATTCTCTTTTTCTTGTATGCCCTAGGGCTATTAGGACTGCATCCTATGAGGATATCATATGAGTGAATGTTACATACAAACTCAACATACTTTTTCTAAATTTACTTAGTCTAGGTTGATCCAAGCAGTTTTCTGTTTATTCGCTGTATTAATGCCAATGGTCCCAAAAATGTGTCAAAATTGTCTGATGTGTCCACCATAATGTCGCAGTCACGATAAAAAATCGCAGATCGCCGTCATTACTAATAAAAAAAATTATAATAAAAATGCTATAAATCTATCCCCTATTTTGTAGACCCTATAACTTTTGCGCAAACCAATCTATATACGCTTATTGCTATTTTTTTTTACCAAAAATATGTAGAAGAGTACATATCGGCCTAAACTGAGGAAAAAAATAGTTTTTTTATATATTTTTGGGGATATTTATTATAGCAAAAAGTAAAAAATATTGGTTTTTTTCAAAATTTATGCTCTTTTTTTGTTTATACCGCAAAAAATAAAAAATGCAGAGGCAATCAAATACCACCAAAAGAAAGCTCTATTTGTGGGAAAAAAAGGACATCAATTTTGTTTGGGTACAACATCGCATGGCCGCGCAATTGTCAGTTAAAGCGACGCAGTGCCGAATCACAAAAAGTGCTCTGGTCAGGAAGGGGGTAAATTCTTCAGGGGCTAAAGTGGTTAATGGCATCCCAGTCTAAAGCCGCGTACACACGATCGGATTTTCTGATGGGAAATGTGTGATGATAGGCTGTGAGTGGAAAATCCGACCGTTTGAATGCTCCATCGGACAATTGTTGTCAGATTTTCCGTGGACAAATGTTGGATGGCTGGTTTTAAAATTTTCCGCGAACAAATGTCTGTTGTCGGATTTTCAGAGCGTGTGTACAACAGTCAGTTGGACAAAAGTCTAAAGTACAAACACGCATGCTCGGAGGCAAGGACGAGCCAGAAGTGGTCGGTCTTGTAAACCAGGGTTCGTAATGGAGAATTAACATTCATGACGTGACAAATTATGAAATCTCGAAATGCAGCGCTCAATTCTCTTCTTCTTTATTGGGATAATAATGAAGCTGCCACAACACCACAACACCATTATCCCGTAGTTTTTAAGATCAAAGATACAACTATGTTGGTGTCCCTTGTCAATTTTACATTGTATTTTTTTTTAAATGTATCTGCCTACTCCCAAACTGTCATTTGAAGAAAAACACATAGGCAAGTATTATTCGCCACAATTTTTTTATTGAGCATTAACCACTTGCCGACCGTTGCACACCGATATACGTCGGCACAATGGCAGCGGTGGGCAAATGGGCCTACCTGTACGTCCCCTTTAATTGGTGGGGCTAGTGGGCGCCTGCCGCGTACAGCATGACCGTGCCCGCGGTGTCCCGTGATCGTGTCACAGAGCCGCAGAATAGTGAGATGCCTATGTAAACAAGGCATTTCTCTGTTCTGCCTAGTTACATGACAGGGATCTACTGCTCCCTGTCATCGGGAGCAGTGATTTCTGTCATGTCAGTGGTAGCGCATCCCCCCCACAGTTAAAATCACTCCCTAGGACACACTTAACACCTTGATCACCCCCTAGTGTTTAACCCCTTTCCTGGCAGTGTCATTTACACAGTAATCGGTGCATTTTTATAGCACTGATCGCTGTATAAATGACAATGGTCCCAAAATAGTGTCAAAAGTGTCCGACATAATGTCGCAGTCACGATAAAAAACGCAGATCGCCGCCATTACTAATTAAAAAAAATTAATAATAAAAATGCCATAAATCTATCTCCTATTTTGTAGATGCTATAACTTTTGCGCAAACCAATCAATATACACCTATTGCGATTTTTTTTTTACCAAAAATATGTAGAAGAATACGTATCAGCCTAAACTGAGGAAAAAATTTGTTTTTTTTATATATTTTTGGTGGATATTTATTATAGCAAAAAGTAAAAAATATTCTTTTTTTTTTTTTAAATGGTCACTCTTTTTTTGTTTATAGCGCAAAAAATAAAAACCACAGAGGTGATCAAATACCACCAAAAGAAAGCTCTATTTGTGGGAAAAAAAGGACATCAATTTTGTTTTGGTGTAATGTGGGACGGCTGCGCAATTGTCAGTTAAAGCGACGCAGTGCCAAATCGCAAAAAGTGCTCTGGTCAGGAAGGGGGTAAAGTCTTCTGCAGCTGAAGCGGTTAAAAAAAGGAAACCAAATAAAATTAGACATGCTATTTGCCAATAGAACTTAACCAATAAGTGCATTCAATGCATCCAAAGATATAGAAAATATACCAAATCAAATCATTATTCAACCAAAAAATAAAAAAAAGCCTCATGTATGTGTCCTGCTTCTTAATATAGGGGGTCAACAATGCCAAGAGTTGGTGAAAGCAGGGGTCCGTCATCTGGAGATAATTCTGAAAATCATCCGGATTATTCTCCTGCAGCTCCTGTAACAAAGGCATATGACATAATTGGTCACAATTAAAAAAGCAACCAATTTTTGGTCCAAGAAATCCTCCTCCTCCTGTTCCTGGACTTGACTTGGGTCAAAACAATAACTCCAAGGCCAAAAATAAATAACACGTTATCTCCTTCAATTAGGCAACATGTCTGGTTGACGAACGACCGTTCAGAAACAAACTGAAAAGCATGAAATGAAAAGCGTGAATCAACACTCACCAAACTTCTACTAACACGAAATTAGCAGAAGGAGCCCAAAGGGTGGCACTAAAGAGCTGAAAAATCACGTAGTATGTCACTACCTTCGTGTTTGCTGGCCGACAATTCCTTGCCAAGACAAAATCCAGGCACACGCCTTCGGACAAGAGTCTGAGGTTTTGTCTGCGGAAAATCGAGGCTTTAGACCGTAGGGTTCAATATTGAGTTGGCCCACCCTTTACAGCTATAACAGCTTCAACTCTTCTGGGAAGGCTGTCCACCAGGTTTAGGAGTGTGTCTATGGGAATGTTTAACCATTCTTCCAGAAGCACATTTGTGAGGTTAGGCACTGATGTTGGATGAGAATTCCTGGCTCACATTCTCCGCTCTAATTCATCCCAAAGGTGTTCTATCGGGTTGAGGTCAGGACTCTGTGCAGGCCAGTCAAGTTCATCCGCTCCAAACTCATTTATCCATGTCTTTGTGGACCTTGCTTTGTGCACTGGTCCAAATCATTTGGTGGAGGGGGGATTATGGTGTGGGGGTGTTTTAATGGGGTCAGGTCTGGCCTGGCCCCTTAGTTCCAGTGAAGGGAACTCTTAAGGCCTCAGCATACCAAGACATTTTGTACAATTTCATGTTCCCAACTTTGTGAGAACAGTTTGGGGATGGCCCCTTCCTGTTCCAAAATGACTGCGCACCAGTGCACAAAGCAAGGTCCATAAAGACATGGATGAGCGAGTTTGGGGTGGAGGAACTTGACTGGCCTGCACAGAATCCTGACCTCCACCTAATAGAACACCTTTGGGATGAATTAGTGCAGAGACAGCGAGCCAGGCCTTCTTGTCCAACATCAGTACCTGACCTCACAAATGCGCTTCTGAAAGAATGGTCAAATATTCCCATAGACGCTCTCCTAAACACACTTGTGGACAGCTTTCCCAGAAGAGTTGAAACTGTTATAGCTACAAAGGGTGGGCCAACTCAATATTGAACCCTACGGACTAAGACTAGGATGCCATTAAATCATGTGCATGTAAAGCCAGGTGTCCCAATACTCTTGGTAATATAGTGTAGACAAGAATACATACATAGAATGTAACTACATTGGAATCAGTGTGTTTTTATGACCCATGCGTTTTTGTGCTTTCCAAAACTCACATAAAAATGCAAAGGTGTTTGCCAGGCCTTAGGTTAGGTTCACATCTATGCATTTTTTAGTGCGCTTGCAGATCCACAGAAGCACTACAATCCATTTAACGTTATTTCCTATGGGTCCTGTTCACATGCAGCATGGTGCGTTTTTGGCTCCATAGACTTTAATAGAATTGTATATAAAAAAAAAAACACATGTACATGTGTTTTTGGTGTGTTTTCCTGCATGACAACAGACACCTACTAGCAACATTAACACTTCCCAAAAAACCACAAAACGCACTAAAGACACATAAAAAAGTGCACGAAAAAAGCA
The DNA here is from genome assembly GCA_037952925.1 of Lithobates clamitans. Classification (NCBI taxonomy): domain Eukaryota; kingdom Metazoa; phylum Chordata; class Amphibia; order Anura; family Ranidae; genus Lithobates; species Lithobates clamitans. Next base: position 15,920,584 of record JBBGZY010000135.1, on the reverse strand, counting down.
AAACACGCCAGAAATCTGCGCTGCAGAAACACATCAACCGCACATGCATAGATGTAAGCCTAGCCTTAGAGAAAAATCCTATTTTTTAATTACTTTTTAATAAAGTGTGCAGACATACACGTTTTTACATTTGAAGTAGCATATGCTATAAAGTCTACTTGGTACAAACATATAGACACTTTATACACTACAAACAAAATCATTTGCCAATATTTTCAGTTTTACAATCTCATTCTCTCAGTTTCAGAAATCTAATTACGCAGCCAATTTCAACCAGCATTAAGAGTGAGATGAATCACTAGTCAAAAGCACAAAAATCAGATTCTTCCATGGATTTGCCTCCACCCACTGACTTACTCACTGCCCAGGAAATCGCTAATCACTTCAAAAACAAGATTGATACAATCCGTGATGAAATCTCCATTCTACAGGTATCTCCCTCAGCTAAGACCCCATGTCAACAGGTACAACTGACACTCCCCCTATTCAAATCTGCTACTACAGACGAAGTTGCTAAACTCCTTTCTATCGCCCACCTAACCACCTGTCCCCTGGACCCTATTCCCTCTCAAATGCTACGGTCACCCTCTGACCCCATCCTACACTCTCTAACCCACATCTTCAATCTCTCCCTCACCTCTGGCGTCTTCCCCGATGCTCTAAGACATGCACTGGTCACCCCCATACTCAAAAAGCTGTCCTTGAACCCTACCAATCTTAACAACCTACGCCCTATCTCCTTGCTCCCCTTTTCCTCTAAACTCCTTGAACGCCTGGTTTACAACCAACTGAGTGACCACCTCATTAAAAACCACCTTCTTGATCCCCTTCAATCTGGATTTCGCCCTCAACACTCCACAGAAACTGCTCTTTTAAAACTCACAAATGACCTACTAACTGCAAAAACCAACGGACACTATTCTGTACTCCTACTTCTGGATCTTTCAGCTGCCTTTGACAAGGTTGACCACCCCCTGCTCATCAAAAAACTTTACTGCCTTGGTCTCCGTGACTGTGCTCTTCAGTGGCTCTCATCCTACCTATCCCAACGCACCTTCAGTGTCACTTACAATTCTGCTTCCTCCACTCCTCTTCCCTTCTCTGTCGGGGTCCCCCAAGGTTCTGTTCTTGGACCTCTTTTGTTTTCAATCTACACCTCTTCCCTGGGTCAGTTGATAGCCTCTCACGGCTTTAAATATAATTTCTATGCTGATTACACACAAATCTATCTCTCCACCCCTCAACTCACTCCATCAGTCTCCTCACGCATCACTAACTTACTAACCGACATATCTGTATGGATGTCACACCACTTCCTCAAACTCAACTTGTCCAAAACCGAGCTTACAATATTTCCTCCCCCATGTGCCTCTTCCCCTGACTTCTCTGTCAAGAGCAATGGCAAAACCATCCACCCGTCCCCACATGTCAGGGTGCTAGGTGTTATCCTGGACTCTGAACTCTCCTTTCGGCCCCACATCCAATCACTTTCCAAAGCTTGCCGCCTGAACCTCCGCAACATCTCTAAACTACGTCCCTTTCTAACCAGTGAAACCACAAAGCTCCTGATTCACTCCATGGTTATCTCTCGCCTTGACTACTGCAACTCACTCCTCATTGGCTTACCTTTAAATAGACTATCCCCCCTTCAGTCCATCATGAATGCTGCTGCCAGACTCATTCACCTTACAAACCGCTCAGTGTCTGCTACCCCTCTCTGCCAATCCCTCCTTTGGCTACCACTCGCCCAACGAATTAAATTCAAAATACTAACAATAAGTTACAAAGCCATCCACAACTCTGCCCCCAGCTACATCACTAACCTAGTCTCAAAATACCAACCTAATCGCCATCTCCGTTCCTCCCAAGACCTCCTGCTCTCTAGCTCCCTCATCACCTCCTCCCATATCCGCCTACAGGACTTCTCCCGAGCCTCGCCTATCCTCTGGAATTCCCTACCCCAATCTGTCAGACTGTCTCCAAAATTATCCACTTTTAGGCGATCCCTGAAAACTTTCCTCTTCAGAGAAGCCTATCCTGCCTCCATCTAACAACTGCACTATTTTCTCCATTTAGCTCATCCCCCACAGCTATTACCCTTTTGTATAACTTGACCCTCCCTCCTAGATTGTAAGCTCTAATGAACAGGGCCCTCTGATTGCTCCTGTATTGAATTGTATTGTACTTGTACTGTCTGCCCTAATGTTGTAAAGCGCTGCGTAAACTGTTGGCGCTATATAAATCCTGTATAATAATAATAATAATAAATCATATATACAGTGTGTATATAATGTAAATATATACGGTACATACAGTATCTCACAAAAGTGAGTACACCCCTCACATTTTTGTAAATATTTTATTATATCTTTTCACGTGACAACACTGAAGAAATGACGCTTTGCTACAATGTAGAGTAGTGAGTGTACAGCTTGTATAACTGTAAATTTGCTGTCCCCTCAAAATAACTCAACACACAGCCATTAATCGCCATTAATGTCTAAACCGCTGGCAACAAAAGTAGATACACCCCTAAGTGAAAATGTCCTAATTTTGGCCCAATTAGTAATTTTCCCTCCCCGGCTTCATGTAAGTCGTTAGTGTTACAAGGTTTCAGGTGTGAATGGGGAGCAGGTGTGTTAAATTTGGTGTTATCGCTCTCACTCTCTCATACTGGTCACTGGAAGTTCAACATGGCACCTCATGGCAAATAACTCTCTGAGGATCTGAAAAAAAATTATTGTTGCTCTACATAAAGATGGCCTAGGCTATAAAAAGATTGCCAAGATTCTGAAACTGAGCTGCAGCATGGTGGCCAAGACCATACAGCGGTTTAACAGAACAGGTTCCACTCCAAACAGGCCTCGCCATGGTCAACCAAAGAGGTTGAGTGCACATGCTCAGCGTCAGAGCCAGAGGTTGTCTTTGGGAAAGAGACGTATGAGTGCTGCCAGCATTGCTGTAGAGGTTGAAGGTGTGGGGGGACAGCCTGTCAGTGCTCAGACCATACACCGCACACTGCATCTAATTGGTCTGCATGGCTGTCGTCCCAGAAGGAAGCCTCTTCTGAAGATGATAAACAAGAAAGCCCGCAGTTTGCTGAAGACAGGCAGACTAAGGACATGGATTACTGGAACCATGTCCTGTGGTCTGATGAGACCAAGATAAACTTATTTGGTTCAGATGTTGTCAAGCGTGTGTGGTGGCAACCAGGTGAGGAGTACAAAGACAAGTATGTCTTGCCTACAGTCAAGCATGGTGGTGGGAGTGTCATGGTCTAGGGCTGCATGAGTGCTGCCAGCGCTAAGGAGCTACAGTTCATTGAGGGAACCATGAATGCCAACATGTACTGTGACATACTGAAGCAGAGCATGATTCCCTCCCTTCGGAGACTGCGCCGCAGGGCACTATTCCAAGATGATAATGACCCCAAACACACCTCCAGGACGACCACTGCCTTGCTAAAAAAGCAGAGGGTAAATGTTATGGACTGGCCAAGCATGTCTCCGGACCTAAACCCCATTGCGCATCTGTGGGGCATCCTCAAACAGAAGGTGGAGGAGCGCAGCTCAGTTATGTCATCATGGAGGAGTGGAAGAGGACTCCAGTGGCAACCTGTGAAGCTCTGGTGAACGCCATGCCCAAGAGGGTTAAGGCAGTGCTGGAAAATAATGGTGGCCACACAAAATATTGACACTTTGGGCCCAATTTGGACATTATCACTTAGGGGTGTACTCACTATTGTGGCCAGCGGTTTAGACATTAATGGCTGTGTGTTGAGTTATTTTGAGGGGGACAGCAAATTTACACTGTTATACAAGCTGTACACTCACTACTTTACATTGTAGCAAAGTGTCATTTCTTCAGTGTTGTCACATGAAAAGATATAATAAAATATTTACAAAAGTGTAAGGGGTGTACTCACTTTTGTGTATATATAGCAGTGGCTGGAGAAGCTGTGAAATCCCCAGTTCCTCCTCCCTTCTGGAGCTGCCGTCTGTTTGTATTCCAGTACTCGCTCAACCCCCCCCCCCCTTCCCTCTGTGTTGGAATGTTGGAATGTGAGAGGAGTGCCGGGCTGTGTGCCCTTCAGCCACCTCTCTCCTTTCACTTCCTTACTGCTGCTGCCCTTTTCTGTACAGCGTGGATCTGTGTGGATTCCCTGATTCCCCTCCCCCTTTGCTGGCAACATCATATTGGATCCAATCAGGGGCAAGTGTGGAGCAGCCGCTAAGGAATAGGGGATATGTAGTCCTTAAGGAGCGCTGCTCAATACAAGTGAATGGAGGCTAATGGCTTCAGAACTACATGCCCACAATTCTCTGCATAGAGGAGGAGGAGCAATATAGCATTTTTCCAAAGGCAAAATTACCGGGCAAACCACTGCGGGGAATAGTACAGTGCAGATCTATCGCTGGAGTCTGTGCACTGTGGAGCTTGGAGACTGAGCCTGTGAGAGACTGAGCCACAGAGCGTTGCTCTGCCTTGAGACTTCCTGCCGTGTGTGAGTGCCTACATCGGACCTGAGAGACCAAGCCAATGAGGGACCAATCGTGAGGACTAGGACTCCTGGCACAGCTGACCACCAGGCCTATAGGACCAGACCTCTCACGTGCTAGGAGTAGTGAGCAGCTTTACAATACTTAACCCTTTACACACACACAGTCTAAGCAACAGAGACTGGTTTCTACTTAGCAGCCCATCAGCCATTTAATTACACACTCTTAAAAGGGACAGCTACACATGCACCACCCACAGTAAGGCCCCAACTAAAGCTGGCCAATGCGGACAATAAGGCGCCAGGTACTTTCAACAAGCTTCAGGGGTACACCTTTGTCAGAAACTCAAACACCAACCTGCTATTGGGGCTGTATGTGTGGTGTACCTTTACTTTCTTGGTTTAGTTGATGCCAAATACTTTAACCCTGTTTGCATCAATTATAATATGGTTTAACATTGCTACAGTTAAAGTTTTTGCCAGCTTATGGGGCATTGGTCATTTATCTAATACAACTTACAATTTAAACTGGTTTGCTCTTGTTCATTGATTTATGCATCAGGTAAGTAAAATTGCTTTTACCAGATGTAAAAGAGTATTAAACCCATTGCAGTGCAGGGGCAACCCCACTGCAAGTAAGGATTTGTACTTTCCCAGAGTTCAGTTTTAATCATATTGTGTTCTTGTTTTGCCTGGTCATATGACTGCTCAAATAGGAAAATCTATATTTCTCTCTGTGTCTGACAAGTGTGCAGTGTTTCTTGCTGTATGTATCAGTGGTTTTTCATAAGGTGAAATGTCAGTGGGCGTTTACAAGCATAACGAAAGTCTTACAGTCCTGCAGCCTAATGCGGACTGTCATGATCATTGACAGGAAAATACTTTCTGAAAACTTCCAACCAGAAATAGTTGTGTTCAATATCCTGTCTCAAGAAATGTGATCATCATATCAAAAACATATTTCAAATACTTATTATGTAGTCAGTTAACATGCACATATTTAAGCAGAACTCCAACCAAATAACAAAAATTATAATAAAGAGGATAAAATAAAAAAAGCTGCTTTTGCGGCAATACTCACCTGCAATCTAAGCATCCTTTCGGCAAAATGTCCTCAGGCCCCCTGGTTGAATATGGTATTAAGTAGGGATGAGCTCGATGTTCGAGTCGAACCTAAGTTCGACTCAAACATCGGATGTTCGCCGAAGAACGAACATTATGGAGCGTTCGCGGCAAATTTGAGCGCCGCGAAGTGCCCCATAATGCACTGCGAGATCGCAATGCATTGCTGTATGATGACTGGCCAAAGCATGCAACCTGACCTGCATGCTTTGGCCAATCCAAGCGCCCTTTGGCCAATCATGGCTCAGGGGGACTAAGTCCACGCCCCCACACTATATAAGGCTGCCTACACGGCGGCCCTGTGTAGTGTTGTTGGTGTGAACGGAGAGATACTGTAGCTTGATTTAGATTAAGCAGGCAGGTTATTCAGTTAGTGGCAGTGTATTTGATATATATATATATATACAGTCAGTCTAGTATATATTTAAAGATATATAGATATAGAGATAGATATATCTATATCTATCTATATATATATATATTACATATATATAGATATATATACTCTGCATCCAGTGTAGCCTATATCTACAGTGCATTCCATGGTGTACTATTTCTAATATACTTCAGGCGGTGTATTTAATATATATATATATATACAGTCTAGTATATATATACAGTGGGGACGGAAAGTATTCAGACCCCCTTAAATTTTTCACTCTTTGTTATATTGCAGCCATTTGTTAAAATCATTTAAGTTCCTTTTATTTCCTCATTAATGTACACACAGCACCCCATATTGACAGAAAAACACAGAATTGTTGACATTTTTGCAGATTTGTTAAAAAAGAAAAACTGAAATATCACATGGTCCTAAGTATTCAGACCCTTTGCTCAGTATTTAGTAGAAGCAACCTTTTGATCCAATACAGCCATGAGTCTTTTTGGGAAAGATGCAACAAGTTTTTCACACCTGGATTTGGGGATCCTCTGCCATTCCTCCTTGCAGATCCTCTCCAGTTCTGTCAGGTTGGATGGTAAACGTTGGTGGACAGCCATTTTTAGGTCTCTCCAGAGATGCTCAATTGTGTTTAAGTCAGGGCTCTGGCTGGGCCATTCAAGAACAGTAACAGAGTTGTTTTGAAGCCACTCCTTCGTTATTTTAGCTGTGTGCTTAGGGTCATTGTCTTGTTGGAAGGTAAACCTTCGACCCAGTCTGAGGTGCTGAGCACTCTGGAGAAGGTTGTCCTCCAGGATATCCCTGTACTTGGCCGCATTCATCTTTCCCTCGATTGCAGCAGGAGGGCATACACTGATACTCTGGGGGGGGGGGGGGGATCAGGAGGGCATACACTGATACACTGGGGGGGGAGGAGATCAGGAGGGCATACACTGATACACTGGGGGGGAGGAGAATCAGGAGGGCATACACTGATACACTGGGGGGGGGGAGAATCAGGAGGGAATACACTGATACACTGGGGGGAGGGAGAATCAGGAGGGCATACACTGATACACTGGGGGGGGGGGGGGATTCAGGAGGGCATACACTGATACACTAGGGGGGGGGGGGAGAATCAGGAGGGCATACACTGATACACTGGGGGTGGAGGGAATCATTAAAGCATACACTGATACACTGGGGGAAAAATCAGGAGGGCATACACTGATACACTGTGGGGTGGAGGGGAATCAGGAGGGCATACACTGATACACTGGGGGGGGGGGAATCAGGAGGGCATACACTGATACACTGGGGGGAGAATCAGGAGGGCATACACTGATACACTGGGGGGTGGAGGGAATCAGGAGGGCATACACTGATACACTGGGGGGGGGGGGAATCAGGAGGGCATACACTTATACACTGGGGGGGGAGAATCAGGAGGGCATACACTGATACACTGGGGGGGGGGAGAATCAGGAGGGCATACACTGATACACTGGGGGGGGGGGAGAATCAGGAGGGCATACACTGATACACTGAGGGGGAGAATCAGGAGAGCATACACTTATACACTGGCGGGGGGGGAGAATCAGGGGGGCATACACTGATACACTGGGGGGGGGAATCAGGAGGGCATACACTGATACACTGGGGCGGGGGGGAGAATCAGGAGGGCATACACTGATACACTGGGGGGGGGGGGAGAATCAGGAGGGCATACACTGATACACTGGGGGGAGAATCAGGAGGGCATACACTGATACACTGGGAGAATCAGGAGGGCATACACTGATACACTGGGGGGGGGGGGGAGAGAATCAGGAGGGCATACACTGATACACTGGGGGGGGAATCAGGAGGGCATACACTGATACACTGGGGGGTGGAGGGAATCAGGAGGGCATACACTGATACACTGGGGGGGAGAATCAGGAGGGCATACACTGATACACTGGGGGGGGGAGAATCAGGAGGGCATACACTGATATACTTGGGGGAGGAGAATCAGGAGGGCATACACTGATACACTGGGAGAATCAGGAGGGCATACACTGATACACTGGGGGGGGGGGGGAGAGAATCAGGAGGGCATACACTGATACACTGGGGGGGGAATCAGGAGGGCATACACTGATACACTGGGGGGTGGAGGGAATCAGGAGGGCATACACTGATACACTGGGGGGGAGAATCAGGAGGGCATACATTGATACACTGGGGGGAGGAGAATCAGGAGGGCATACACTGATACACTGGGGGGGGGGAGAATCAGGAGGGCATACACTGATACACTGGGGGGAGAATCAGGAGGGCATACACTTATACACTGGCGGGGGGGGAGAATCAGGGGGGCATACACTGATACACTGGGGGGGGGGAATCAGGAGGGCATACACTGATACACTGGGGCGGGGGGGGAGAATCAGGAGGGCATACACTGATACACTGGGGGGGGGGGAGAATCAGGAGGGCATACACTGATACACTGGGGGGAGAATCAGGAGGGCATACACTGATACACTGGGAGAATCAGGAGGGCATACACTGATACACTGGGGGGGGAGAGAATCAGGAGGCATACACTGATACACTGGGGGGGGAATCAGGAGGGCATACACTGATACACTGGGGGGTGGAGGGAATCAGGAGGGCATACACCTGATACACTGGGGGGAGAATCAGGAGGGCATACACTGATACACTGGGGGGGGAGAATCAGGAGGGCATACACTGATATACTTGGGGGAGGAGAATCAGGAGGGCATACACTGATACACTGGGAGAATCAGGAGGGCATACACTGATACACTGGGGGGGGGGGGAGAGAATCAGGAGGGCATACACTGATACACTGGGGGGGGAATCAGGAGGGCATACACTGATACACTGGGGGGTGGAGGGAATCAGGAGGGCATACACTGATACACTGGGGGGGAGAATCAGGAGGGCATACATTGATACACTGGGGGGAGGAGAATCAGGAGGGCATACACTGATACACTGGGGGGCTGGGAGAATCAGGAGGGCATACACTGATACACTGGGGGGTAGGAGAATCAGGATGGCATCACTGATACACTGGGGGGAGAATCAGGAGGGCATACACTGATACACTGGGGGGGGAGAGAATCAGGAGGGCATACACTGACACACTGGGGGGGGGGGAATCAGGAGGGCATACACTGACACACTGGGGGGTGGAGGGAATCAGGAGGGCATACACCTGATACACTGGGGGGGGGGGGGATCAGGGAGGGCATACACTGATACACGGGGGGGAGAATCAGGAGGGCATACACTGATACACTGGGGGGAGAATCAGGAGGGCATACACTTATACACTGGGGGGGGGGAATCAGGAGGGCATACACTGATACACTGGCGGGGGGAGAATCAGGGGGCATACACTGATACACTGGGGGGGGGGGAATCAGGAGGGCATACACTGATACACTGGGGGGGAGAATCAGGAGGGCATACACTGATACACTGGGGGGGAGAATCAGGAGGGCATACACTGATATACTTGGGGGAGGAGAATCAGGAGGGCATACACTGATACACTGGGAGAATCAGGAGGGCATACACTGATACACTGGGGGGTGGAGGGAATCAGGAGGGCATACACTGATACACTGGGGGGGGGAGAATCAGGAGGGCATACATTGATACACTGGGGGGAGGAGAATCAGGAGGGCATACACTGATACACTGGGGGGCTGGGAGAATCAGGAGGGCATACACTGATACACTGGGGGGTAGGAGAATCAGGATGGCATACACTGATACACTGGGGGGAGAATCAGGAGGGCATACACTGACTACACTGGGGGGGGGGAGAATCAGGAGGGCATACACTGACACACTGGGGGGGGGGAATCAGGAGGGCATACACTGACACACTGGGGGGTGGAGGGAATCAGGAGGGCATACACTGATACACTGGGGGGGGGATCAGGAGGGCATACACTGATACACTGGGGGGGGGGGGGAGAATCAGGAGGGCATACACTGGATACACTGGGGGGAGAATCAGGAGGGCATACACTGATACCACTGGGGGGGGGGGGGAATCAGGAGGGCATACACTGATACACTGGCGGGGGGGAGAATCAGGGGGCATACACTGATACACTGGGGGGGGGGAATCAGGAGGGCATACACTGATACACTGGGGTGGGGGAGAATCAGGAGGGCATACACTGATACACTGGGGGGAGGAGAATCAGGAGGGCATACACTGATACACTGGGGGGAGAATCAGGAGGGCATACACTGATACACTGGGGGGGGGGAGAGAATCAGGAGAGCATACACTGACACACTGGGGGGGGGAATCAGGAGGGCATACACTGATACACTGGGGGGGGGGGGATCAGGAGGGCATACACTGATACACTAGGGGGGGGGGAGAATCAGGAGGGCATACACTGATACACTGGGGGGGAGAATCAGGAGGGCATACACTTATACACTGGGGGGGGGAATCAGGAGGGCATACACTGATACACTGGCGGGGGGGGGGGGAGAATCGGGGGGCATACACTGATACACTGGGGGGGGGGGATCAGGAGGGCATACACTGATACACTGGGGTGGGGGAGAATCAGGAGGGCGTACACTGATACACTGGGGGGGGGGGGATCAGGAGGGCATACACTGATACACTGGGGGGGGGGGAGAATCAGGAGGGCATACACCAGGGGGCAGTCATAATCTTTTAATGAGTTCAATTTGTCACTTGTCACGAAAAGAAGATGAAGATCTCATTTGTCCTCTAACAGCACCTCTATGCTAAGCTGCAGTAACTCAGCAGACTCAGCATAGAGGTGCCTGTAAACAGATCCACAATGTAGTGCTGGCAGCAGAGCTCACCTCCAGGAACTTTCACACGGCTCTCTCTGCTCAGCAGCTGCACACATCTCCCTCTTCCAGACGAGCGTGATCTCGGGGAAAAGGCACCTCCCCCATCCCACCCACTCAAGCAGCAGCCTGCAGGAGAGAGGCTGAAAAACTGCAGTGGGAGGTACAGGGGGTGGAGAGTGCAGTCCCGGGGTTTATAAGCAATAACTCATGCTTAGAATGGCCGCAGATCTGGTTACCCGGGACGCGCTCAGCCTCAGTCTTCAATATTTTCTCGTGGGGTGCAATTGCCCAGTTTCCCCCCCCCCCGGATCTGCCCCTGCTACCAGGCCACAATCCCCCCTGTGGAACAAAGGAAAAGTGAAGAAAGCTAAGAGGGCTTTCACACCGAGCTGCGGGGGGCGTCAGCGGTAAAGCGGCGCTATTTTTAGCACCGCTTACCGGCGCTGTTCGGCTGCTAGCAGGGCAGGGTTAAATTTCAATGGGGAGCAGCAGTGGAGGAGTGGTAAACACAACGCTCCTTCACCGCTCCTGGCTGGCAGGACTTTTCCTGACGTCCTGCCAGTGCACCGCTCGAGTGTGAAAGCCCCCGGGCTTTCACACTGGAGACAATGGAGCAGCTGTTTGAGGTTGGTTTGCAGGCGCTATTTTTAACGTTATAGCGCCTGCAAAATGCCCTCGGTGTGAAAGGGGTCTAAAGATAACGGGCCAACCTGAATTCTGACCCTCTCCCCCCAGATTCCCTCTCCCCAGATTCCCTCTCCCCAGATTCTTCTATTTTTCTCGGACCCAGAGTTCAGACTCTTTTGAATCCATTGTTTGGGGTTATACCCCTCCCACGAGCCATGTGTTCCCCATATCTGTTCTAAAGTTTTTCGGATTTGCTGTTTTTGTTTCCTGCTTTTTTTTAAATTTTTTGGTCCTTTGACCTACCAGTGACACCGGACCTCCCCGGGTAAGCCCAGTAAACCTCCACAGTTTTCACCACCTTTGACAGCCGAGCAGTAGCTGAACACAGAAGAAGAGAACTGTTCCCCCTTCCACTACGGAGTCTCAGGGACAGGAAATTGTCCTCTAGGACTACCACACGAAAACTTAAGGGTTGCCTATAGGCGCCATAAGCCCCCCCCCCCCCATAGGGGTCAGGGGAGGTAGGATCGATCTGAAAAGCCGGGGAGGCTATAACCACATACTGGTCAAAGATTTAAATCGCCGTGCTATAACTCATATGCAAATATTCCATGGGCACCCTGTTTGGGGGTTGACCACATGTGCCGCCACCTACCCCTTAGACACCCGAGGGTCACTGAGGGCTAGGTTGTCTGTACCAAAACAGGACAGACTCTTATTGTTCTTTGTTAAAGAACAATAAGAAAAACCGAACCCCGGTTTTATCATGCAAGGAGACCTACCTCTATCTTCTCTGTCCCCTCCCCCATTTCCATCCTCCCCTGCTCTTGCCTTTCTACCCATGTACCTAATACTTTCATCTTTTGCAGCCCACCGACATTCCTACCCAGAGATGGACACCAAGTACCTACCCAGCCACGAATGAGATCCCCCCCGGACAGAAGACATCTAAGGCTGAGTGAGGACGGGGTAAGCAGCTTTGCACCTCCTAGGCTCCATGGCTGATAGCACAAGAACCAATCTCAAAATAGCATCCCATAATATCCAGAGCCTGAACTCTCTGGTCAAAAGGAGGAAGGTTTTAGACTACTATAAATCACTCGAGATTGACATTCTCTTGCTCCAAGAGACACATTTTCCCATACGATATAGTCCCAAATTCATTCACCCACATTTCCCTCAATTCTACTTGGCCAGCGCAGAAAACAAAACCAGGGAGGTAGCAATTATATTATCAAAATCCTATAAGTTTGAGAAGACTTCTGACTACATAGACCCAGAGGGAAGGTTTCTTCTAGTTAAAGGCACAACAGAAGGACACCTCTACTCTCTAGTTTCCTACTACGCCCCCAATAAAGGACAAGCCAAATTTTTCAAAAGCCTAATGGACACCCTGCACCCTATGCTAGCAGGCAAGAACATTTTCAGGGGGGGACTCAAATGTAGCATTCGATCAGGATTTGGACAAATCCAAACCCCCCAAGACCCAACTGACTTGTCCAACTAAGGAAACCCATAAAATTGCCAAACTACTCCATGCCCAAGGATTGGTAGATGCCTGGAGAGAACTAAACCACTCTAAAAGGGACTTCACCCACACAACACATATTCCAGGATAGATCATATTCTAACTCCAACATCCCTTCTCCCCTTAGTACTGAGCGCCCACATCCGAGACACAGCCCTGTCGGACCACTCAATAGTGATCGTATCTACCTGCTCCAGTGCCCACAGCCAACCCAACCAAAATCCTTGATGCATTCCAGGATTTCTACTCAAAACTCTACAGCTCCCCCCCATAGACCATCAAGGTTCCTTGATGGCCTCCCCATCCCATCCCTCAATATAATACACACAAGAATCTCCTGGAAGCTGCCTTCACAGAGGAGGAGGTGCTGGAGCTCAGCAAGGGCCTCAAAAAGAGGTCGGCACTGGGACCAGATGGCCAGTGGCGTCTCCAGCTTTCTTATTTAGGGGGGGCACATGGGGGGACAGGAACAAAAGTAGGGGGGCAACTATAAAATGCATATATATCTATAGATGTATATATCTATAGATCTATAGATCTATATATCTATAGATCTATAGATATATATCTATAGATATATATAGCTATATAAATATATACTGGGGCCCTTTACTACGACCCCACAATGGCCCTTTCACATGTTCTGCAGTGAGCTCCCTTCCTACTGTATTGGGGTCCCCCAGGGTGGCAGAAAACAAGATATATATGTCACCAGCATACCAAGAAAATATAAGGATCCAAAGCAGTGGGAGAACTATCAGGGTTGCAAAGGTTGTCTTGCCTCTGGGCCCTGGTGTTCTGCCACTGTGGGGTTCCTCAGCCTCCTCTTGCTTTCCTGCCCCTGCTATTGACTGCTCTGGTCTGGCATCTCTTGGAATTTACAGGCTGGTTCTCCTGTCCTAAGGATGGGAGAAATCAGTCTGTTTTTTCAGTAACTGAGAGTCCTGGTGGAGTCCTTCCTGCAACTCGCTCTTCTCCCTGCCAATGAGGATGCAGGGGAAGGAGCAAATCGGGCGGCCGTGGTTGTGTGAGCGCTCGCATTATGCAGTGTCAGCAAGCAGAGGGAGGGGGGAGGAGCTGACTGGGGACTCTCTCCCTCTTAGACATTGATTTTTTGTGAAAAAAAAAAAATTTTTTTCAATTCCCACATACATAAAGTCCAGGTGGGCTTCATCCCAGGCAGACAAGGCCCAGATCAAATCAGACGAGCAATAGATGTGGTCTCAATATTGCAATCTAACTGGGAGGGGGAGACAAAACAACAGGGCCACTTTTTGCACTGGACCTCCAGAAGGCCTCATGGGATTTTTACAAGCCCTCTACTCACAACCAAAAGCACACATTCGACTACAGGGACATTACTCTAAGCCAATAAACATAGCTAGAGGCACTAGACAAGGCTGTTCGCTCTCCCCACTCATGTTTGCCATTGCCATTGAAACCCTGGCAATTGCTATTCGACAAAACCCAAACACTAAAGGGGTATCCTGTGGAGACCAGACCCATAAATGCATACTCTAGGCAGATGACATCCTCTTATTTTTAACTTCCCCCTTACCTCTCTACCTAACCTTTGCCAAGTCCTAGATGACTTCTCCAAGATATCAGGCCTTCGAGTCAACTTTTAAAAATCACAAGCCCTCAATGTATCGCTTCCCCCTCGACAGTTTCCCTTTTAAAGCAGTCATTCAAATTCGAATGGAGCAATAGCTGTATCAGATACCTAGGAATCACCTTGACGGCCCACACAGAAACTCTCTATACTCACAACTACCCACCTCTGTACAGAAAACTAGAATCTGACCTGAAGAACTGGTCCAAGAATGAGCTCACCTGGTTAGGCAGGATTAACTCAATTAAAATGACCCTACTCCCGAGAATCCTCTACTTCTTCCGGTCCCTCCCCATCCCAATTAGGAAAGACCACGTAAAATCACTCCAGAGTACAATACTCAAATATACCTGGGAAAACTCTGGATACCGAATCCCCAAAACACTTTATTTCTCCACAGACGCAAGGGAGGCCTCGGCCTTCCCAGCTTACACAAATACTACTTAGCGGCAAGACTGGCACAGCTCTCCACGATCTACTCCAGATTTTAAAAATTGGATTTGGTAAAAATCGAAAGACAGGTTGTTTCTCGCTTCACCTTAGACTATCTCCTTTGGTGCCGGCAGAAAAACCGACCCCTCCATACTAGCCCCCACCTTATCCCACTCTTGTGCTCTATGGGACAGTCTTAGAAACCTTCCAGCTCTTGTCTCCACAGGACACCCATGACTTGCAGCCATTTACCCCTCAGCAGATCCACTATGTTTTAGAGGATGCCAACTTTTGGGATCAATGGCAAATATCTGGTGGGAGTGCCCTAAAATTCGCACATTTTGGAGACAAATTTTCAACATGATCTACAAGGTTACCAAATGCCAGGTCCCCATCTGTGGCCCTGCTAAATGCTCACATACCTCAGATCCCCAAGGCTACACAAAAATTAATCCACTTTATCTTTATAGGAGCATAGCTCACAATCGCCAAAGCTTGGAAGCAGCCAAAAACATCCATAATAGCAGCTAGGAGGAAAATATCGTGGATAATGACCCGAGAAAAGCTTCTTCGAAGAAAAATCTTCAAAGAAAACCTGTTAGAGTCTGTAAAAGACTTGAGACTGGGGTGGAGGTTTACCTTCCAATAGGACAACGACCCTAAACATACAGCCAGCACTACAAGAGAATGGTTTAAAGCATATTCATGTGTTAGACTGGCCCAGTCAAAGTCCAGACCTAAATCCAATCGAGAATCTAGGGCAAGACTTGAAATTTGCTGTTGACAGACACTCTCCATTCAATCTGACAGAGCTTGAGCTATTTTGCAAAGAAGAATCGGCAAAAATTCCACTCTGTAGATGTGCAAAGCTGGTAGAGACATCCCCAAAAAGACTTGCAGCTGTAATTTCAGCAGAAGGTGGTTGTACAAAATATTGACTTTGGGGGCTGAATACAAATGCATGCCACACTTTTCAGATATTTATTTGTAAAAAAATATGAAAACCATTTTTATCATTTTCCTTCCACTTCACAATTATGTGCCACTCTGTGTTGGTCTATCACATACTGTAAAATCCCAATAAAATACTTTTATGTTTTTGGTTGTAACATGACAAAATGTGGAAATTTTCAAGGGGCATGAATACTTTTTCAAGCCACTGTATCTGTCGACGTAGGTCTGCGCAGCCTATTGCATTAATCACTTCCCTACCCGCCCATAGACATATGACATCCACAGATGGGATCTCCCATCCTGGGCGGCTGTCATATGACGTCCTTGGCTTTCCGGTGGTATTGGGGTGACGGCGATGACTGCTGGCCACTCGTGATCGCTAATTACAGAGCAGGACCGTGGATCTCTGTGTGTAAACAGACAGATCTACGTCCTGTCAGAGGAGAGGAGACTGATCGTATTCCTTGTATATAGGAACACTGATCGGTCTTCTCCCGAAGTCAGTCCCCTCCCCCCACAGTTAGAATCACTCCCTAGGTAACAAATTTATCCCCTTGATCGTCCCCTAGAGTTAACTCCTTCCCTGCCAGTGACATTTATATAGTAATCAGTGCATTTTTATAGCACTGATCACTGTGTAAATGTGAATGATCCCAAAATAGTGTCAAAAGTGTCCAATATGTCTGCCGCAGTGTAAAATTCACGATAAAAATCGCAGATCACCGCCATTACTAGTAAAAAAAAAAATAATAATAAAAATGCCATAATCTATCCCCTATTTTGTAGGCGCTATAACTTTTTCGCAAACCAATCAATATACACTTATTGCAATTTTTTAACAAAAAATATGTAAAAGAATACATAACTAAACTGAGAATTTTTTTTTTTAACCACTTCAGCCCCGGAAGAATTTACCCCCTTCCTGACTAGAGCGTTTATTGCGATTCGGCACTGCGTCGCTTTAACTGACAATTACGCGGTCGTGCTATGTTGTACCCAAACAAAGTTGACGTCCTTTTTTCCCCACAAATAGAGCTTTCTTTTGGTGGTATTTGATCGCCTCTGCGGTTTTTATTTTTTGCGCTATAAACAAAAAAAGAGCGACAAATTTGAAAAAAACACAATATTTTGTACTTTTTGTTATAATAAATATCCCCACTTTTTTTAAAAAAAAAAGCAAATTTCTTCTCAGTTTAGGCCGATATGTATTCTTCTACAAATTTTTGGTAAAAAAATCGCAATAAGCGTATATTGATTGTTTTGCGCAAAAGTGCAGGTAAATTTAGCCAGGCCCGTGCTTTAGGCTGGGCCTGGTTATTTGATTTGGGACTGGGAGTGTTCATAAGAGGCTCTGCAAGACTGCAACACATACAGTCTAGCACAGGCAGCGGCTGTAATAAGACCTCTCATAGCGCACTGCTTCCCATCGGCCCCTCCTTCCCTCCCATCCACCCCAGGTGCTTGTACTGTACATTACATCACCCGGGATGGACAAGAAGAGAGGAGGGGCCGGCGGGGAGCAGGGCCCTGTGAGAGGTCTTATGCCCCGTACACACAATCGGACATTGATCGGACATTCTGACAACAAAATCCATAGATTTTTTCCGACGGATGTTGGCTCAAACTTGTTTTGTGTACACACGGTCGCACAAAGTTGTCGGAATTTCCGCTCGCTAAGATCGCGGTGACATACACCACGTACGATGATACTAGAAAAGGCCAGTTCAGAACCAAGCGCGGCACCCTTTGGGCTCCTTTAGCTAATTTCGTGTTAGTAAAAGTTTGGTGAGAGATGATTTGCGCTTTTTCAGACTCGTGATTTTCAGATCGTTTTCTGCTGTTCAGTTTGTGCTTGTGGGTTTGTATCTGCTCTTCAGTGCGTGCAGCAAGCTACGCGTGACTCAGTCATTGTGTTCTTGTTCGTTCGTTACTGTTTTTCAGGTCGCTCTTCACAGGCCTTGCTGTTCTTCAGTGCGTTCTGTTACTTCGTTTACGACCGTTTTCTAGCCATGTTGCATATACATACTCCTCGTAGAGTTCATGCTGTGCGGGGGCTTGGTGTTGGGGTCCTTACCTTGACACAAGCCCAGTCCATGAACAGGGTGGGGAGGAGTTCATGGACCAAGAATTGGTTGCTTCAGCGTGACCAGTTCTGTCATATGCCTTTGCTCCGTGAGATCCGTGAGAATAATCCTGATGATTTCAGGAACTTTCTCAGGATGACGGACCCCGTATTTCACCGTTTGTTGGCTTTGCTGACCCCCTATATCAGCAGGCAGGATACCTGCTTGAGGCAAGCCATCACTCTGGAGCAGAGGTTAGTCGCCACCCCGCGGTACTTGGTGACGGGGAGAAGCCTGCAGGACTTGAAGTTCTTGACAGGTATCTCCCCCCAGGCTCTGGGGATCATTATCCTAGAGACCTGTTCTGCCATCATTCAGGTCCTGCAGAAGGAGTATATTAAGGTATATTTTTATCCTTTAATATCACATTTTATTGCATTTAATGTTTGCTAATATATTTTTTTTTTCCTCATTGCCTAATTACCTTGATTGGAATATGCTGTGAATGTCCCCTTTGTCCTCATGCATGCTGGATTTTTATGTCATTATTTTTGTTGTCCTTCATACATATTTGCCTTCACTTACCTCCCCAGCATGGTCTCCTGGTCCTATATTCACCTCATGTAGTCACTTAACAATGTATTTTGTCAGCTCCATAGTAGTGCTTTACCCTAAATACCCCCTAAAATGTTTTGAAATGTGATTTGTGCTTTAAATTCAGGCAGAGTGCCAGAGGCTTTTTTGGGGGGTCCCCAAATCATTTGGAACCCTCCCTCCCCCCAACTGCTAAGTCAGCTGATAACAATTCTCTATCTATCCTCAATCATCTATCTGCTGACTTTGCCAAACCCATACACACTATACCCATCTCTTTTGTGCTCAGATGTATGGATGAATTCCCCAAAGCATGTAGTGCAAGGGCCTGCCTGTATACTTTCAAATGGTACTGTTTAAAGTTTTTGTATCCTATTATTATCTTGATAGGTAATAGCAGAATGTCCAAATGTGCTCAAATGTGTACAATGTGTATTTATATCTTTGTATTATGACACTTCTTACTTGTCCAGTGGGCTACCAATAGTGTAACTAAGGAGGGGCTGGCCAAAGTAAGACCCATTATTTAGGCATTTACCTCTCAATGAAGTGGAGAGGGTTACCTGTCCAAGAGCTCCCCCCCCTATAATGTTAGAAATGGCCCATGAGGGGGGGGGGGGGGGGAATCTGATAGTTGTACTTTATACTTTGGTCTTTAAAAACTCCCTCCAAAAAATGTTATCTTGATGTTGGCCAAGAATGTTTGTGTAATCTGCTTTCCCTGTTTGCAATGTGCAAAATGACTAATTTTTTTTGTTTTGACTCCACAGTTTCCTTCCACGCCACAGGAATGGCAGACTGTGGCCTCCCACTTTGCCCAGCGGTGGGACTTTCCTAACTGCGGAGGGGCAATTGATGGGAAACACGTCCACATCGTCCCACCACCCAACTTGGGGTCGTACTATTACAACTACAAGGGGTTCAATAGTATTGTGATGTTGGCGGTGGTGTCGGCTACTTATGAGTTCCTGTATGTGGACGTGGGGAAGAATGGCCGGATGTCCGATGGTGGAGTCATCGCCCAGACCAAGTTCTACAGGCGTCTCCAGAACAGCAGCTTGGACTTTGCCACCTCCAGAAGACAATGTGGAAGGACTCCCATTCGTCTTCTTTGCGGATGAAGCATTTGCGCTGGGGGACCATCTTATGCGGCCATTCCCAATGAGTACCCTCACCCCGGACCAGAGGGTTTTTAATTAGCGGCTGGCCAGAGCCAGAAGAGTGGTGGAGAACACGTTTGGAATCATGGCCAGCCGGTTCCGCCTATTTCTTACACCCATACATATGGCGGAGTACAAACTGAATCACATTATCCTGGCGTGCTGTATTCTACACAACTTTTTACGGCAACATTCTGCCAACTATGCTGGCTCAGTTGGGCCTGAGGCCGGAATTCAAAATGAACCAACCCTGACGGCGCTTGAAAGTGGCCGTCCTGGCTTGCCCCCCTGAGTGCCCGTGATGTCCGGCTAAGATACCTTGAATTCTTTGCGGGTAGAGGGGCTATCAATATGCCAGACAATGTCTAAAACCTTTGTCAAATAAAAAAAAAAAAAATAATCAAATCTTTGGTGACATTTACTGCTTGTGTTTGTTTTAGCTGACCCTGAGAGAAATGTGGTGAGTCCTGAAAATGGCGTGATTGTGTAACATTACAAAGCACTGTTGGGTGTTATTTACTAAAGGCAAAGACACTTTGCACTACAAGTGCACTTGAAACTGCACTTGTAGTGCAAAGTGGATTTGCCCTTAGGAAATAACACCCATTGTCACAGAAAACACCAATTAGAGCACCACAAAAGTGTTGTAGCGTTGAAACAATAATCCACCCATTCTTGATTAACAATCTTTTTAATACCAGCACAATCACATGTGCATTTAGAAAAGGTTTTTAAAACAAACCAACATGTTTGTTGTATAACAATTTGTGGGGTCACATTAGAAAAAGTAGAAATGTCCATTTAAGATAAAACAGGCATGTTTAAAACCAACAAGAAATACACAAATCTTGAACTTACAAAGTTCACATTTGGTAGAACTTGAAGGCAATATCAGACATGAGTATTTACAAACTGTGTTTGATATTGCGTTCAGATTGGGTGAAGTCACCCCAGGAAAAGCCAAATTTTGAAGATGCACACAAATAGCCAAATGTCAACATGTGCTAGCTGCCATCATGGGGGATCAAGGGACGTGTTTTTGGGGTGCAACCCCTTCCTTTCAGCTACTTTATTATTGAGGAAGGGGTTGCACCCCCAAAACGCGTCCATTGATCTCCCCTGATGGCAG
Source organism: Lithobates clamitans (assembly GCA_037952925.1). NCBI lineage: Eukaryota > Metazoa > Chordata > Amphibia > Anura > Ranidae > Lithobates > Lithobates clamitans. The sequence continues at coordinate 15,899,611 of JBBGZY010000135.1, read as the reverse complement.
ATAGCACATGTTGACACACTGTATGCATCTTCAAAATTTGGCTTTTCTCCAATTTGTCAAAAAATGTAAAAAAATTGTAGCACACCAAAAAACAAAGGGATTTGGAGGGGTTTTAAACTCTCCCTAAAACATCAATGATGTTCCTATTTTTTTGAAGAACATCATTGATGTTTTTCTTGATGTTTTCCAAGTCCCTATTACACCCCATGATCTCCCCGATCAGGATCTGTGCACTTTCCGAGGTGAAAGGATCTGGATCCACAACATCACGATCACCTAAAAAGATAGAAACCAAAAAACACCATGTATTATAAATATGCCGGCATCCATCTCTTACCTGAGCCTGTGGTCGCAGACACTCACCTGTAGTGGTGCCAATTTCCACCACGTCTTCCTCCTCCTGCTCTGTTTGTCTTGGGTGGATTTCCCCTTCTTCCAAAGGTGGGGGGTCTCTGGTCTCCTCGGATGAGGGGTGTCCTCGGAGTCTTTTCTCCCCTATGTAAAAAAAAAAATGGTATACTTAGCACACAGATATTTGATGGCAGAACTATAAATATGAAACATTGTTTGGAAATGGGGTACAATTTTTTTGTGGGCAGAGTTCCAAGATGTAGCATTTTTCTTGTCCTTTGTCAAGCTTGAATACTTTACCTGTCTTGTACAAGCTTCACAGATGGAGACACCCCTATAGTATACACTGGAGCACCTGTGTGGGCCCCCTAATAAAAAGGGTGTTCTTGTGTCCCACACTAGTGCTCCAGTGTCCAGATGTGAAAACTGCTGCTGAGTGTCCTCTCCTTACACAGAATCTAGTTTGCATTTATTTCTAGTTACAAACCCATCTACACAACCAAATTAGTTTCAGACAAGTAGGCCCTAAAAAATGTGGCCAAATGCATATGGCCAAAACCATGGTGTTTTCTAGGCCGAACGAACAATGTTTGATACGAACGAATAATGAGCCCATAAACATGAAAGTTGCCATTTTAAACTGGACAACAGTTAAGAAAAGCACATGGAGCAGCACGAACGTAATAAAAATAAAGAATAGGAACAGCACAACTACTTACTTTTTTGCAGCACTCTCCGGATCTTTCTGTACTGCTCGTGCTCTCTTAATTTTAGGTCCGACCACCGCTTCCTGAGCTTATCTTTCGATCGTCGTACCCCGAAATTCCGGTGCAGACTCTTGACCACTTTCACCATGATCTTGGCCTTTCTGACATTGGGGTTGGGGTAAGGTCCATACTTCCGGTCATAGTCAGCCCTCTTCATTATGTCGACCATCTCCAACATCTCCCCAAAGGACATATTTGATGCCTTAAATCGTCTCCTTCTGGATCGGGATGTTTCAGGCTCCGGGCTTTTCTCCTCCTCCTCCTCGTTGGTGTAATTATCAGACACCTGCTGTGTCTCCGCCATGTGCTCTTCCCCACTGCGCCGAACGAGAAATGGGGCAGGGAATAGACTAGAAAGAATGTCAGGGGCGGGCGGAGTTTCACGCATGCGCAGTGTCTATAAAGCGTAACACGCGTGCGTAGTACGTATGATCTGTGAGTGGAGGAAGGAGTAACGGAGGCGCCGATCGTGATAGCAAAGGTAAGATTTAACATTGGGCCTATACTGCATCTAGATTGAGGCCTGTATTTGCACAAGTTTAGTAGACTTTAGGCTGACATTAGGGTTTGTCTTGTGTTGTGTCTTGCAGTGAAAATGGATATCTCGAAAGATAAGGACTTTATGCCAATCTTCAGGAAGGCAGCGCTGGATAATTTGCTGCAATTTGTGAAGTCGGTGATCCCCACAGCAGATATCATCTATTTGAAGGTTCTAATTGGTGGGCTGAGGAGCACTTATCTAAGGGAGCACAAGAAGGTCCAGGATTCTCTAAGATCAGGAGCTGCAGATGACATTTATGTCCCCAGGCTGTGGTACTATGACAGACTGCATTTTCTGGCAGGTCAGACTGAACCCAGGCCAGCACTCTCCACTCTTCCTTCCACACTTCCTTCCCCCCCAGCTGAGGCTTCTGACGCCCAACCTGGGCCTTAAAGGCAGCAACATGTGGAGGAGCACAGATTGAGCCTGGTATAGCATTCCTCTAAATATTTCTGGTTGTCCAATCAATGATGTTAACTAGATGTTAGATTGGAGTACTAATAATTTCTGATTGTGATTGATGAAGCAAAAACTAAAACCATGTCCCTTTTTCATACACAGGGAAGTCTCAGCCAGGAGGTGGCCAGGCCAAGCAGGCTGCCTGATATCCAGGTCCCTCCCCTACACCTTCAAAGGCAAAGTGCCAGAAAGAGGAGTAACCTGGAGGAGGCTGCCATAGGCCTCTTTTGGACGGCTACAGAGGCCCTGAGAACCCCCCACAGTGTGGAGGAGGACTTTGCTGGCATAACTGCCTGCAAAATGATGCAGATGGAGGAGGGCCAACGACTCCTGTGTGAGTTCCTAATTTTGGAAGCTCTCAATAAGGGGCTGAGGGGCCAAAAAACATGTGTTACCCACATTTGTGACCGCACACATGGTCCTCGTCCTCCTCCTCCTTCTCCTCCTCCTCCTCCTACTCCAGGTCCTACTCCTCCTCCTGCCACATCTCCAACACCAGAGACCAGAGAGTGATGGCCCTGGGTTCAGTCTGGTCTGGCAAAATATGCAGGCTCTTGTAGTACCACAGCCTGGGGACACAGATGTCATCTGCTGCTTTCCGGATCTCTGGGACTTCTGTACCAGACTGCACTCCCTTAGATAAGGACTCCTCAGGCCACCAATTTTGCGGGAAAATAATTGATGTCTGCCCTGGGGGTCAAAGGCTTTGCCAATTTCTGCTGTTTCTCCAGCGTTGCCTCCCTCTTTGTTTGGTTGTAGGCCTTAATAAAGGAATTTTTGTTTCAATTATACTCACCTATGTGTGTTTTCCTTCAAAATGGACAGTTTGTTTGTGAGGAGGCAGGTATATTTCAAAAATACAATGTGAAATTAACAAGAGACACCAACACCAAACAATCACCTTGAGATAATAATACAAGATATCAATGGTGTTGTGGTAACTTGACACACAAAACACACACAAAAATATTATGGAGTAAAACACAAAATAAAAAAATAAAAAAAACAGCCTTGAAAAAAATACAAACCCCCCCAAAAAAACAGCCTTGAAAAAAAAAAATATTTAAAAACAACCAAAAAAAAATTTGGTCAGATGTGACAAATCAAAATATATTGAGGGAATCCCGATAAATAATGAAGAAATAGGTTTGTGAGAAGTCTGTGTGAATATGAGCAGCAAAACTACTTCATTCTTCTCACATTATAAAGATGAACAGAGTGTGCTGTATTAAACTATTTAAAACATTGCAGCGTGACGAAAGTGCTGTATCCATTGCGAACGCTAAGTTTACCAGACCGAGCTGTTGCGTCTCGGAATTTCTTCTAAGCATGTGTGGCACTTTGTGCGTCGGAACTGGCCACACATGGTCGGAATTGACGCGATCAGATTTTGTTGTCGGAAAATTTTATAGCCTGCTCTCAAACTTTGTGTGTCGGAAAATCCGATGGAAAAAGTCAGATGGAGCCCAAACACTCTGACAACACGCTCCGATCGCACATTTTCCGTCGGAAAATCCGACCGTGTGTACGGGGCATTATTATTACAGGCATCGGGTGAGGCTGTGTACTTTTTATTTTTACAGGAGTCTAGAGACACCAGGGCCGCCACCATCAGGGGAGGGGGGAGGAGGGGCAGCCAGTGCAGATGTAGGGGGCCTGGGCCTGTAGGGGGCTTAATTGAAAGATTAAAGAGCTTGACTTGTAGTTTTGTGATGGGTTTCAAATGTTTTGACAGGGGCGCAGTTTCAGTGCTTACCATTTTCACTAGATACGCCTCTGGTCTGGTAGCAGGGTGATTGGCGGATTGCTAAGCAACCAAATCAGCAGCCCTTACGAGGGTACCACCACAAATGGAGGTCCCACCGAGATCTGCCTTCAGAGTTAGCCTGCTGGCCGTCGCCCCTAGCAACCGCCAACGGCCAGGGGAGACTTTGCCTGTTTTGATAAGTTTGGGATGCATCGGAGGAAAAGGACTGTGTGTTTGCCTTCAAAAGTGACTTTGTTACAGGTCATTGCCCATAGTAACCAAACCCAGATTGTTACCAAGTGCTGCTGCTCATACCAACCGTCCATGATCAGCACAGCCTGCGCGCCTCCTGCACCCAGTTTTATTAATGGACACTCACAACAGTAACGAATCCTGCAACCATATGCTGTCGTCCGTGGCAACCACGGCAGGCAATCACGCCCAATGGATTACAAATATATCTGCCGCTTTGTACGGGGCGGACATCACCCACTGTTTGCAAATAGCTTTATTGTCCTGCTAAACACAGTTGAGAGTGGAGAGTGAGATTGTGGTTGTCTACTGTTGCCCTTAGTAACACGGACACAAGGGGGTGTCGTTGACGGGGTTCTGCGCGTGTCAGTCCCTTACAGTAGGACATCGCAATGGGGACACTTTCCTGTGTCAATGGTGACTGCTGCCAAGTTAGCCTGCAATTCAACAGTGTCTGCCACCAGGTGTTGCTCTGGTGCACTTTAAAAATGTATGGTTACAGTTCCTCATACACTGAACCAACAAATGGAGGCTGGAGCTACGCCCCAGCAGAGAGTGTTCAGTGTGCTGCGCGACAGAAACGTGGCGGAGGAAGATGGTGGAAGGTGTTCAGAACACACCCACCATGCAGTGGTCGCCTGATATGCAGGACCAGGTGTTGATCGATATCGGCATCCGATTGGGGCACACCGGAGGATTGGCCTTGGGAGTGATTGCAGGTGTGGAGCGGTTATGTATGCTCTGCCCAGGATGTCACAGACCAACAGCTGGAGTCAGCGCATAGGCCTGGTGTGGACACTGCAGAGATCCCCTGACTTGTCTGGGACCGGTACAGCAGGAGGTTCAGTACTACTCTACTAGCCTGATAACCGGACTTTGTTTGCCACAGATCCAGGTGACCTGGAAGGCCGGAGAGGGCCATCCATCACCCACCCCTGCGGCGAAGGAACTCCCATCTGGCTCATCTGAGTTGGAGTTCTCGGAGGCCAAGGCCAAAGAGGATGTCGAGAAGGCCCGTGGCCTGGCCAGGGACCCAGAAGTAGCGGGAGTTAGTGAGCGCCCTCCGGAGGATGTCCCTGAGGAGCCGGCCTCAAGTAAGTCCTTTGCAACGCCTGTTCGGAAGGAGCCCTCGGGTGAGCCGGACAAGGTGAGCAAGGGGCAGGCTGTAGACTGGGGTTCTCCCCAAATGCTGGAGAGGTATGGGTCTGTAGAGAATTTATTTGAGTGGTCCTCCCCAGAAGAAGGCTCATCTAGTGAGGAGGAGCCGTGGGTCCTAGGTGATTCTCCATCCCCTGGAGCTTCAACAAAGGCAACGGAGGAACTAGAGCGCCCAGCACCACCCCCAGTTCAACCTCACAGACTTTCCACTAGTTCGCCAAGTGTCTCGTCAGAAGGAATGTCTATTTACCGACGAGTCCCCTGACTCCTGCGTTTTGCCTGGTCGAGGGAGGCCCAAAGAATTGCCTAGATTATCCAGAGGGAAGTACAGCAGAGAGTCGCTAGGGAGTGGGGCCTGGACTACCCCTATGTTCCGGATCATGTCATGGAAGTCGTTGAAAACTCCCGGGAGCAGTGGGAGAATGACATGATCTGGGACTACTTACATGTCCCAAAACCACAGCGGGTACCAGAGAGTGAGGTCTGTGTTTGCTTTAAGGACATACATCGAGAATGGAAGCTCGGTTGGGCTATCTATAAGGACAAGGTGCTGGTCATAAAAGCAGGACAGAACACCCGTAGCTATTCCAGCGGTTGCCGGACCCGAGGTACTACTTTATTTCTATATGAGGTGAGAGGCACTTTATTTTTGGATATTATTAAATATTCACTCCAGTATTGGTATCCATACCAACTGGTTTATTTTTTGCACTTTAATATACAGCTGTTATTGTTTGCACTGTTTTGTACAGTTATATATATATATATATTTTTTTATTTAGTCATTATTTATTTAGCATTATCTATTTAGGATCTGCTTAGCTTTGGGTAAGCGCCACAATTCTTTATTTTCACATCCCTACAAATAATGTGACATACAAGTGGAACCAGAGCACTGCTCCCTTGGGAGAAATATTCTTAGCTTTGAGTAAGCACCACAATTCTTTATTTTCTCATTTCTTTTTAGTGTAAACACTTTTTCTTGTTGGCAGCTACTAATTTTATTCTTATTTTATTAATTTATGTACTTATGTGGTTTGTGCATTAGTAAATTATCTACACAGTTGTAGGGATGTGTAGTTAGAATGTATGGATCGTGCAAATGTATATGTGGCATTTTGTACTTTTATACAAATGTTACCCTTTCCAAGTTGTTTCCTTTTCCCCATCCAACTAAATAGATATGAGATGCGTTTCCTCCTTAATTAAGGAGGTATTTTGCCACTTCATTTTTCCTACAACTGAGGATAGTTGTGATTTCAGTGGGGGGTGCATTTAGCACCCTCTACCTAAAGGTAGGTGCTAGAATAGTATTTCTTTAGCTCAGGGCCCAAGTGCAGGTAAATTTAGCCAGGCCTGTGCTTTAGGCTGGGCCTGGTTGTTTGATTTGGGACTGGGAGTGTACAGTGCAGTGGTAGGTGTGGCCACCTGTACTCTGACTCAGAGGTGCCTCCCCTGCTTTTAGAAGGATTGTTCTGGAAGAGGGGTTGGAGCTGATGTTTGAGTGGCAGGCAGCTTATGTGAGGAGCTCTGATCAATTACCCTTTGGTGTTGGCAGGGGGCAGGCCTCCCATATAAGCTGAGGTCACATGCTGCCAGGGAGGAGTTCTGGAGAGCAGGAACAGACAGAATGGAGTATTGAGTTGCTGTTCCGGGTGTCCCCACGTGGGGATGCGCCGAGCATGGAGGAGAGATGGAGGAACTGCTAGGAGGGAGTCCTAGATAAAGATCTTCATCTCCAAGAAGTATCAAGCTGCTGTGACTGGGGAACACAGGACTTGCATGCTGGAGAAGATCAGAATGGAGGAAGTAGCAGTCAAGCGGAGGAGAGTAGAGCAGCGTTCTGTGACCGGGGACACAGAACTATTATCCTCTTAAAGAAAGGTCAGTGCAGAATGCTGTGGCCGGGGAACTCAGCATCGATAGTCATGGACTGGCTGAAAGCAGTAGTCCGCTCATTACCATGTGTCAGGCCAGTGTGTGGAGGTACTGAGTTATCTCTGGCCTGGTTAGCACAATGGTAATACCTTCCAAAAGACTGTGTGGCTGTCTGATTCTCTGGGCCATCGGGGAAAGGCTGTGTATCCTTCTGGCTCTTTGATTCGCATAGACAATACCATTATGGTCTGCAAGGAGGAATTATTCAGAGTGATTCTTTCTTGTCCCAATGGAAGTAAAGAATTAGAATGTCAGTAGTTTTGCAGTAAAGGATTTGTACAAGGAAAGAAGAAGCAACAGTCTGCAGTAAAGTTATTCAAAGTGAAGAGACTGGGGTGCAAGGAGTGTATCAAGTTTTTTTTTGCAAGACCAAGGCCACTGAATAACTTCATACAATGTGCTAAATGCTATGGGCATCTCATATCATCCTTTCCCCAATTCAAGTTGTATCCTGCAATAAACGTAACAAAATTGTGCAAATGACTGTCCATTGTCTTAACTGATAGTGGGGAGTCTGGCAGCAGGGTGATTGCCGGATTGCTAAGTAACCAAATCAGCAGCCCTTACGAGGGTACCGCTACATTATTATTATTTTTTTTTACTAGTAATGGCGGCGATCTGCGGTGATTTTTATCATGACTGCGACATTATGGCGGACACATGGGACAATTTTGACACATTTTTGGAAGCATTGGCATTAATACAACAATCAGTGCGATTAAAAATGCATTGATTACTGTAAAAATGCCACTGGCAGTGAAGGGGTTAACACTAGGGGGCAGTGAAGGGGTAACTGTGTTGCCTGGGAGGTGATTCTAACTGAAGAGGGAGGGGACTAACTAGAGGAAGTGACGGATCATGGTTCCTAGCTAATAGGAACACACAATCTGTCACTCTTGTCAGAACAGAACAGGGAAGTGTGTGTTTACACACACTCGTCCCTGTTCTGTGTCTCCTGCTAACGATCGCTCATGGCTGGCGGTCATCGCGACTGTTGGCCACGAGCATCAGCACCCCCGCTGTGCAGCGGGTGCACGTGCCTTCTATCCGGTCCCCCGCGAACCAATGTATAGCTACGTGGTTTCGCGCAGGGGAGCCAACCTGCCACAGTATAACTGCGGCGGCTGGTCCGGAAGTGGCTAAAAATGGGATATTTATTATAGCAAAAAGTAAAAAAAATTGTGTTTTTATCAAACTTGTCGCTCTTCTTTTGTTTATAGCGCAAAAAATAAAAACCGCAGAGGTGATCAAATACCACCAAAAGAAAGCTCTGTTTGTGGGGAAAAATGATAAAAATGTAATATGGGTACAGTGTTGCATGCTCAGGCAATTGTCATTCAAAATGTTACAGCGTTGAAAACTGAAAATTGGCTTGGGCAGGAACGGGGTGAAAATGCCCTGTATTGAAGTGGTTAAGGTGTGCACCCCAAAGCTCAAACACACATTCGTGTGTGTATGTATTAGGGTTGTCCCGATACCACTTTTTTGGGACCGAGTACAAGTACTGATACTTTTTTTCAAGTACTCGCCGATACCGATTACCGATACTTTTTTTTTAATGTCACGTGACAGTGTTTTTTTTTTTTTTTTAAACAGTGCTTTCTTTTTTTGGGGGGGGGGGAGGGGGGGGGGGTGAACGGTGTATGTGTGTGTTTTTTTTTTTTTTATTATTTACAATTTTTATTTTTTACAATAATATTATTTTTATTCTGTATTGCAATATGTGGGTTTTTTTTTTGTTTTCTTTTTAATCAACCCTGTTGGGGGGCTTTGGTGAGATATCAGGGGTCTTAACAGACCTCTGATATCTCCCCCTTGAGACAGAGAAAGAGACAGAGGATAGAGATTCCCCAGTCCCTTTCTCTGCAGCCTCAGCTGCACTGAGAATGAATGGAGAGAAGACAGCGGCTCCTCTCCATTCATAAACTGACACATCGTAATCACAGGAGATTACAATGTTTCAGTTATGTGAATGGACAGAGTCAGCTGACTCTGTCCATTCACAAAGGAAGGAGGAGGAGGACGGCGGAACAGAGGGGACAGCGGAGGGGGACAGAGAAGGAGAGCAGAACGGAGGGCACAGCAGAGGGGGACAGAGAAGAAGAGCAGAACGGAGGGGACAGCGGAGGGGGACAGAGAAGGAGAGCAGAACGGAGGGGACAGTGGAGGGGGACAGAAAAGGAGAGGGGAACGGCGGAACGGAGGGGGACAGTGGAGAGGCACAGCAGAACAGAGGGGACAGAGAAGGAGAGGAGGGATAGCAGAACGGAGGGGACAGCGGAGGGGGACAGAGAAGGAGAGGGGAACGGCGGAACGGTGGGGGACAGCGGAGGGGGACAGAGAAGGAGAGGGGACTGTCAGAACGGAGGGGGACAGCGGAGAGGGACAGAGAAGGAGAGGGGAGCGGCGGAACGGAGGGGGACAGCGGAGGGGGACAGAGGAATGGAGGGGGCATGGAGCAGGATGCAGTGACAGTCAGCGGTGACCGATCACCGCTGTATGTCACTAAAGCCGATGAAAGCCGCTGGGGGAGAATCTTGTAACTCCCCCACGCGCCGATTACAGCTGACTTCCAGGTATCGGCGGAAGCATCGGGAGCATTTGCCCGAGTACAAGTACTTGGGCAAATGCTCGGTATCGGTGCTGATACCGATACTAGTATCGGTATCGGGACAACCCTAGTATGTATGTATGTATCTCACAAAAGTGAGTTCACCCCTCACATTTTTGTAAATATTTTATTATATCTTTTCATGTGACAACACTGAAGAAATGATGACACTTTGCTACAATGTAAAGTAGTGAGTGTAAAGCTTGTATAACAGTGTAAATTTGCTGTCCCCTCAAAATAACGCAACACACAGCCATTAATGTCTAAACCGCTGGCAACAAAAGTGAATACACCCCAAGTGAAAATGTCCAAATTGGGCCCAGAGTGTCAAATTTTTGTGTGGCCACCATTATTTTCCAGCACTGCCTTAACCCTCTTGGGCATGGAGTTTACCAGAGCTTCACAGGTTGCCACTGGAGTCCTCTTCCACTTCTCCTTGAGGACATCACGGAGCTGGTGGATGATAGAGACCTTGCTCTCCTCCACCTTCTGTTGAGGATGCCCCACAGATGCTCAATAGGGTTTAGGTCTGGAAACATGCTTGGCCAGTCTATCACCTTTACCCTCAGCTTCTTTAGCAAGGCAGTGGTCGTCTTGGAGGTGTGTTTGGGGCCGTTATCATGTTGGAATACTGCCCTGAGGCCCAGTCTCCGAAGGGAGGGGATCATGCTCGGCTTCACTATGTCACAGTACATGTTGGCATTATTATTATTATTTTTATTCATGGTTCCCTCAATAAACTGTCCCTCCCCAGTCCTGGTAGCACTCATGCAGCCCAAGACCATGACACTCCCACCACCATGCTTGACTGTAGGCAAGACACACTTGTCTTTGTACTCCTCACCTGGTTGCCGCCACACACACTTGACAACATCTGAACCAAATAAATGTATCTTGGTCTCATCAGACTACAGGAAATGGTTCCAGTAATCCATGTCCTTAGTCTGCTTGTCTTCAGCAAACTGCAGGCTTTCTTGTGCATCATCTTTAGAAGAGGCTTCCTTCTGCAATGACAGCCATGCAGACAGATTTAATGCAGTATGCAGCGTATGGTCTGAGCATTGACAGGCCGACCCCCCACCCCTTCAACTTCTGCAGCAATGCTGGTAGCACTCATACATCTATTTCCCAAAGACAACCTCTGTATATGAAGCTTGGAAATGGAGGAACCCATAGCACAAATAAGGTAAAAAAGTGTATAAATTGTATTATATAAAGACAAAAGGGTACTTGATAAATTGGAAATAGACAAGTACAAATGGATGCATTATGATGTACAAATGTTTGGCAGAATAGATGCGTCTATGTACTGTTTTGATATTATGATGTAAGTATTGTTATTACGTTTGAGTAATATCCATTACATGCTAGGACCTATTGATTGATTATTATGCATTTAAATTGTTATAGACTATGTACTTCCTTGAAAACCCCTGATGAAGGAGACTACGGTTCATCTCTGAAACGCCATTGGGTTTAGGATTTCTGTATCATGTCTATTCTGCCAAATGTTTGTACATCATAATGCATCCATTTGTACTTGTTTATTTCCTATTTATCATGTACCCTTTTGTCTTTATATAATAAAATGTATACACTTTTTTACCTTATTTGTGCTATGGTAGTGCCTTTAAAGTCCCACCCCTTGGGGGTTCCTCCATTTCCATGTTTACTTGGGATGTGGCACACCGTTTCTGGTAGCAGTTGTGTTTGGATATTCATGTTTCATCTGTATATGAAGCTGAGCATGTGCACTCAACTTCTTTGGTTGACCATGGCGAGGCCTGTTCTGAGTGGAACCTGTTCTGTTAAACCTCTGTATGGTCTTGGCCACAGTGCTACAGCTCAGTTTCAGGGTCTTGGCAATCTTCTTATAGCCTAGGTCATCTTTATGTAGAGCAATAATTCTTTTTTTCAGATCCTCAGAGAGTTCTTTGCCATGAGATTCCAATGACTAGTATGATAGAGTGAGAGCGATAACACCAAATTTAACACACCTGCTCCCTATTCACACCTGAGACCTTGTAAAACTAACGAGTCACATGACACCGGGGAGGGAAAATGGCTAATTGGCCCAACTTGGACATTTTCACTTAGGGGTAAACTCACTTTTGTTGCCAGCGGTTTAGACATTAATTAAGTGTGCTGAGTTATTTTTAGGGGACATCAAATTTACACTGTTATACAAGCTGAACACTCACTACTTTACATTGTAGTAAAGTATCATTTCTTTAATGTTGTCACATGAAAAGTTATAGTAAAATATTTACAAAAAACGTGAGGGGAGTACTTACTTTTGTGAGATACTGCATGTGTATGTGTATATATATATATATATATATATATATATATATATATACATATATATATCTATATCTATATAGATATTTTGCAGCTCTCATTTGTTTTTGAAAATTAAGAAAGACAAGAAAAACATTTTTTTTTTTTCTTTTTTCAATTTTCAAAACTTTGTGACAAAAAGTGAGGTCTGCAAAATACTCACTATACCTCTCAGCATATAGCTTGGGGTGTCTATTTTCCAAAATAGGGTCATTTGGGGGGGTTTTGTGCCACCTGGGCATTCCATGGCCTCCGAAACTGTGATAGGCAGTGAAGAGTGAAATCAAAAATTTACGCTCTTAGAAAGCCTGAAGGTGGTGCTTGGTTTTCGGGGTCCCGTGCGCGGCTAGGCTCCCAAAAAGTCTCACACATGTGGTATTCCCGTACTCAGAAGAAGCAACAGAATGTATTTTGGGGTGTAATTTCACATATTCCCATGGCATGTGTGAGCAATATATCATTTAGTGACAACTTTGTGCAAAAAAAAAAAAAATGTGTCTTTTTCCCGCAACTTGTGTCACAATATAAAATATTCCATGGACTCGACATGCCTCTCAGCAAATAGCTTGGGGTGTCTACTTTCCAAAATGGGGTCATTTGAACTGTCCTGGCATTTTATGCACAACATTTAGAAGCTTATGTCACACATTACCCACTCTTCTAACCACTTGAAGACAAAGCCCTTTCTGACATTTTTTGTTTACATGAAAAAATTATTTTTTTTTGCAAGAAAATTACTTAAAAGCCTTTACAGGTTACCACTTTAGATTTACAGAGGAGGTCTACTGCTAAAATTACTGCCCTCGATCTGACCTTCACGGTGATACCTCACATGCATGGTGCAATTGCTGTTTACATTTGACGCCAGACCGACGCTTGCGTTCACCTTAGCGCGAGAGCAGGGGGGACAGGGGTGCTTTTTTTTTTTTTTTTTTTCTTTATTATTTTTTGCTTTTTTATCTTATTTTTAAACTGTTCCTTTTATTTTATTATTTTTTTTAATCATTTTTATTGTTTTTCCAGGGAATGTAAATATCCCCTATGATAGCAATAGGTAGTGACAGGTACTCTTTTTTGAAAAAATTGGGGTCTATTAGACCCTAGATCTCTCCTCTGTCTTCAAAGCATCTGACCACACCAAGATCGGTGTGATAAAATGCTTTCCAAATTTCCCCATGGTGCTGTTTACATCCGGCGAAATCTAAGTCATGAAATGCTCGTAGCTTCCGGTTTCTTAGGCCATAGAGATGTTTGGAGCCACTCTGGTCTCTGATCAGCTCTATGGTCAGCTGGAAAAACACGGAAGACAGTGGGGGGGGCATTCCCTCCCACTGCTTGTAAAAGCAGTCTAGAGGCTAATTAGCCGCTAGGATTGCTTTTACATGAAAGCCGACCGCTGGCTGAAAAGAATGATACCAAGATGATACCTAAACCTGCAGGCATCATTCTGGTATAACCACTCAAAGTCGTGAATTGCGTACCTGAAGACAAAAAAATGGTTAACAATAAAACACAGTAAACGGTAAAGTATAAAAAATTACATACCTGAAGAGTAAACATGATAAAACATAAAAAATGTAAAAAAATATTGCAGAATAGAATACAGTAAAACAGAGCAGAACAATAGAGAGAGAATAGAGAGAGAGAGAACAATAAAACGACAACTATTATTTTTTTTATTTTATATTTTTTTTGTTTTTTGTTTTTTTTTTACACTTTTTTTTGTAACTGTAACTTTTATAACTGTAACCGGTTCCAGGTTCGGGTCCCTCAAAATGCAATGGCATCTTGGTAGACCCTGTGAAAGTGTGTCTAGTCTGCGCAATGCTGTACCCTACGCTAATACGCAACTAGTGTATGGTAGCGTTCAAAACATTCACCAATGCAAAGACCAGGATTGTCAGGACAGGAGGGACAATAATAGCGGGTGTCACGCCTATATCCGCGCTTGCTGTAGACACAACATCTTTTTTGGGGGGGTTCGTTGGGTAGGGGTACTCGGGAGGACATAAAAATGCCTCTCATGCAGCTGACTGCATTTGGTTGGGAATGTGAATGGGGGAAGTACGGGTGCTGCAGAAGTGGTGGGTTCCCAATTAGGATTGGCGAATGCAGCAGGAAGGGCACTATGGGCACGACGGGCCTGTTTGTCTTCTTTTTGGTGGCAGCGGGACACTACTTGTACTTGCCACCTCACCAGTTTGAACTGCACTTATGGGACTCGCCACGTCACCAAGTGTTACTGCAGTGCTGGTTTGACTATGACCGGGGTGTACTAGGCCGCTGGTGCTTGCCAGTTCACCAAAATGCTACCAAAAAAACTGTTAGCGATCGCAGGGATCAGGCCTGACTCTGCGAATGCTGCAGTTATGTGTTTAGTGTTTTGTAAGTGACAGTGATCGATCGATACTGCACTTGGGTGGGCTGGGCTGGGCCGGGCGGAGGGGCAAAACGCAGGTGCTAGCAGGTATCTGGGCTGATCCCGCTAACACTGCGTTTTTGGGAACCCTAAACTGCTGGGGACGCTAGTATAGATCTGATCGGATCAGATATCGATCCGTTCAGATACTATACCATTAAGGGAAGCGTATGCTGCGTGCGTGGGTGTTAGCGGTACTGGCGCTAACCTGAGGCTGCCTGGGGCGACGCATATCACCGCTGGGCGATCAGGGGGCTAAACCTTTATTAGGTAATAAACAGCGGGTTCCCTGACACTATAAAAAATAAACGAACTAACCAGCATCACCCGTAAGTGGTGAAAGGGTTAACTAGGGGGCAATCAATGGGTTAAAACATTTATTAGGTAGTATATGGGGGTCCCTGACGCTATAAAAAGCTGACAGCGAACCTAAATATTTACCTCACTAACTAGCGTCACCAGTGACACTAATACAGCGATTAGAAAAATGATCGGTTAGCGACACTGGCGACGGGGGGGTGATCAAGGGGTTAAAACTTTATTGGGGGGGTTAAGGGTACCCTAGACCTAAAGGGGGCTAATACTAACTGCCCTACCACACTAACTGTCACAAACTGACACCAATGCAGTAATCAGAAAAAAAAAACTGCTTGGTGTCAGTGTGACGGGGGGGGGGGGTGATCGGGGGGGGGGTCGGGGGTGTAAAGTGTGCCTGGCATGTTCTACTGAGTGTGTTGTGTTGGTGCACTCACATTCCAGTCTTCTCTCCTCGGCGCCGGAACAGAAAATACCGAGCCGAGGAGAGATGACATCATTTCCTTTGCTGCTGTTTAGCATACAGCAGCAGAGGAATGATCTGATTGGCTGGGAGCGATCGCGAGGGGGGGGGGCCACGAATGGATGGTCTCCCCCTCACGTCTCATCGCTCCCAGACACTAGCCGACTGCCTCGGGCACCGGGGGGGGTCCGATCGGACCCCCCGCCCACGGGAAGCAGATCACGTACAGGTACGTGATTCTGCCTGCCCGTGCCATTCTGCTGACGTACATCGGCATAAGGCGGTCGGCAAATGGTTAACCACTTAAGCCCCGGACTATTTGGCTGGCCAAAGACCAGAGCACTTTTTGTGATTCGGCACTGCGTCGCTTTAACTGACAATTGCGCGAGTGTGCGACGTGGCTCCCAAACAAAATTGACGTCCTTTTTTTCCCACAAATAGAGCGTTCTTTTGGTGGTATTTGATCACCTCTGCATTTTTTTTTGCGCTATAAACAAAGAAAGAGCGACAATTTTTAAAAAAAAGCAATATTTTTTACTTTTTGCTATAATAAATATCCCCTAAAAATATATTTTTTTTCCTCAGTTTAGGCCGATACGTATTCTTCTACATATTTTTGGTAAAAAAAAATCGCAATAAGCGTTGATTGATTGGTTTGCGCAAAAGTTATAACGTCTACAAAATAGAGGATAGTTTTATGGCATTTTTATGAATATTTTTTTTTACTAGTAATGGCGGCGATCAGTGATTTTTATCATGACTGCGACATTATGGCGGACAGATCGGACACTTTTGGCGCTATTTTGGGACCATTCACATTTATACAGCGATCAGTGCAATTAAAAATGCATTGATAACTGTGTAAATGTGACTGGCAGTGAAGGGGTTAACCACTAGGTGGCGCTGTAGGGGTTAAGTGTGTCCTAGGGAGTGATTCTAACTGTGGGGGGATGAGCTATGTGTGACATGACACTGTAATCGGGAGCTGTGATCATTGCCAGTGTCATTAGGCAGATGTAATGTAAACAAGCATTTCCCCGTTCTTTGTTTCCGTGAGATGATCGCGGGTATCCCCGTGAGATGATCCGCGGGACCCACGATCACACTCACGGAGCTCCCAGCGGGCGTGCGCGCACCCCTGCAAGCCGCCTCCTAAAGGGCAACGTACAGGTATGTTAATCTGCCTGTATGTGCCCTTCTGCCGCAGAATATCTGCGTGAGGCTGTCGGGAAGCGGTTAAAAAAGTCTACAGGTTGCATGTTTTGAGTTACAGAAGAGGTCTACGGCCAGAATTTTTGCCCTAGAAAACACCATTTTCATATGTGGGCGCTACTCATGTATGCGTTCGCTTCTGCACACGAGCTCGGCGGGACAGGGAGGGTTTAAAAAAATGTTTTTTTCTTATTTATTTTACCTTTTATTTTTTATTTTTACACTGTTCTTTTAAAAAAAAAATTGTGCCACTTTTATTCCTGTTATAAGGAATGTAAACATCTCTTGTAATAGAAAAAAAGACCTCAGATCTCATATTTACACTAAAATGCAAAAAAAAAAAAAAAATGTTGTCATTTAAAAAAATTCAAAGAAAAAAATGGCCCTTTGGGAGCTGGGGCCATCTTCCCCTCACTCGTCTCCATGCCACTGACGTGAGAGGATCCGATTGCCTCCGCCGCTGCCGACGGCTTCGGTAAGTGGATGGCCCCTCTCCCGCTGCCGCTAAAAGTGATCTCGCAGAAAATCCGCCGCAGAGACCACTATTATCAGAAAGCGGACCGCCGGCCGAAGAAGAGGATACCGGGGTTTTGGCAGCTAGCTGCTGCCATAACAATGATATTCCTCTTCAAAGTTAGGACGTATATCGTGCGGCGGTCCATAAGTGGTTAAATTCATGCTGCATATTAATGGGTAATGGCAGTGACTGAGTCACTGTAACATAACACTGTTAAGCAACATACAGTATATTCTCCTCTGCTCACTTATCTTATCCAAGAAGGCATGCACTCTCAGACTCTCCCTCACGGCGCCTCTTTCTCTTCCTGTCCCAGAGGCGAGGACTAGAAATGATCTGTCGGGCAGAGTGGAAGTACACTCATGGATGTGTACTAGTGCTGAATGCAGGAGCACAGGAGCGTTCCAGCACTCGGCATACTGATGCACTTTTCAAGGGTACTGTGCAGGGTCTCTTCTCCTGGACTTCAGCTGTGATCTGTGCAATGCTTTGCATGCTCAACCGCCATCAGGTAGACTTTAGCCAATTCCAGCACAGCCTGCACTCTGTCATCCAGGCTCTGGTGTCACCCGCATCCCACACCCCCCCGCACTGGTTAGAATCTGTTGCCAGAGTCAAAGTGGCCAGTACAACTGATGGCGACACCGAGGTCGAGCTTCACACGACTCAGGTGCACCAGCTAATAGAGATGATGGCCCCGCTGAACACTAAGCCCACCATTCTACCCAGTGATGAAGTTTCAGAGCCGAAAAAGTCCTCAAACTACACGGCTCAGGTTGAGAAGCCAGCAAATTAGGGAGTCTGCTTCAACTGCAGAGGAGTGGCACATTACTGACAGATGTGTCCAGGCCCAGTGAAGCCTGAAGCCCAGCACCAAAAGCGGGAAACTTCAGAGGACCCCCGGAGAAGGAGCCAATTAGGTGCCCATCTACAGTAGCAGTGTCCTGCTCCCTTTGACAAATGCTGCATGGCATCAGAAGGGCAGTGCACACCAAACTCCCAGAATTCAAGGCCCAAGCCAGATCAGAATTCCCACAAGAAAGGAGCATGGATACAGGCCACAGGACAAGCCAAGGCTACCACGTCCTGCAAGTTCCCTGCCAAGCTCTTTGGACCTTCTCCTGTTGTATTCATCCAAGTAGATGGAATCTACACCAAAGTCCTCCTGGATACTGGGGCCCAAGTGAACCTTCTCTACGAGACTTCTATGATAAGCACCTTAAACACCTGCCATTGCAGAAGTTGGAGGAGTAAGAGATATGGGGCATTGGGACTTTCCTCTATGACGGCTAAAGCTGACCTTTGACGCTTCTGTGGCTGGAAAGACAGAGACATTCGACATCCTGGCAGTGGTTTGTCCTCACTCACCAGGGGCCAGCAAGAGTTCCCTGATCATAGAGACCAATACTGATATTGTGAATGAATGAACGACTTGTATAGCTCTCCCTATGCGAACTGAATCGCCTCAGGGCGCTTTTGCCGCCGGTGTCCAACTGCGGTATAGCGCGGTCCTTTTGCCCCATGGGGTCCCGACACACTTACAAACACATACACATACAACATACACATATATAGCCAATTTTTTCGACAGGATCTAATTAACCTACCAGCATGTCTTTGGAGTGTGGGAGGAAACCAGAGTACCTGGAGGAAACCCACGCAGGCACAGGGAGAACATGCAAAGTCCAGGCAGATGGTGTCGTGGTCAGGATTTGAAACAGCGACCCTATTGCTGCTAGGTGAAAGTGCTATCCACTACACCACTGTGCTGCCCTGGGGGAGGACAGTAGGGGACAAGGCTGTTGACCCCTCTTGTCCTGGAGCCTTGCACTTCAATCACGGGTGTACACCCCATGCTGAGACAAGCCTACCAGTGCCTGGGGCAAGAGCGGAAGGCCCCAGCTGAAGGAGTGGGGAGGATATGGCGCCTGGACCAGTGTGGGAAGGTGTTGCAGCCAGGTGAGGTGGCTTGTTTACGAGCGTCTGTCAAGCTCAATTGAAGAAGACACGGGGCTGGAGATAATCCCAGAAGTGATATCGACCAAGACGTTGCAGCAAAGTCATGAGAAGATTCCGGTTAGTGTCCACAACATCACAGCCTCACCTGTGAAGATACCAGCTCGGATGTTGTTGGGACAAGTAAATCTCACCCCCCAGTCTCACCATCTGATTTGGTAAGGGGAGCAAAGGATGGGATCCTTGTCGAGGAATTCTACCCAAAGAATACTCCCCTCTCACCTGAATGGAAGGAAAAGGTCAAGAATCCTTAGATGGCAGACTGCATTCTCCAAGAGTGAGTTCGATGTGGGGTGTGCAAAAAGCACCCAACACCAGATCCATCTTCAAGAGGATAAGCCATTCAGGGAAAGAGTCCGATGGAGGATTCCTTTAAGGGACTTGGAAGACCTGCATGAACAGTTGGCAGAACTGAACTGAAGTGCATCGACTTTCGGACGCTCAACCCAAGAACCATTCCCGACCAATACACCACCCCAAGGTTAGAAGATGCCCTGTAGAGCCTGTCAGGGGTGAAGTGGTTCAGTGTGTTGGATTTGAAAAGTGGGTACCAAATCTCTATTGAGTAGAATTATAGGGGTCTGATAATGTTGCGTTATATATATATATATATATATATATATATATATATATATATATATATATATATATATATATATATATATATATATATATATATATATATATATATATATATATATATATATATATATATATATATATATAACCACCCATTTAACTGTTCCCTTGCTACTAAGAAGATATGAATGCTGATTGGACTAAACTATACGATCACACCTATAACACGCCTAGTGCTTATGCATATTCATAAAGTATATATTGTTAAACTTGATGTTTTTAAGTCAGAGACACTCCCTTCTTCATTCGGCCTGGTAGTGCTGAATATCGGTGTGTATTGTGTCTCTCCACTACAGTGTATGAATAAAGCACCTACCTACTTATATTTTACAAAGATCTGGGTCTACTATCTCATCTGAATGTCTTGTTTGGAGACTCCCTAACCTGATTTAATACTATGCATCCTGAAGACCAGGAGAAGATGGCTTTCATTACCCCAGTGTGGTTCTTTGAGTTTGACTGAATGCCTCAAGGCCTGTCTGGCACTCCAGCCGCATTCCAGAGGCTGATGGAGAAGAACAGTGGGTGACATGAACCTGATTGAGGTGTTGGTGTACCCAGATAACATCATGAAAAACTCTAGAGGAGCACAAAGAGCATCTGGAGAAGGTCCTGAAGAGACTCCATGACAAGGGGTCAACTACCTTGGCCATATCGTGTCTGCTGAAGGAGTAGCCACTGACCCCCAGAAGCTAGAAGCTATCACCTTCTGGCCGAGGCCTACCAATGTGACCGGAGTTAGGTCATTTTAGGGATCCTGCTCCTATTACAGGAGATTCATCAAGGGATTCACTAAAAAAGCTCGCTCACGCAATGAGCTACTGAGAAGCGAAAGAGGAAGACAACAACCCAGAATTGACTTAGCCTGTTAGACCAGCTGGAGGGCCCAGGAAACCATTCAGGAACAATGGACTGCCCAGTATGAGGTGGCTTTTAGGCAGCTGAAGTGGAGCTTAACAACTGCTCCAGTCTTGGCCTATGCAGATCCAACAAAGCCGTACAAACTGCAGGTTGATGCCAGCCGAGATGGGTTAGGCGGGGTGCTATAACAAGAGCATGATGGGCACCTGCAGCCTGTTGCCTATGTGAGCCAGGGCTTGGCACCCGCCGAGAACAACTATCCCACACATAAACTTGAGTTGCTGGCTTTCAAGTGGGCAGTGGTGGATAAACTGAGGGATTATCTGTATGGAGCAGAATTTGTGATCAAGACAGACAATGATCCCCTCACGTACATCCTCACTACCGCCGAGTTGGAATGCACTGGTCATAGGGGGTTGGCCGCCCTATCAGGTTTCATCTTCGGCCTGAAGTACCGACCAGGGTCGGGAACAAAGATGCAGACGCTTCGTCAAGAAGGCCCCACAGTTCCAGAGACTCTCCAGGAGGTGTACGAGCTTTTTATCGAGGAACAAAAGATCAATCTGGAGGCGGGTCAAGGGCCAAAGACATTGGGGTCTCAGCGGTTGGTGTCCCTAGTTGTTATTGACTTGAGAAGGGACCAGATGGAAGACCCTCTTTGTAGCTTGGTATTGAAGGCCTTGGAGAGCCGACGCCCTGACTTGCTACTTACTGACTCCCAGAAAGATGCCCGTCCGCTGCACAGAGAGTGGGATCGGTTGAGAGTCTTTGACTTGTGACAGTCTGCCAACTGATAGCAGTCTCCAGATCCTAAGAAGAGGACGTGCAAACCGCTGCTGGCTGATGCGTTTTGAAGCTTGCACCTTCTTCTTCAGAGCCTAACAGTGTTCATCTCTTATGCTGCGTAAACAAGACCGGACTTTACGGCATACTTGGTTTGGCGGACCGGAGTCTGTCGGACAATTCGATCGTGTGTGGGCTCCAGCGGACTTTTTCTCCCCAAAAGTTCGACGGACCTAGAAATTAAACATGTTTCAAATCTTTTCGACGGACTCGAGTCCGGTCGAAAAGTCCGCTCATCTGTATGCTAGTCCGACGGACAAAAACCAACGCTAGGGCAGCTATTGGCTACTGGCTATGAACTTCCATGTTTTAGTCCGGTCGTACGTCATCACGTACGAATCCGTCGGATTTTAGTTGATCATGTGTAGGCAAGTCCATTCATTTGGAAAGTCTTTCGTAAAGTCCGTCGAAAAGTCCTCCGAACCAAGTATACCGTAAAGTCCGGTCATGTGTACGTGGCATTACAGCTACTTAAAGATGTAGTAGGGTGAAAACATCAACAAATCAACTAGTATTTGGTCAAAAATATTCGACCAAAAAGGGAGCTACAAGCGCGGTGTTAAAAACTGTGGCACATGCATGTACATGTGCCACAGAAAGAAAACTGTAGTAGGGAGCACAAACAATTTATGAACTGTGGGACAGAATATATAGTCTATGGCAGTGATGGCGAACCTTGGCACCCCAGATGTTTTGGAACTACATTTCCCATGATGCTCATGCACTCTGCAGTGTAGGTGAGCATCATGGGTAATGTAGTTCCAAAACATCTGGGATGCCAAGGTTCACCATCACTGGTCTATGGTATGGTCGTCTCTATGTAGGCCGTACTCTGCACCCCATGAGGGTCAGAATAGGAGAACACAAATGTGGTATCATTAATCTAAGAGATAAATACCCAGTTCCCCGGCATTTTTTAGAAGCTCATCAAGGAGACCCTGCAAGTATGAAAGTTTTTGCAATTGAGTCAATCGGGGGTGAGCTAGATTCGGGGAGGAAACGCCAGAGGCTATGTAAGCGAGAGGCCTACTGGATTTTCACCCTTGGCAGCCTTGCCCCCAGAGGCCTCAATGAAGACCCCGAAATACACAAAATAGTGTGCTTGTGGGGGCGTGGTCTGGGGCTGCATGGAGTAAGACGTGCAGCGTGAGAGCTCTGCTCGAGACCCAATCTTTTACACCGATCCTGGGGGCTATATTCCCCGCTGACAGACGCCTAAAGACTCTAGCTCGTCTGCTTCTCCCTTCGCCTGCGAAATTAGCTCAATACCGCCATGACAAGCGGGACATGGGAAAGGAAGATGGAGCCGCACAGCCTCCCACAAATGATGACCAGACCTCCGGAGACACAGCTAGAGCGCTGGAGGCCATCGCTCTCTGCCAATCCACCCTCACCTCCAGGATTGAGGAGGTGAAGATTGACATCTCCTTGATCCGGCAGAACGTCCATAAGCTCCAGGAAAGGGTGACCGAGACGGAGCGCCGTGTTGGCCATGTGGAGGAGGGCCTGCATCCACTTCAGATCACCACTGAACAGCTGCAATATCGACTGAACACGGTTCTCTCCAAACAAGACGACATGGAGAACCGTCTCAGGAGATTTTGTGGGACTCCCCGAGAAGTCCGAAGGCACAGACCCCCCCACATATCTAGAAAATCTGCTCGTCAAGACCTATGGCGGAGAGGCCTTCTCCTCCACATTCGTGGGGGAGCGCGCCCACCACCTCGCAGCAAAACCTCCACCTGCAGGAGCCTCGCCAAGAACCTTTATTGCCAAGTTCTTGAACTACCGTGACCGGGATGCGATCCTCAGGCTTACTCGTGAAAGAGGTAACATCCCTCTAGGTAATGTGACCGTGGCGGTATACCGGGACTTCTCCGCTGAAGTCCAAAAGAAAAGAGCGCGCTTCACAGAGGGGAACCGGCAGCTCCGCGTACATCACCTTTCATGCGCAATGCTCTTCCCTGCATGACTCCGCGTGGTGAGTGATGGCAAAGTGCAGTTTTTTGAAGACCCGCAGGCTGTTCTCTCCTGGTTGGAACGACGTGGCCCCACATAGACCTTCATCCCATATGCACCGCAGCTGTTGGCTGCCTGAAGCTGGAAAACTGCTCCCTATGTTCTGTCTGCTATATCTTGCTGTCTCCGAGCGTGAGTTGGCCTTATACATTGTACAATATTATAAGATGAAACAATCAGCGCCACAAGTAAAAAATATTGTGATGTTTAAATAAGATAACCTAATAATAAACGTGCACAGCTGCTAAACATTCCAAGTGGTACACCACACTCATTTCAAAATGGATAGTAAATAATTAAATGTAGCGCTATGTGTAAAATTATAATTATAAAGTGCAAATCTCTAAAATAAATAAATCCTACATATAAATGAATAGTCCATAAAATGAAAGAATGAAGAAATAAAACATGAAAAACTCTTCTTGTGAACAGTGTATCCACACAATTCTACCACAGTGATTGTTTGTCCTCAAAAGGAGTGCACACCACCACCAGTAAAAATGCGTGCTCACCTCCCAGATGAGTCAAAACTCATATGCAGATCTCCCCACGAGCTCTTTGCTCTCACTTCCTCCTCCCAATCAATGGTGGGTAATCCAGATGGCTCTTTTCTTAATGCTAACTCAGCTCATTAATATCCAAAGAAGCAGATCATCTCCCAGCTTGGCTCAAGATTCCATGAGTTCAGGACATGAAAATAATAAGTATAGAGACCATACTGTTCTCCGTATACAAATTTATTCAAAGCCCCCAAACAGACAAGTTGCACTTACAAGCGTACATCACCTATCATACGCAATGCTCTTCCCTGCACAACTCCGCGTGGTGAGTGATGGCAAGGTGCAGTTTTTTGAAGACCCCCAGGCTGTTCTCTCCTGGTTGGAACGACGTGGCATGTCCGATCTGGGCCCCGCATAGACCTTCATCCCATATGCACCGCAGCCGTTGGCTGCCTGAAGTTGGAAAACTGCTCCCTATGTTCTGCCTGCTATATCTTGCTGTCTCCAACCATGAGTTGGCCTTATATATTGTACAATATTGCTTTTTCACACTCCTTACCCCCGGCTAAGATTTAATGCCCTCTCCGCTTCCTCCATATCCGCATTACAAGACATTGCCCTTCCCCCGCCATTATGTCTGATTTCAGTGTCTTGGGCGGCCCATCTGCGCCTGCAACCAATGGCGGCCCCGGGGGGCAGAGGGGGTCCTGACCCCCCCAACATTATGCTGTGCCACACCATGTTCCCTCCCCCCCCCCCCCCCATTAAAAAAAAAGTTTTTTTCGTTTCTTGTTTTTTTACAAAAAGGCAATGTCCAAGAGGGAGAGCGTCCTCAGTCAGCTCCTGCCGGGGATTCCTCCCCCCTCCCTCTGCTCGCTGACACTGCATAATGTAAGCGCTCACACAACCACGGCCGCCCGATCTGCTCCTTCCCCTGCATCCTCATTGGCAGGGAGAAGAGAGAGTTGCAGGAAGGACTCCACCAGGACTCTCAGTTACTGAAAAAACAGACTGATTTCTCCCGTCCTTAGGACAGGAGAACCAGCCTGTAAATTCCAAGAGATGCCATACCAGCGCTGTCAATAGCAGGGGCAGGAGAGCAAGAGGAGGCTGGCAAACCTCACAGTGGCAGAACACCAGGGCCCGGTGGCAAGACAACCTTTGCAACCCTGATAGTTCTCCCACTGCTTTGGACCCTTATATTTTTATGCTGGTGACGTATATCTCTTGTTTTCTGCCACCCTGGGGGGGGGCTCCAATACAGTAGGAAGGGAGCTCACTGCAGAACATGTGAAAGGGTGAAAGGGCCGTTGTGGAAAGGGCCCCAGGATATATATATATTTGTCGCTGTCCCCCCATGTGCCCCCCCTAAATATGAAAGCTGGAGACGCCACTGCCCGCAACCCCCGAGATTGAACGCCTCTCCCGCATCACCGTGCACTCTCCAGCTTGATCGCCCCCCCCCTGACCTTGTTGGTCACCTCAAGACTGTGGCATACTTGCCACCCCTGACTACCACCTCTCTACAAATGTTTCCCTGCCCAGCCTCTGCCTCCTCAACCGTAATGGACGACAGTGTGTTGAATCTGCCTTGCTGGCTTAGTGTATATGCAGTTAGTTTCGTTTCTGTTCTTACATATATCGTGTATATTGTGTTTTTTTTCTTTTTGGTGTCCATATTGATATACCATATGCATAATCCTATTTTAACTGCGCAGTTGTCACTGATGGGTCTGACTTTTCTCTCCGGATCTAGAGCACCCCAGATTAGGGTGTGGTGGCCCATCGAGGTTTCATATCGCAGGCTTGGAACTCCCCTACGTCCCATGGGTACCCAGTATGCATGTATACTTTGTTAGAAATTGTATTATGATGCATGTATTGTTTTGCACTGTTTGCCGCTCCCTGGGAGTCCGACTGCATCCACTAGCCCCCCCCCCCCCCCCATATGCTATGGTTTCACTTAAAATTGTAACCTGGAATGTCCAGGGTCTCGGTGAGAGGGCTAAATGAACCGCGGTCCTTTCACATCTCAAATCTCAATGGGCGGATATTTCCATCCTTGTTGAGACTCACCTTGCAGGTCAGAAACAGATGTGTTTCAAAAAGCCGTGGGTGGGCTGGCTATACCAGGCCCCACACACCTCTAACTCCTGCGGGATTGCAATTCTTATTGCCAAAACGGTGCAATTTCAGCTTCACTGTTTTTGCATGCCACCATAGGGGGCCTGGAGATCCACCTTATGGCCTTCTACATCCCCCCTCCATTTCAATTTGCCATGCTGCAGCTGGGTGTCGCTTTCATGTCCCAACACCCGTCTGTGCCGGCAATCTGGGCAGGGGATTTTAATATGGCCATAACCCCACATCTAGACAGACTGAGCCCTGCTAACCCCCCTCCTTCTACACATAGTACCACTAGATTTGGAAAATTTCTTACAGAATTTGCCCTCACACATGGAGAAATATCTATCCGTCACAATCACGCTTCTCCTGTTTCACTCCCTCGCGATCATCTATGCCCCTTATAGACTTTATTTTCCTTGCCTTCCCTTTTCTCCCCCACCTCCTCGATGTAGGTTTTGAAGCTAGAGTGCTCTCCGACCACTCTCCTTACTGGATCAAACTACGACTACTGTCTCCCCCTACTGTCCGGATCTGGAGGCTGAATCCCTTTTGGCTCATCACTCTCCCTGATTTGGACACCATCCAGCGTGAGTGGGATCACTATATTCGTACAAACGATGGCTCTGCCCCAGTCGGATCCATATGGGGGGCCTTCGAAATACATGCCCGTATGATCCTTTCCACGCGTATCAACCGACACAAGGATACCTCCAAACAGTTGCTCTGCCAGGCAGAGGACTGCCTCAATACCCTAAAGCAAGCCTTCCAGAATGACCCAACAGCCGCCAACTCCTCTCTCGTGCACATGCAGTCCAGGCTCACAAATCAGCTACACTTCGAGAAGGCTACACAAGGTATTTTTTTCAGTAAGCAATGCATCTTTGAGCATGGCGAAAGAGCTGGCAAGCTCCTTGCCTACATGGCCCACCTAGATCACAAACCCTTGGTAGTGGTCTCCCTCCAGTCGATTTCCGGGGCCAGGATAACAGATCCCGACCAGGTGGCTGAGGAGTTTAGGTCCTTCCACTCCAAACTTTATTCTTCAACCGCCCAACACTCTCAAGCTGAGCTCTCAGCATTCCTACAGCACATTGACTTCCCTACACTCTCACCCCCGCAAATTGCCCAACTGGAAGCACCTATCACCACAGATTGCATTACAGAGGCTCTGGCACTACTCCCTACATCCAAGGCACCTGGCTCCGATGGGCTCCCCCTTGAGTTCTACAAACAATGCAGTGAGATTGTAATCCCCAAGCTTTGTAACCTATATACACATATATTTGACACAAACACTCTCCCGGCATCCATGAGCAAAGCCCTTATCGTCCTCATACCTAAACCGGGCAAAGGCCCGCTGTTCCCCGAATCATACAGACCCATATCCCTCCTCCAACTCGACGTCAAGATACTGGCCAAAATTCTAGCCCTGCGTCTCAATAAAGTAATCTCTAGCTTAGTGCACCCCGACCAGACCGGCTTCATGCCAGACAAAAACACGGCCTTTAATCTTAGGCGGCTCCACATGAATCTCCAATGCCAGCACACAGATATAGGTTCCAGAGTAGTGGTCAGCTTAGAGGCCGCCAAAGCGTTTGATTCTGTGGAGTGGAGCTATTTATGGGAGTGTCTCAGAAGATCTGGCTTTGGCCCAAAATTCAAAAAATGGCTCCAACTCCTCTATCAGGCCCCCACAGCGTGTATTCAGGTAAATGGTAGAATCTCCCCCTCCTTCTCACCTTCTTGCGGAACGCGTCAGGCATGCCCCATCTCACCTCTGCTCTACGCTCTGGCGGTGGAACTCCTCGCGATAGCCCTTAGATGCCACCCCGACATTAAGGGCCTCCGTTGTGGCCAGATAACAGAGGTAATAAGCCTCTATGCTGACGACATGCTCCTTTACCTCGCCGAAGCAGGTCCCTCACTCCAGACTGCTCTACGTGTTATTACAGCCTTTGGGGCGTTCTCTGGGCTCCAGATAAACTGGGCTAAGTCCCAAATCCTCCCACTAGATATAGGCGCCCCTACGGCCGACCAAGCCACACTCCCCCTAGTTAGAGCAAGCACCATCAAGTACCTGGGTGTTCACATCTCCCGATCCCTCCTCGATTTTATTACCCTTAACATTGAGCCACTATTTACCACATTAAAAACCAAAACGCAGATATGGTCCCGACTTCCCCTTAGGGGTTATGGGTCGAATCAGCCTGGTGAAAATGATCCTTCTTCCCAAATTACTTTATATATTTTGGCAGGCCCCAGTATACCTTCCCTCGCGTATATTCAAATCTATGGAATCTATTCTCAACACTTTGATATGGGGCTCCTCCCATCACAAGTTGTCGTGGAAGGTCCTGAAATGCCCGACTAAACCTAGGCGGCACCGCACTCACTGACCTTTCTACATATTACATAGCATCTCAACTCTCTTACTTCTTCCATTTCAATCACTCTGACAGAACCCACTACTCCCACCTGGTTTGCTCACAAACTCCCGGCCCATTGTCCCACCCCTTCCAAATCCTGTTCTGCGGACCCCGTGGCCCACTCCGTATTAGTGACGGGAGACACATGTTGCTACACCACTGCAAGATCTGGTGAACTGCCATGCGCCTTGGTTGAGCACCCTCTCCTTATTCCCACACTTCGCTTTAGACAACTTCGCTTTACCCAAGACAACTTCGCCTTACCCAATCACATGTTTTTTTGATACCTCCAACTCCGGCACGCACTCAACACACAGTCTGGCAACCCTATCCCAGCCCTCGAGGTTCCACTATTAGTGGACATAGTCTTGGGAAAAGACTCCAAGAAACTGATTTCCCAAATCTATACATACCTCATGCTGCCCACAGCTAACACCATTGCTCATCAATTGAAATCATGATGGGAGTCGGACCTGGGCACCTTGATGGATGAGGACTGGGAGGAGGCCCTTGTCAACTGCAAAATTGTCTCCCCTAAACTTTCCGACCGCCTCTCCCATCTATATATCCTCCACAGATCATATCTGACTCCATACCGCATATCCAAATACAGACATGGACATGACCCCAACTGCCCAAGCTGCGGCCATCACAAAGCCTCCTTCTTCCATCCACTATGAGCCTGTCCATCCATACAGGGGTTCTGGACCCAGGTAGTAAGGATCCTACACGACCGCATGGGCTCCCCATTGTCTCTCTGTCCCCGTCAGTGCGTGCTGGGGCTCCTCTCGTTCTCTGAAGGCGACAAATATTTAAATATATTTCTGCAAGAAATGTTATTCCTCACCAGGTTGCAGATTGCCAGAACGTGGATGAGGGGGATCCCTCCCACACTGCAGCAATGGACTAGAGCTGTCAATATCACTCTCCCCTACAAAAAGGTACTATATATCCATAGGGGCTGCCCTGACAATTTCCACAAAATATGGGATAGATGGCTTGAGGATACCTCCACCTGTGATGCAAGGGACTAAATGCACATTTTTTTCGGTAATTCCATGGCTCCCCCATTGACTCCTCCCTCTCGTTGACCCCATACCGCCTAATTAGCCATTGGGCTCCGATATGCAAACACCTCCTCCCCAAACCTAAGTCATGTTCCTGTATCTGTCAGCTGTATAGTGTCATAAATGCAACATCTGATGTGTATGTCATTTGGATTGATTCGTAAATGTAGTGCCTGTTGCACTATTCACCCGTATGTCTATATACTTTTTTCTATGCTCAATAAACGTTGTTTTGAATTTTAAAAAAAACAAAATAGTGTGATAGTGGTATAGAGTTTACTGTAGAATAGGCCCATGTTCATCCACTCTTCTGTATCTAGCATATCTTATATGAGGTGCCTTACCATTTATATAGGATTTTGACTTAGGTTGGATCCAATGTAAAATTTAGAATTTAGAGGTTCTTAGTTGGGTCTTTTTATACATATACTAATAGTTTTTATAGTTTTTAAATAATAAATATCCACAATTATAAAATACCCACTACTATTTGTACACATGATACTCAGAAATACGCACAATTTGCACGTTTATATTCATTTTCACATTTCTTAATATTTTTGTTCCATAAATATATGTGTGTTTCTACCATCAAAAATACATATATATTTTCTAATAGTTTATCAATTGTGATCTTTTATATGTTTAAGCCTTTTGGAAAAATATATATATTTTTTAAAATACTTTTTTAAAGATCGAAAATCCTTAACCTTAGTTATATCTATGGAAAAATTGTGTTTTTATATAATACTATGCGTTCACTAAATAGGCACTATTTATATTTATAATTTATATGTGCATGTATTCATCTCTTATCTATGTATGTGCCCTGGCATGTGCACCTTTGTATATATGTGCAGACACAGTCATATTTTGATGTGCATGTTTCACTAGCCCCTTTAGCTATAGGCACATGCTTTCAGTGTATAATGGTATTATTTTAATATTATTTATCTATATATTATGTATTCACCTAGTTTTGGGAAATAATTTGTACATAAATACACTGACAGCTATGCCCCTTTTGCATACACATGTATACACACTTTGCATGTGTTAGTGCTATTGTATACGAGTGCACAGATGTATTTTGTCCCCATCTGTATGTAGACACAATATACTAAATACTTTTTTAGGCCAGAAGTCTTTTCTCTCTTTCCCTCCTTGTGCCACTGGTTTATGTGTAATGACAGACTTGTCTGCCTCTGACCTCTACAGTACACCTCCAACAATCCAAAACTGCTGACATAGACTCAGCGCGACAGCGGGCCCACAGGAAATGACGACCAGACTCTACTTCCTCTGGCTGGACTGCAAAAAGTAACAACAAACATGGCGTGTGTTCCATCCGCCACCTATAGGTATTGCAGCACTCCTCAAAGGTAAGGTATCCTTTGAGGTAAACGATGGTGCACAGTATATTATGAAGATTAAGAGAGATAAGATTTATTCCCTTGGAGGGTTAATTTGATATAGCCTCCGCTAGGTCAGTATGGATGCCAATGCGGGTGCCTTTGCTACTGTTGTTTGGTCTAGTTTGCACCCTGATATCTTCTGTGTACAGGCTATTGTGCATGATCTTTGCACACATTTTGCTTGTACACGTGGCCATATGTGCGGGGGCGTGGGACTGGAACTTGTCTGGCAATCCATGTACTCTGGTATGTCACATCTTGTGTGGATCTGCTAGCATGTGGTATTGCTGTTCATATGGACTAGTTTGGCAACAGGGGCGTTTTTAGATGAGCACTCTTGGGTGCAAGCATGTGCTTGTGTTGTATGCACAGATGCCTTCTATGCATTCATATGTGTGGGTGTGTATATATGTGTATGCATATACAGGGGGTTCCCAAGGTGCTGAGCCAAGGTCCGCCTTTGGACTGCCTACCTACATGGAAGGGGCACCGGAGTCAGTCTGGTTTGTGCCTCCTAGATGAGCACATGTTTTTAAGTAGCTGTAAGAGATGAACACTGTTAGGCTCTGAAGACGGTGCAAGCTTCGAAACACGTCAGCCAGCAGCGGTTTGTACATCCTCTTCTTAGGATCTGGAGACTGCTATCAGTGGACAGACTGTCACAAGTCAAAGACTATTTTAAGCGTGAATTTCCATCTACCTTTGTGAGTAGTTTCACTATGTTTTTTCTTAAATAAATTTGTTAAAGGATAATGCACAAGGCCGGTGCGCCCTCTCTTTTCTGTTGTCTTGTTTGATTGCTAGGATATCCCTATCCTGGAGAGCAGCAATGCCGAAAGCTATTGTCCATCCTGAACTCTGAACTGTCTGGCTAACACATTTGTGCGCAAGAGTATTTGTTTTGTTGTACTGAGGACTCTTGAAGGGCCTGATCTTTCTACCCCAGATTTGGTGGGGGTGACCCTAACTCACCCCCTGACACATCTTGCTGGGCTGTCCCAATAAAGGTGGCCTGCAGGCAGGACAACCTTCCCTTCTATGATAAGTGGTGGGAGGTTCCTCTGCAAAACTCTTATACCCATGTAAATTGTTTGCTTTCACTAACCTGTTCTCTGCTCATGTATGAAAAACGCATGTAAAAGGTTCTGTACTCTACCACCTTTGGAGGACCAAAGGTTCCTTGGTAGTGGGGTGTGTAGTGGGTGCTGCCGGCCGCTCCAACACACACACACTGACAGGCTTGCTGGAAGGAACACAGAGCCTGTCAGTAGCTGCGGGGGAATTGCCCCCCCTGCCTCCCCTCTTCACTGTACAGCATGCGAGCGGTACTCACACAGGCAGCCGTCCGTTCTGCTTCCTCCCCTGCTTCCTCATTGGCAGGGGAAGCAGGGCCAATCACCAACCAGAGGATTTTGTAGTCCCCAACTGAGGCAGTCACATTGTAATCTCCTGGGGACAGACTACACACCCCAGGATACACACTCAAGAGGGAAGGAAAAGACACCAACAGGCTGCCTGGGAGAAGGGCAGAGACCACAAGGTGAGAAGACTGGACGCAGAGGAAGAATTGCTGCCATCCAGGGTCAATGTGATTGTTTCCCGCCACAGCTCCATGGTCGGTCACAGACATCCCACCAAAGAGAGACCCTGGGTGCATCTCCAGGTGCATTTCTGAAAGTGTGAGGCACGTTGTCCTTTTCTCACTTAAACCTTTAGAATCCTGTGCTATACTTACTCTCTGATTAGCAGAGACAGGGTTAATCCTACTTAAAGACACCACAAGCATATTTTATATCCCCCTGGATTGCCAGGACACATCAGCCTAAGTTACTGCACATATCTCCAGTGCACCTCCAAAAGAGCTAGCTGAAGATTCAAGGCCTTTTCTTCCAAGGGACTACAATGTTTCCCCTCGAAGGATTAAAGTCACTGTTGCCATACATACAGCCGGGACTCAGGATATATTAAGTGAACAGGTTTTAAGACTCAAGAGTTATGCCCCGTACACACGATCGGACATTGAACGGACATTCCGACAACAAAATCCATGGATTTTTTCCGACGGATGTTGGCTCAAACTTGTTTTGCGTACACACGGTTGCACAAAGTTGTCAGAATTTCTGATCGCCAAGAACGTGGTGACGTACACCACGTACGAGGAGACTAGAAAAGGCCAGTTCAGAACCAAGCGCGGCACCCTTTGGGCTCCTTTTGCTAATCTCGTGTTAGTAAAAGTTTGGTGAGAGACGATTCGCGCTTTTTCAACTCGTGGTTTTCAGATCGTTTTCTGCTGTTCAGTTTGTGCTTGTGGGTTTTTATCTGGTCTTCAGTGCGAGCAGCAAGTGACGCATGACTCTTGTCATTCTGTTCTTGTTTGTTCATTACTGTTTTTCAGGTCGCTCTTCACAGGCCTTGCTGTTCTTCAGTGCGTTCTGTTACTTCGTTCTGAGCAGCTGACCGTTTTCTAGCCATGTTGCGTATACGTACTCCTCGTAGAGTTCGTGCTGTGCGGGGGCTTGATGTTGGGGTCCTTACCTTGACACAAGTCCAGTTCGTGAACAGGGTGGGGGGGAGTTCATGGACCAAGAATTGGTGACCAGTTCTGTCATATGCCTTTGCTCCGTGAGATCCGTGAGAATAATCCTGATGATTTCAGGAACTTTCTCCGGATGACGGACCCCGTATTTCACCGTTTGTTGTCTTTGCTGACCCCTTATATTAGCAGGCAGGATGAGGCAAGCCATCACTCCGGAGCAGAGGCTCGTCGCCACCCTGCGGTACTTGGCGACGGGGAGAAGCCTGCAGGACTTGAAGTTCTCAACAGGCATCTCCCCCCAGGCTCTGGGGATCATTATCCCAGAGACCTGTTCAGCCATCATCCAGGTCCTGCAGAAGGAGTATATTAAGGTAAGATTTATCCTTTAACATCACATTTTATTGTATTTAATGTTTGATAATATATTGTATTTCTTTCCTCATTCCCTAATTACCATGATTGTAATATGCTGTGAATGTCCCCTTTGTTCTCATGCATGCTGGATTTTTATGTAATTATTTTTTTGTCCTTCATACATATTTGCCTTCACTTACCTCCCCAGCATGGTCTCCTGGCCCTATATTCACCTCATGTAGTCACTTAACAACGTATTTTATCAGCTCCATAGTAGTGATTTACCCCAAAAAAAACCCTAAAATGTTTTCAAATGTGATTTGTGCTTTAAATTCAGGCAGAGTGCCAGAGGCTTTTTTTGGGGGTCCCCAAATCATTTTTAACCCTCCCTCCCCCAACTGCTAAGTCAGTTGATACCAATTCTCTATCTATCCTCAATCATCTATCTGCTGACTTTGCCAAACCCATACACACTATACCCATATCTTTTGTGGTCAGATTTATGGATGAATTCCCCAAAGCATGTAGTGCAAGGGCCTGCCTGTATACTTTCAAATGGTACTGTTTCAAGTTTCTGTATACTATTATTATCTTGATAGGTAATAGCAGAATGTCCAAATGTGTTCAAATGTGTACAATGTGTATTTATATATTTCCTAACTGCGGAGGGGCAATTGATGGGAAACACGTCCACATCGTCCCACCCCCCAACTCGGGGTCGTACTATTATAATTATAAGGAGTTCAATAGTATTGTGATGTTGGCGGTGGTGTCAGTTACTTATGAGTTCCTGTATGTGGACGTGGGGAAGAATGGCCGGATGTCTGATGTGGAGTCATCACCCAGACAGAGTTCTACAGGCGTCTCCAGAATGGCAGCTTGGACTTGCCACCTCCAGAAGATAATGTGGAAGGACTCCCATTTCTCTTCGTTGCGGATGAAGCGTTTGCGCTGGGGACCATCTTATACGGCCATTCCCGATGAGGACCCTCACCCCGGACCAGAAGGTTTTTAATTACCGGCTGGCCAGAGCCAGAAGAGTGGTGGAGAACATGTTTGGAATCATGGCCAGCCAGTTACGCCTATTTCTTACACCCATACACATGGCGAAGTACAAACTGAATCATATTATCCTGGCGTGCTGTGTTCTACACAACTTTTTTATAGCACTATTCTGCCAACTATGCTGGCTCAGTTGGGCCTGAGGCTGGACTTCAAAATGAAACAACCCTGACGGCACTTGAAAGTGGCCGTCCTGGCTTGCCCCCCTGAGTGCCCGTGATGTCCGGCTAAGATACCTTAAATTCTTTGCGGGTAGGGGGGCTATCAATATGCCAGACAATGCCTGAAACCTTTTTCAAATAAAAAAAACCAAATAACTATTCAAATCTTTGGTGACATTTACTGCTTGTGTTTGTTTTAGCTGACCCTGACAGAAATGTGATGAGTCCTGAAAATGGCATGATTGTGTAACCTTACAAAGCACTGGTGGGTGTTATTTACTAAAGGCAAAGACACTTTGCACTAAAGTGCACTTGAGACTGCACTTGTAGTGCAAAGTGGATTTGCCCTTAGGAAATAACACCCATTGTCACAGAAAACAGCAATTAGAGCACCACAAAAGTATAGTAGCGTTGAAACAATAATCACACATTCTTGATTATCAATCTTTTTAATACCAGCACAATCACATGTGCATTTAGAAAAGGTTTTTAAAACAAACCAACATGTTTGTTGTATAACAATTTTTGGGGTCACATTAGAAAAAGTAGAAATGTCCATTTAAGATAAAACAGGCATGTTTAAAACCAACAAGAAAGACACAAATCTTGAACTTACAAAGTTCACATTTGGTAGAACTTGAAGGCAATATCAGACATGAGTATTTACAAACTATGTTTGATATTGCGTTCAGATGGGGTGAAGTCACCCCAGGAAAAGCCAAATTTTGAAGATGCACACAAATTTACGAATGTCAACATGTGCTACCTGCCATCACGGGGGATCAAGAGACGTGTTTTGGGGGTGCAACCCCTTCCTCACAGCTACTTTATTATTGAGGAAGGGGTTGCACCCCCAAAACGCGTCCATTGATCTCCCGTGATGACAGATAGCACATGTTGACACACTGTGTGCATCTTCAAAATTTGGCTTTTCTCAAATTTATCAAAAAATGTCAAAAATTTTTAGCACACAAAAAAACAAAGAGATTTGGAGGGGTTTTAAACTCTCCCTAAAACATCAATGATGTTCTTCATTTTTTGAAGAACATCATTGATGTTTTTCTTGATGTTTTCCAAGTCCCCATTACACCCCATGATCTACCCAATCATGATCTGTGCACTTTCCGAGGTGAAAGGATTTGGATCCACAACATCGCGATCACCTAAAAAGATAGAAATCAAAAAACACCATGTATTATAAATATGCCGGCATCCATCTCTTACCTGAGCCTGTGGTCGCAGACACTCACCTGTTGTGGTGCCAATTTCCACCACGTCTTCCTCCTCCTGCTCTGCTTGTTCTGGGTGGATTTTCACTTCTTCCAGAGGTGGGGGGTCTCTGGTCTCCTCGGATGAGGGGTGTCCTCCGAGTCTTTTCTCCCCTATGTAAAAAAAAATAGGTCTACTTAGCACACAGATATTTGATGGCAGAACTATAAATATGAAACATTGCTTGGAAGTGGGGTACAATTGTCTGTTTTGGCAGAGTTCCAAGATGTTGCATTTTTCTTGTCCTTTGTGAAGCTTCAATACTCACCTGTTTTGTACAAGCCTCACAGATGGAGACACCCCTATAGTATACACTGGAGCACCTGTGTGGGCCCCCTAATAAAAAGGGTGTTCTTGTGTCCCACACTAGTGCTCCAGCGTCCAGATGTGTAAACAGCTGCTGAGTGTCCTCTCCTTACACAGAATCTAGTTTGCATTTCATTCTAGTAACAAACCCATCTACACAACCAAATTAGTTTCACACAAGTAGGCCCTAAAAAATGTGGGCAAATGCATATGGCCAAAACAATGGTGTTTTATAGGCCGAAAGACAAATGTTTGATACGAACGAATAATGTGCCCATGAACATGAAAGTTGACATTTTAAACTGGATAACAGTTAAGAAAAGTACATGGAGCAGCACGAACGTAATAAACATAAAAAGAATAGGAACACAGCACAACTACTTACTTTTTTGCAGCACTCTCCGGATCTTTCTGTACTGCTCATGCTCTCTTAATTTTAGGTCCAACCACCCTTTCCTGAGCTGATCTTTCGATCGTCGTACCCCGAAATTCCGGTGCAGGCTTTTGACCACTTTCGCCATGATCTTGGCCTTTCAGACAATGGGGTTGGGGTAAGGTCCATACTTCATGTCATAGTCGGCCTTCTTCAGGATGTCGACCATCTCCAACATCTCCCCAAAGGACATATTTGATGTCTTAAATCGTCTCCTTCTGGATCGGGACGTTTCTGCCTCCGGGCTTTCCTCCTCCTCCTCCTCCTCCTCCTCGTTGGTGTAATTATCAGACACCTGCTCTGACTCCACCATGTGCTCTTCCCCACTGCGACGAATGAGAAGGGGTGGGGAATAGATTAGAAAGAACGTCAGGGGCGGGCGAAGTTTCACGCATGCGCAGTGTCTATAAAGCGTAACACGCGTGCGTAGTACGTACGATCTGTGAGCGGAGGAAGGAGTGACGGAGGCGCCGATCGTGATTGCGAAGGTAAGATTTAACATTGGGCCTGTACTGCTTCTAGATTGAGGCCTGTATTTGCACACGTTTAGAAGACTTTAGGCTGACATTAGGGTTTGTCTTGTGTTGCGTCTTGCAGTGAAAATGGATATCTTGAAAGATATGCCAATCTTCATTGATATGTTCAGGGAGCTGCCCTGTCTATGGGAGATAAACCACCCTGAATATAAGAACCAAACAAAGAGGAAGGCAGCGCTGGATAATTTGTTGGAATTTGTGAAGACGGTGATCCCCACGGCAGACATTACCTATTTGAAGATCCTAATTGGTGGCCTGAGGAGCACTTATCTAAGGGAGCACAAGAAGGTCCAGGATTCCCAGAGATCAGGAGCTGCAGATGACATTTATGTCCCCAGGCTATGACAGACTGCATTTTCTGGCAGGTCAGACTGAACCCAGGCCAGCAATCTCCAATCTTCCTTCCAGGCTTCCTTCCCCCCCAGCTGAGGCTTCTGAAGCCCAACCTGGGCCTTCCAGGCAGCAACATGTGGAGGAGCCCAGCTGACCCTCAACTGAGTTTTTTTTTATATCTGTTGATCATTTGATTATATTACTACTGTTTGTTTCATTCCTAAAGATATTTTACAGTAAAGATAATTTTTGTGTTCATCACAATTTGTGTCTATTTACTGTGGTGCTTGCAGAGACATTACTGTCAGGTGTGCTAGAGGGGCAGAGACATACATACTCAAGTGGCGCTACAAATGGATCACAGGAGTGCAGTTCGTTCTGCACTCCTGTGACCCGTTTTTAGCTGACAGCTGTCGGATGATGTTACAGCGCCGGCCCACGCTCTGAAAAGATCCTGACCATAAGCCTGGACCGACAGCTGGCTCAGCCTCTCAGCGAGCCGCACTACAGTTGTAATGTTTCAAATCTAATTCTAGGTTTTCCACCCTTCCATACAAAATCAATGAAAACCGAGTCGATAGTCCTAAATAATCGCAGCGTCAACCATATGGGGCAGTTATGTAGTACATAAAGCATTTGGGGCATCCACACCATCGTCACCAGATTCGCTCTCCCTACCATGGACAACAGGAATTTACTCCAGGTTTTGCTCAATTGTCTAAATTTAGCAATAAGAGGGAGTATGTTCTTATCTGCATATTCTGTAATATTTGGTGTAATTACCACTCCCAGATATTTAAATGTGACCAAGGCCATCTGATGGGCCTGGTGTGGAAGCTCCAAACGCACAGGGTCCAGAGGCAGCATAACGGGTTTGTCCCAATTAATATTAAATCATGAAAAGGATCCATACACTTCTATTAAGGACATAACTGCGGACAGGGATGAGCCTGTATCTCCCCAAAACACTAGGGTATCATCCGTATATAGTGCTATCTTATCTTCACCTGTAGATCTATGGAATCCCACAATATTTGTAGAAGAACGAATAGCCTCCGCCAATGGTTTGACGGCCAGAGCAAAAAGAAGCGGGGATAGAGGACATCCCTGCCTCATTCCTCTGGTCAATAAAAAAGGGGCCGATACACATCCATTCACCTGTACCCCTGCATTTCGGGAATTATATAAAAGTTGTATTCATTTTATAAATCTAGGACCAAACCCATATCGTTTTAAGCAATTCCACAAAAAGACCCACTCTATACTGTCAAATGCTTTAGCTGCGTCAAGTGACAGTATATTTCCTATGCTGTCTGTTGGGAGTTGTAAATTTAAAAATAACCGCTGGGTATTATTCGCTGTGGATCTATTAGGAATAAAGCCTGATTGATCACAGTTGATTAATTTTGTAATGCATTTTGTTAATCTAGTCGCCAATACCTTTGCCAGCAACTTGATGTCTGACGTTAACAAAGATATTTTGGATGGTATGAATCAGGATTGCTTGGACCCTTACCGGGTTTCGATAAGATAATAATTACTGCTTCAGTCATAGAGGGGGGTAATGAACCCACCTCCATGGCATAATTAAAGACATCCATCAATTCAGGTAGCAATACATCCCCATATTTTTTATGTATTTCCTCTGGAAGACCATCTGGTCCTGGTGCTTTATTATTAGGTAAATTAGATGCTGCAGTTCTTAGCTCCTCCAATGTTAGTGGGCCCTCCAGTGCCACTCTTTCATCATTTGAAATACTTGGTAAATCAATAGTATCAAAGAATCTATTCAGGGAATCTTCCGGGTAAGATATCCTACTCTTATATAGGGACTGATAAAATTCCCTGAATACCTCCAATATTTGGGGTAGTATCAATCCTCTTATTTGAAGATGATTGTATTTCAA
The DNA here is from genome assembly GCA_037952925.1 of Lithobates clamitans. Taxonomy (NCBI): domain Eukaryota; kingdom Metazoa; phylum Chordata; class Amphibia; order Anura; family Ranidae; genus Lithobates; species Lithobates clamitans. Next base: position 15,859,711 of record JBBGZY010000135.1, on the reverse strand, counting down.
TTATATAAGATGCAGGCCGCTGAGCCCTTACAATAGTTGCTAGTAGGTGTTCTGTCCCCCCTCCCTCTTCAAAATATGGTTGTTGTAGGAAGTTTATTTTCTTCCTTCTTCTTAGCCACTGCTGCATAATGCAGTTGGTTATGATGCCATTCTTTTTTAGTATCTTCATTTGACGTCGGCTCTCAGGATCGGGATAGCAGGTGCGTGCACAGAGGGGGTGCCGATGCTCGTGATTACCGCTGGCCACGAGCGATCGCGAGCACGAGAGACAGAACAGGGACGAGTGTGTGTAAACACACACTTCCCTGTTCTGAGAGGAGTGACAGATCCTGTGTTCCTAATAGCTAGGAACCACAATCCGTCACTTCCTTTAGTCAGTCCCCTTCAGTTAGAAACACGTAGCAGGGAACACAGTTAACCTCTTGATTGCCCCCTAGTGTTAACCCCTTCCCTGCCAGTGACATTTTCACAGTTATCAGTGCATTTTTATAGCACTGATCGCTGTATATGTAGAACAATACATATTGGCCTAAACTGAGAAAAAAATTAGCTTTTTTTTAAAAAAAAATATTATAGCAAAAAGTACAAAATATTGTGTTTTTTTCAAAATTGTTGCTTTTTTTTGTTTATAGCACAAAAAATAAAAACCGCAGGCGATCAAATACCACCAAAAGAAAGCTCTATTTGTGGGAAAAAAAGGACGTCAAATTGTTTGGGTGCAGCGTCGCACGACCGCGCAATTGTCAGTTAAAGCGACTCAGTGCTGAATGGCAAAAAATGGCCCGGTCATTCAGCAACCAAATCTTCCGGGACTGAAGTGGTTAATGTGTCCAAATGTAAAATCCAATCCATTAGATATAAGTATAGAAACTCCTCTGGAGTAGGGATGAGCCGAACACCCCCCCCCCGGTTCGGTTCCCACCAGAACCTGCGAATGGACCGAAAATTCGCACGAACGTTAGAACCCCATTGAAGTCTATGGGACTCGAACGTTCTAAATCAAAAGTGCTAATTTTAAAGGCTAATTTGCATGGTATTGTCCTAAAAAGGGGTTGGGGACCCGGGTCCTGCCCCAGGGGACATGTATCAATGCAAAAAAAAAGTTTTAAAAACTTCTGTTTTTTTCGGGAGCAGTGATTTTAATGATGCTTAAAGTTAAAAAAAAAGGTTAAATATTACTTTAAATATCGTACCTGGGGGGTGTCTATAGTATGTCTGTAAAGTGGCGCGTGTTTCCGGTGCTTAGAACAGTCCCTGCACAAAATTACATTTTTAAAGTAATAAAAGTCATTTAAAACTGCTTACGGCTTTAATGTAATGTCCGATCCCAGTAATTAGGATAAAAATCAGTGAGACAAACGGCATGGGTACCCCCCCCAGTCCATTACCAGGCCCTTTGGGTCTTGTATGGATATTAAGGGGAACCCCGCACCCAAATTAAAAAAAGGAAAGGCGTGGGGCCCCAGGCCCTCTGAACAGCAGTATACAGGCGGTGCATACAAAACAGGGACTGTAGGTTTGTTGTTAAGTAGAATCTGTTTGTTTTTTGACAATTTGGGGTTTTTAGTGAAACAAGGATTGGTGATAAAGCATCACTGGAGAGGAGACACGTTTTTCTCATATTAATTCTTACAGAAGAGAATTTCCCTTCCTAGGGGTAGATTACATCTCACTTCCTGTTGTCTCCTTCCGTTTGCAAGTAGGGGTTGTTTGTAAGTTGGATGTTTGAAAGTAGGGGCCTGCCCTATATACTCTGCATAAATTGCGGCCTTAGGTGTTGGTGTTGCCACAACACTGTAAGCCTTCACAGTTACTCTTGGTGGGCGCAGGAACGGGCTCTGCTGTGAAATATTAGATGAAGAATTGTAATTACGTGCCACTGTTGAACAGGGTCAGAAAAATTGGGCCTTTGGTGGTGGTGGTGCTGGTGCCACAACACTGTAAGTCCTCACAGTTACTCTTGGTGGGCTCAGAAACAAGCCCTGCTGTGAAATATTAGATCAAGAATTGTAATTACATGCACCTGTTTAACAGGGGCAGAAAAATTGGACCTTTGGTGGTGGTGGTGTTGCCACAACACTGGTATGCCCTGTACACACGGTCGGACATTGATCGAACATTCCAACAACAAAATCCTAGGATTTTTTCAGAGGGATGTTGGCTCAAACTTGTCTTGCATACACACAGTCACATAAAGTTGGCGGAAAATCCGATCATTCTGAACGCGGTGACATAAAACACGTACGTCGGGACTATAAATGGGGCAGTAGCCAATAGCTTTCATCTCTTAATTTATTCTGAGCATGCGTGGCACTTTGTGTGTCGGATTTGTGTACACACAATCGGAAATTCCGACAACGGATTTTGTTGTCGGAAAATTTTATAGCCTGCTCTCAAACTTTGTGTGTCCGAAAACCCGATGGAAAATGTGTGATGGAGCCTACACACGATCGGAATTTCCGACAACAAGGTCCTATCACACATTTTCCATCAGAAAATCCAACCATGTGTACGGGACATAAGTCCTCACACTTACTCTTGGTGGGAGCTGGAACGGGCCCTGCTGTGAAATATTAGATCAAGAATTATAATTACATGCACCTGTTGAACAGGGGCAGAAAAATTGGGCCTTTGGTGGTGGTGGTGCTGGTGCCACAACACTGTAAGTCCTCACAGTTACTCTTGGTGGGCGCAGAAACGGGCCCTGCTGTGAAATATTAGATCAAGAATTGTACTTACATGATCCTGTTGAACAGGGGCCTTAGGCACTGGTGCTGGTGCCACAACACTGCAACCCCTCACAGATACTCTAGTTGGAGCGCAGGAATGAGCCCTGCTGCAAAGTATTGCATCAAAAATTGTAATTACATGACCCTGTTAAACAGGGGCTGAAAAATTGGGCCTTAGGCACTGGTGCTGGTGCCACAACACTGCAACCCCTCACAGATTCTCTAGTTGGAGCGCAGGAACAAGCCCTGCTGCAAAGTATTGCATCAAAAATTGTAATTACACACCCCTGTTAAACAGGGGCAGAAAAATTAGGCCTTAGCCACTGGTGGCGGCGCCCAGAAGCAAGAATATTCTTACAAGCTATCAGCATGATCATTGAGGAGGAAGAGGATAGTCACTCAGCATCAGCATAGGCAGTCTTGAAGGGATCTGACATTTCAAAAAAAATTATTCGGTTACATCAGCATCAGGTGCTTGGTAGCTGGTGGTGATCCAAGACTGATTCATTTTTAGGAAGGTCAGTCGATCGACCGAGTCGGTGGACAGGCGCACCCTGTGATCGGTTATACCTCCAGCAGCACTGAATGTGCGTTCCGAAAGAATGCTGGATGCAGGACAGGCCAGTAGCTCAATTGCATACTATGCAAGCTCTGGCCAGTGATCCATCCTCAAGACCCAGTAACCCAGAGGATTTTCGGTGGGAAAGGTGTCCAAGTCAGATCTTGCCCCTAGGTATTCCTGCACCATGTAAAACAGACACTGGCAATGGTTGCTGGAACCGATCATACCTTGGGGACTAAAAAATTGTCTGAACGGCATCGGTCAGACGGCCACCTCTCCACCGCTCCTTCTTTGACTGACCAAAGCCTCAGCAACGCGTTGTCCAGGAACAGGAGTTTGTAACCTCCCAGTCTCTGGGAATGCGTTGCACAGACCTATCTGTAAGGCCTCCCGAAGATGTTTCATCCTCTGCTCCCTCTGCGATGGCAAGATAAGGTCTGCAACCTTACCCTTGTAATGTGGATCAAGGAGGGTTGCCAGCCAGTATTGATCTCTCTCCTTGATACCACGAATACAAGGATTCTTCCGCAGGCTTTGCAGGATCAGGGAGGCTATGCAGCGTAGGTTTGCTGAGGCATTCAGTCCAGAGTCCTCTGGGTCACTAAGGACGACATGATCCGCAGCCACCTCCTCCCAGCCACGTACAAGTCCATGGGTTTCTTGGGACTGTAAATGATCCCTTAAAGACTGCTGCTGATGCTATGTGCCAGGCTCCACCTCCATACTAACACAATCCTCCTCTTCCTCCTCCTCCTCCTCGTCCTCTTCCTGTGTGATCGGCGGGCATGCAGGAACACTGTCTGGATAAAGTGGGCCTTGAGAGCTAAGGAAGTCCTCCTCTTCCTGCCTCTGTTCTGCCTCAAGTGCCCTGTCCATTATTCCATGCAACGTGTGCTCCAACAGGTGGACAAGGGGGACAGTGTCACTGATGCATGCACTGTCACTGCTCACCATCCTCGTGGCCTCCTCAAATGGTGACAGGACAGTGCATGCATCCCTGATCATGGGCAACTGGCATGTGGAAAAAAAAACAAGCTCCCCTGACCCTGTCCTGGTGGCATAGTACTCATTGATGGCCCCCGCCCACCTGGTGGGCATGTCACAGATTAGGCGGTTCTTGGGCATGTTAAATTTCTTTTGGAGGTCAGCCAGCCGAGCACTGGCATTATATGACCTGCGGAAATGCACACAGACTTTCCTGGCCTACCTCAGGACATCCTGTAAGCCCGGGTACCTGCCCAAGAACCGCTGCACCACCAAGTTAAGGACGTAAGCCAAACAGAGCACATGGGTCAGTTGTCCCTGTTGGAGGGCGGAGAGGAGGTTGGTGCCATTGTCGCAAACCACCATGCCTGCCTTAAGCTGGCATGGCGTTAACCACCTCTGAGCCTGCCCCTGCAGAGCTGACAGAATCTCTGCCCCAGTGTGGCTCCTGTCCCCCAAGCACACCAGCTCAAGCACCGCATGGCATCTTTTGGCCTGCGTGCTTGCGTAGCCCCTTGAACGCCTACGGAGCACCGCTGGTTCCAAAGTCAAATCAGCACAGGAAGAGGCCATGGAGGAAGAAGAAGAGGAGGGGGTGGAGGAGAGAGGTGTGGCAGAATCACCACTAGTAGTATTTTGGAGGCGTGGTGGCAGAACAACCTCCAACACTACTGCACCTTGTCCTGCATCCTTCCCAGCTGCCAGAAGAGTCACCCAGTGTGCGGTGAAAGATAGGTAACATCCCTGTCCATGCCTGCTGGACCATGAGTCAGCGGTAATATGCATATTAGCGCTGACTGCCCTGTCCAGTGAGGCCAAGACATTGCCTTCCACATGCCGGTAGAGAGCCGGAATCGCCTTCCGTGAGAAAAAGTGGCGTTTGGGAACCTGCCACTGAGGAACCGCACATTCCACAAACTCACGGAAGGGGGCAGAGTCTACCAACTGAAAAGGCAGCAGTTGAAGTGCTAGCAATTTAGCCAAGCTAGCATTCAACTGCTGGGCATGTGGATGGCTGGGAGCGAACTTCTTTCGGGAGCTGGGGCAGGGAAATTTGCCTGGTACAATCTGACATCGGTGTACCGATAGCAGATTGCCCCCAGATTGCTGTGACACACCTAATTCCACACCTTCATTCCTCTCAGTGCAGGTCTCAGGGAGGACTGAAGGTATAGTGGGGTTGGAGATCCCAGCTGATGAGGAGCAAGGAGAGGTCCTCTTTGTTCTTTGGTGTGGGTCTTTTAGGTATGCTTGCCAACAAACTGCATGGCAGGTCAACATATGTCTGGTCAAGCATGTGGTGCCCAAGCGGGAGATATTTTGGCCACGAGAGATATGCTTGAGACATATGTTGCAAATATCAGCGGTGGGATCTGATGCACTCGTCTCAAAAAAGGCCCACACCAAAGAACTTTTGGAATAACGCGCAGAGACAGCAGCGCCCTGCACATGCGGTGCTCTGCGGTGTGATGCAGTCGGTGTGCTGCTTTTAAGCTGGCCCCTGGAGGGCATCCTGCCTCGTTGGTGATGTGCCTCCTCCTCCTCCTCTCTCCTATCAGGCACCCACGTGGAGTGAGTGACCTCATCATCCCCTCCCTCCTCATCACTGGAGCAAAGCTGGCAGTATGCTGCAGCTGGGGGAACATGACTGCCAGATTGCTGTCCTTCTTGGGCACCCCCTCTCTCTGGGCTTACATTACTGCCTTCCTCTAGCTGGATACCATCATCGGAGCCTTCAAAACGCTGGGCATCCTGGAGCATGTACCCAACACTGTGGTCAAACAGTTGGGGGGACTCCTCAGGAGGACATGGTGGGGCTAGGGAAGGAGTGACTGATGCCATTGAGCCAAGGGAAGAGGCCGCGTTTGCAGCTGCTTTGCCAGACAAAGTACCCTGAGCCTGGGTGAGAGAGGATGAGGAGGATGAGGACGGCTTGGTCATCCACTCTACCAAGTCTTCCGCATGTTGCGGCTCAACACGACCAGCTGCTGAAAAAAAGGACAAGCGTGTCCCACGGCCACGTGCTGATGAGGATGCACCGTTTGCACGACCAGCACTGTTGCCTCTAGACACAGAGCCTGCTTGCCCTCTTTTATTGGCTTGTGACTGTCTGCTTCTCCTTGTTGGCCTTCCAGACATACTAATGGCCTGCAGTGGGATGTAGCTGCACAAAGCTGGGATGCATATATATATACTGATACTGGAGCTATCAGAATCAACTGCCTGCCTGTAGTATTATTAGTATGAGAACACCAGCAATTGTCTTCAGGTAGCTTTAGGTACACACTGTGCAGAGGACGCAATACACTAACTGTAAATACTGTAACTGCCTGCCTGTGGTATTAATAGGAGCAGAACAACAGCAATTGTCTTCAGGTAGCTTTAGGTGCACACTGTACAGAGGACGCAGTACACTAACTGTAAATACTGTAGCTGCCTGCCTGTGGTAATAATAGGATCAGAAGAACACCACCAATTTTATTCAGGTAGCTTTAGGTGCACACTGTGCAAAGGACACAGTACACTAACTGTAAATACTGTAGCTGCCTGCCTGTGGTATTAATAGGAGCAGAACAACAGCAATTTTCTTCAGGTAGCTATAGGTGCAGACTGTGCAGAGGATGCAGTACACTAACTGTAAATACTGTAGCTGCCTGTCTGTGGTATTACTAGGATCAGAAGAACACCACCAATTTTATTCAGGTAGCTTTAGGTGCACACTGTGCAGAGGACACAGTACACTAACTGTAAATACTGTAGCTGCCTGCCTGTGGTATTAATAGGAGCAGAACAACAGCAATTTTCTTCAGGCAGCTTTAGGTCCACGTTGCGCAAAGGACACAGTACACTAACTGTAAATACTGTAGCTGCCTGCCTATGGTATTAATAGGATCAGAAGAACACCACCAATTTTATTCAGGTAGCTTTAGGTGCACACTGTGCAAAGGACACAGTACACTAACTGTAAATACTGTAGCTGCCTGCCTGTGGCATTAATAGGATCAGAAGAACACCACTAATTTTCTTCAGGTAGCTTTAGGTGCACACTGTGCAGGGGACGCACTACACTAAATTGTAAATACTGCAGCTGCCTGCGGTACTGTACTAATAGAATCAGAAGAACACCACTAATTTTCTTCAGGTAGCTTTAGGTGCACACTGTGCAGAGGATGCACTACACTAATTTGTAAATACTGCAGCTGCCTGCGGTACTGTACTAATAGGATCAGAAGAACACCACTAATTTTCTTCAAGTAGCTTTAGGTGCACACTGTGCAGAGGACACAGTACACTAACTGTAAATACTGTAGCTGCCTGCCTGTGGTATTAATAGGAGCAGAACAACAGCAATTGTCTCCAGGTAGCTTTAGGTGCACACTGTGCGGAAGATGCACTACACTAACTGTAAATGCTGTAGCTGCCTGCCTGTGGTATTAATAGGATCAGAAGAACACCACTAATTTTCTTCAGGTAGCTTTAGGTGCACACTGTGCAGAGGACACAGTGCACTAACTGTAAATACTGTAGCTGCCTGCCTGCGGTATTAATAGGAGCAGAACAACAGCAATTGTCTCCAGGTAGCTTTAGGTGCACACTATGCAGAGGACGCACTACACTAAATTGTAAATACTGCAGCTGCCTGCGGTACTGTACTATTAGGATCAGAAGAACACCACTAATTTTCTTCAAGTAGCTTTAGGTGCACACTGTGCAGAGGACACAGTACACTAACTGTAAATACTGTAGCTGCCTGCCCGTGGTATTAATAGGGCAGAACAACAGCAATTTTCTTCAGGTAGCTTTAGGTGCACACTGTGCAGAGGACGCACTACACTAACTGTAAATACTGTAGCTGCCTGCCTGTGGTATTAATAGGATCAGAAGAACATCACTAATTTTCTATAGGTATCTTTAGGTGCACACTGTGCAGAGGACACAGTGCACTAACTGTAAATACTGTAGCTGCCTGCCTGTGGTATTAATAGGAGCAGAACAACAGCAATTGTCTCCAGGTAGCTTTAGGTGCACACTGTGCAGAGGACGCACTACACTAACTGTAAATGCTGTAGCTGCCTGCCTGTGGTATTAATAGGATCAGAAGAACACCACTAAGTTTCTTCAGGTAGCTTTAGGTGCACACTGTGCAGAGGACACAGTACGCTAACTGTAAATACTGTAGCTTCCTGCCTGTGGTATTAAAAGGAGCAGAACAACAGCAATTGTCTCCAGGTAGCTTTAGGTGCACACTGTGCAGAGGACACACTACACTAAGTTGTAAATACTGCAGCTGCCTGCGGTACTGTACTAATAGGATCAGAAGAGCACCACTAATTTTCTTCAGGTAGCTTTAGGTGCACACTGTGCAAAGGACGCACTACACTAACTTGTAAATACTGCAGCTGCCTGCGGTACTGTACTAATAGGATCAGAAGAACACCACTAATTTTCTTCAGGTAGGTTTAGGTGCACACTGTGCAGAGGACGCACTACACTAACTTGTAAATACCACAGCTGCCTGTGGTAGTGTACTAATAGGATCAGAAGAGAACACCACTAATTTTCTTCAAGTAGCTTTAGGTGCACACCGTGCAGAGGACGCACTACACTAACTTGTATATACTTCAGCTGCCTGCGGTACTGTACTAATAGGATCAGAAGAACACTCATTTTCTTCAGGTAGCTTTAGGTGCACACTGTACAGAGGACGCACTACACTAACTGTATATACTGTAGCTAATAGGACTAATAGGATCAGAAGAACACCAGCAATTTTCTTCAGGTAGCTGTAAATACTGTAAAAACACCTGCCTGTCTGTCAGTAGTAGGAAGAGAATAACAGGAACGGATCTAGCTAAACTGAATACAGTGTATATATATATATATATACAACACCTAGGATGTATATATATACACAATACACTGTAAGTGCAGCTAACTGACTCGCCTGCCTACTCTATCAAATGACACTGTCTCTCTGTCTTTCTATCCCCCTCTCAATGCCGGAACACACTACACAGGGCCGCCGTGCAGGCGGCCTTATATAGTGTGGGGCTTGTACTAAACCCCCTGAGCCATGATTGTCCAAAGCCACCCTGGCTTTGGCCAATTACGGCTCTCTGTACAGACGGCGCTGTGATTGGCCAAACATGCGGGTCATAGTGCATGCTTGGCCAATTATCAGCCAGCAATGCACTGCGATGCTGCAGTGAATTATGGGCCGTGACGCGCCACTCGAATTTGGCGCGAACGGCCCATATCGTTTGGAATTCGGTGAACGACCGATCAGGCAATGTTCGAGTTGAACATGCGTTTGATTCGAACACAAAGCTCATCCGTACTAGATGTATATATAGAGTGATATTGGGTATTAAACTGATTCCTTTTTAAGTAATGCAAAATGTCAGAATTGAAATGAGTTTCCTGGAGACATATTATTGATGTTGAAAATCTCCCTAGTGAGGTAAACACTGCTTGCCGCTTAAAAGGGCTACCAAGACCCCTAACATTCCATTAGATTAGTACTTCACTCAAGGGAGCCTTGTCAAACTAATCTCAAATAAATTAGCCAAAAAAAATCAAACCTAATACGAAAAATTCAAAATGTTTTACTCCAACCCATGCCTCCCTACTTCCTTACTTCCCCCCCCCCCAATCCGCCATCCCCATCACCCAATCCCTCATACTGTAGGTCCCCCCTATGAAGGTGAGGGAAAAAGCATGGACAGGGGAGGAAAGAAATGGGGAGGTAAAAATATAATCGAATAGGTGCACATAAATCAACATACAGGACAAACATACACAGACAAGGACATGACTAACATAACAAAACAAGACCACCTACACACACATAGGGGCTATCTGATTGAGGGGGCCGCAAAAAAAAAAGATGGTCTCTCTGCCCTTTTCCCTTTACTCATATTCTTCCCAAAATTTCTTATTCATTCTCCTCCCCCCCTAAAAAAAAAAGTTTTCCTTTTGGGGAGTTTGTTTGACCGTTTATAATTGTCCAACCACTGAGCCGCTAATTCCGGGGATGCAAAAAGATGTGTAGTGCCCTGTGCCGTTACTTTGGGTTTAGTTAGAAAGAGTATAGAATAGGGAAAATCCATCTGCCTCAGTCGCCGCTTCAATTCCATGAATCCCTCCCTCTGACGCTTCACTGCTACTAAAAAATCAGGAAAAAAGCTTATCTTTGAATCATCCATCCGTATATCCGTGGGGGAGTGGATGCTGGGGGGGTTACACGTCGATCTTCCCTGGGGTCCGCTGCCAGGTCAGGCCGTCTCAGTGATCACTGTCCAGGAGCCTCCGGTACATCCCCTCTGGCTGCCGGCTCACATCATCTGTCGCTAGGTTCCGCAGCTCTCCCTGTGTCAGCGTTGCTGCCCCCAGTGGCTCCTTCTCTCCCTGCGCCCAGTGCACTCTGCCCAACCTATGCTGTCTGCCCTTAATCTCCCTGCACCCGGCCGGGTGGGAGATCGCTATGTTCATCATGTTGCTCCCCCAGCACTTCTGTCTCCTGACTGCCCAGGTCTACCTGCGCCCGGATGGGCGGGAGATGGCCACTCTGCACCAGCCACTCGCCCCTCCCAGCAGACTCATGTACATCCGCATCTTCCTGCGCCCAGCAGGGCGAGAGATGGTCTATCTGCGCCAGCCGCCCTCCCCTGTCTGTGGCCTCCGGCGTTTCCGCACCTCCCTGCGCCCGGCTGGGCGGGAGGTTCCCGCGGGATGCCTGCCGCCACAACCCAGCCTCGTCTTCTTGCGCCCGGCAGGACGGGAGACTACTACTCCAGTCCCGGAATGTCATCTGCTCCTGCTTCGGGTCATGGAGTCCACGTTTGCTCCTGTTACCGCTCAGCTGCTGTCCTTGGCCACCCGGGATCCTCAGGGTCGGTGGTCGGACTCCTCCCCCTGGACCTCTCCTTCAGTCATCACTCTCTTGCCTCGCCAGGTGCCATCGTTCCTCCAGGGGATGGACATCTCAGGCATCTGCCAGCTACCACGGTCGATCCTGCTCTGGAAGTTCCGCCTGGATCTGCTGCTGGTCGCCCTTCGTCAGCTCTGCCTCCGCGCATCAGTGAGTATGACTGTGATTTAATTTGGGGTAGGTCCAATGACGCTCCCGTATCAGGCCCACCAGACGACCGCATAGCGACGGTTGTCCAATCGGTCCTGTCCTGGATGGGGGTATTGGGTCCAGCGGTTAGTTCTGGTTCCACCTCCGGCGGTGCTTTGTGGGCGGTTTCACCTACTGGTGTGCATCTGATGGAGGAGGTTAACGGCAAGATCTGGCGTCGGAATTTATTGATTTTCTCTCGCTCGTCCCTCCTGATCCGGAGATAATCGACAAATCTCGTCGGGTTGACGTCTCAGCGCAGGGCGACAAATCAAAACAGCTTCCTCGGACGTTCTGGAATTGGCTTCAAGGGTTCTGCGCTTACGCGGGAGTGCTTTGTGAGCAGTTCCCGTAGTTGGCCGCATCTCTCTTTTGCTACTTAGATCTTATTTGGGGTGCCTATAAGGTTTACAGGGGCCAGTGTTGGTTTCATTACGACACGCAGTTTCGCCAAAAAATGGCAATCAGTTTCGTTTTGATTGCCAAGACGGTAGCCTCTGTTTGTTGCTTATGTGCCCCCACAGGCCTTCGTCCTTTCAGCCCTCGGCCGGCGCTCCCTCTGGAGCGTTGAATGCCCCAAAAAAGGGTATTTGCTGGCTGTTCAATTAGAGCCACTGCAAATGGTACACCGCGTGCCGCTTTAAGCATAAGTGCTCCAGTTGCGGGGGTGCTCACCCCACCAGCCGGTGCTTCCGGAGGGGAAAACAACCAGTCGCCTGGCCGGGAGCCAAGTCTGACCTTTCTAAACCAGAGGACGCCAGTGAACGTCTTAGAGATGCTTCCCTGGCTAGACCAGTACCCCCTTCATAGGGAGGCCTTGATCTTGAGAGACGGCCTGGACCGTGGTTTTTGGATACCCTTCACTCCTTCAGATGTGCCTACCATGGCGCCTAATTTGAAATCCGCTGTTGAATTTGAGTCCGTCGTGGCTGAGAAGCTTCAGAGGGAACTGGAGATGGGGTGTATGGCAGGCCCATTTGATTTTCCCCCTTACAACAACCTGAGGGTGTCCCCCCTCGGTGTGGTCCCCAAAAAGGCAGAGGGAAAATTTTGCCTGATTCACCACCTGTCCTACCCTTCTGGCTCCTCGGTCAATGACGGCATCGATAAGGAGGAATCCAGGGTCCACTACGCCTCTTTCGACAAGGCGCTTCATTTGATTAGGGCTGCCGGTCAGTCAGCTTTGTTGGCGAAGCGGACATTGAGTCCACCTTCCGCCTCCTCCTGATCCACCTGGAGTGTTTCCACCTCCTGGGCTGCTTCTTTCGGGAAAGCTACTTTTTTTGACATGTGCCTCCCCATGGGCTGTGCCATCTCGTGTTATTTCTTTGAGCTCTTCAGTAGCTTCCTGGCATGGGTAGTCACCCAGGAGGCTGGTTTTCAGTCCATACTACATTATTTAGACAATTTCCTCTTTGTAGGCCCAGCGGACAGTGGTCGGTGTCAGCATCTCCTCTCTGCTTTTCAGGACACCTGCGGATGGTTTGCCGCTCCACTGTCTATGGACAAAACCGAGGGCCCTGTGACGGTTTTGGCCTTTTTGGGCATAGAAATAAACACGGTGGCGATGGTTTTTCGGCTGCCCAGCGACAAGCTGGCCAGGCTCCTCTCCCTGGTCTGCTTGGCGAGAGGAGCTAGGAAACTGCAATTAAAACAACTGCAGTCTTCTTCCAAGGGAAGTGGTCTGCCGAGTGTTGGCCGGCCTCATGGGCCCGCATAGATTTGTTGCGCAATCTCACCCTGCTGGAGCTCTTACCGATCATTGTCGCTCTTGAGCTGTGGGGTGAACGGTTGCGCGACCACCAAGTAGTTTTCTGGTCCGACAACATGAGCGTGGTGCAGGTGGTTAACAAACAGTCAGCTAGTTCCCCTCCGGTCGTATCGCTTCTGCGTTTTTTGGTTTTAAAGTGCTTGCAGTTTAATATTTGTTTTAGAGCCAGGCATGTTCCCGGGACTGCTAACGATATCGCTGATGCTCTCTCCCGTCTACAGATCGATCGCTTTCGCTCCCTGGCCCCGTCGGCTTCCCTGGAGGGCCTCCCCTGTCCGGCCCACTTGTGGAACCTCGTTTCCGACGTCTGCTAGACCTTCTCCGGGCTTTGCTGTCTCCACGAACGTGGGCATCGTACCGTCGTGTGTGGGACAAATGGGTCCAAGTGTCAGGCGGTGAGTTTTCAATCTCTTCTCCATATGACAGATACATTGCTTTGTTTACCTAACTAGGCAATTTGCTGCAGAAAGGGGTTTTGGGTTCCACGGTTTCGTCTACCATGTCTGCATTGTCCTTTTGGTTCCAGCTCCTTGGGTGGGAAGATACCACGAAAGCATTTCCTGTCCGGCGGGTCCTTCGGGGTTGGAGACGTGCTACCCATTCTCCCGATTCTCGACGCCCGGTTTCTCTCCAGATTCTATCCAGCATCCTTTCTCTGTTGCCGTCCGTGTGCTCCTCTTCATTTGAGACCCTTCTTTTTCGAGTTGTCTTCTCCTGAGCGTTTTTCGGTGCCTTTCGCATTGGCGACCTGGTTTCTAAATCCACGTCCTCGGCGGGCGGTATCCTGACGGAGGATGTTTCCTTCTCCGAGCGCTGTGTGACGGTGTTGTTGCATACCTCGAAGACTGACAGCTTTGGCAAGGGTAGAAGAGTTGTTTTGTATCCTTGTGGTGACCCCTTTTGCCCTGTGTCGCTAGCCTCCCCCTTCTTGTCCGCGCGCCCCCTGTCCCCCGTCTTTTTCGTTCAGGCTGATTCCTCTTCCCTGAGCAGGTTTCAATTTTTATAGGTTTTCCGTTGTTGCCTCGAAATCATGGGCCTCTCTTCGCGTGATTTCGCTACCCACTCCTTTCGCATCGGTGCTGCCACCGCTGCTTCTGGTATGGGTTTCTCTGATACGGAACTCCAGCGTCTGGGTAGGTGGGAATCTTCTCGTTTTTCGCTGAACGTCCGGTGGGAATGATGTTGGTTATACACGTTCCGTGGATTTAATTTCCGCTATCAAGCGAGACATCGCTTAGTGTTATGCAGTTTTTACCAACTTGATTCTCATTTGGTCTGAAATTGTGCCTCGATTGCTATGGGCTCGGGAGATACCTGGCCCACGCCTGGCACGCTTCCGTCGCAAAGTTAACACCCAGGGCTCCAAGTTTTTTCCTCAGATCGGGGGGTTTGTTATCCGGCATAAGGATTTGGAAGGTGCTAATGGTGATCTGCTGAGATCGGATGGCGTTCACCTTAGCGACATCGGTTTGGATATCTTTAACCCTGGCCTTCAGCACGGTGTGGAACAGGTGCTGGCTGCGGTGGGGTGCCTGTCAGTTATCCACTGACTGGCGGGTGGTGGTTTCTTGACCTTGCCAGCATAAAATGGCTGTAATGGGCTATGCCCTTGATGGAAATCGGAATTAGGCAGCTTGTCCAGCACTTATGGTAAGGACAGGCCCCCCTTCCTCCCTGTTGGAATTATGTGCTCACAGTACAACTATGACTGGCAGTAGTTTAAAAGTGTTCACATGTTATGTTTGGATTTAATAAAGCTGTGGCCTTGCCCTTTCCAACCTATTGGTTGTAAGTGAGGGGGCAAGGGGGAAGGTTTTGTCTATACATCCATGTTACAGTTAATTGGACCTGGGTCCATTGCGCCTCAGCAGTCATGAAGGCCTCTTGAGCCCCTTTAGGGAAAGAGAGCCTTGATTGATGGGGGCATGGCCAGGGGTGGGACAAGGTGGCTGAGTGGTCACCAAGGATTGGTTGTTAGGGGGGATGGGGCTGGGCCTGAGCTCAGAAAAAGTTATGCCCCAGGGAATTCTGGGTCTTTCGAGGAACGTGTTTGGAAGAGCTGCCCACCCTCCGCCCCATTTTTCGATGGTATGTCACAGCTTGCTGCAGTTTCTTGACCTTGCCAGCATAAAATGGCTGTGATGGGCTATGCCCTTGATGGAAATCGGAATTAGGTGGCCTGTCCAGCACTTATGGTAAGGACAGGCCCCCCTTCCTCCCTGTTGGAATTATGTGCTCACAGTACAACTGTGACTGGCAGTAGTTGAAAAGTGTTCACATGTTATGTTTGGATTTAATAAAGCTGTGGCCTTGCCCTTTCCAACCTATTGGTTGTAAGTGTGTTTATTTAACGGAGTGAGGGGACAAGGGGGAAGGTTTTGTCTATACATCCATGTTACAGTTAATTGGACCTGGGCCCATTGCGCCTCAGCAGTCAAGGAAGTCCACGCTGTCCCCGCTGTAGGAAGCATCCATCTTCACCCCTCTTCCTTCCGGTGCTGCGGACTCTGGCTCTGTTACTGACTGAAGTTGCGTGACATCACTCCCACTCATGCACGTTGGAGCCAACGGTCACGGCACGGGCACTATAGAAGTGACACGTTCGTGCCCTTTCTTCAGTACGCATGTGCCAATGACGCCGGTGCAAGCGTATATGGTAAATATCTTCTAAACCGTACAAGTTTAGAAGATATTTCCAGTACCTACAGGTAAGCCTTATTATAGGCTTACCTGTAGGAAAATGTGGTCTGTAAGGGTTTACAATCACTTTAAACCCCCTTCCTAACCAGATCAATTTTCAGCTTTAAGTGCTGTCACATTTTGAATGACAATTACTCGGTCATGCAACACTGTACCCATATGAATTTTTTGTTCTTTTTTTTCGTATAAATAGAGCTGTCTTTTGGTGGTATTTAATCACCACTGGGTTTTTAATTTTTTGCGCTATAAATAAAAAAAACTGAAAATTTTGTAAAAAAAGAAAAATGCATTTTTCTTTGTTTCTGTTATACAATTTTGCAAGTTAGTAATTTTCTTCATACATTGTGGCCAAAATGTATACTGCTACATATCTTTGGTAAAAAATTACCCAAATTATTGTATATTATTTGGTCTTTGTGGAAGCTATAGAGTCTACAAGCTATGGTGCCAATCACTGAATACTGACGGCCTATCTCATTTCTTGAGACACTAACACAAGCATATCCCCCAAATCCCCCACCACGTGTGAGACTTTTCCACAGCCTGGCCACATACAGAGGCCCAACATACAGGGAGCACCATCAGGCATTCTAGGAACATAAATCACAGCCACACATATCATTTCATGACATCTATCACACTTTTGAAGGCCCTGGAGCACCAGGACAATGAAAACGCCCAAAAAATGACCCAATTTTGAAAAGAAAACACCCCAAAGTATATTCTATGAGGCATTATGAGTCTTTTGAAGATGTCATTTTTTTCCACAAGTTTTTGGAAAATGTGTAAAGAAAATAAAAACGCATTTTTCTTCCCCTTTTTTACACATTTTTACAGCACTGATAGGCACTGATGAGGATCCACTGATAGAGTGACACTGATGAGCACTTACTGATGGGCACTGTATTGGCACTAATAGGAGCTTTAGTGGCACTCATGGGGCACTGTAGCGCACAGATGTGGCACTCATGGTCCACAGATGTGGCATTGCTGGGCACTGACATGGCACAGATGTGCACTGATGGGGCACTGTAAAGCACTGATGGGGCACAGATAGCGCACTGCTGGGCACAGATGTGGCACTGCTGGGTACTGATGTGGCACTGCTGGGGCACAGATGCGCACTGATAGGGCACTGTAGAGCACTGATGGGGCACAGATGTGGCACTGCTGGGTACTGATGTGGCAATGCTGGAGAACAGATGCACACTGATGGGGCACTGTAGAGCACTGCTGTGGCACAGATGTACATTGATGGAGCACTGCTGGGGCACAGATGTGCACAGATGTTGCACTGCTGGGGCACAGACGTGGCACTGCTGGGGCACAGATGGACACTGCTGGGCACTTGGAATAAGTTAAAAAAACCTCAAGCAGCCTCTCTCTCCTCTGCTCACGCGATTGGTGTGATATATGAGAGAACCGGACATGACGTTGGTTTATTGACAGTGATTGCTCCGTCATTGGACTGGACGAACACGTGGTAAAGGGCTGCTGGGATTGGCCATTTACCCCGATCCGTGCCGCGTTGGGTCCCGAGAACCCGACGAGCATGAACACTCCTGTGTGCGTGCCCCCGGGGGGGGGGGCGCGCTGGGAGCGCGAATCTGGGAGGACGTTTTTGTATGCCCTCCCAGAACTATTCAGTTATGTCGAATCGGCAGTCATTCGGCTATGGCCCGGTCAGCAAGTGGTTAAAGCGGAGCTTTACCCAAAAGGAGAAGTTCCGCTTCAAGGCCACCCCCTCCTCTTTCACTAATGACACTTTTTTGGGGGGGTAGGGAGCAAATATCTGTTCTCCTCTCCCCCTACCTCCCCACAGTCTTCTGGGTCCTGCGGACTGCAGGACCATTCACAATTCTCAGTGAGGCTCGAGCATGCGCGGGGGGCACCCAACTGTGAAGCCACAAGCTGTCACAGCCGGGTGCCCACAGTTAAGATGGTGGGGACCGAGTACGGGTGGAGAAAGGGGCTCGGGTGAGCACAGCGTTGGATCCTGGAACAGGTAGGTGTAAGAGTTTATTAAAAGTCAGCACCTACATTTTTTGTATTATTACCCAAATGACTGGATGTCCTCTTTAATAATGTCTTGCTGAATGAACTCCAACATTAAACCATACCTCCCAACCGTCCCGGATTGCCCGTGAAAGTCATGCTTTTGGAAATCTGTCCCCTGTCCCGGGCACCTTTATTCCAGGTCAATACAATATCCCAGAATTGCTCCCTGGGCCGATCTGATGCCCCCTAAAAATGCTGCCGCGTCGCCGCTGTCCCTCACTGCCTGGCAGTGTACTCCTGGGCGAGACCCGCTTTATTTTTCACCACCAGGCGCTGCCTGGCTCACTGCCCAAACTGGTTGTTAGACGTGGCCCGACTGGCGTCTAGCAACCAGTGATTTCATGACGAGGAGGAGAGCGGGGCCCCAGCATTCAGAGCGAGCTGGAGGAGGATACCTAGGACAGCCGCCTCCGCCCCAACTCCACCCCTGGGTCATGCCTGAAGACTGTTCCTGTCGCTGGAAGAGAGAAATGCTCCCTGCAGTGCCCCGAGGACGCTCATGATCACTCTACCCCATCAAGTCATGCTTCTCATCATACTGCCCTCCACTATCCCCCTCCCATCATACTGCACCCCCTCCCATTATACTGCCCTCCACTACACCCCCTCCCATCATACTGCCCTCCACTACCCCCTCCCATCATACTGCCCTCCACTACCCCCTCCCATCATACTGCCCTCCACTACCACCCCTCCCATCATACTGCCCTCCACTATCCATCTCCCATCATACTGCCCTCACTGCCTCCCCTCCCATTATACTGCCCTACACCCCATCATACTGCCCACTGTCACCCCTCCCATCATACTGCCCTCCACTACCCCTCTTCCCATCATACTGCCCTCCACCCCATCATACTGCCCTCCACTGCCACCCCTCCTATCATCCTGCCCTCCACTGCCACCCCTCCCATCATCCTGCCCTCCACTGCCACCCCTCCCATCATCCTGCCCTCCACTGCCACCCCTCCCATCATACTGCCCTCCACTATCCCCCTCCCATCATACTGCCCTCCACTATCCCGCTCCTATCATACTGCCCTCCACTACCCCCTCCCACCATACTGCCATCCACTACCACCCTCCCATTAAACTGCCCTACACTACCCTCCTACCATCATACTGCCCTCCACTACTCCCTCCCATCATACTGCCCTCCACTACCCCCTCCCATCATGCTGCCTTCCACTTTCCCCCTCCCATCATACTGCCCTCACTGCCTCCCCTCCCATTATATTGCCCTCCATCCCATCATACTGCCCACTGCCACCCTTCCCATCATACTGCCCTCCACTACCCCTCTTCCCATCATACTGCCCTCCACTACCCCTCCCATCATTCTACCCTCCATTACTCCCTCTCATCATACTGCCCTCCACTATCCCCCTCTCCCCCTCTCCCCCTCCCATCATACTGCCCTCCACTACCCCCTCCCATCATACTGCCCTCCACTACCCCCTCCCACCATACTGCCATCCACTACCACACCTCCCATCATACTGCCCCCCACTACTACCCCTCCCATCGTACTGCCCTCTACTACCTCTCCCATCATACTGCCCTCCACTGCCACCCCCCATCATACTGCCCTCCACCCCATCATACTGCCCTCCTCTGCCACCCCTCCCATCATACTGCCCTCCACTGCCACCCCCTCCCATCATACTGCCCTCCACCTCAACATACTGCTCTCCACTGCCACCCCTCCCATCATACTGCCCTCCACCCCATCATACTGCCCTCCACTGCCACCCCTCCCATCATACTGCTCTCCACTACTCAGCCTCCCATCATACTGCCCTCCACTATCCCCCTACCACCCTACTGCCCTCAACTACCACCCCTCCCATCATACTACCCTCCACTACCCCCTCCCATCATACTGCCCTCCACTACTCCCCCTCCCATCATACTGCCCTCCACTACCCCCCTCCCATCATACTGCCCTCCACTACCACCCCTCCCATCATACTGCCCTTCACTACCCCCCTCCCATCATACTGCCCTCCAATACCCCCTCCCATCATACTGCCCTCCACTACCCCCTCTCTCATCATACTGCCCTCCACTACCCCCTTCCATCATACTGCCCTCACTACCTCCCCTCCCATTATACTGCCCTCCACTCCATCATACTGCCCACTGCCACCCCTCCCATCATACTGCCCTCCACTGCCACCCCCCATCATACTGCCCTCCACCCCATCATACTGCCCTCCTCTGCCACCCCTCCCATCATACTGCCCTCCACTGCCACCCCCTCCCATCATACTGCCCTCCACCCCAACATACCGCTCTCCACTGCCACCCCTCCCATCATACCGCCCTCCACCCCATCATACTGCCCTCCACTGCCACCCCTCCCATCATACTGCTCTCCACTGCCACCCCTCCCATCATACTGCCCTTCACTATCCCCCTCCCATCATACTGCCCTTCACTATCCCCCTCCCATCATACTGCCCTCCACTACCCCCTCCCATCATACTGCCCTCCACTATCCCCCTCCCACCTTACTGCCATCCACTACCACCCCTCCCATCATACTGCCCTCCACTGCCACCCCTCCTATCATACTGCCCTCCACTACCCCCTCCCATCATACTGCCCTCCACTACCCCCTCCCATCATACTGCCCTCCACTACCCCCCTCCCACCATACTGCCATCCACTACCACCCCTCCCATCATACTGCCCCCCACTACTACCCCTCCCATCATACTGCCCCCCACTACCTCTCCCATCATACTGCCCTCCACTACCCAGCCTCCCATCATACTGCCCTCCACTACTCGGCCTCCCACCATACTGCCCTCCACTACCCCCTACCATCCTACTGCCCTCGACTACCACCCCTCACATCATACTACCCTCCACTACCCCCTCCCATCATACTGCCCTCCACTACTCTCCCTCCCTTCATACTGCCCTCCACTACCCCCCTCCCATCATACTGCCCTCCACTACCACCCCTCCCATCATACTGCCCTCCACTACCACCACTCCCATCATACTGCCCTTCACTACCCCCCCTCCCATCATACTGCCCTCCAATACCCCCTCCCATCATACTGCCCTCCACTACCCCCTCTCTCATCATACTGCCCTCCACTACCCCCCTTCCATCATACTGCCCTCCACTACCACCCCTCCCATCATACTGCCCTCACTACCTCCCCTCCCATTATACTGCCCTCCACTCCATCATACTGCCCACTGCCACCCCTCCCATCATACTGCCCTCCACTGCCACCCCCCCATCATACTGCCCTTCACCCCATCATACTGCCCTCCTCTGCCACCCCTCCCATCATACTGCCCTCCACTGCCACCCCCTCCCATCATACTGCCCTCCACCCTAACATACTGCTCTCCACTGCCACCCCTCCCATCATACTGCCCTCCACCCCATCATACTGCCCTCCACTGCCACCCCTCCCGTCATACTGCTCTCCACTGCCACCCCTCCCATCATACTGCCCTCCACTATCCCCCTCCCATCATACTGCCCTCCACTATCCCCCTCCCACCATACTGCCATCCACTACCACCCCTCCCATCATACTGCCCTCCACTACCACCCCTCCTATCATACTGCCCTCCACTACCCCCTCCCATCATACTGCCCTCCACTACTACCCCTCCCATTACACTGCCCTCCACTACCCCCTCCCATCATACTGCCCTCCACTACTCCCTCCCATCATACTGCCCTCCACTACCCCCTCCCATCATACTGCCCTCCACTACCACCCCTCCCATCATACTGCCCTCCACTACCCCTACCATCATACTGCCCTCCACTACCACCCCTCCCAGCATACTGCCCTCCACAACCACCCCTCCCATTATACTGCCCTCCACTACCCCCCTCCCATCATTCTGCCCTCCACTACTCCCTACCATCATACTGCCCTCTACTACCCCCTCCCATCATACTGCCCCCCACTATCCCCCTCCCATCATACTGCCCTCACTGCCTCCCCTCCCATTATACTGCCCTCCACCCCATCATACTGCCCACTGCCACCCCTCCCATCATGCTGCCCTCCACTACCCCTCTTCCCATCATACTGCCCTCCACCCCATTATAATGCCCTCCACTGCCACCCCTCCCATCATACTGCCCTCCACTATCCCCCTCCCATCATACTGCCCTCCACTACCCCCCTCAAATCATACTGCTCTCCACTACCCCCTCCCACCATACTGCCATCCACTACCACCCCTCCCATCATACTGCCCTCCACTACCACCCCTCCCATCATACTGCCCTCCACTATCCCCCTCCCATCATACTGCCCTCCACTACCTGCCCTCCTATCATACTGCCCTCCACTACCCAGCCTCCCATCATACTGTCCTCCACTACTCAGCCTCCCATCATACTGCCCTCCACTACCCCCTACCATCCTACTGCCCTTGACTACCACCCCTCCTATCATACTGCCATCCACTACCATCTCCCATCATACTGCCCTCCACTACTCCCCCACCCATCATACTGCCCTCCACTACCCCCTCCCATCATACTGCCCTCCACTACCACCCCTCCCATCATTCTGCCCTCCACTATCCCCCTCCCATCATACTGCCCTCACTGCCTCCCCTCCCATTATACTGCCCTCCACCCCATCATACTGCCCACTGCCACCCCTCCCATCATGCTGCCCTCCACTACCCCTCTTCCCATCATACTGCCCTCCACCCCATTATAATGCCCTCCACTGCCACCCCTCCCATCATACTGCCCTCCACTATCCCCCTCCCATCATACTGCCCTCCACTACCCCCCTCAAATCATACTGCTCTCCGCTACCCCCTCCCACCATACTGCCATCCACTACCACCCCTCCCATCATACTGCCCTCCACTACCACCCCTCCCATCATACTGCCCTCCACTACCCCCTCCCATCATACTGCCCTCCACTACCTGCCCTCCTATTATACTGCCCTCCACTACCCAGCCTCCCATCATACTGTCCTCCACTACTCAGCCTCCCATCATACTGCCCTCCACTACCCCCTACCATCCTACTGCCCTTGACTACCACCCCTCCTATCATACTGACCTCCACTACCATCTCCCATCATACTGCCCTCCACTACTCCCCCACCCATCATACTGCCCTCCACTACCCCCTCCCATCATACTGCCCTCCACTACCACCCCTCCCATCATACTGCCCTCCACTACCACCCCTCCGATAATACTGCCCTTCACTACCCCCTCCCATCATACTGCCCTCCACTACCCCCCTTCCATCATACTGCCCTCCACTACCACCCCTCTCATTATACTGCCCTCACTGCCTCCCCTCCCATTATACTGTCCTCCACTCCATCGTACTGCCCACTGCCACCCCTCCCATCATATTGCCCTCCACTGCCACCCCCTCCCATCATACTGCCCTCCACTCCATCCTACTGCCCTCCACTGCCACCCCTCCCATCATACTGCCCTCCAACCCAACATACTGCTCTCCACTGCCACCCCTCCCATCATACTGCCCTCCACCCCATCATACTGCCCTCCTCTGCCACCCCTCCCATCATACTGCCCTCCACTGCCACCCCTCCCATCATACTGCCCTCCACTGCCACCCCCTCCCATCAAAAATTGTAAAAAAAAAACCTATAAAAATAAAACTGTAAAATAAAATATAATGGTAAAAAAACAAAAAAATAACAAAAATGTAAAACTACTGATCCCGTCCACTGCCCTACTGATTATGTCCACGTCTCTACTGACCATGTCTACTGCTTTACTGACCACGTCCACTGCCCTACTGACCCCGTCCACTGCCCTACTGACCATGTCCACTGCTCTACTGACCATGTCCACTGCCCTACTTACCACGTCCACTGCCCTACTGACCATGTCCACTGCCCTACTGATCATGTCCACTGCCCTACTGATCATGTCCACTACCCTACTGACAATATCCACTGCCCTACTGATCATGTCCACTGCTTTACTAACCATGTCCACTGCTCTACTTACCATCTCCACTGCTCTACTGACAATATCCACTGCCCTACTGACCACGTCCACTGCCCTGCTAACCACAGCCACTGCCCTACTGACCACGTCCACTGCCCTACTGATCCACTGCTGTACTGAATGATACCATTCACAGTCCACCCTGACACTACTGGAGGTACTACCAGCAAAGGTTGCACTAGTGACTGGGCCCTGGCCTTCTGCTACCATGGCGGGGCCCAAGACTGCAGGACTGCACAACATGTGAAAGGGATCCGCTCTGGGACCATAAAGGGTTGTGGGATCAGTGGGTGTGGGCTCTGGGCTCGGAGGGAATGGCCCAAGCCGGAGGTCAGGGGGCCCTTCATGGTTTGTTGCACCAGGGCCCTGAAGGTTCTAATTACACCTCTGCTGCACCCTGTATATAGCTCATCCCAGTACCCTGCACCCTGTATATAGCTCATCTCAGAACCCTGCACCCTGTATATAGCTCATCTCAGAACCCTGCACCCTGTATATAGCTCACCCCAGAACCCTGCACTCTGTACATAGCTTATCCCAGAACCCTGCACTCTGTACATAGCTCATCCCAGAACCCTGAACTCTGTACATAGCTCATCCCAGAACCCTGCACTCTGTACAAAGCTCATTCCAGAACCCTGCACTCTGTCCATAGCTCATCCCAGAACCCTGAACTCTGTACTTATCTCATTCCAGAACCCTGCATTGTGTACTTATCTCATCCCAGAACCGTGCACTCTGTACATAGCTCATTCCAGAACCCTGCACTCTGTACATAGCCCATCCCAGAACGCTGCACTCTGTACATAGCTCATCCCAGAACCCTGCACTCTGTACATAGCTCATCTCAGAACTCTGCACTCTGTACGCAGCTCATCCCAGAACCCTGCACTCTGTACGCAGCTCATCCCAGAACCCTGCACTCTGTACACAGCGCATCCCAGAACCCTGCACTCTGTACATAGCCAATCCCAGAAACCTGCACTCTGTATGCAGCTTATCCCAGAATCCTGCACTCTGTACATAGCTCATCGCAGAACCATGCACTGTGTACTTATCTTCTCCCAGAACCCTGCACTCTGTATATAGCTCATCCTAGAACCCTGCACTCTATACATAGCTCATCCCAGAACCCTGCACTCTGTATATAGCTCATCTCAGAACTCTGCACTCTGTACATAGCTCAACCCAGAACCCTGCACGCTGTATATAGCTCATCTCAGAACCCTGCACTCTGTACATAGCTTATCCCAGAACCCTGCACTCTGTACATAGCTCATCCCAGAACCCTGAACTCTGTACATAGCTCATCCCAGAACCCTGCACGCTGTACAAAGCTCATTCCAGAACCCTGCACTCTGTCCATAGCTCATCCCAGAACCCTGCACTCTGTACTTATCTCATTCCAGAACCCTGCATTGTGTACTTATCTCATCCCAGAACCGTGCACTCTGTACATAGCTCATTCCAGAACCCTGCACTCTGTACATAGCCCATCCCAGAACGCTGCACTCTGTACATAGCTCATCCCAGAACCCTGCACTCTGTACATAGCTCATCTCAGAACTCTGCACTCTGTACGCAGCTCATCCCAGAACCCTGCACTCTGTACGCAGCTCATCCCAGAACCCTGCACTCTGTACACAGCGCATCCCAGAACCCTGCACTCTGTACATAGCCAATCCCAGAAACCTGCACTCTGTATGCAGCTTATCCCAGAATCCTGCACTCTGTACATAGCTCATCGCAGAACCATGCACTGTGTACTTATCTTCTCCCAGAACCCTGCACTCTGTATATAGCTCATCCTAGAACCCTGCACTCTATACATAGCTCATCCCAGAACCCTGCACTCTGTATATAGCTCATCCCAGAACTCTGCACTCTGTACATAGCTCAACCCAGAACCCTGCACGCTGTATATAGCTCATCTCAGAACCCTGCACTCTGTACATAGCTCATCCCAGAACCCTGCACTCTGTATTTAGCTGATCCCAGAACCCTGCACTCTGTACATAGCTCATCTCAGAACTCTGCACTCTGTACGCTGCTCATCCCAGAACCCTGCACTCTGTACGCAGCTCATCCCAAAACCCTGCACTCTGTACACAGCTCATCCCAGAACCCTGCACTCTGTACATAGCCCATCCCAGAACCCTGCACTCTGTATGCAGCTAATCCCAGAACCCTGCACTCTGTACATAGCTCATTCCAGAACCCTGCACTGTGTACTTATCTTCTCCCAGAACCCTGCACTCTGTATATAGCTCATCCTAGAACCCTGCACTCTATACATAGCTCATCCCAGAACTCTGCACTCTGTACATAGCGCAACCCAGAACCCTGCACTCTGTATACAGCTCATCTCAGAACCCTGCACTCTGTACATAGCTCATCCCAGAACCCTGCACTCTGTATATAGCTCATCCCAGAGAACCCTGCAATCTGTACTTAGCTCATCCCAGAACCCTGCACTCTGTTTATTGCTCATCCCAGAACCCTGCACTCTGTTCATTGCTCATCCCAGAACCCTGCACTCTGTACACAGTTTATCCCAGAACCCTGCACTCTGTATATAGCTCATCCCAGAACCCTGCACTCTGTTCATAGCTCATCCCAGAACCCTGCACTCTGTTCGTAATGCACTCCAAACCCTGCATGCTTTTATCCTTTTTTTTAAATGAATGTGCTGGGGTTTGTATGTATCCATGAGACTCTTGCTTGTGGAACATTAAGAAAAGCACATTTTATAGGTACAAGAAAGCCCAAGTTTTGTTTAATGATGCTCTTAAGCTCCTCCCACTGTCAGAAGCTTGACCAAGCCCACATTAGCCATGGCATGCAAGGTTAATTCCTTCCTCAAGTGTCCCTCATTCTGAAGTTCAAAAGTTGGGAGGTGTGATTAAACATTTTTGGACTCTTTGCTCATTGGTCTAGCAATCTCTGTGGACTTTGTTTACATAGCTTCCAAATGAGGACCTGCCATTCAGAAAATTTTTTTACAAGATTTTTTACAAGCCATGCAACAAATGTGCAAGCATGAGCATTTTAAAATGGAAAATTACTTGTGGGCACCAGATCCATTATTATTTAAAATACTATATGAAAAAGTAGTTGGGAACTTTATAGCTCCAGCACTGATCATAGCAGTAAACTAATCTCAAAGCTTTTGACATAACCAACAGAGTATACTGTATGCGTGCATAGAAAAAGGTATATAAAAAGGCAGGCTTGGTTAGTGTAGTGTGGTCAGTGACAGGAAGTACTGGGTGGGTGACTAGAGAACCACTGGAGGAGAACCTTTAATATTCAGAGGGGAACTGCTGAAGACAGGTGTTGGTCTGAGCGGTGGTGGATTTGGAAGGATAATCAGCATTTCTGGGGAAACCCATATACAATAGTTGTGTGGGTTTTTTTTTTGCAAGGGGTTGCACACAGGTGTCAAAATGACGTACGGATACAGAAAATTACCTCATGTGAAATATCTTAATATTTAATTGTCTGAAGTTTAGAAGTTATTGATTAAGTGTGATAATGAGTGTAATGAGTGTTTGCAAAATAATCATTACAAATTTGCCAGAGTGTATTAAATGCTTATTGTTCTATTTTAGTCCTCTCTCTGTAATTATATGCCCCCCAACCCATGTCTTGGAAGCTGCTTGCAGCAGCCTATCTGCCAGTGCACACCTTGAAGAATTTTTTTTTGCAGTTTACAAATAATGAAGTGGGGTAGCACAATCAGAGATTTTGGGTTATTGCCACTTATCTCTATCCAAATTTATTGACCAACTTGAAAACCCTTAAAATATTTTATGGAAATGTTTTCATTCCAATGGCTTGCAATGATGTAACATTTTTCTGCCCACCTCTGCTTGATCCTGTTTTACTTTCTAACCAAATTATAAGATCTGTGATTTTCTGATCTCTAATGCCCCGTACACACGATCGGACATTCCGACAACAAAATCCATGGATTTTTTCCGACGGATGTTGGCTCAAATTTGTCTTGCATACACACGGGCACACAAATCCTGTCGGAATTCCAAACGTCAAGAACGCGGTACGATGAGCTGAGAAAAAGGAAGTTCAATAGCCAATGCGGCTCTTCTGCTTGATTCTAAGCATGTGTGGAACTGTGCGTCGGAATTGTGTACACACGATCGGAATTTACAACAACGGATTTTGTTGTCGGAAAATGTAAGATCAAGATCTCAAATTTTGTGTGATGGAAATTCTGATGGAAAATGTCCAATGGAGCCTACACTGGTCGGAATTTCCGACCACAAGCTCCCATCAAACATTTTCAGTCGACCATGTGTACGGGGCATAAGCTTGTAACAATCAGCCTTGAGCTTTTGCCATCTGCTGGCCATTACTTAGAACTGCAACCAAGTTCTTATAGGGGGCTAATAGGAAAGTATGACAGTTCTACTCATGGAGTGTAACTTTGGTGCAACTTTACACTCTCTGTCACTCAAGTCGCATAAAAGTTGCATCAAAGTAGTGCAGCCACCTTTATTTATCCAAAGTTGCATGTTAGGGCTTGGGTTAGGGGCTAGGGTTAGGGTTAAATGTTAGGGTTAGGGGTAGAGATAGGGTTAGAGCTGGAGCTAGGGTTAGAGTTAAAGCTAAAGGTTAGGCTTGGAGTTAGCGACAATCGTTAGGGTTAGCAGTAATTGGTAGAGTTAGCCCTAACAATTACTGCTAATCCTAACCCTTAACATGATACTTTGGACGCATTTGCACTTCTTTGATGAGACTTGATTGCCAGAGCGAGTAAAGTTGCAGCAAAGTCACGCTCCATGAACAGAACTGTCATACTTTCCTATTAGCCAAAAAACCCTGCAAAACGCATCAAAAAGCAACGCTTGCGTTTTTGGTGCTGGTCCATTGAAGTCTGCAGGCAAAACGCAATCTGCTGTGAGAGAAAAAGTCCTTGACCTTTTCCAAAAAATTCACTGGCTCAAAATGCACAGATGTGAACTAGATCCATAGAAAACTATGCTAAATGGACTGTAGTACATTTCAGCAAAACACAAAGCGCACTAAAAAACACATGATTAATCATACCCCTGACTCTAAAGCCTCGTACACACAATGCGAAATTCGGAAGGGGACAGGCTGCTGTCCGAAATTCTTACTGTTAGTACCCTCCTTTCGACAATTGTTTTCCAATTTTCGGACAACAAATGTTGGATGACAGGCTAGTAAATTTTTGGTGAACGACGGCTCCATGTCTGATTTTTGGGTGGTCAGTACACAAATCCGTCACACAAAAGTCAAAAGTACAAACACGCATGACCGGAACCAAGGAACGAGCCGGAAGCGGTCGGTCTTGTAAACTACCGTTCGTAATCTAGAATTAACATTCGTGACGTGGCAATTTATAAAATGTTCAAAAATTCTCATCTTTTTTAATGGGATAACAATGAAGCTGCTTTGCATGTAGTTATGCCAAACGTATTTTAAAAGGCATTTGTTTTGTACGATTTGAAAACTGCAAATCAACGCTCACAAAACTTCTACCTACTAACATGAAATTAGCAGAAGGGGCCCAAAGGGTGGTGCTTGAAAGATGAACTTCCTCTTTATACTTTCATAGTACATCACTATGTTTGTGTGAATTTGCGGATAGTTAGTATGACAAAATCCTGCACACGCCCTTTTGACAAAAATCAGACGCTCGGTCATCCAACAACCAGACCCTGGTGCAGGTGCATTTTTCTTTATTACGTATTTCCATTCGTTTGCCATTCAGAATGAATGTCTTAAAAGCATCACACTGCAACACACATATGTCCATTACTGCAACCTTCATCTTTCGATCGACTCCTGTACAACCAGCCTGTTGTAAAATTTTCGCTCGATCAGTGCCGTCGGCTATAGCGTTGGTGATGAGTGTATTCTGACGGCAGGGAATCCATCCTGCTGTAATAATTCAAAATCTCTCCACGGGAGGGATTCACCGATCCACCTCGAATATGTGGATGGGAGAATCATTTAATTTTCTTTCGCTCAACCCACTGGTTGAACGAAAGAAAATGAATCATGTATCATGCCTTGGGCAGGCTATATATTTACTGTAGAAGCCTTCACTTACCAGAAGCCTCCACATGTAGTAATGTCATCCTAGTCATCACAATGGCACCTTCACACTGCAGC
Organism: Lithobates clamitans; assembly: GCA_037952925.1. Classification (NCBI taxonomy): domain Eukaryota; kingdom Metazoa; phylum Chordata; class Amphibia; order Anura; family Ranidae; genus Lithobates; species Lithobates clamitans. Next base: position 15,829,619 of record JBBGZY010000135.1, on the reverse strand, counting down.
CACAAAATACATTTCTTAGTAACAAAGTAAATCTCCTTTTACTTAAGCATCATCCTAATAACTGTTGTCAGCCTAGTGCTGGTAATATCATTAAAGTATTAATTTCTGATTTATCACTTCAAATGTATATCATTTTATGAAAAATTATCAACCACTAAAATTTCCCTTTACACGCTTCGATGGTGTTAGGTGTGGTTTATCACTCAACCATTACCCTCACACACAGGTAAATGTAATACCAAAGGTCACACCAAAGGATTCTACCTGTGCTATAATTGAAAGATGCAAATTTGGTTGTTAAAGTGCATGAAATGAATTTGTATTGTGGGTGGTATTGGCACGAGTGGGGGCAATGTTACATAACAAGAAGGGAAAGTGAAATCAGGAAGCAGATAAGCGTGTGGGAGAGATTGATGTCCTTGATGCGTGAGTATAATCAGATCTTCTTAAATGCAGTGATTTCTAATTTTTACATACGCAGCACACCAAGAGGAAGTAGATGAAATGTTTCGAAAGGTGTTTTCTAGTTCCTTCTGTTCTAGAAGTGTTTCTTCCACTGTTACACCCAGATGGCTTGATAAGTACCAGATGTCCTTCCTGGTTAGCATCTGTTTGCCTAAACTTCCTTTGCAGCTATAACTACTTAAAGACAATAATCATGTAATGAAAGGCAAGGAATTAACTTTGAGAGAAAAAAAAATCACAATGGCTTTTATGGCTTTACCTAAAGCTGGTTCTAAACTTTTTGAGATTTGTTATTAAGTAAATTAAAATCATTTTTTTTTGCTGGAAAATTACTTAGAACCCCCAAACATTATATATATTTTTTTCAGACACCCTAGAGAATAAAATGACGGTCATTTCAATACTTTATGTAACACCGTATTTGTGCAGCTGTCTTACAAGAGTGATTATTTTGGAAAAAATACACTTTTTTAAATTAAAAAATAAGACAACAGTAGTTAGCCCAATTTTTTTCTATATGGAGAAAGATAATGTTGCGTTGAGTAAATTGATATGAAACACGTCATGCTTCAAAATTGCGCCCAGTTGTGGAATGGCGACAAACTTTGGCACTTAAAAACAGGTTACCAGTTTTGAGTTACAGAGGGAGTCTGTGCTATAATTTTTGCTATCGCTCTAACGATCGCGGTGATACCTCACGTATGGTTTGAACACCGTTTTCATATACGGGCGCGACTTATGTATGCATTCGCTTCTGCGTGCGAGCTCGGCGGGACGGTACGCTTTGAAAAAAAAAATTTTCTTATTTATTTTACTTTTTATTTTTACACTGCCCTTTTTAAAAAAAAAATTGGGTCACATTTTTTTCATGTTTTTTGTAAACATCCCTTGTAATAGAAAAAAAAAGCATGACAGGAACTCTTTAATGTGAGATCTGGGGTCAAAAAGACCTCAGATCTCACATTTACACTTAAATGCAATAAAAAAATAAATATATAAATGTTTTTTTTTTTTTTAAATAAATAAAAATGTCCCCTTTAGGACCATTGGGAGGAAGTGAGGTTTGATGTTGCTTCCGTCATCCAATGTTATGGAGCAGAGTGGGGACCATCTTCCCCTCACTCGGCTCCATGCTACTGAGGGACAGCATTGGATCGTCTCTGCTGCCAAGTGGCGAAGACGACCGAAGCGCGGTGGGAGGGGCACATCTCCCTCTGCCGATAAAAGTGATCTCGCTGCAGAGACCACTTTTATCCTAAGGAGGACCGCCCGCTGCTGCAGAAAATAGCGGGGTATGGCAGCTGTCTGCTACCATAATCCCAGTTTTCAACGTCAAAGTACCGACGTACAGCTACGGCAGTTTACAGTAAATGCATTAAGGTAAAAAAAAACCACTAACTCCCCCCCCCAATATCTCTAAACACTTTAAAACAAAGACTAGAGGATAACCAGCCTTGTGCATTACCCAAGTGGTATCTTTAATAATAGATAAAAAGAAGTATACTCACAAACAAATTCATGATAAAAGCATATTAGGGTCCATAGTAGACAAAAAGCAACCAGGTCACCAAGACTGTTCCCAGCAAGGCAGATGACCTTCCAGATGGCTGACGCCTTTCAAGGGGAGAGCCCCTCCTCCTCAGACACTCTCTTCTTTGTTTTACAGTGTTTCCATTGGGTTTTTTCCCCCCAACCCTTAGAGGACCTCAAAGCCAGTGCTTTTATTGGAACTACAAAGGACCTGTGATACATCTACCACCTTGAGCGCAGGCAGCTGTCCCAACAGTAGCACCAATCTCTTCACTTCCTGGATGCACAGGAAACTCTAAGAGCAGTGGAAGCCATAGGCTCTTGCTGCTGTCAATCAAGCTCCTATGAGGAGGCAGTGGGGTTGTGGCTTGTTGGTACTGTGTGTGTCTATGAATGCACACAGCCTGGCCTGCGCGTGCACAGTGCCCCCTTAGCACCTGGCTTACTGAAGGGGCACTCATAAGAAGAGGGAGTAGACAGCGCTGGCATTCCCCCACTTCCAGAATGCGCTGATCAGTAATGCAGCCAACTGGCTTCAAGTGCTGATCGTATGACAATTTTCCAGGAGGACCGTTCATGAGAAGTCAATTAACAGAACCTCTGAACCAGATGAATTTTGATCCATGTATGTACAGGGTGGATGATGAAATCTTGAGTTAGCTAGAGTTTAATGGCTGGGCTAGGCTTTTAGAAATTATTACAGTCATTACAGTTACTCTCATTTTAATGTGTAGCACTTAATCAGGAATGAGTTTTGTGGGTGAGGCAAGTTGTAGCTCGACCACGTAACTTCCAGATTGAGACGGAATCTGTGAGATTTAATGCTGCAATTATGGTTTTTATTGCATAGTTACAAGGGTCCAGCCTGGACCAATGTAAGTATACATATTCAATAACTGTGAGACTGCTGTGGAAGCAGAAAATCACTGTAGTGGTGGCCGCAGTTTTACGGGTCTGTTGCCAAGCGGCTGCCCTTCTGCATAGTGAATGCAGGGGGTGGCTTGCTTGGCAGAAGTGGGTTGATGATATCACAATCTCCACCTTATCCAATCAGACAATACAACCCTCTGTGTAGGAGGGCAGCTACTCAGCACAGGACCTGAAGGAACGTGGCGATCACTGTAGTAGCACCGACTAGTGGAGTGATTCTCTACTTCCACAGCGGTCCCACTGGTATGCAAAATGTATATTTGCATTGGTTCAAGCTGGACCAATGTAACTATGCAATACAAATCATACCTAGAGTTCAGCTTTAAAGCCCAATTTTAAAAAAATCACCCTTGAAGTGCCCTCTTCCAACTTCCTTGTAAGGTGTGTATTCGCAAAGGAATTGGATTTTAAGACTGTTTTAAGACGATTAAGACAGTTCAAGACTGTGTTATACAGGTGAAGGGTCTATCTCTTAATCAAAGTTTCTTCGATCATCAGCTTGGCCTTGGGAAGGGAAAAAAGAAAACTTTTGTACTATAAGAAATCCCTATGAAGCCTGAGATTTGAGTAGGCTAGCATGTTCTGTGCTCTTTCAAGAGACTGATCGGGGTCTCATTTGAAGGAAAGGAGTTCAGTAATCTACCTAGAAGTCTGTTTTTCTAAATTGTCTAGCATGAACCATACTTTGTTTCACCCTCTGGGGCAGAACACTTGAGTCAGTAGACAACTGCACGAGAATGGCTGTTGCCAAAGATGTGTACTCTCAATGTCACGATCAGGGGTCAGGTTCGGAGACCAGTTGCTATAGCAGTGGGAAGCGCACACAGTAGGATAGGTACACAGGCAGGTCACCCTCGCAGATAACATGCGCTCACCTAAGGTGCGTAGTCTAAGTACTAATCGGTATTCACCAGAGCTCCTGATGTTGGAGATGGATTTTGCTGCGTATTAGCACCAGGTCGCAGTCCTTAGGATCGCCCCACCAGGAGGGGAGCAAGCCATAGTCCAGTAGCCAATAAAGCATGTAAGGGTCAAACAGAATTGTAGTCAGTAAACACGCCAAAAGGTTAGTAACGAGTAGTTGCAGGTTGGGATCAGGCAGAAGCATAGTTGAGGAACAAGACAAAGGTCAATAACAAGTGGCATAAAAATATGGACGGCAGCAGGGAAGACAAGAGCGAGATACTGGTTGAGAAAGTACAATAATCTGGCAAATAGGAAGTGCAAAGACATGGCTTAAATCAGGAAGTTTATGGGAGGAGCAAGAAGGTCAAAGTTCAAAAGTCAAGGTACAAGGCAGGGTTATCCAATAGATCAGAAAGGGTGCTGTCCAGCATCTCAGGAAACTCAGTGAGAAGAGTTACTGCCACACAGCAGAGGTCCTGGGTTCAAGTCCAAACCCTGACACTCCTACTCTCTACTCTATTTTCTTATGGGGGAACTGAACCAAAGTAATCCCAAGAAATGTCTGTCTTTTTCTCTTAACAAGGAAGCAATGAAACATCTACTGGATGTCAGCCATGGAAGCAACAGGGTCTCTGTAAAAATGGAGGAGCACTCCTAGACATTTGTTATGGAAGTCTGGACCAGTACACTGTTTAGGGAGTTGCCCTTGAATTTGGCACTGCCGAATACAGTCTGACGAAATTCATTTTGGAGCAAATCCTGCCACCTAGGACTCATTTGCAAACCTTTGTGAAGTGATTTCTGTGGTTGTCGCAGTAGTGTGCTTTTCCTCCCTAGTATTGTACTTTTCCCTCCTCCTTACCATTCTCCATGGCATTGTTAGTGTGTCTTAAAGTCCATGAGGTTGGCCCAGGATGTAAAGCTGTAATGAGATCTGAGCTGTCACATTCTGTGCATTTTACCCTGAACTTAAATCTTTAGGCAAGCAAGGTATTGACAAGCCACATTTGTTGCAGATGCTGTTTCCTTTCAAGAAAATTTTACAGTCCTCCATGGACTTTTTCCTGAATGGTCTGCATTTTAGGAGAAGATGCATGCAAAAACTGGTGCAAGGGGCATTCTCTACTAGGATTTTTGAACTTGCAGTCTGGGTAAGAGAGGCTAGCAGCTAGGAGATGTGAAGGAGCAGCACATGACAGTGTTCATTTTAAACCTTTTAAACTAGGATCATTTCGTGTCTTAACATTGCTAGTACACAAAGTCTACAATTATAGAACAGGGGAAAACAAAACATTGTACCATATTCTATATTTGAAGCCATGTGTGATCCACTGTGCTTGCAAGCTACAAGGGATCTTTTGTAAAACAGGATTGACGCCTGTGTGAAGGAATGCAAGTCCTTTTAGGTCCCCTTTAGCTCAAAATTCAATTAACAAGTCACCTAGTTCCCTGTCTCCTTTAGAAAGGCAACACAAATAACACAAATTCATCCTGTCCATGGGGTCAAGTGTATAGTCTTGATGAAAACATATCTTTAAAGAATAAACAAATTCTGTCCTATTTTGCCAGACCAAATGGCCCACTATGCTAGAGTTGTAGGCCAACTGGTTAGATATCATATGCCAAATTATAATTTAAACCACATAAATACAACAATATTTAATATAATCAATATATTTATTACATAAGTTAGCCAATAGCTGGACAATTTATCCATGTTCACAAAAAGGATTTGAAATTGGTAGGTTTATTAAGACTAGGATGAGTTGAGTAAATCCATTACATTTCTACCTGCAATATTTTGTAGCTCCGGTCACCACCCCTTGGATCTATATGTACATAAACTAAGACTTTAACATTTACACACACTAGATATATAGTTTTCGAAGATTGACACATGTCTTCGTATTGAAGAGCTCATATCCTCAGTTTCATAAGTATGTACACGGTCATAGATTCTACCCCAAAATTCTCTAGGGCTAAAATGTCAGTGGTTCTCTACCTCATTCCTCAAGTACCCCTAATGGGCCATGTTTTGGGAACTTCCCTTATGCCCTGTACACGCGATCGGACATTGATCGGACATTCCGACAACAAAATCCATGGATTTTTTCCGACGGATGTTGACTTAAACTTGTCTTGCATACACACGGTCACACAAAGTTGTTGGAAAATCCGATCGTTTTAAACGCGGTGACGTAAAAAACGTACGTCAGGACTATAAATGGGGCAGTAGCCAATAGCTTTCATTTCTTAATTTATTCTGAGCATGTGTGGCACTTTGTGTGTCGGATTTGTGTACACACAAACGGAATTTCCGACAATGGATTTTGTTGTCGGAAAATTTTATAGCAAGCTCTCAAACTTTGTGTGTCGGAAATTCCGATGGAAAAGGTGTGATGGAGCCCACACACTTTCGGAATTTCCGATAACAAGGTCCTATCACACATTTTCCATCGGAAAATCCGACCGTGTGTACGGGGCATTAGGCTGGGTTCACACAAATGTGAATTGAATGCGGGGAACCCGCATCCATTTCGCAATAGCAGGAGATTTTGACCCGCTCTCTATGGAGCCAGTTCCCATATCTCCGCAGCGGGTCTGGTGCGATTTGCACAAAAACACTGTGTGTCTTTTGGTCTGTTTCAGGTCCGAATTCAGCCAAAAATTCGGTTGAAATTGGACCTGAAACGGTGAACCAGGACGCACCGGACCCCTGCTGTGAGCCACATGCAGCTCATATGTGAACCCAGCCTTTGATAAAATAGCTCTTATTAATACCATGTCAATGATATTGATTTATAGCAGCTGTGCAAAGTAAAGGAAAATCTGAAAACATGGCTCGCTGGGGGTACTTGAGGACTGAGGTTGAGAACCACTGTAACACGTGATCCAGCACTTCTGGGTAAAGAGGCGCGCACGTGCTGGCTGTGCTGTGATTAGTCACAGCACAAGCCAATAAGCAGATGCTGGTCAATGATTGACCACTGGCAAACGCTGATCGATGAGGAGGAAGACAGGACAGAGTTCTGTCAATGTAAACAATACAGAGCTCTGTCCTGTCATCGGGAATGTGCCAGTTTGTGTCCCATCAGAGCAAGGAATAAAAACGGTCATGTCTCTCAATAAAAGCAGCTCCCATTACACACATAAACACTGGTTACGCACACATTTAACCCTTTGATCGCCCTAGATGTTAACCCCTTCAGGACAGTGTTATTAGTACAGTGACAGTGTATATTTTTAGCACTGATCACTGTATAAGTGTCACTGGTTCCCACAAAGTGTCAGATTGCCCACCATACTATCGCAGTCCCGCTATAAGTTGTTGATCACTGCCACTCCAGCTTATATACCATAGTTTGTAGACACTATAACTTTTGCGCAAACCAATCAATAAACGGTTATGTATGTAGCAGCATATTGGCCTACATTTATAAGAAAAAAATGATTTTTACTTTTTTTTTAATGGGATTTGTTTTATAGCAAAAAGTTAAAAAGATATGTTTTTTTTTCAAAATTATCTGTCTATTTTTTCATTTATAGCGCAAAATATAAAAAACCCATGGTGATCAAATACCACCAAAATAAAGCTCTATTCGTGTGAAAAAAAATGATATAAGTTTCATTTTGGTACAGTGTTGCATGACTGTCAATAATTGTCAGTTAATGTAAAGCAGTGACAAAAAGCAAAAAATGGCCTGGTCAGGAAGGGGGGTAAATCTTCTGGAGTTGAAGTGGATAAACATTTCTTTAGTGCCTCTGCTTTCTGTTGGAAATATACATAATCAAAGTAATTACGACTAATGCCGCGTACACACGAGCGGACTTTCTATCCTACTTGGTCCGGCACACTTTCCGACGGACTTTGTCCGCCAGGTGCGCCGGACTTTAAAACGAACGGACTTGCCCACACACGCCGGGACTTTCCGGCGGGCTAAGTCCGCCCGTCTTTCCGACGGACTTTCGCCGGAGTTCCGGCGGACTTTCAGAATGAACGGACTTGCCCACACACGGACAAGTCCGTTCATTGTGAACGTGACTCAGGTGCGACGGGACTAGAAAAGGATGTCAATCTTGCCGCTTTTATCGGCGAGATTGACACCTTGCGAGCCCCGTCGCGGGGCATACCAGGCCCTTAGGTCTGGTATGGATTATAAAGGGGAACCCCTACGCCGAAAAAACGGCGTGGGGCCCCCCTAAAATCCATACCAGACCCCGATCCGAGCACGCAGCCTGGCCGGTCAGGAAAGGGGGTGGGGACGAGCGAGCGCCCCCCCCCTCCTGAACCGTACCAGGCCGCATGCCCTCAACATGAGGGGGTGGGTGCTTTGGGGGAGGGGGGCGCCCTGCGCCCCCCCCCCCCCAAAGCACCTTGTCCCCATGTTGATGAGGACAAGGGCCTCTTCCCGACAACCCTGGCCGTTGGTTGTCGGGGTCTGAGGGCGCTTATCGGAATCTGGGAGCCCCCTTTAATAAGGGGGCCCCCAGATCCCGGCCCCCCACCCTATGTAAATGAGTATGGGGTACATGGTACCCCTACCCATTTACCTAGGAAAAAAGTGTAAGTAATAAAACACACTACACAGGTTTTTAAAATATTTTATTAAACAGCTCCGGGGGGGGGATCTTCCTCCGGCTTCGGGGGTCTTCTTCCGGCTTCGGGGGTCCCTCCGCTTCATCTTCTCCCGGCGTCCGGTTGGTTCTTCTCCGCTCTCCGGCTTCTTCTCCCGGTGTCGCAGGTCTTCGGCCGGCCCCCTCCGCTGTCTTCATGTAGCTCTATTGCAAGCGGAGGTCCGGACTTCTTGGCTTCTTGGCTTCTCTTCTCTTCTCTTCTCTTCCTCCAGATGTTGACACGACGCTCTCTCCGGCTGGACTGGTCTCTGAGGGCTGCGTTGTGACTTATATAGGCGGAGACCCCGCCCCCATATGATGTCACAGTCCCTGGGCATGCTGGGACTGTGACGTTTTAGGGGGCGTGGTCGACCACGCCCCCTAAAACGTCACAGTCCCAGCATGCCCAGGGACTGTGACATCATATGGGGGCGGGGTCTCCGCCTATATAAGTCACAACGCAGCCCTCAGAGACCAGTCCAGCCGGAGAGAGCGTCGTGTCAACATCTGGAGGAAGAGAAGAGAAGAGAAGAGAAGAGAAGCCAAGAAGCCAAGAAGCCAAGAAGTCCGGACCTCCGCTTGCAATAGAGCTACATGAAGACAGCGGAGGGGGCCGGCCGAAGACCTGCGACACCGGGAGAAGAAGCCGGAGAGCGGAGAAGAACCAACCGGACGCCGGGAGAAGATGAAGCGGAGGGACCCCCGAAGCCGGAAGAAGACCCCCGAAGCCGGAGGAAGATCCCCCCCCCCGGAGCTGTTTAATAAAATATTTTAAAAACCTGTGTAGTGTGTTTTATTACTTACACTTTTTTCCTAGGTAAATGGGTAGGGGTACCATGTACCCCATACTCATTTACATAGGGTGGGGGGCCGGGATCTGGGGGCCCCCTTATTAAAGGGGGCTCCCAGATTCCGATAAGCCCCCGCCCGCAGACCCCGACAACCAACGGCCAGGGTTGTCGGGAAGAGGCCCTTGTCCTCATCAACATGGGGACAAGGTGCTTTGGGGGGGGGGCGCAGGGCGCCCCCCTCCCCCAAAGCACCCACCCCCCCATGTTGAGGGCATGCGGCCTGGTACGGTTCAGGAGGGGGGGGGGCGCTCGCTCGTCCCCACCCCCTTTCCTGACCGGCCAGGCTGCGTGCTCGGATCGGGGTCTGGTATGGATTTTAGGGGGGCCCCACGCCGTTTTTTCGGCGTAGGGGTTCCCCTTTATAATCCATACCAGACCTAAGGGCCTGGTATGCCCCGCGCTCGCCGCAATAGGAAGATTTGTTTTTCCTATTGCAGCGAGCGCGAGATGCAATACCATCCCCTCGTGTCTTATTTGGTCTGTCGGACCAGCCTACACACGAGCGGGCTTTCCGTCGGACCAGCACACACACGGGCGGACTTTCCGCCCGAAACTGAGTCCGACGGAAAGATTTGAAACTTTCTTTAAATCTAGGTCCGGCGGGCTTTTGGGAAGAAGTCCGCCGGAAAAGTCCGCCGCCGCCCACACACGGGCGGATTGTCCGGCACACTCTGGTCCGCCGGACCAAGTATGCCGGAAAGTCCGACCGTGTGTACGCGGCATAATACATAGGTTTTGACTACACGGAATTGATGGGCAAGGGGTAATGGGTAGGAGCTGTTAACATGAAGCACTGTATTTTTAGCTGTTGTTTTTGAAAGTAGCCTACTTGCCAGACTTCCATCTCGATCCACATAATATAGACCTATCCATCAAGAAAATATGTCCTGAGTTGGTTGCAAGATATGGTAAATGATACATTTTAAGCAATGGAGTTTAATTGTTTAATGAAACTATTCAGGAATTCCTCATTTCCATCCCAGACGATGAAAATGTTGTTAAAGCATTTGTTAATCCCAAAAAAATGGATCCTGCTCCTTTAAAGTATGTTATATTACACAGTGCTTGTCCTGTGTCATTTGGCCTCCTGTAACACCTAAAAAACCTGACTGATCCTGACAGTTTCTCCCCACCCCTCTGTAAAGTGACCACTGTGTATCATGGCTGCTGAGACCAGACACCGTGGTCAGTTTACGTGCCTCTGTCATCAGCAGCATGCTATCTGCTCTCCTCTCTGCTCCTGTGTCCTCCTCCCCCCTCCCCTCTCTGTCTGTGTGTGAGCCGCCCCCCCCCCCCCCCCGCCCTCCTGCTGCTCTCATAACACTAACCTGTATACGCCATCAACACTGCCTCCTATTTCAGTGTCCCCCTCTGTGAATGATTTATAAATATAAATGCTGTAAATACCTAATTTAAGAGCCGAGATTGTGATCACATGACCAGCCAGTTCTCTCCTCCTCTCCTCCTCCTCCCCTCCAGACTGACATCAGCAGAGGAATCTCTGCCCCGCCCGCTGCATCTCTCAGAGGAGGAAAGGAGAAAGCTGGCCAGTCATGTGATCGCAATCTCAGCAGTGAAATTAGGTATTTGCAGCATTTATTTTTATAAATCACACACAGAGGGGAATATTACCATAGGAGACAATGCTGATGGTGTATACAGGTTAGAGTGGCTTAACAACCACTTTAATGTACCTGTGCCTTGAAAGTATTTGACACAGGTATATTGCAAGACCATTATCCAAACATGTACTGTACTCCCACCCCTCTAGGTATGAATTGGCATAGGATGGGGCACAACACGACAGTTTATGGGTAGTTAAAGGGAACTTCACTTAAAAGTGAAAGTTCCGTTCATCATCCTCCTTTTCAGCTGTTCAGGTTTGCGCAAATTGTTATTATTATTATACTGTAAAGCACTGCGTAAACTGTTGGCGCTATATAAATCCTGTATAATAATAATACAGGATTTATATAGCGCAGCACTTTACAATTTGAAAGCAGACAGTACAGTTACAATACAATTTAATACAGGAGGAATCAGAGGGCCCCGCTCATTAGAGCTTACAATCTAAATATACACATTTACACTTCTCCCCAGGTATTGGATGAACCCATTGTGTCACTTTTTCTGTACTCCTAGACTTAGGCAATAAAAAGGCATTACCGGGCAAAATGGCTCCCCTGCACAAAACCCCGTATGGGTACGGGGTTCCTTTAAGAGCTGCCAGAGGGAGCCATGGAAACCATTGACATAGAATGCATTAAGATAAAAAACCTTTTGCCTTTATAACTCCTAGTAAAAAAAGTCCTTGATTTGAGTGTGGATATCTGAATGATGCCTGTAGCTACAGGCATCATTCAGATATCATTCTTTCCAGCAGGCGATTCTGCGCACGATAAGAATGATCATAGTGGCAGTACCGCCATTTGATCATTCTTATAGGCGACGGGAGGGGACCCCCCCGCCGCCATCCGGTGCTTCTCCAGGCTCTCCCGTGGGCCCAGAGAAAGAATCGGCCATCGCCGGATGACGACGATGGAGATTTCTGGTGACCAGATGGTCATCTCTATGACCGTCGGAGGCCGGGGCGCGACGTTATGACGTCACACCCGGGATCCTGGATGTCAACAAAGACGCGATCACAGCTGTCAGCATGAAGATTGGTGAATTTTTTTTCACAATCTCATGCTTTCCATGCTGGAGGAAAGATGTGGGGTCTTATTGACCCCGCATCTCTCCATAAAGAGGACCTGTCACATAGATTCCTATTATAAGGGATGTTTACATTCCTTGTAATAGGAATAAAAGTGACCAAAAAAATAAAAATGTAAAAAAAAGTGTAAAAATTAAAAAAATTAAGTAAAATAAAAAATAAAATAATAAAAATTTTTTTTTTAAACGCCCCTGTCCCCAGTAGCTTGCGCTCAGAAGTGAATGCACTCGCAAGTCCCACCCACATATGTAAGCGCTGTTCAAACCACACATGTGAGGTATCGCTGCGTGCGTTAGAGCATGTGCAACAATTCTAGTACTAGACCTCCTCTGTAACGCTAAACTGGTAACCAGTAAAAATTTTCAAAGCGTCACCTATGCAGATTTTTAAGTACTAAAGTTTGGCGCTATTCCATGAGTGTGCACAATTTTAAAGCGTGACATGTTAGGTATCTGCTAAAAAAACATATATAATGTTTGGGGGTTCTGAGTAATTTTCTAGCAAAAAAATGATGATTTTTACATGTAGGAGAGAAGTGCCAGAATAGGCCGGTATTGAAGGGAATGAAAACAACAGTGACAATAATATTGATTGGTAAGTAGATATGTACGTGTGAAACAAAGAATAAAGGCTATTGAAGAAACCTCAAAGATACAAATCTGTCTGCTTTCAGGGGACTGGTTTAACCACTTCCCGCCCGGCCTATAGCAGAATGACGGCTGGGCGGTGGTTCAGTTATCCTGACATCATATGACATCCTGAAGGATAACAGCCACCACGCACCCATGGGGGGCGCACATCGCGGTGATCGGTGGTGCGGTGTGTCAGTCTGACACACCGCTACACTGATCTCGATAAAGAGCCTACGGCGGAGGCTCTTTACCACGTGATCAGCCGTGTCCAATCATGGCTGATCACAATGTAAACAGGAAGAGCCGTTGATCGACTTTTCTTCACTTGCGTCTGACAGACGCGAGTAGAGGAGAGCCGATCGGCTGCTCCCCTGACAGGCGGGGTCTGCGCTGATTGTTTATCGGATGCCCACACTGGACCACCAGGGAAGCCGCCAGGACCACCAGGGAAGCACCCATGTGAATGGCCAGGTACATCCCTCATGGCCATCCACATGTGAAAATTGATGCATAACATATGCCAATCAGTGCCAACAAATGGGCACTGACTGGCACCTCTGTGGCACAATAAAAAACAGTGATGCCCAGCAATGCCACCCATCATTGTGATCAGTGCCACCCATCAGTGTCCATCAGTGCCACCTATGAGTGCCCATTCGTGCCCATCAGTGCCACCCATAAGTACCCATCAGTGCCGCCTACGAGTGCCCATCAGTGCCACCTATGAGTGCCCATCAGTGCCGCACACCAGTGCCACCTATCAGTGCCCATCAGTGCCACCTATCAGTGCCCATCAGTGCTACCTCATCAGTGCCACCTCATTGGTGCCACCTCATTGGTGCCCATCAGTGCCGCCTTATCAGTGCCCATCAGTACAGCCATATCAGTGCCCATCAAGAAGAAAACGTACTTATTTACAAAATATTTTAACAGAAACAAAGAAAAACTTTTATTTTTCAAAATTTTTGGTCTTTTTTTATTTGTTGCGCAAAAAATAAAAATCTCAGAGGTGATCAAATACCACCAAAAGAAAGCTCTATTTGTGGGAACAAAATGATAAAAAATTAGTTTGGGTACAGTGTAGCATGACCGCGAAATTGTCAGTTCAATTTGCGTAAGCGCTAAAAGCTGAAAATTGGTATGGGTAGGAAGGTGTATAAGTGCCTGGTATTGAAGTGGTATTAAAGTGGTTAAGTAGGATGACCAGACATCCCCAGTGCCCGGATTGAGGAGACTGTCCCTGGAGGAGGTTTGTCCCCGGATTGCAGGGCCGATCCTTGGCGGGTGCTTGTGCGGGGGGGGCGGCGCCCAGGGTCAGCCCTACCATGGGTCCCGCTTGTCTGTCTCTGGGGGGGAGGGGGCAAGCGCCACGACCAGATTATACAGAGCGGTGATCTCCTGCTTACCCAGCTGAAGTTCCACCTCCTGGGCTGGCTCCTATGATAGGCAGCACACTGGTGACGTCTATTATAGGAGGCAGGACTTTGTCTGAGGACAGCGGCCACACGGAGTAAACAGGAGATCCCCGTTCTGTATAATCCATCTCCTCTCCTAGCTGGCTATGCACTGGTTTACAGGTAAGGCTGTGCTGCTCGGCAGTAAACAGGCTGGGCTGCTGGACAGTGAACAGGCTGGGCTGCTGGCAAGTGAACAGGCTGGGCTGCTGGGCAGTGGTGAGGCGGCATTGGATGGGCAGTGGTGAAGCGACATTGGATGGACACTGGTGAGGTGGCATTGGATGGGCAGTGGTGAGGCGGCATTGGATGGGCACTGGTGGGTATAATACACTCTTCACATGTGCTTTAAAATGCATGGTTTTCTCTTTTATGAACAAGAAAATAATGACGTCATGTGGTTGGGCTGGTATACTAATGCCATGGGGCTGGTATGAAATGATTTCCAGCAATAACATATATATCATTACATAAACACATATCACATACACTGCATATATCATTTGAGGAAAATAACCTTATAAAATAGTTTACTATTTTGCTAATAAAAAAAAAAAGTCACCAGATTTAAAAATCTGGTCACCTTACCTTTAAGTGAAATAACCCCAAGAGTAGAGGTAAACACAAGAATAACAAATTATAGTCAGGATATTACTTCAGTGAATTAACTGCCAACTCTGCTTAAATTGGGCTATATGAGTCCAGGCAGGAGGAGGGCAGAGGAATGACTTTGTTCTCTGTCAGTTCTCTCCCTTGTTCACCCCAGAACCACAGTCCCAACAGGTCTGTTTTACACAATAATTGATTCAGTGCACTGAATTAACCTACACCCTGAACCCGCTCGTATAATGACTAGAGTCCTGAGTGTAGATAGGGCTCTTCAGACTTTATATGACTTAATGGTGGTGCACTTGCTGGCTTTCTTTAATGGGGTAAAAAAAAGTACATCCAAAGAGGACTTGATAGCCAGGACTCAAATGGTATTGGTAGTCTTCAGTTAAATCAGGCAGGTACTACCTTTGCCAAGCAGACTGTAAAAACATTACAGTTTCTTCTGATTAAGTGGGGCAGAGTAACAACAGCAGTTCAGTGTTCTGGCTTAGAAAGATTGGGCAAGTGCCCTCTCACCAGTCCCAAAAGGGAAATATCCTGGGACCGATCCTTCAGGTTGCCCAACTGACCACCTCCACACGGAAACACCATATGCTGACAGGGACAACTGGAGATGCACCCCGAGTCCTCCCTGTAGCCTTGGATGCCCGCTGCCAACCTCGGAGCTGTAGCAGGAACAATCACACAGATTCAGAACCGCAGCACCCTTCTCCAGAGTCCATTGTCCAGTCTTCCTCTCACCTCATGGTAACTCTAACTTCTCCCAGGAAGCCTCTGGGGTAAGATTCCTCCTCTCCAGCCATGGCTGCTAGGATGTGTAGTCCTCCCTATGCTGATTACAATTAAACAGTCTGTGTTCAGAACTCCACGTCCCAGAGTTCCTTGCTGCTCCTCCAGTCCTCCCTTGATTGGCCAGCTTCCCTCTGCCAATGAAGAAACAGGAGAAAGAGCAGAATGGGCAGCCTTGCTTGTGAATATGCCTCTGATTCATGTACAGTGAGAGGAGAGGGAGGGGGGAATTCCCCTGTATCTCTCCCTTCAGTGAGAGGTTGACATGGTCGTGGGAGATGCAAGGCACCCGCTACAAACAAAAGAACAACAAACCGTTCCAATAGCTGGTATTGAAATCCATTGAGCAGATGGTATGAACAGATCCCAAACAGAAGGGTCATACAAGAAATTCTCCACAATCTGGCTGTAATATAATTAAACTTCCACTGACTACACAGGAGGGGGTGCTGTCGTGCTACTTACTAAGCAGGGTTCTCAGTGTCCTCTCCAGGACTCAGGGCTCATGGCTTCCTTCCCTCAGAGGGGAATGTTCTTCCTCCTAATGCTGATTTGTGCTTTTTCTTCTGCAGATAGACCCACCTACCCATTCCTAAACACTTACCTGACATCTCCCTTGATCCAGCGCCCTCCCCGTCGACAGCCCCGCACTGTCAGGCAAATCCTGTGAGAAAGGAGGACGTGACCAAGCCACGCTGCATGTGCTTATGGATGCACAAAGCCCAGATCACCAGATCAGGAGCACACCTTCACAAGTGCACCCATAGCACATAGCTTGCTATGGGGGCACATGCAAGGAGAAGAAAAGGACAGCACTGTCGAGGGACCAAAAAAAAAGGTAAGGGAATGGCTCTGTATAATATCGTAAGTAAGTATAACCTGCTTTTTTATTTAAAAAAAAAAAAAAACAAGTTTGGCTTAGAATCACTTTTAAGACCTGCTAACAACCTGAGGACAAGTTTGGAGCATGTTCAGGAGACTGGTCTGCTGCAAATTGTGAGACCTAAGTTAAAGCAGACAAAGCCGAAATCAATGCGGCTGAGTAAATAGCTGGAAGTGAAAGTTGTTGGAAGATTTCATCTTTAATAAAGGAAATAGATGTACTGTATGTTCCCCAATCTTGTTTAATGCTATAGACATTTTTTCCTTGTTGAAAGCTATTTTAAGAATTTTAGTAATTTATACTGTACACACAAGATGGCAATGTTTCACAGCACCCAAACTGCTTTGCATTAGCCATTTAAAAAAAAAACCTGAAAAAAAATAAATTTTCATGCTCATAGGGACCAGTCAGACTGTACTTTTTTTTTGTGCCCATTATAAAATGATGAATGCCCAGTATAGAAACTATTTTTTGTCTTTTTTTTTTTTTTAACAGTTTTCAGGTGCGTGTGGTATCTGAAATGGTTCATACCATAAAATTGTAATGATATGATACCAGTTTCAATGTATATTCTCTAAGTAACTGTTGTTTTATACTTTTGATTTTAAGACAGCAAATGTAAAAAGGTAAGAATAATTTCAGCAAAGCTTAAAGCAGACCTCCACCCAAACGGGGAAGCTTCGCTTGTTTGCACCATCCACTGCCACATTTGACACTTTTTGATTGGAGGGGGAGCAGGTATCTAATTTTGACAGATACCGGCTCTCACTTCTGGCTCAGACCACCATGGCGAACTGAGCCAGAAGTTCGGCCCCTCCTTCCCCCGCAGTCTTCTGGGACACATCACAGACTACAGGACCATGCGACTCGCACATGCGCAGTAGGAAACTGGCTGTGGAGCAGCTAGGCTTCACTTCTTGTTTTCTTTACTACAGAAGGCGGAGACTGCACCCAAAGCCGATTGAAGAATCAGCTTGGGTGAGGACATTGTGAGATCCCTGGACAGGTAAGTGACCTTATATTAAAAGTCAGCAGTTACAGTATTTGTAGCTGCTGACTTTTAATTTTTTCTGAAGGAGCCTGGAGGTCCACGTTAAATACAAATAGTTGGGGGCCCCCTGTATAGCAGCTCTATGGTGCTCGCAGCATCTCCGGGGGACTTGTATTTCTTCTCCAGATTGTAGAGTGGAAAGGGGAGGGGCCTCTGACCCGGGCAGCTACAAGTTTCACTCTCTGCTTGTACACTGATGCCGACTGCTGCCCTGGTCAGAGGCCCCTCCCCTATCCACTGTACAGAATCAGAAGGAGGACTACAAGCCCCAGTGAGATCCACAGGCACCATAGAACTGCCGATCGCCACCTCCCACCTCCCCCTTGGGTTGGAGCTGCACAGCCAGGTACAGGGGAACCTCTGGGGGGGTTAAGTCTGGGGACCCTGATGTATGGGGGGTTCTCTGGGGACCCTGATATATGGGGGGCTCTCTGGGGACCCTGATGTACGGGGGGCTCTCTGGGGACCCTGATGTATGGGGGGGCTCTCTGGGGACCCTGATGTATGGGGGGGGCTCTCTGGGGACCCTGATGTATGGGGGGCTCTCTGGGGACCCTGATGTATGGGAGGCTCTCTGGGGACCCTGATTTATGGGGGGCTCTCTGGGGACCCTGATTTATGGGGGGGCTCTCTGGGGACCCTGATGTATGGGGGGAGGCTCTCTGGGGACCCTGATGTAAGGACGAGGCTCTCTGGGGACCCTGATGTATGGGGGAATGCTCTCTGGGGACCCTGATGTATGGGGGGAGGCTCTCTGGGGACCCTGATGTATGGGGGGCTCTCTGGGGACCCTGATGTAAGGACGAGGCTCTCTGGGGACCCTAATGTAAGGACGAGGCTCTCTGGGGACCCTGATGTAAGGAGGAGGCTCTCTGGGGACCCTGATGTTTGGGGGGGCTCTCTGGAGACCCTGATGTATGGGGGGGCTCTCTGGAGACCCTGATGTATGGGGGGGCTCTCTGGGGACCCTGATGTATGGGGGGAGCTCTCTGGGGACCCTGATGTATGGGGGGGCTCTCTGGGGACCCTGATGTACGGGGGGCTCTCTGGGGACCCTGATGTATGGGGGGGCTCTCTGGGGACCCTGATGTATGGGGGGGGCTCTCTGGGGACCCTGATGTATGAGGGGCTCTCTGGGGACCCTGATGTATGGGAGGCTCTCTGGGGACCCTGATTTATGGGGGGCTCTCTGGGGACCCTGATTTATGGGGGGCTCTCTGAGGACCCTGATGTATGGGGGGGCTCTCTGGGGACCCTGATGTATGGGGGGGCTCTCTGGGGACCCTGATGTATGGGGGGAGGCTCTCTGGGGACCCTGATGTAAGGAGGAGGCTCTCTGGGGACCCTAATGTAAGGACGAGGCTCTCTGGGGACCCTGATGTATGGGGGAATGCTCTGGGAGGCTCTCTGGGGACCCTGATGTATGGGGGGCTCTCTGGGGACCCTGATGTAAGGACGAGGCTCTCTGGGGACCCTGATGTAAGGAGGAGGCTCTCTGGGGACCCTGATGTTTGGGGGGGCTCTCTGGGGACCCTGATGTATGGGGGGGCTCTCTGGGGACCCTGATGTATGGGGGGGCTCTCTGGGGACCCAGATCTTTGGGGGGCTTTCTGGGGACCCAGATCTATGGGGGGCTCTCTGGGACCCTGATGTATAGGGGGGCTCTCTGGGGAGTTGACCCTGATGTATGTGGGGCTCTCTGGAGACCTTGATGTATGGGGGGGCTCTCTGGAGACCTTGATGTATGGGGGGGCTCTCTGGGGACCTTGATGTATGGGGGGGGCTCTCTGGGGACCTTGATGTATGGGGGGGCTCTCTGGGGACCCTGATGTAAGGGGGGTTTCTCTGGGGACCCTGATGTAAGGAGGGGGCTCTCTGGGGACCTTGATGTAAGGAGGGGGCTCTCTGGGGACCCTGATGTAAGGAGGGGGCTCTCTGGGGACCCTGATGTAAGGAGGGGACTCTCTGGGAACCCTGATGTAAGGAGGAGGCTCTCTGGGGACCCTGATGTAAGGAGGAGGCTCTCTGGGGACCCTGATGTTTGGGGGGGGGCTCTCTGGAGACCCTGATGTATGGGGGGCTCTCTGGGGACCCTGATGTATGGGGGGGGGCTCTCTGGGGACCCAGATCTATGGGGGGCTCTCTGGGGACCCAGATCTATGGGGGGCTCTCTGGGGACCCAGATCTATGGGGGGCTCTCTGGGGACCCAGATCTATGGGGGGCTCTCTGGGGACCCAGATCTATGGGGGGCTCTCTGGGACCCTGATGCATGGGGGGGCTCTCTGGGGAGTGGACCCTGATGTATGTGGGGCTCTCTGGAGACCTTGATGTATGGGGGGGCTCTCTGGGGACCTTGATGTAAGGGGGGCTCTCTGAAGACCTTGATGTAAGGGGGGGCTCTCTGAAGACCTTGATGTAAGGGGGGCTCTCTGGGGACCCTGATGTATGGGGGATTTCTCTGGGGACCCTGATGTAAGGAGGGGGCTCTCTGGGGACCTTGATGTAAGGAGGGGTCTCTCTGGGGACCCTGATGTAAGGAGGAGGCTCTCTGGGGACCCTGATGTAAGGAGGAGGCTCTCTGGGGACCCTGATGTAAGGAGGAGGCTCTCTGGGGACCCTGATGTAAGGGGAGGCTCTCTGGGGACCCTGATGTAAGGGGAGGCTCTCTGGGGACCCTGATGTAAGGAGGATGCTCTCTGGGGACCCTGATGTAAGGAGGATGCTCTCTGGGGACCCTGATGTAAGGGGAGGTTCTCTGGGGACCCTGATGTAAGGGGAGGCTCTCTGGGGACCCTGATGTAAGGGGAGGCTCTCTGGGGACCCTGATGTAAGGGGAGGCTCTCTGGGGACCCTGATGTAAGGGGAGGCTCTCTGGGGACCCTGATGTAAGGGGAGGCTCTCTGGGGACCCTGATGTAAGGGGAGGCTCTCTGGGGACCCTGATGTAAGGGGAGGCTCTCTGGGGACCCTGATGTAAGGGGAGGCTCTCTGGGGACCCTGATGTATGGGGGGGCTCTCTGGGGACCCAGATCTTTGGGGGGCTTTCTGGGGACCCAGATCTATGGGGGGCTCTCTGGGACCCTGATGTATAGGGGGGCTCTCTGGGGAGTTGACCCTGATGTATGTGGGGCTCTCTGGAGACCTTGATGTATGGGGGGGCTCTCTGGAGACCTTGATGTATGGGGGGGCTCTCTGGGGACCTTGATGTATGGGGGGGGCTCTCTGGGGACCTTGATGTATGGGGGGGCTCTCTGGGGACCCTGATGTAAGGGGGGTTTCTCTGGGGACCCTGATGTAAGGAGGGGGCTCTCTGGGGACCTTGATGTAAGGAGGGGGCTCTCTGGGGACCCTGATGTAAGGAGGGGGCTCTCTGGGGACCCTGATGTAAGGAGGGGACTCTCTGGGAACCCTGATGTAAGGAGGAGGCTCTCTGGGGACCCTGATGTAAGGAGGAGGCTCTCTGGGGACCCTGATGTTTGGGGGGGGCTCTCTGGAGACCCTGATGTATGGGGGGCTCTCTGGGGACCCTGATGTATGGGGGGGGGGCTCTCTGGGGACCCAGATCTATGGGGGGCTCTCTGGGGACCCAGATCTATGGGGGGCTCTCTGGGGACCCAGATCTATGGGGGCTCTCTGGGGACCCAGATCTATGGGGGGCTCTCTGGGGACCCAGATCTATGGGGGGCTCTCTGGGACCCTGATGCATGGGGGGGCTCTCTGGGGAGTGGACCCTGATGTATGTGGGGCTCTCTGGAGACCTTGATGTATGGGGGGGCTCTCTGGGGACCTTGATGTAAGGGGGGCTCTCTGAAGACCTTGATGTAAGGGGGGGCTCTCTGAAGACCTTGATGTAAGGGGGGCTCTCTGGGGACCCTGATGTATGGGGGATTTCTCTGGGGACCCTGATGTAAGGAGGGGGCTCTCTGGGGACCTTGATGTAAGGAGGGGTCTCTCTGGGGACCCTGATGTAAGGAGGAGGCTCTCTGGGGACCCTGATGTAAGGAGGAGGCTCTCTGGGGACCCTGATGTAAGGAGGAGGCTCTCTGGGGACCCTGATGTAAGGGGAGGCTCTCTGGGGACCCTGATGTAAGGGGAGGCTCTCTGGGGACCCTGATGTAAGGAGGATGCTCTCTGGGGACCCTGATGTAAGGGGAGGTTCTCTGGGGACCCTGATGTAAGGGGAGGCTCTCTGGGGACCCTGATGTAAGGGGAGGCTCTCTGGGGACCCTGATGTAAGGGGAGGCTCTCTGGGGACCCTGATGTAAGGGGAGGCTCTCTGGGGACTTGTTTACATAGGCAGACCACAGTTCTGCCTCTGTTGGAAACGATCGTCGGGGCCTGGCGGACATGGGGTCCTCCGGACCCGCTGGTTAGCTCTCGGTGTGTCCAATCACAGCGGCAGCAGGTCAAACAGCATGCAGACCCGCAAGTGCAGAATCAAGTACCTGTACATGATTCTGCTCACAGGAGACGCAGCCCTGCAGTAAATGTATGTGGTTAAAGTGAGTTTATTTTTCTTTAATCTTTAAACATTTATTTTGAACATGAAGTAGAGAAATTCTGTGACCAATGCATGTAATGTAGCAGTGCAATATATACGTGGGGCTTTGTGAGGGTGTGGCTTGTGTGTGGGTGGGTGGGGACTAAGGGGGCCCCATGAGCCCCTATTGCCCGGGGGCCCCATGAGTTGTCAGTCCGCCCCTGGTGTATGTACATGTATGTGCATGTATGTGTGTGTTTGCATGGGTTTATATGTGTGTGCATTTATATATATGTGTGTGTTTGTGTGTATTTATATACAGTATATGTATGTGTGTTTATATAAGTGTATGTGTTTGTGTGTTTAGATGTATGTATGCACATTTTATGAATGCGCATTTAATTCTGACCCCCTATATGTGTACAATCAGAACTGATTTTTTTTTCTTGCTTGTTCAAAGTACCAGCAAAAAAATGCTGTTCCTCTGAAAAGCGATTCACGCTCAGATCGCTTTTCAGAGGCATTTGACAACCGGGAAAGAGGCAATACTGCCTGTTTTAACCCCTTAAATGCATCATCACTATGCTGCAACTGTATGCAATGCACACAGTTGCAGGGTGGTTGCAGTGCAGCCCCATTAAACTAGGGGTAGACTTCAAGGGTGCCCTGACTTGAAAAAGATTGGGAAACACTGGCATAGAGGAACCAATCTCCCCATTTTCCTCCTGCAGCCGCTGAATGCCTGCGGGAGGGAGAGGAGGAGAAGCAGGGAGAAATGGAGAAATCGGTTCCTTTATATGTAGCCACCCACTTGCGACCAGGCCCTGTTGTTCCGCCACCGGGCTCGGAGGTAAGAGCCCTGTCCTGGGGTCAGGGGGGCCCTTCATGGTTTCTTGCATCGGGGCCCTGAAGGTTCTAGTTACGCCACTGTATTCAACATCAGGATGTACACTGTATTATGATCGTGCTCAGGGCCCCCTGCAACTCGACATTGCTGCAACATTCATCTGGAGGTATCTCTATTAATAACTACAGTATACTGTATATACCCAGGTATATGTGCACAATTTCACCAGGACTCCTGTTGGGCTTTTTGCTGCTATTACCTCTTTGAACATTGGATGCATGTACTATTATTAATCTTTTAATATATAAAGCTTGTATTATTTCCATACTGGTGTTCACCTATTGTGTATACTTATGGTTAGTGTAACATAGTTGCCAACAGTCCCAATTTTCCCGGGACAATACCGATTTTGGGACCCTCGTCCCGATTGGAGGCTGTCACGTTTTGGGATTTTGCCCAGGGAAATCAGGAATGTTTGCTTTTTCATTTTTGGAGCAGCTGGCTTCAGCAAAATGGCTGCCGGTGCCGCCGCTAGATCGTTCCCCCTTGTGTTCAGTGGAGAGAGGAAGGGGGCTTGATCCGTGCAGCCAATGAATCGGCTTCTCTTCTCACAATACTGAAGCCGGGGTTAGCTGCACGGATCGGCCCCTCCCCTCTCCACTGAACACACGGCGCCGGCCGCTCATGCCATGTTCCTTCTGCTCTTGTCTCTGCAGTAATTTAACTTTAATGTACAGGAGGGGGGTTAAGTATATACAGGAGGAGGGGGGTTAAGTATATACAGGAGGGGGGTTAGCTATATACAGGAGGAGGGGAGGTTAGCTATATACAGGAGGAGGGGGGTTAACTATATACAGGAGGAGGGGGGTAGCTATATACAGGAGGAGGGGGGTTAGCTATATACAGGAGGAGGGGGGTTAACTATATACAGGAGGAGAGGGGTTAGCTATATACAGGAGGAGGGGGGTTAGCTATATACAGGAGGAGGGGGGGTTAGCTATATACAGGAGGAGGGGGGGTTAACTATATACAGGAGGAGGGGGTTAACTATATACAGGAGGAGGGGGGTTAACTATACACAGGAGGGGGAGTTAACTATATACAGGAGGAGGGGGTTAGCTATATACAGGAGGAGGGGGGTTAACTATATACAGGAGGAGGGGGGTTAGCTATATACAGGAGGAGGGGGTTAACTTTATACAGGAGGAGAGGGGTTAGCTATATACAGGAGGAGGGGGGGTTAACTATATACAGGAGGAGGGGGGGTTAGCTATATACAGGAGGAGGGGGGTTAGCTATATACAGGAGGAGGGGGTGTTAACTATATACAGGAGGAGGGGGGGGTTAGCTATATACAGGAGGAGGGAGGTTAGCTGTATACAGGAGGAGGGGGTTAACTATATACAGGAGAAGGGGGGTTAGCTATATACAGGAGGAGGGGGGGTAGCTATATACAGGATGAGGGGGGGTTAACTATATACAGGAGGAGGGGGGGTTAACTATATACAGGAGGAGGGGGGTTAGCTATATACAGGAGGAGGGGGTTAACTATATACAGGAGGGGGGGTTAGCTATATACAGGAAGAGTGGGGGTAACTATATACAAGAGGGGGAGGGTTAACTAGGTACAGGAGGAGGGGGGTTAGCTATATACAGGAGGAGGGGGTTAGCTATATACAGGAGGAGGGGGTTAGCTATATACAGGAGGAGGGGGTTAGCTATATACAGGAGGAGGGGGGTTAACTATATACAGGAGGGGGAGGGTTAACTATGTACAGGAGGGGGGGTTAACTATATACAGGAGGGGGGTTAACTACAGTCAGGTCCATAAATATTGAGACATTGAAACAATTCTAATCTTTTTGGCTCTATACACCGCCACAAAGGATTTGAAATGAAACAAACAAGGTGTGCTTTAAATGCAGACTTTCAGCTTTAATTTGAGGGTATTTACATCCAAATCAGGTGAACGGTGTAGGAATAACAGCAGTTTGTATATATGCCTCACACTTTTTAAGGGACCAAAAGTAATGGGGCAGATTAACAATCATCCATCAAACTTTCACTTTTTAATACTTGGTTGCAAATCCTTTGCCTTCAATTACAGCCTGAAGTCTGGAACACATAGACATCACCAGACGCTGGGTTTCATCCCTGGTGATGCTCTGCCAGGCCTCTACTGCAACTGTCTTCAGTTCCTGCTTGTTCTTGGGGCATTTTCCCTTCAGTTTTGTCTTCAGCAAGTGAAATGCATGCTCAATCGGATTCAGGTCAGGTGATTGACTTGACCCTTGCATACCATTCCACTTTCCCTTAAAAAACTCTTTGGTTGCTTTCGCAGTATACTTCGGGTCATTGTCTATCTGCACCGTGAAGCGCCGTACAATGAGTTCTGAAGCACTTTGCTGAATATGAGCAGATAATATTGCCTGAAACACTACAGAAATCATCCTGCTGCTTTTGACAGCAGTCACATCATCAATATAAATACAAGAGAACCAGTTTCCAAATGCAAATAGCACACTTGAAATGAACTCTGGACCTTTTATCTGCTCCTTGTAAATGGGATAATAAGGGAATAACACACACCTGGCCATGGAACAGCTGAGCAGCCAATTGTCCCATTACTTTTGGTCCTTTAAAAAGTGGGAGGCACATATACAAACTGTTGTAATTCCTACACCATTCACCTGATTTGGATGTAAATACCCTCAAATTAAAGCTGAAAGTATGCAGTTAAAGCACATCTTGTTCCTTTCATTTCAAATCCATTGTGGTGGTGTATAGAGCCAAAAAGATTAGAATTGTGTCGATGTCCCAATATTTATGGACCTGACTGTATATACAGGAGGGGGGGTAACTATATACAGGAGGGGAAGGGTTAACTATGTACAGGAGAGGGGGTTAACTATATACAGGAGGGGTTACTATGTACAGGGGGGGAACTATGTACAGGGGGGATACTATGTACAGGGGGGTAACTATTTACAGGGGGGGTAACTATGCAAAGGGGGGTAACTATGTACAGGGGGTAACTAGGGGGAGAGGGGAAACTATGTACAGGGGGATAGGGTAACTATGTACAGGGGGGCTCTGCCTGGGACACTGATGTAAGGACTGAGGCTGGGAACACTGACTCTGCTGGGGGCACCTGATGCAAGGAGGGACTCTGCTGGGGGCACCTGATGCAAGGACAGACTCTGCTGGGGGCACCTGATGCAAGGAGGGACTCTGCTAGGGGCACGTGATGCAAGGACGGACTCTGCTGGGGGCACCTGATGCAAGGACGGACTCTGCTGGGGGCACCTGATACAAGGACTGACTCTTCTGGTGGCACCTGATGAAAGGATGGGCTCTGCTGGTGGCACCTGATGCAAGGACAGACTCTGCTGGGGACACCTGATGCAAGGACGGACTCTGCTGGGGGCACCTGCTGGCTAGGACATAATTATTATACGATTCCGCCTACAGACAAAAAAGTGTCCCGCAAATTTTTTTTGCAATGTTGGCAACTATGGTGTAATATGCTGGTTGCAGTTGCTTCTCTGCATCAAATTATTTTGATTAGGTTACTGGTTAATTTCCCAGGAAAGGAAACAGCAGCACTGCCAACTTTATTATCAAATCCACTCTTCCACTTATGCCGCGTACACACGATCGGAATTTCCGTCAGAAAAAACTTGGATGGTTTTTCCAACGGAATTCCGTTCTAGCTTGCCTTGCATACACACGGTCACACAAAAGTTCTCTGAACTTTCGACCGTCAAGAACGCAGTGACGTACAACACTACGACGAGCCGAGAAAATAAAGTTCAATGCTTCTGAGCATGCGTCAAATTGTTTCCGAGCATGCGTGATTTTTTGCGCGTCTAAATTGCGTCTAAATTGCATACAGACGAACGCATTTTCGGATAGGAACTTTTCCCGACCGAAAAATAGAGAACATGCTCCCAATCTTTTGCTGGCTGGAATTCCGCCAGCAAAAGACCGATGGAGCATACACACGGTCGCATTTTCCGACAAAAAGCTCTCATCAGAGTTTTGCTGGCGGCATTTCCGAGCGTGTGTACGCGGCATTAGAGAAGATTCAGGTTCCCCTATTTACCTACAGGTTTAGAGCGCTATCCTGTTTGGGAAGGGTCTTTTCTCATAACCCTTACAACCCCCTCCCAAAAGAGGGGCTTTGCACAATATAACTATGTTTATCTTGTACTTGATGGGCCACTGGGGAAGCTGAATATCACTGTAGTAGTCAGCGCTGCACAATAATAGTGATAGCTGTGATCTTCCTGCTCAGGTATTGTGCCAGTGATGTCTGCACACAGAATACAGGAGGTTGCTCTGTATTTTTTCAATGAATACAAGACATTCTTTAAATGGACGAGGTGGAGATCCTAACGTAGCCCCCCTGGCTGCTCTAAAGCCTCATACACATGATCGAACTTTATACAAACTTTCCCGTGGATTTCTGTACAAAGGGCGTTGGCCGTGAACTTGTTAAGCATACACATGGCAGGACTTTTTAGGCAACAAAGTGACGTTTCAACGTACTGAGGGCACTTCAAAAGAGGATGTTCAATTGTTCAATTCTCCGGCACCCCCCTTTGGACAACTTCTGTATTATTGTCTGATCTTTTGCATTGGTTCTGAGCATTTGTGTATGTACTTTGTACTAAAGTCCGATGGTTTTGTGTACACACAATCGGACTTGCCGACGTCGGACTTTTGTTGCCGCCAAGTTTGTCTGTTCGCACAGCCAACATTTGTCCAATGAAAATCGAAAAAGTTTGGAGCGATGGAGCGTACACACAGTCGGATGTTGCCTTAGAACAGCTAATTTGCATGTTTGTTGTCAAAAAGTCCGATCATGTCTATGGGACTTATTTATTCAAATTAAAGAATGCTTTGTACTCAAAAATACAAGGGGAGACATTTATCAAGCAACTTAGTGGCACAATGATGCCCTATACACATGATAGGATTTTCCGACAACAAAATCCTGGATTTTTTTCCGACAGATGCTCAAACTTGTCTTGCATACACACGGTCACACAAATCTTGTTGGAATTTCCCAACAAGCTCCCATCGAACATTTGTTGTTGGAAAATCCATAAAGCCCCGTACACACGATTGGACATTCCGACAACAAAATCCATAGATTTTTTCTGATGGATGTTGGATCAAACTTGTCTTGCATACACACGGTCACACAAATCTTGTTGGAAATTCTGAACGTCAAGAACGCGATGACGTATAACACGTACGACAAGACAAGAAAAATGAAGCTCAATAGCTAGTGCAGCTCTTCTGCTTGATTCCGAGCATGCATGGAATTTTGTGCATCGGAATTGTGTACACACGATCGGAATTTCCAACAATAGATTTTGTTGTCGGAAAATTTGAGATCCAGATCTCAAATTTTGTTTGTCGGAAATTCCGACGGAAAATGTCCGATGGAGCCTACACACGGTCAGAATTTCCAACAACAAGCTCCCATCAAACATTTTCTGTCGGAAAATCCGACCGTGTGTACGGGGCATTAGGATGTCTGCGTTCTGGATGAAATAGTAAAGCAGACACCTTCAGACAGCAGCATTGTCAGTCTGGGGAAAGTGTAGTGTAAAGCCTCGTACACACGATCGGATTTTCAGTAGGGAATTGTGTGATGAGACTGTTTGCCTAAAATCCGACAGTTAGTACGCTCCATCAGACAATTGCTGTCCAACTTTCCGCCAACAAATGTTGGATCGCAGGCTAGTAAATTTTTGCCGGACAACGGTCTGTTGTCAGATTTTCCTATCGTGTGTACACAAGTCCGTCACGCAAAAGTCCAAAGTACAAACACGCATGCTCGGAATCAGTGCTCACCAAACACGACATTAGCAGAAGGTGCCCTAAGGGTGGCACTCAAGAGCTGAAATTCCACATAGTACGTCACTACGTTCGTGTTTGTTGGCTGACAGTTGTGTACCGTTTGTATGCAAGACAAGTTGCTGGCACATGCCCTTCAGACAAAAGTCTGACTCTCTTTTGGCCAACAATCCGATCGTGTATACAAGGCTTTAGGCTAGCAGATTTAGATGGACTTGACTAACAAATTGAAGCTGCAAATGAGCTAACACTGTATAAGCAGTTACAGCTGTAGCCCATTCTGCAGCTCTGGTGGGAAAAGACTGTCTGTGCGGCATAGCAGACTTTTACACAGGCACAGTTTAGAGAGGACATTAATGTAATTGTGGGACTGTGCAGCTGGTGTCAAGCCTGCCCTCCACTGAATAAGGGTGCACATAGGATGATGACTGCAAGGATTGTGGGAGGTATCGTTCTGACAAACTAAACTGTCTTGATGAGCTGAAAAGAGGAGATTGCGGGGGCGTGGCTTAGCAATGGCCGAGTGAGGAAGACTTTCTTGAGAGCTCCCGGCATTACCCCTCTCCTTCTCACAAATTGACGGTTTCCACTAAGCAAATGTAAGACATGGTAGCTACCAAAAGGTACAGGACACGCTCATTGGCCAGAGGCTCGCGGTCACTGACTCCCCGGAGCGGCATAAAGAGATACTTTAAGGACCCGCAGACGACCTCACCGGGCGCCATTGCAACGCCAGGCGCATGCGCCGCACAGGCCGCAAAAAAAAATGGGAGCAGGCCGGGCGGCGCACGAGCACAGCCCCACAGCGCAAGCGCCGTGGAGGGGCACTACGCAGCGGCGTCCCCCCCGGCGCGTAAAGGTGACCTCATCAGAGATCATCAAGGGCGGCGAATGTCCGCAATGAAGTAGCAGAACCCGTTGTCCCCGGAAGCCTCAAAAAGGAGGCTATCCGGCCGCGCCGGGTACATGTGTAGAGGGGGGGGGGAATGTGAAAAATAAAAAATGAATATATAAATTTGCTGGCAGGAAATACCAAGATAAAAATAACCCATATGTGTAATGATCAGATACAAAACAGATAAAAGACAGATAGAACATCTTGAGTGGAAAAAAGAGCCGGTGGGGGGAACCCTGCCCCAGGGAGCGTCCCCACTCCTTAGGAGCAAATATAACATGGCTGACAAAAGGGCAATGGGGGAAACAAAAAATCAACTAAGTGAAGAATACATGGGCAAATATCACAATGTACATATATGTCAATAGAGATAAGTGAAGCTGACATTGTAGAAAAAATAAAATGAAAAATGGAAAATTGGAAAAATAAAAATGAAAAATAAATAAGGCATGAAAATAAAAAATGAGAATCAGAAGCAAACTAATTATTTCAAGCAGAAAGGAGGTGAGGGGGGGAAGAAAGGGAAAGGGAGAGGGAACAGGCCAGACCGTAAAGGATTTGGGAAGCAAACAAAAGGTTGATATGATGTTATTTTTCCATACCCCCTGAACTAAAGCCATCCAAAAATGGCTTAAAACATACTGCATCATTTAGTCCAGGGGGACAAGTGGCTTTCAAGGTGTATATCCACCGCAGCTCGAGCTGGAGGAGACTTTTGTTCCAGTCTCCCCCCTCGAGCTGGGGTGGATACAGTCAAGAAACAAGAACTTAATTTTGGGGAAGACCCCCAAATGGACCAAACTAGTGTGTCTGCCAAGAGGCAGATCCGGATCGCAGACCTGCATACTAAGAATATGGCGGTAAGCTCTCTTCCAAAAAGGAAGTTTCGTCTTCCCTATGTAAAAGCATCCGCAGTCACATTTAAGGAGATAGACAACCCCGAAGGTTTGACAGTTAGCGAAGTGGCGGGGCTTGAATGTCTGGCCATTAGGTAGGGCTGGATTTTTACTGGTGTCCATGTACCTGCAGTAGCCACAGGCACCGCACATATATGTACCTCTATATTTGCAGTGGACTAGTCCCTTGTCATCCATATATTCACTTTTAACCTATCTAGAAGCAATCGAATTGGCTCACCTGAAGGTGAAGAGAGGTGTCTCTGGCAATAAGTCTCTCAAACTGGGGTCCATTGTGAGAGTGTGCCAATATTTAGAAATAATTTTACGGATTTGGGTATGTTGGTTACAGTATTTAGTTATTATTCGCAAAGAGTTTTCTGATTCTTTTGGCTGTTGTGAATAGAGAAGGTTGTGTCTAGTGCGGGTTGTTGCCCGTCAGAATGCTACTTTCAGAGAGGTTTTGGAGTAACCTCTCAGCAGCAGCCTGTCATGCAGCTTCTCAGCCTCACATCGAAAAACCTCCTCATTGGTACAGTTGCGTCTGACCCTTAGGTATTGACTATATGGTAAAGATCTGATCAAGGTCTCAGGATGGAAACTAGAGGCGTGTAAAATGTTATTGCCTGCAGTGGATTTACGGTACAGGCTGCTGCTGAGTGTGCCATCATCATTCCTAGAAACCTGTACGTTCAGGAATGAAATGGTATTGGTGTCAGAAGACATTGTAAAAGTAAGATTAAATTCATTACGATTCATCCTCATGAGACATTGATCCAGTAACTCCAAGGGGCCATCCCAAATGGTGAAAACATCATCGATGTACCTAAACCACACTAAAAAGTGGTCTGTGTACAACGACAAGGTCTCATTATTGAGGAACATGTTCTCCCACTCCCCCAGGTACAGGTTGGCGTAGGATGGGGCACAATAAGTCCCCATCGCTACCCCCTGTACCTGGAGGAAGTGGGAGCCATGAAACGTAAAAACATTGTGTTGGAGAATAAATTCGAGGATCACTACACTTGAAGATGAATGAATGAATGATTTGTAAAACGCTGCAAATGCGAACTGAATCGCCTCAAGGCGCTAATGTGTTTTGTGTCTGAGCAGCTTCTTAGAAGAGGAAGGTTTTAAGTTTTTTCCTGAAGGCCCGATGGTTTTCTTCCATGCGGATGTGAGTCAGAAGGGTATTCCATAGCCGAGGTCCCTGGACTGCGAATCTGCGTTTTCCCCTTGCTTTGTAGCGGTATTTGGGAATGAGGAGAAAGTTTTGGTTGGATGATCGCAGATTGCGATTGGGTGTGTAGTGTTTTATTTTCTCTCTAAGGTATTGAGGGGCGTTTCCTTGTATGCATTTGTGGGTGAGGCAGAGGGTCTTGAATGTGATCCGATTCTTTACCGTTAGCCAATGTAGGCTCCTCAGGGATGGGGAGATGGACTTCCAGGGTTTTTTTTCCTGTTAGCAGTCTTGCTGTCACGTTTGAATGGCCTGTAGGCGTGCAAACTGATATTGGGGTAAGCCTATGTAGAGTGAGATGCGTAGTCAAGACGGGAATTGATGATTGTTCCAAATACTGCTGCTTTGTCCTTTTCTGGGATAAAGGGAATGAGTCTGCGTAGCAGGCGGAGGAGATGGTGAGATCCGCTACCTACTGATCCTATTTGTGCATCCATTGTCATTTCTGAGTCAAAGATAACTCCGAGACTCCATGGAGTCTTGGTTTTGGGATTTTGGTTAGCGTTTAGGAGAAGAAGTTCTGTTTTTGACCCATTGAGTTTGAGGGAACTGATGGTCATCCAGTCATCTATCAAAGTGAGACATTGCTCTAGTTGATGATGGTGGTCTTTTTGTCCGGTGATGCGAAAGTAGATTTGGGTATCGTCAGTGTATGAGTGGAAGCAGAGGTCTGATTTTTTGGTGATTTTGAGGAGTGGGCGGATGTAGATGTTGAATAGCACTGGCGACAAAGGTGAACCCTGGGGGACTCCACAGGAAATTGTCTGGGTGTCAGAGGTGAATGCTCCAAGTTTCACTGTCTGAGAGCGATTCTCTAAGAAGGATGCAAACCATTTTAGACTCGAATCTGTGGCTCCTGCAACTTCTGTGAGGCAGACAAGTAGAGTATTGTGGTCCACTGTATCAAATGCTGCACTAAGGTCTAGCAGTATCAGGAGACATGACTCTCCGTCATCTGCAGCTTCGAGGGCATCATCCCATATTTTTAGATGTGCCGTTTCTGTGCCATGGCCTGGGCAGAAGCCTGATTGTAGAGTGTCCAGAAGTTGATGTGTGTCCAGGTGGTGTTGTAACTGTTGTACTACCGCTTTCTCCATAATCTTGGAGATGGTGTTAAGGCTTGTTATCGGTCTGTGGTGGTTAGGGTCCTTGGGGTCGAGATTGGGTTTCTTTAGCAGGGGTTTGACGGTGCCCTGCTTGAGGGAGGTTGGCACAATCCCTTCTTTGAACGACTGATTTATGAGGTGCGTTATGGTGGGAGCCAGGATGTCAGAGCATTCTTTCAGGAGTTTCGTGGGAATGATGTCATTTGGTGATGTGCTGTCTCGAAGGCTTCTCATAATGGTTTTAGTCGTGTCAGTGGTAATCGGGATCAAGAAGAAGTCCGGCGGTTTTGTGATGTTCGTGTTGATGTCCTCTTTTTGCATTGGTTGGGTGAGGTTGGTTGTTTTTTTCTGTTAGATAGATTTTCGGATGTTGTCGATTTTGTCGATGAAGAATTTGATAACTCATTGCAGAATTCTCGAGTATTGTTTGCTAGGCGACTATTTTGAAAAGTTCCCGTGGCCGGTTTATGGCAGTTGAGATGATATTTGAAAAATGTTCTTTTTTGGCTGTGAAGATTGCTTTGTGGTATTTCACCGTGAGTACTTTGTAGTTTGTATGGTTTTCCTTGGTAGGATTCCTTCTCCACGCTCTTTCAGCTCTTCTACATTCCTGCTTGAGTAGGGTGAGCGTGCCATTAAACCATCTTGAGTTTTTTTTGCGGATGAGTGTTCTGTGTTTTGGCGCTACTGAGTCTGCTGTTTGTAGTAGTACCTTGTTTAGGGAGTTGAGTGTTTGTTCCATTGAGAGGTTTGAGTTTAGCGATTGTATTTTGAAGATGGAAGATGGTGTGCCTCACAGCTGCCACCCCCTTGTGATGGGGGATGGAGCTGTAAAGCGCCTCTACATCGATGGTGACAAGGTGTGCCCCATGGGGGATCACCAAATTCTCGATTATCCTCAAAAAATGGATAGTGTCTTTTACATATGACTGTAAGCTGGCCACAAATAGTTTTAAGTGCTCATCTATGAGGCAACTGGCATTTTCACTTATTGACCCCTTGCCTGATATAATGGGTCTACCTGAGGGATTATGTACATCCTTGTGGACCTTGGGCAATGAATAGAAAGTTGGTACTTTGGGAAAAGGTGTCCTGATGTAGTCCCAGGTGGTTTTATTGATGATGTTGTTAAAGTATGCCTGGTCGACTAACTGGTAGTATTCTGAATTAAATTTATGAATAATATTAGGACTCATTTTTCGATACCAGTCTTTATTTCTCAAATTTTTAGAGCACATAGTGACATATTGGGAATTGTCCATGAGGACAATATTACCCCCTTTATCCGCAGGTTTAATTACAATGGAAGTGTTATCACTCAGAGATCTAAGGGCCAGCTTTTCAGAGGAGCTGATGTTGGTAAATTTGGGGGATTTTACACAAAGTTTATCGATGTCACCATTGACCAATCGTAAAAAGGTAGCAATGTTGGGGTTCGATCAAGTCAGTGGTGTCACTCTCCTCCAACAGTGAAACTAGCTGATCGATGGCTCGGTTTTCACTAGGTGTAAGATCAGTTCTTCCTCTGGGTTTGTTGTACATGTTCTTAAGAAGGAGTCTGCGTGCAAACAATTGGAGGTCTTTTGTGAATTCGAACTTGTCAATGTTCTCATTTGGACAGAACCCCAAACCTCTCTGAAGTATCTGGGTCTCCTCCAAAGAGAGAGTGGGATGTAAGATTAATAATATCCATAGTAGTGTGGGGGTCTGGTGCAGGTGGTGGATCAAAGGAACCATCTAGGTAAGATGGGTTGCTTTGGTACTGACTAAAAGCTCCTCCACAAAAGGGGGAGGGTTCAATTTCTCAACTCCCTGTATGGCCCTTGATCTAGTGAGTGGGCAGGTGACAGAGCTGCCAGCATGGGGCTGGGTAGAAGGGGGTGCCAAAGGGCCTGTCGCTGCTGTGGTAACTCTACCTGATTCCCCTGAGGTTCCTGGAGGACATTCAGGCGGAAGACCAGCACCAGCCCTTGTTCCTTGTGTGGGGTCACGGGTCCGATTAGTGCGAGGAGCTTTCTTGTTCTAGGTTGACGCCTGTGATGAAACAGAGGACAGACTAGAAAATGAATGTGAGATGGCATCATAGTGTTCTTTTTGATTTTTGAATCTATTGGTCCGCTGTTGTTGACCAATATTCCATTTGTATGCCCTGTTTTCCTGAAAAGCTAACTTATTCCTACTATATTTCCCATCTTTCTTGATTAGAATATTTTTATTGAAAATTTCAAGATGTTTTCGAAGTTTCATATCTCTCTCTGTAGTGTAGAGGTAATTCCCATGAAAACTATGTGAGAACCAAATAGTGAGTGAGGTCCGTGAACAACTGGTTCACGGACCTCACTCACTATTTCTTTCTCACATAGTTTTAATGGGAATTACCTCTACACTTCACGTTTGTTTTCCATAATCATTAGCTATTTTATCTCCATTGCATATTGGTTTTGAGCTTTCATGGTCTATGTCCTACTCCATCCCCTTTTTTGTCCGTTCCCTGGTGATCCTTTCCAATCTTTTTTCCTGCACCCCAGTTTTTTCCACACCCCGCTGACATTCACTCCTTCCTTCCCTCCCCCCCTCCCTTTTCCCTTCCCTCCCTTCTTCTTTTTCCCCCCTCTCCCCCTTTTCTCTTCCCTTTTTTTCTCCTACCCTTTCCACACCCCCTTATCTTGACTGTTCTCTTCCTTCCCCCCATCCTTCAGCCCACACGAGTTCCCACACGTCGGCATATTCCCTTCACTTTTGTTGTTCACTTATCACTTTATTTTCTATAATGGGCACTTGCATTGATTATATGATCTTTCATCCCTATATCACCTTATCTAGACCTTGGCCAGTGGTTTATATCCCGTTCCCAATCGCCGGGGGAGACCCAGCCGGGCTACCTCGCTGCCATATACCCCTCGAGGCTTGGGTAAGCAGCTCCACTACTTCATGTCACCCTCCCCATTTTCTAAATTGTGTAAAAATCCCCTATATGGTATTTATCTTTGTATCTTGATTTATATTTACAGATGTTTTGTCCTGATGAAGCAGTAAATACACGAAACATGTTGAAATTCCATGTCATCTGAACCTTTTTCAATTACATGTGTTTTTGTGTTGTCTTTTTGATATTTTTGTATATAATTTTTGTGAAATGTTACCAGTTATTTGTACTATTAGCTATACCTCCTGTACATGTACCGCAATAGTCCACTTGCCGTTTTTCTTTTGGTGAGTTTGGGGTGGGGCCCATTTTCACTTATTGACCCCTTGCCTGATATAATGGGTCTACCTGAGGGATTATGTACATCCTTGTGGACCTTGGGCAATGAATAGAAAGTTGGTACTTTGGGAAAAGGTGTCCTGATGTAGTCCCAGGTGGTTTTATTGATGATGTTGTTAAAGTATGCCTGGTCGACTAACTGGTAGTATTCTGAATTAAATTTATGAATAATATTAGGACTCATTTTTCGATACCAGTCTTTATTTCTCAAATTTTTAGAGCACATAGTGACATATTGGGAATTGTCCATGAGGACAATATTACCCCCTTTATCCGCAGGTTTAATTACAATGGAAGTGTTATCACTCAGAGATCTAAGGGCCAGCTTTTCAGAGGAGCTGATGTTGGTAAATTTGGGGGATTTTACACAAAGTTTATCGATGTCACCATTGACCAATCGTAAAAAGGTAGCAATGTTGGGGTTCGATCAAGTCAGTGGTGTCACTCTCCTCCAACAGTGAAACTAGCTGATCGATGGCTCGGTTTTCACTAGGTGTAAGATCAGTTCTTCCTCTGGGTTTGTTGTACATGTTCTTAAGAAGGAGTCTGCGTGCAAACAATTGGAGGTCTTTTGTGAATTCGAACTTGTCAATGTTCTCATTTGGACAGAACCCCAAACCTCTCTGAAGTATCTGGGTCTCCTCCAAAGAGAGAGTGGGATGTAAGATTAATAATATCCATAGTAGTGTGGGGGTCTGGTGCAGGTGGTGGATCAAAGGAACCATCTAGGTAAGATGGGTTGCTTTGGTACTGACTAAAAGCTCCTCCACAAAAGGGGGAGGGTTCAATTTCTCAACTCCCTGTATGGCCCTTGATCTAGTGAGTGGGCAGGTGACAGAGCTGCCAGCATGGGGCTGGGTAGAAGGGGGTGCCAAAGGGCCTGTCGCTGCTGTGGTAACTCTACCTGATTCCCCTGAGGTTCCTGGAGGACATTCAGGCGGAAGACCAGCACCAGCCCTTGTTCCTTGTGTGGGGTCACGGGTCCGATTAGTGCGAGGAGCTTTCTTGTTCTAGGTTGACGCCTGTGATGAAACAGAGGACAGACTAGAAAATGAATGTGAGATGGCATCATAGTGTTCTTTTTGATTTTTGAATCTATTGGTCCGCTGTTGTTGACCAATATTCCATTTGTATGCCCTGTTTTCCTGAAAAGCTAACTTATTCCTACTATATTTCCCATCTTTCTTGATTAGAATATTTTTATTGAAAATTTCAAGATGTTTTCGAAGTTTCATATCTCTCTCTGTAGTGTAGAGGTAATTCCCATGAAAACTATGTGAGAACCAAATAGTGAGTGAGGTCCGTGAACAACTGGTTCACGGACCTCACTCACTATTTCTTTCTCACATAGTTTTAATGGGAATTACCTCTACACTTCACGTTTGTTTTCCATAATCATTAGCTATTTTATCTCCATTGCATATTGGTTTTGAGCTTTCATGGTCTATGTCCTACTCCATCCCCTTTTTTGTCCGTTCCCTGGTGATCCTTTCCAATCTTTTTTCCTGCACCCCAGTTTTTTCCACACACCGCTGACATTCACTCCTTCCTTCCCTCCCCCCCTCCCTTTTCCCTTCCCTCCCTTCTTCTTTTTCCCCCCTCTCCCCCTTTTCTCTTCCCTTTTTTTCTCCTACCCTTTCCACACCCCCTTATCTTGACTGTTCTCTTCCTTCCCCCCATCCTTCAGCCCACACGAGTTCCCACACGTCGGCATATTCCCTTCACTTTTGTTGTTCACTTATCACTTTATTTTCTATAATGGGCACTTGCATTGATTATATGATCTTTCATCCCTATATCACCTTATCTAGACCTTGGCCAGTGGTTTATATCCTGTTCCCAATCGCCGGGGGAGACCCAGCCGGGCTACCTCGCTGCCATATACCCCTCGAGGCTTGGGTAAGCAGCTCCACTACTTCATGTCACCCTCCCCATTTTCTAAATTGTGTAAAAATCCCCTATATGGTATTTATCTTTGTATCTTGATTTATATTTACAGATGTTTTGTCCTGATGAAGCAGTAAATACACGAAACATGTTGAAATTCCATGTCATCTGAACCTTTTTCAATTACATGTGTTTTTGTGTTGTCTTTTTGATATTTTTGTATATAATTTTTGTGAAATGTTACCAGTTATTTGTACTATTAGCTATACCTCCTGTACATGTACCGCAATAGTCCACTTGCCGTTTTTCTTTTGGTGAGTTTGGGGTGGGGCCCATACTCCTGAATTATTTCCTTCAACTATGAGCGTAGGTGCATACTGGCAGGGGCCAAGTGCATTACTTTGCCCAGGGGCCCATGATGCTATTAGGATGGCCCTGGTGGCTACTGCTCCCAGTACTACCTCTTCAGGCACTGCCAGCCCACCTGGCTGCCCCTACCACTTTCACTAGCCCTCCTGGCTACTTTTCCACAGTCCTCCCAGACTGACTCTGCATCCACCCCATACTGCTTGCACCCAGTCCCTTCGGGCATGCCTTTCAGTCCTCTGACTACAACACTCACCAACCCACGTGGCTGTCTTCCTCCCTAGAGATTTGCCTGGCAGTGTTATCCTGCTGTCCTCACCTTGCTTCCTTTGCCTCTTGGTCAGGATCCCTGTGTGTCCAAAGAGGGGTCCCTTCCACACCCGAGCCCAGGCCTGAGTTCACCCCCCCAAACTGGGGAGTTACGCTCAAAGGTCCGACAGCCTAAAGCTCCATCAACATCTTCCAACCGAACTCCACACTGCCCCTGCTGGGCTGACCCAGAGTATTTAGGGGGGCCTGTCCCCTGCCAGCCCTTCTGTTGGGGATTGGTTAGGGCCCTCGGAACACTCCAGCTAGCTCTTTCTAGACTCCTCCAAACTGCTTCTGGAATCTTCTTCCAGTTTCCAGATAGCAGGGCGAGTCACCAGAGAAGCCGCTGATGAGTCATCCAGCCTACCTGAGTCACTCAAACCCTGACCCAGAAAAATACACAGGCTTGGCTGCCAACCAAGCCTGAAAATTTACCTACACTAACACAAAAACTTTAGCACTCTAGCAACACAGCTAGGGGGTGCTACACTATAAATTAAAAATTAACAAAAAAAATGTTTTGAGTTTAGCAAAAAGGGTACTGTGAAAACTAACTATACAGTAGTTAAAAAAAAAAAACATCAAACGAGTTTTCTTTTCTCTTGTTTGTTGGTTTATACACTTAAAACGTAGTTCTGAGTATAGAGCAGTCAAGCAAAAATTGCTAAAAGACTGTAGAATATGGTTCATGGTATAACATCAGGTGTTGTGGACTGTCACTGAAGATGGGACCCTACATGGCCCTGTAATGTTCACATATTGGTGTATGTTTCCATACTCTTATGCCGCCTACACACGAGCGGACTGTCCGGCAGAAATGGTCCGACTGAACGATTCCGTCGGACATCCCGATCGTGTGTGGGCTTCATCGGACCTTCATCGGACCTTTTCTGTCGAAAATTCCGACGGGCCTAGAAATAGAACATGTTTAAAATCTTTCCGACGGACTTGGGTCCGATCGAAAAATCCGTTTGTCTGTTTGCTAGTCCGAAGGACAAAAAAGGACGCAAGGGCAGCTATTGGCTACTGGCTATGAACTTCCTTATTCTAGTCCGGTCGTACGTCATCACGTTCGAAACGATCAGACTTTGGTGTGGTCGTGTGTAGGCAAGTCCGTTTCGCTGGAACTCCGTCAAAAAGTCCTTCGGCATTCAGGCGGACGAGAAGTCCGCTCATGTGTACGTAAAGTCGGAACAATATTAGAGATGTGCATGAAAAAAAAATGTATTTTGTTTCATTTTGGATTCGTTCGTTAAGGTACTAATTTTGTTTTGTCATATTTGTTATGTTGGAGTGATTTGTTTTTGGAATTTGTTTCATATAGTCATTATTTTCAAATCAATTTGAAATTCAAATTTTAGAAGACAGCACTATTCCTTTTATTTTATTCTATTCCATTATTTTCTAATCTATTCTATTCTTTCCCATCCTATTGTACTCTATTCTATTCTTTTCCTTTATTTTCTATTCTATTTTATTCTAATGTTTTCTTTCCTATTCTGTTTTATTCTTTTCTATTCCTTTATTTTCTACTCTATTATATTTCATTCTATAAAGCAGTCTAAGTGGAAATCATAATCTTATTTCACTTTTATACTTTACTGTATTAATTGCAATATGTTTCTACTTCTAATTCAAATTCACTTTTGAATTCAAATTCGGATCATTTGTTTTGCTTTAATTTATTTTGATTTCATTGAAATTCATTACTATTGTGATACATCTGAATCTCTGAATAACAAAGATTTTGTCTGAATCAAAACAAAACGAATCACACATGTTTAACAAATATTCCATTGAATGCTGGTGAGTTTTGCATGATTGTTGGATATTTGTCAGCACTGTTGTTTAACCACTTGCCTACAGGGCACCTTCACCCCCTTCCTGCCCAGGCTAATTTTCAGCTTTCAGCGCTGTCACACTTTGAATGACAATTCCGCAGTCATGCTACACTGTAACTATGTGAAATTTTTATAATTTTTTTCACACAAATGGAGCTTTCTTTTGGTGGTATTTAATCACTGCTGGATTTTTTATTTTTTACAAAAAAGTGTCAGTAAATTTTGTAAACAAGTAAATTTTTCTCCTTCACTGATGAGGCAGCACTGATGGGCACTGATAGGCTGCACTGATGGGCACTGATGAGGTGGCACTTATGGGCACTGATGAGGCGGCACTTATGGGCACTGATTAGGTGACAGTGATGAGGAGGCACTAATATGCCGCACTTATGGGCACTAAAAGGTGGCACTGAGCACTGACAGGCAGCACTGATGGGTGGCACTGGTGGGCACGGACGTATGGCACTAGTGGGCACTGATAGGTAGCACTGGTGGGCACTGATAGGCGACACTGATGGGCGGCACTAC
The DNA here is from genome assembly GCA_037952925.1 of Lithobates clamitans. Lineage (NCBI taxonomy): Eukaryota > Metazoa > Chordata > Amphibia > Anura > Ranidae > Lithobates > Lithobates clamitans. The sequence continues at coordinate 15,788,655 of JBBGZY010000135.1, read as the reverse complement.
TCAGCTCGGATAGACAGCACTGATGGGTGGCACTGATGGACACTGATGGGCAGCAATGATGGGTAGCACTGATAGGTGGTACTAATAACCAGCACTGACTGGCATCACTAATGGGCACTGATTGGTGACACTTGTGTGCACCGATTGCTGACACTGGTGGACACTGATTGCTGGCACTGGTGGCGCTTTAGTGATGATCAGTGCCCTGATTACATGTCTCGATGTCCTCTGCGAGGAGATGTCATTGATTGGCTCTCCTCGCCACACTCTGTGAGTGTGAGGCGAGGAGAGGCAATTACCGGCATTTCCGTGTTTACAAGTGACCGGCTGTGATTGGACACAACGGATCACATGGTAAAAAAGCCGCAGTATCTGCTCTTTACAGAGATCGAGGTCGCGCCATGTCCTAACAACACGGCGCGGCTCCGGGGGCACGCAAGAGTGGTCATTCTGGGACAACGTCAAATGACGTCACCCCAGAACGAGAGCCGCACCGCCCCTCAGTTATTTGACGATGGCCGGGCGGCAAGCAGTTAATCACGACAAGCACCTGCAACATTTGACAAATGTAAACTGTAGGTTTTGTAGCTGAAATTTGTAGTGTGATTTACTGAATGTAAAACAGATCTTGTTCTTTCTTCAGTAGTATATTCTTTTTGTTTTTACAAACATCATTGCATATTAGAGCTTATCCAAAACCAAAAGGCACCATCATTCATGGGTGTCTAGGACCACATGGCGACTCCATACAGCTCTAGTCCTATATCTGCCGGTCAGGTGGGAATCCTGTTTGTTCAGTTGAATGCAGATGTGTCAGGTTGTGCTATGAGCTGCAGTCTGTGCTAAAATTTGGTTAGTACAAAAAGCGGCAACGCGACTCTTTCGCTGGTTCATCATCTTATTACAAAACAATGTGAGCACAAAATGTAGTTGAAAAGCCTTTGGCCTCATTCTTTTGTTTTGAGGGATTATGCTATTTTAAGTGTTTATTTAATACATTCCAAAAAGCTGAAAATTCCCATTGACTGAATAGATGTGTTCGCTTCAGGGATTATATTAGACCCTTAATCTTTTTTTGCTGCTGCTTTGTATTACAAAGGATTGTACAACCCTGAGCTGTTAACCTCTTGGGCTGTGAAAGGCCTGCACAATTTTAAGCTCTGCCCTGTCTTTGCTAGTTTCCATGATCACCACCAGCTACTCACAGAAGTTCTCACATAAAGGAGGGGAACGTATGAATGCTGCTCTTGTTTCCTAGGGAGTATGTTTCAGCAAGTGGACAGCACTAAAGAAAATCCTGATGGTATGGTACTCCTTTGAACTGAATGAGTGACTCAGCCAATGCCTCGCGACTTTGTCTGTACTACTGATGCTCTACCGATGAAGCTCATTTTATGTGAAGTTTAACCTGGATTGTTGGTCAGCTATCGCGGAGAGAAGACATATTTAAAGGCATTATTACATTTCATAAAACATCATTTGAAGCTGTTATTTGAGTGCAGAGATTATTCAGGAGGTTTGCATCCTATAAGCACACTGAAAAAGAAATCTCAGTAATGCCAGGTATGTAAACTGTTTTTTCAGCATGTACACATTCTTTTGTCGTAATAATTTGCTCCAGAAGGTCTACCCTGAAAAGGTAAATTGGACGACATTGAGCAATAAAATAATTTGCTTTGTCATTACCACAAGAGGCATATGACATTTCCATCCTCATATACAAGCACATTGTACTTGTTGGAAAACTACTGTATCTGAGCACTACAAACCAAAAACGCTGTTTAATTCAGTTTTAATATTCAAAGCAAACTCGCTCATCCATCCATGTCTCCATGCTTTATTTTGTTGAGAAATCACTTTGAAAAACACCTCCCTAGCATTTTTATCCATGGCCATCTTGAGTAAGGGCAGATGATTCAGGTAGCATTTACTTTCTGCAATTCATTTGTTCATGCAGGCAGAAGGGTTTGTTTAGCTGTGAAAGCCCCTCCTCCAAATGAAAGTAAAAATTGCACATGAAGACTTCTGGGATGTATGACATCATTTTGGCTTAGTGCAGAAAGCAACTGAAGAAATGTATAAAAAAATGTAAAAAAATGTAAATATCTTTTTTACTCTTCTTCAATGCGGTCACATGACTGCACAGCCATGGCTTCTCCGTGTAGCTGTGCAAACCCAATAAGGAGGCTATATTCAAACAGCAGAGATGTCACCTGCCAGTTTCCTAAATTGTATCTATTGTTGGCATTCCCTCCCCTAAGGTTCTCACTAGGGCTGAAACAACTAATCGATTAATCGGCAACTAATCGATTATGAAAATAGTTGTCAACTATTTTCATAATCGATTAATCGGCCAGCTGATTAGTTGGCCTGCATACAGCATGCATTATTTGTTTACATATCAGGAAATACAGTGAAGCACACATACAGATTAGTACCCCGTCCATACCTGTCAGTAAATGCCTGAGAACTTGAAAATGTGTGGGGAGCAATGCCTCGTGGGACATGTAGTCCTGGGCAGGAAGTGAGTGGTTCTAAAGGCAGAAGTTTTTTTACCTTGCTAAAGGGGAACTCTATACTATACTTTGCAGCTATTGGGGCACTCTGATGGCAGTAGGAGCCAGAGGCGTCGGCGGGGGACCCCAGAAGAGGAGAATCAGGGCTGCTCTGTGTAAAACCATTGCGTATTTGGAAAGGGTCAGGGACTTTTTTTAACACAAAACGGTGCTTTTTTTTTGCTTGTTTGGTTCAATAGACTTCAATGGAGAAGCTGCAGAAATGCATGCAGTGCGTTTTTGCTGCGATTTGCGTTTTTTAATCTGCCCAACAACAATTTGGCCAAAAAAAAGCATAAAAAATGCAAAACGCAAATCGCAGCATAGGTGTGAATAGCATAGGTATAGCATAGGTGTGAACCGAGCCTTATGCTTGCCATACACGTATCGATTTTCGGACGAGAATATTTATCCGGAAAATCTTTGTACATTCACTGAATGAAAGAATGTCAAATTACACTTGCTTTTAACATTCAGTTTTAAAATGAATGTAAATTCTGAATGAAAACCACATATACTGTCTGAAAACTCTTTTGACCAAGAAGTTTTATGTTTTTCCCATCACGTGGTCGAAAACGAGCATCGATTTGACCCCACTAACAAAAGGAAAATCAAACAAACGTTCTTTGAATGAAAATTTTTTTGAAGGAAGACATTGTTTTTGTATGGTCAGCATAAGTGACAGCAGGCGCAGGGAGCTTTTACCAAGCCATCTGCCTATGACAAGGGACTGTCGAACATATATTACAGTTCTGTCTGAAAATCGGCAAAACAGTCTTTTAATTTTTTTTTTAAATAAAAAATTTGATCTGAGTCTGAGGATATTTACCAGATTTAACCTCTAATGCCGCGTACACACGATCGGAAATTCAGCCAACAAAAGACCAATGAGAGCTTTTGGTCGGAAAATGCGACCATGTGTATGCTCCATCGGACTTTTGCTGGCGGAATTCCCGCCAGCAAAAGATTGAGCAGGCTTGAATGGAGGAGAAGATTTGGATGCCGCACACCGGATGTAGTCAAAAAACTTCACTTTATTGAAAAAATGGGATCATCAAAATAGCAAGACTGTCATGCAGAAAGTACAGGTAAGCTGACGCGTTTCGCACTCAGGACTGAGTGCTTACTCATAGCTAACAAATATTAAAAAGACAAACTCTTATATAGCTCAATGGGGTATCACATGATTGCCCAATTAGATGGTCATTGAGTCTCAGCTGGAAGCCGATTTAATGAGGTCTCGGCATCTGCTGGCTATTTGGTGTGTTGACTGATTGAGAAATGTTTTCAAAACCGTGACATGTGAATAGATGACAAAGAATGTGAAAAAAGATGTGTATATGTACATGTGTAGGCAAAAAATATATATGTGTGTATATATATATGGTGAATCCTATCAATGAACGTGTATATAATAATGAATATACTTCTATAACGTGTATATATAAAAGGTGATAAGTATCAAAAAAAAAAAAAAAAGAATTACTATTAGGTGAAAGGAAAAAATGTGTAAAAAATATTTCTCATTAAAAAAAAAGAGAAAATATGTTGATAAAAATATTCAGACAACGTGCAAAGTAAATGTGAAGAATGAATGTAATAAAACTATATGTGAACAAAATATATAAATATGATGAAGCTCTCTATAATATGCCGGTGAAATGGATGAAGCTCTCTATAATAAGCCGGAATAATACAGGTGAAATATAGAGCAATGTGACCTGAAATAATGCGTGATATGCCCGCGGTTGATAACAAGGTACATATAGGGCCCTATAATATTAGAAATAAACTGTGGGATTCAAAGACATAAAATCACGCTGATAAGGGTTGCCCTGATCTGGTCAAATGGCAGTGATATATGCAGGGTCCCAGTAGACTGACTTGTAACGTAGTGATTCTAAATGATGAGCCTGGCCGAGAGCAGGGTGTGTGTGGAATTTCAGGGGTGAAACAGCGGTGTTCAAGGTAATAGAACGCCGCTAATCTGTGTCACACTAAATGTCTAGATGGAATTATAATGATGGTAATAAAGTTGGTAGAGGTCTCGGCCAGTCACCCAAGTTTAAGGGATCACAAAAAAGGGACAAATGAAAAACAAGTAAGATACTACAGGCTGGGATACGAAGACATAAAGAGCAAAAGATTGAGAGCAGGTTCTCAATTTTTCGGCCGGAAAAAGTTCCTATCTGAAAATGTGATTGTACAAATTCCAACGCGCAAAATTCCTACGCATGCTCGGAAACAAAGTTTATGTGCCACTACTAAATGTAAGAGGGTTGGTATTAACCCATCTCAAGACACACTTCTGACCCAGATATAAATGTCTAGACCTGGTGATAGGTCGCTCAGGCTCTAAAAACTGAATTGGGAGATGAAAGAGCAGGTGTGGATAATCCCCATAGTCAGAAGCCGGGGTTTTCTGTGGGCTACAACAAGCACTTTGGAGAGGACAACTCTGATACACTAAAGGTATGTCACATGATGATGCCTTCTATGTAAACCCCAGGATTTTTGGTTTATATTTTACAGCTACTACTGGGTTAGTTTTAAAGAAGAATTTCAACCAAAACATTTCTTTAGTTGTTGATAAGTTGAGGAAGGATTATAACCTCCATCAGTTGTCTGTAACCTTGTTTAGGAAACTTTCTGTTTTGTCACTAGGACAGAAAATGAGAAGAACTTCTCGAACCAATAGAGCAAAAAAAAAAACAGGATTTACTGTGCCCATTGGTGAGATTATATTTTTGTCAGCAGAAATGGAAGGAAGGGGAGATTTTTCTAATGTTCACGCAGAAAAACTATTCAAAACTGAAACAAAATACAGCTGCAACTCACTTTTAACCCTTGTGTATACAGGCTAAGATGATGTACTGTAGATATTCATCCAACCCCAGGTCATGCTAGTGTAGCGCCAGCATATTTACCTATTAATGTAATACAATGTTAGTCTATGAACAGTATCATAATTTAGTATGTGGCACCATCCAGTGGTCAAATTGGTGAATGGACTTTATTTTATTTTACTCTTTCAAGAATGTGAGAAAATATAACAGGAAGTGACTGTTTATTTACTTCTCACATTAACCTGCCTACCCAGAATGCCGAGTGATTTTACCCAGCAACACTCAGTACAGAAATGCATGCTGGGTAGGTTATAAAAGGACCCCATGCGGCCATCTTAGGTCTCTTCTGTACGCATGGCCTGCCTGTGAGGACCTGTGCGGAGGTTTTCCAGAGAACTACTGTGGAGCGGCCCAATCAGCGACTCTGCTGAGCACCAGTGAGCTGGAGAGACGCTGGGACAGAACTGAGAAGGATCCAGATACAACTGTTGGAGCCATCAGAGGGTCCTGGTTCATCTTGGGGAGCGGAGCGGTGTAACGGCGCCGGCCGGCAAGAAGCAAGACCAAGTGCACCAGAGCGGAGCTGTCTTACTACACAGACCTGGTTGGGTGAGAGGGCTGCTGCCCAAAGTTTTCCTAACACACTTTTATACACCTGAATCTGTGACACAGTGTGCTGGGACCTGTAGTCCCACACAGGAGGATTGAAGGAACTAGAGACTGAGTTCAAATAGGCCTCAAGCCTACCTTTTACTGCACTAATAACATTGTGTTACACAAAGTTAATTGCATCGGAGACAGTTACAGGTTACTACACTACAAGAATAATCTTCAGCATCTACTTTATCTAACCCTGGTTTATTTAACCATTGGATTACAATTCATAAATAGCTGGCAGAAGACAGAAGACAAAGAAAAGACTGCCTCTTTCATTACAAGGCCTTGCATCCTATTTCTGGTTAATAGAGAGTTTACACTCTAAAGTAGGGGGCGCTCCCTAGGTATTGCATTTGTGCTTTATTTAATAACGTTGTCTTCTTGTAGTCACAAGGGTGCACTGGAAGTGGGACGGTGCCCAGAATTAAAGTGTTTCCCATTCTGGCATTAGTCCCACTTGGAGAAGCACTTCCAGGGACCATTTAATATAACTTTATGTGTACCAATTATTGTGTGTACTTATTGGGCTGTTGCACTATGTTTGTGTGACAGACCAAATATTGTAATACTACTTTTATACTGATTCCAGTAAAAGTTACGTTCCTGGTTAAGTACAACTTGTGTGGAGTTTTGTTCCTTTCTCTAGCAGGTGGAACATCGGATACCCAGATAATAACAAAGGTATACTGTTATTATATTGTACATTGTGGGGTTATCCTTCATTGTTAGCTTCACACTAACACTGCACCACAGCTGTGTCAAGAGGATTGAGTCAAGTCATTGGGGGTGTTAAAGCAGAGTACAGGCCCAATCAAATATCAGCAGCTCCTTCGGGGGTCAGTGCTTCACTAGTCTTCGAAATTCTTTGGGGGACTCCAGGAGACCCATCAGGGGAGTAGTGTTAAACAATAACTGCTCAGGTTTGTCTATATATAGGAAGATAACGGTACCAACATCCCAACTGCTATCGAAGTCTAGAAGAAAGAGGGTGGGGTAAGTAGGATTTTACCGGTACCGTCACAGGACATTACAACAACATATTATGTAAAATAAACTTTATTGATTTTAAGCAATCATTTAAAAACACTAGTTATTGCATATTAATTTCATTCTAAGTGGTCATACTACCTCTATTGGGGTTCCACTAAGAATGACCATTATCTCCGGTCACCATATGCACATTACAGATCAGACTCTCAACATGTTTTGCGGGTTCCCCGCTTCTTCAGGAGAGCAAAATAGGAAAACAGGAGAATTAAACTGAAAAGAATGATAGAATATGTGAATATACAAATAACAACTATTAAAAGCAGTGATACATATCACATATGTTCTATGGGTGTTATCAGCATTGTAGATAGGATAACTACCTTAGAAGCTGAACTGGCAAACAAAATGAGGCATCAAGGTCAAAGACAACCCTGGGAGAGCATGGGAGCATGTCCAGAGGGATCCTGTGGTGATATTATTATACTTAATATATAGTGAAGTTTAATTTAATTACCATCAATCCAACTATTAGCCAGGATAGATGACCAATAAAGATGGCAGCTTAAAACATACATAGCAAACTTGCTGTTTCCAATAAATGAACAACGAACTTCAGCAAGATCACAAATTATATATAAGCAGTGGGTCTGATGGGACAAGGTGGAGTCTAGTTATATTGAATTATTAAGTCCAATTTGTATATCTGCAATAAAGTCAACGACAAAAAAGACACCGTTGTGATATCTAAAACTGAATATATAAGCAAGTATGTAAATGAAAACTAACACTCGTTCAGGCATGTAATATTACAAGTAATCACTAGATGGCGCCTAAAGCACAGTGAACAAGGTATATGTGTAACTTACCAAAGTTGAGTAATCTAAAAACATGGTCCAGCAGGTGAAAATAGTGTTCACAAAAGGACAGCTATAATCATCCTAGGGTAGGTCCTTAGTGAAATAGATGTATAAAATCAGAAAAACATATTTCACAAAGAGTCCTATAAATGCACACAACATGTAAACCAGCATACACCCAAACATTAAGATCTACTTGAAGGAGAAGATCCAGTCGCTGGCATTCACCGCCATGTGTCAAAAAAATGTGTGCTAAATTGGAGCCTCTTATAATGCTCCAACCCCACATGCTTAGCCAGCCCAGCAGCTGGCTGATGATATCACGGGCCCAATACCTGATCACGCATGTGCCAACGATAATGACCACCCTCTTTCTTCCAGACTAGGGGAGTAGTGTTAATGAATAAGCATGCAGAGTCAGGCACAGCCTGAAGACTACTTGCTATGTTTGCTTTGAACCTACAATTGGCTTAGTACATACTTGCCCAGTGGAGACAAGGAATTATGCGCAGAGGACCTCTTCTGAAGTTTTTTCTTGTTTTTAATATTCTTAATGCTGCACAGCAGGGGTAGCAACCCCCGGCATGGGTGCCGCAAGCGGCATGCAAAGTTTCTTTTGCTGGCACTCATCTCTCTCCCCATCAGCAGAGCAGCGCAGGGAAGTGTCAGTGAGACTCTAATGCATTCCAATTTCAGAATTTCCCACGCCACACCTGCACTGAGGGGGAGGCACTGTGCCCCCATACATTGTAAAAGATGGGAAACATTGTTTGGTTCTCTAACTTTGCTGTAGCTGCGATCGTCAGCTTTTGTGATGGGGAAGAGATTGGGTGCAGTTCTGCTGGGGGGGGGGGGCGGTCCCTGTTTCCAGGAGGAGGAGGACTGTCATTGGCCACTGCTAAAGCCAATCACAGTCCTGCTAGCCCCGCCCACCATCTGGAGGAATGCGACTCGTTTGGTTGATTGGTTGCCACTACTAATCTCTAAAAGAAGGGGTTTCACTGTGATTGAGAAAACCACAATCAGGTGACAGTTTGTAGAATTACTATTGAGCTTCTGGGAACCTTGTTGAAATTATTCCTGAACCTTTGCGTCCCTTACTACTGAACCCCTGCACTCTGTGTACCTTTAAGCCACAGCCAGTATTCAGCACAATGAAAATCACACCCAACTTTTTCTGCGGCGCAGAGCACTGCACTTTTTCTCAGCTGCGAGGGCCCAACTTATGGTCCTGCACACAGGCCCACTGCTTTCAGAAAATGCCCCTGACCTGAGCTCATCATTGCGCATCCGTTCCAGATGCTGGTATGTGACATCACATACAAGCACGTGAGCTGGATGCTAGAGGTAAATCAGCAGAAGGAGTGTGCCAGGACAGGTAGATGTGTCTCATCTCTGCTTCCTTTCACCACTCTGCATATCACGCATATCATAGATGAGAAGAGGGTACAGCGGTGGAGCAGATTAGCAGGAGGGTACAGCGGTGGGAAAGATGAGCAGGAGGGGTTCAGAGGTGGGACAGAAGAGCAGGAGGGTACATTGGTGGGGCAGATGTGCAGGGAGGTACAGTGGTCAAAGAGATGAGAAGGGGGTTCAGCAATGGGACAAGAGCAGGGGGGTACAGTGATGGGGCAGATGAGCAGGGGGGTTCAGTGTTGGGCCAGATGAGAAGGGGGTACAGTGGTGGGACAGATGAGCAGGGGGGTACAGTGTTGGGGCAGATGAGAAGGGCGTTCAGTGTTGGGAAAGAAAAGCAGGGGGGTAGTGCAGCGTAGCGGATGTCAAAGGAGGTGCATTGGTGGGACAGATGAGCAGGGGGTTACAGTGGTGGGGCAGGAGAGCAGGGGGAACAGAGGTGGGGCAGAAGAGCAGGGGAGTGCAAAGGTGAGACAGATGTGCAGGAGGTACATTAGTGGGGCAGATGAGAAAGCGTGTTACAGTGGTGCGGCAGATAAGCAGATGGGTTCAGTGTTAGGACAGATGAGAAGGTGATTCAGTAGTGAGACAGAAGAGCATGAGGATACGGTGGTGGAGCAGATGTGCAGGGAGGTACAGTGGTGGGGCAGACGAGAAAGGGGGTACATTGATGGGGCAGACGAGGAGGGGGGTTACAGTGGTGGGACAGAAGAGCAAGGGGGTACAGTGGTGGAAGAGATGAGAAGGGGGTTCAGCGGTGGGACAAAAAAGTAGGAGGTACAGTAATGGGGCAGCTGAGCAGGGGGTTACAGTGGTGGGACAGAAGAGTAGGGGGGTTCAGTGTTGGGTCAGATGAAAAGGGGGTTACAGTGGCAGGAAAGATGAGCGGGGGGGTTCAGTGTTGACATTTTTTCGTTATAAAATCATCACGCTCAATTTCTGTGCTCAAAAGATTGCCTCCCCCTGCTGCACATGATATCATTAATATGTTTTCTTGTTACTCTTGTGCTTTAAAAATATTTTATATTTTATAGTCAACTATGTATATGGAGCTTCGATAAGCAGATTTATAGAAGTTTTTTTTTTATTTCTTTTATATTCTTGTATGGGGTTTGTTTTCAGTGTTTCCCAGGCAAAAAACTGAGGTTATATTATTTATCTTTTTGGTTATTTCCAGCCTGGGCCACAAATGACCTAAGAAATTCATGAAAAAAAAGCAATGTAAGGCTGGTCATAGACATCAGATAGTGACCAGCTGGCCATAGTTGGACAAGAAGACACTGACTGACTAACAGGCTAAAATGTTAGCAGGTGGTGTTACTAAATGAAAGCTCAGTTTGGCCAAGCTTGCATTAATATTTTAACTTACAGTATATCACACAAGGGATTGTGTAGCTGGTGACAAATCTCCAGTGACAGGATAGCTAAAAGACCTCTTACCTATTCTTACGGAGTCTCTCCCTCATTAGCAAGAATCGCAAGATATCTGTCTCTTGCTTTTTTTGGGCAAGTGAATGAGAATCTTGAATATTTTGGGCCAGTGAAGGCAAGTGATTCCTTCAGTTCTTCGATTCTTTTAATGGCAATGTGGGTAGTAGCACAGTGGCTAGGTGGTTAGCACTTCTGCTGGGCAGCACTAGGGTTGTACGTTTGAATCCCAACCATGGCACTACCTGCCTGGAGTTTGCACATTCTCCCTGTGCAGGTTTCCTCCCACACACCAAAGACATGCTATTAATAATAAATAATAAATTGGCCTTAACCACTTGCCGCCCACCCTATTACCAAATGACGGCGGCAAAGTGGTTTGATATTCCTGACCGGACGTCATATGACATGATCAGGAATATTGAGCCGCTGCACGCCCCCGGGGGCGCGCATCGCGGCGATCGTTGTTGCGGGGTGTCAGTCTGACACCCTGCAACACCGATCTAGGTAAAGAGTCTCCGACGGAGACTCTTTACCACGTGATCAGCCAGCTGATCACGATGTAAATAGAAAGAGCCGGTGATCGGCTTTTCCTCACTCGCGTCTGACAGACGCGAGTAGAGGAGAGCCGATCAGCTGCTCTCCTGACAGGGGGGGTCTGTGCTGATTGTTTATCAGCACAGCCCCCCCTCGGATCCTACTCAGGACCACCAGGGAAGCCACCCAGGACCACCAGGGAAGCCATCCACACTGGACCACCAGGTATGCCCTTAGACCCCCAGGGAAATGCCACTGTGTGCCCAGGCAGCTGCCAATCTGTGCCCAGGCATCTGCCAATCAGTAAACGAGAAAACTAGCTAAATGGGACTTTAAATGAGGACATTTGAGAACATGTACCTCGATCCCCAAAATGTATACAACAAAAGGAAAAAAGGGGGGGTTTTGGGACTTTAAATGAGACATGCAGCTGGGAAGGGAACACAACATAGTACTAGAAAGGATATCCAATGAATGCACCGTATATGCGACCACATCGTGCTGTATAGTAACAAGGTTGTTAATGTGAATAGCATCTAAAAGCTCAACGCATTTCATGGATCTTTCCAATCTTCCGGAGCAGATGCAAAGTAGCTATCTATAAAAAATATATATATAGGGAGATGTTCAAGGGTTGACCACAGGACAGGCAAAAGAAGGTTTTTTGTAATAAGATCTTAAAGTAACAGTGGTAGCTTTGGACCATAGTAAATTACTTACAGAGAACCTATGTGGGTGGGTGGAGGGCATTGAGGGTGTAAACCTGTCAGGGATATATGTACACAATCCCGGGAGCTGAGGCGGCACCTAGAGGGCAACTGGTGTTTGTGAGGAGCTTAAAACATTGTGACCGCATGTTCATAACCTGTGTTCCCTTCCCAGCTGCATGTCTCATTTAAAGCTGCCAATCAGTGCCCACTTCAATGCCTACCACTGCCAGTGCCACCAGGGATGCCCATCAGTGCCTCATATCAGTGCCGCATATCAGTGCCCATCAGTGCCACGTATCAGTGCCCAGCAGTGCCACCTATCAGTGCCCATCAGTGCCCAGCAGTGCCGCCTATCAGTGCCGCCTATCAGCGCCACCCTATCAGTGCCCAGCAGTGCCGCCTTTCATTGCCCATCAGTGTCGCCTATCAGTGCCCATCAGTGCCAACCAGTGCCACCCATCAGTGCCCATCAGTTCCGTCTATCAATGCCCATCAGTGCTGCATATGAGTGCCACCCATCAGTGCCGCCTACCAGTGCCCATCAGTGCCGCATATCAGTGCCCATCATCAGTGCCCGTCAGTGCCCGCTCATTGGTGCCACCTCATCGGTGCCACCGTATCAGTGCCTGTCAGTGCCGCCTTATCAGTGCCCATCAGTGAAAGAGAAAACTTACTTATTTACATTTTTTTAACAGAAACAAAAGCAAAACTTTTATTTTTTTTCAAAATTTTCGGTCTTTTTTTATTTGTTTAGCAAAAAATAAAAATCGCAGAGGTGATCAAATACCACCAAAAGAAAGGTCTATTTGTGGGAACAAAATGATAAAAATTTAGTTTGGGTACAGTGTTGTATGATCGCACAATTGTCATTCAAACTGCGACAGCGCTGAAAGCTGAAAATTGGTCTGGGCAGGAAGGTGTCTAAGTGCCCTGTATTGAAGTGGTTAATGTGTGTATGAATGAGACATCAGGACATTGGCTTGTAAGCTCCTTGGGGACTAGGACTGATGTGAATGTACAATATATATGTAAAGCACTGTATAACTTGTGAGCGCTATATAAATTCCTGTAATAAATAAATGACACGTGAAGCCACACCACACAGTTCACTTGTGGCCGGGAAAAGAGCTGCCGTGTAAGGGCAGCAGTGACAGCCCAGTTTATGTGGCTGCAGCCCATGGACCAAGGCTACAAAGTAAAAAAGTATTCATGAATAAAAAAAACACAGGATGCATTGCTCTGTGAGTGTTTTATGTATATACCCCTAGGTGGTATACTACACTAAACCTTGACCAAGCTACAAAACAATTGCATTGGTTATTTAAAAAAAACAGTGCAGCCCTAAATATATAACCTCTCTGTGCTCAATATATGCCAATCTGTCTCAAATAATCCATAAGGGACAAAGGGAAGGCTCTCAAAGTGTAAGGTTTTTAAAATATTTTATTCATGCACGGACTATAGAATCATAATAAAACCATATAAAAGCAAGTTCAATCATTTACATGAATGCTGCTGCCTTCCAAGACAGCAGCGTGTGACATCAGTGTGCGCAACTCATCCAACGCATTTCATCAGACATCATCAGGGGCTGGTGATATATAATTACATATAATTTGGTTTTACAACTTTGGCACCACAATTGTTCATTATATAGGTTTTATATTGTCTATCTGTGGTTTGTGCATTTTGTAGGCAGAAACCACCATTATTGTCTGATGAGCCCAGTGTAATCTCTGTGGGCAACTGGACATCCTAACTCTGATCAGTGTTATTTTTCTACAAATATAAAAACACTAAGCAAACTGGGAAACTGTTGCTTTGTTTTCTATAATAAATAAATCATGTCTTTTTTTTTTAATAGGCAGAAACATTCTCATCGTGTATGCTCACCAGGAGCCGAAATCAATGAATGGATCGCTAAAGGATATTGCAGTAGATGTCCTGAGCAAGCAGGGATATAGTGTTACAGTCTCTGATTTGTACACTATGAAATTTATTGCATCGGCAACCAGAAATGACATCACAGGTAAACATGAGTCAGTCAATATTTTACAAAGCTTCGTTTTGAAAGAGTAGAGGGGGATTAGAGCACCGGGCAGGTTTTTATTGCTGTTTGTGTCCTCGTTAGGGAGATTCACCCTCATAAATTTGTCAAGGTTACCATTATAGTTAAAAAGTAAAAGATAATGCCAAATTTTGGGTTGTCCCCAGAAAAGTAATAGAGTAAAGTAATCTTTCAAAGTGGTTGTAAACCCCAGACATGAAATATGTGTGGGCGGGGTCATCTGTGCCCATGCATGTGGGGGTACTTTTCGTGTGGATCGTGCTCAATAATGTCCGGGACCAGGTGGAGACTGCGGTCATGTGAAGAATCTAACATTAAGGCATTTTCTTGCCTTAGAGATGAGCCTTCACTGTGTGCAGTGATAAAATACAGAGTTTCTCTGAAAAACGACTTGTCCCATGTCGCTACACACTGTAATTTGGTATATGTTGCATTAGCAGGGACATGCTGAGCCCGTGCCTACTCCACCAGTCTAGCGTACCTCTGTTACCTCACACACAGTAACAGAATGGGATCCCTCCGAGCAGCTAGTGTGGACCTCATGCATGCTCATTAACTCCTACCTTCCTGTACCTTATGACCAGGACATAGATCTCAGTAACGTAGGTCCAGGTCCGGTAGCATGTATTGCAGAGCTAACCCTTTGTAGTGGTGTTTCTTCATACCCAACTGTTCATTACAGATCCTAGAACCAACATGAACCCCTTTGGATAACTTCAGACTAGGCTTATAACTGTCAATATAATTTAACTGAACAACTGTGGCACAAGAGTTGAATATGAACAATGTCCTTCCCATAATCCTAACTAGAGTAGTATAGTGGCCCAGGCATACCTCTGTGAGGTGAGAGTCCATAACGGCATTGTCCATGGCTGGATGTCTTCTGAAAACCCTGGTTCCTTAAGCAGCGCCAATGACTGTGCTCACAGGTGATGCTGGAACCCACCGAACCAAGGAGGCTCCTGGACCTCAGCTGTACCCCCGTTTGATAGCACAGGTGGACTGACTAGGACCAAAAGTCCGGGAACAGAGCTTGTAACATTTAACACTTTCCTCCAGCCTGGGCCAGATACTCTCTCAGCATAACTATACATAATTCAACCTGCTAACATATGAACAAAGCATATCCCTGTATAGTGTGACTCAATTAAGAGCACTAAGTGTCTTTTCTGTCTGCTGCTTCATTCCTCTGCTTTCAGCATGAATCACTTCTGGCAAGTTTTCCTGACACCAAGAGAAAAATGGTGACAGGGGAGGGAGCTCCAGCAGATTGGCAGCCTCAGTTCTGTTCCTGTGTGCTATGTGAATGGGGGGGTGTCTTTTCCCACTGAGCCCTGCAGAGTGTAACATCAGCTCTCCAACCCCTTTTTTCTCACAGCCCAGGCAAGATTTATAAATTCTGCGGTTTTAACAGACATAGCACATAGAATACTGCAGATAAACAGGTACAACTTCTGTAGGAGAATTTATTTAAAATCTGTGTATCACCTGAAGCCAGTCACCTCTTTGAGTATATGGAAGGGTTTGCAACCACTTTAATTTACAGGGATTTCCTCTCACTTCCTGTATTGGCTATGGGACAGGAAGTGAAGGGAAATCTCCCCAATGGGACACAGATAGCAAAAGAAATGACAGGATTTAAAACTCTCTCTTACTCTAGCCAAAATGTAAAAAAGGTTTTGCCTACAGTTCTATTTCAAAGCTTAACTTCAGCTTTGCTGTCACTTTAAATAGATGGTTTGGACCAAGTTGGCACAAACAAACTGTTTCCTTTGCTAGTACATGCAGTGGCTGTCAGCACTGTATAAACTGTGTGTAGAATCAGCTACATATTGTGTTAAGCACTGTGCTCCAGCAGCAGTATGGGGATTTCCCATCTAGTTCACAAAACAAAATTGAGTGGGGCTGAGTGTTGCTCAGCCATTCACAGGAAGTCCTGTATTTTTATGACTACAAGGAAATTGTCTGTCTGAATTGGAAACACATAAACAATATTCACAAGAAGTATAAGACGAACAGTGTTTCAAATCACTTCAGGTTGTTTCATAGTAGAGACTAGGGGGGAAGGGGAGCACCTGGGTGGTGGTTGTGAGGGTCTGCAAGCAGGGGGCATATTGTACCCCTACTCATTCACCAAAAAAAGTGGCACAAATAAATAAAGACACAGTTTTTGACAATTCCTTTATTAAAAATAAAAAAACACTGTCTGCCTGCTCCACAGTGTGACAGTTCTTTAATAGCTTAGGGCCAGGGCCACCTAGTGACATCACCTGGTGGCAGTACCCCCCCCCCCCCCTGTGACGTCACTGACTGGTGTATGCTGGCCGGGACTTTAGTTAGCTGTACCCACCGATGATGAGTATTAATACACCTGGGAGTGAGAGTAACATCTGGGAGTGGTCCCGGCTGGGCGGAGCTATAGAACGGGACATGGACAGAGAAACTGGTATAATGAAGAATAACACCTTGGATAGACTCAGTGACAGAGGCTGAATGCTGGGGATCTATTATACATGGAGAAGTAGTCCCAACCCTGTTGCTTTCTCACCACCTGCCCCAGCCTCTAGGACCCCACAGAAGCATGCAGTTGCAGGGCACTTGCAGATGGGTCTCACCCATCTAAATGGGTCATGATCAGCAGGCGGTAGCACCCACCAAAAGAAACAGAGGGCTTAAAGTGATTGTAAGGGTTAGTTTCTTTCTTATTTAAAATAACAAACATGTCATACTTATCTCCACTGTGCAGCTCGTTTTGCACAGAGTGGCCCCGAACCTGCTCTTCTGGGGTCAACCGGCGGCTCTCGCGGCTCCTCCTCGCATCACATAACCCCTCGGGAAGTGCTTCCCCTAAGGGGGTCACCTTGCGGGCGTGCTTCCGAGTCCAGCATTTGGCGTCCAAAGACGCCGAATGAATGACTCGGCCCCGCCCCCCGCCCACGTCATTGGATTTGATTGACAGCAGCGGGAGCCAATGGCTGCGCTGCTATCAATCTATCCAATTAAGAGCCGAGAACCCCCTGCAGAGAGACAGTACAACCCCGTGGGTCAAGTTCCAGGGCTTAGGTAAGTAAAACGGGGGGCTGGGGGGCCGGTCACTGCCATGTGTTTTTTCACCTTAGTGCATAGGATGCATTAGGGTGAAAAAACACCCTTACAATCCCTTTAATTCCTTCTGCGGCATGTGTACACCCCCCCCCCCAACTTTACGTGTGAATGAGCACTAATGCCCTGTACACACGATAGGATTTTCCGACAACAAAATCCATGTTTTTTTTCCAACAGATGTTGGCTCAAACTTGTCTTGCATACACGGTCACACAAATCTTGTCGGAAATTCCGAACGTCATGAACGCGGTGACGTACAACACGTACGACGAGCCGAGAAAAATGACGTTCAATAGCCAATGCGGCTCTTCTGCTTGATTCCGAGCATGCGTGGAACTTTGTGCGTTGGAATCGTGTATACACGATCGGAATTTACGACAACGGATTTTGTTGTCGGAAAGTTTGAGATCCAGATCTCAAATTTTGTTTGTCGGAAATTCCGACGGAAAATGTCCGATGGAGCCTACACACGGTCGGAAAGCTCCCATCGAACATTTATTGTCGGAAATTCTGATCGTGTGTACGGGGCATAAGGGTTGCCTCCTCACCACCTGATTTTAACCTATGATTGCCATGCAATACATGTGATTGCGACAGGGTAGTATGCCAATTAGAGGTTTAAATCAGGTGTGAGGGGGCAACACTGCCCAGTGATATTTGACTTCTCCCATGTTGTTCAGGTAGATCTCCACCTCTTTAAAGCTGCCTACCCCTGATTTACAGTTAGTCTGGTTGAAAAAAGACACAAGTTCATGTATGTACCCGAGACACATGATTGTCTCTAAGTATTTCTTGGACCTATCGACTAGACTCGGCCTTCTCTTCTTTGTAATGTCTCAACCCTGTAGTGCTCCCTGGGAGTGAGTAGGAGCAAGGTAGGATGGCTTAAAAAAAACGTTCTGGAGTTCTGTGCCCAAATGATTGCTACATGTTCCTGTGTTTGGCGTTTCGCGTCAAGAGTTCTGTCAGAATGTCAATGTGCTGCTAGATGTCCTAACCATCTTGGAAAGTTACAGTAAAGTGTGGAAAATATAACCTTTGTTTGGATATTATTTATTCATATTTTAAAGCCTATGGCCAAGGATGTTGTGAGTGGGCCTATGGCCAGGAGTTTGGCACAATTTGGTGAATGCATACAGCTACCAGCAGGTGGGTGGTTGTTTTCCTATGAAAGAAGAAGCAGGATGGGGACTGGTACAGTTTGACACCAACATTTTTTAACACAAATTGAACAACAATCAGAAATCACTTAGCGATAGTATGTGGCTGTTGCAACTGTGGCTGAACACTTGACATAAACGTTCCAGACACTATTATATTTGCAAACACAATATCACTGGTAGGACAGGTGCAGTAATGCCAGTAGCACAGTACAGCGTTATATCTTCAGCATAAAGGTTGTCACATGGCATAGCCTACATTTCTGGAGCAGCATCTGTGTGGGGGGTGGCTGACGGGCAGAGTGGCGGCACTGAGTGGAGTGGTGCTAATCTTATGAAGTATTGAAGTCCATTGGATAGCAGAGCAGATAGCAGTTTTTCCAATGTGTCCCTCCTAGAACAGGAACCTTTCCCTGAGCTAATTCACTGTCCCTAACATGCAGGGCTCCTTTCCCTTACCTAGCCACTCACAACTGCATGCCAAATGCAGCAGGGCACTGATATATATTACCACTGCCCATACTAAAGATGGACGCCAAAGGTCACTCAATGTTGCGGTATCTAATTGGACCACTACTTCCCTGATGAAGGGGTTTGCAGAGAAACAATGTTCCCCCCAGCCTCTGTTCCATCTGCACAGTGGCACAGTAACACAGTGCTATCTATAGGATGGAGGAAAAACTGCACCTACCTCCACGTTGGTTTCGGTCATGTGCACTGCTCTATGCACACTACAGATCTCATAGTCCATAGTTCAGTCCATCTCAGAAGTGAGCAAGAGAAGGTGGCTATGCTCTTACATACAGTGTGACCATTGAGAACAAACATAGCCACCCTGTAACAGAAAATCAAATCACAGCAGCAAAAACAGAGATTTGGAGAAAGATGAGAGCAAAAAAAGGTGCTTTTTTGAGTTAATACATACTTGAATGGATTTATTTCTTTTTAAATCAGAGTTCAGTTTCAAAGGAAGGCTTTGGAGATAAGGTGTGGGATAGGATGGAGAAGTCATTTTTAACCTTTGCAGGCACAGTCAAGACTTCCATATATATTTACACATGTCTATATCTCTAAAATTGTGTTTTGGAATTTGGTTTTCATTGAAGGTAATGCGTGCATTTTTCACCTTCTATTCCAGTGATGGCGAACCTTGGCACCCCAGATGTTTTGGAACTACATTTCCCATGATGCTCACCTACACTGCAGAGTGCCAGAGCATCAAGGGAAATGTAGTTCCAAAACATCTGGGGTGCCAAGGTTCGCCATCACTGTTCTATTCAGTTTGGATAGAGTCTTTGTCCTACTGTGGAAACTTCCTTTTACTTACTGTCTTGGAGACACTTTTGGTGAGGAAATCTCCCCAAAGTGAGAGGAATGCCCATCTTAGAAAATCTTCACCAGAACATGTCCCCATTTGAAGATTTCCCCTCAGCTCTTGCTTTGATTACATCTCTAAACTGTAGGATTTCCCACTTTTTTTTTCTCTTGGTGACAATGATCTTGGTGACAATGGTCGTCAAGACAAATAGAAGAGTGAATTCCCTTGTTGGGATACACTCAGCAATAAAAATGTCCCCACTCTATCTAAAACTTTAAATAACAGTTGTACCTTTTACATACACTCGGAATTAAAGGAGTTGGAAAGGCAAAAGGTTTTTTTTTTATCCTATTGCATTCTATGCATTAAGATAAAAAACCTTCTGTGTGTAGCAGGCCCCCCAGAACCCCCCAACACTTACCTTGAGCCCCTTCTCTGTACAGCGATGTCCACGATTCCCTCGGCCATCCGGGACTCTCCCTCCTGATTGGCTGGGTCACAGCCACAGCGCCATTGGTTCCCACAGCTGTCAATCAACTCAGTTAGCCAATCAGGTGAGAGAGGGGGTGGGGCCGAATGGCAGCTGCATGTCTGAATGGACACACAGGGCTGCAGCTCGGCTCGGGTGCCCCCATAGCAAGCTGTTGGTCTATGGGGGCACTCGTCAGGAGGGAGGGGCCAGGAGCAGCGAAAAAGGACCCGAGAAAAGGAGGATCCGGGCTGCTCTGTGCAAAACCAACTGCACAAGGCAGGTAAGTATGACATGTTTGTTATTTTTTTTTTTCTAAAAAAAGCGAGACCTTACAATCACTTTAAGTCATGAATATGTTTCAAAGTGGGGTATAGCTTGAATTTTAAGCTAAATTTCATACCTTGTATCCCTTTTTATGGTCAGAGGCTTATTGAAACGCATAATGTAGGCTTTCTGCTCTTGTACCCTTGCTACTTGCCTTTTTTAGGGTTGCTTTCAAGATGGTCAGCAAGCCATACATGACTAAATTTTTTTGAATTTTTTATATCTTTTTTCTAGGAGACCTGTGCAATCCTCAACACTTTAGCTATGGAACAGAAACGAAGGAAGCATTCAAGAAAGGCTGTTTATGTGAGGACATTCTTGAAGAGCAGAGAAAGGTTCATGAAGCTGACTTGGTCATCTTTCAGGTATCTGAGCTGAGGCTTACAAAAATATTTTTGTTTTCTTTTATAAGTTAACATATGCATATATGTACGACTAAAATACAGTATAGCCATGCTTCTAAATGCAATTGGTCATCGAATGTTTTCATGTTGGATAAAGAGTACTTTTTTAATTACCGTACCAAGGACTTAATAGTCCTTAGGCCATTAGTCACACAGTTTGGCTACACCCCCTATTTACTACTTGCAGTTTTGTCCCAGGGTACCCTAAGCCTTTTTTTAATCCTAGTAATGTCCTTGGTTGTGATCCAAGCACCCCTTACAGAAAGAGGAGCCAGGTCTGTGAACTGAGTTTTTTTTTTGTACTTCATTTAGGTAAAATAGCTTGGCCATAGTAATAATGATTTTTTAGTTTATAAACTAAATTGGACAAAATTGTGTTGTTACATCTGCCAACATTTAACTTTAAATATTCTGTGAGTATGCAAAAATATACACATTTTCCAAAAACCTATGTTCAACATATTATGATCAAAAATAATCAAATATCTTCAATAAATTAAAAAAGTTTATGCCCCAATTATTTTTAGTGGATTTAGACGTACATTTGTCTGCGTGTACGCATCACTATATATATATATATATATATATATATATATATATATATATATATATATAATCTCACAAAAGTGAGTACACCCCTCACATTTTTGTAAATAATTTATAATATCTTTTCATGTGGCAACACTGAAGAAATGACATTTCGCTACAATGTAAAGTAGAGAGTGTACAGCTTGTATAACAGTGTAAATTTGCTGTCCTCTCAAAATAACTCAACACATAGCCATTAATAATACAAAATACAGTGCTTTGCTACTAATCCTCAGAACAATATAATCAACAAATATTGTGTATATTCAAAATAAATGTGTATTATCCAAAAAAAAAACAGTATAAATATATGTCTCAAAAGTTCATGCATAAAGTGACTGATTGACTGAAATTATCCCCAGAGGGGACAACTGCTGATTTTACTTGTCTGAGGTGAGCGGCTTGTGATACCCGTGGTGGAGAGCACTTACCTTTATCTTCAATCAGTCACTTTATGCAAGAACTTTTGAGACATATATTTATACTGTTTTTTGTTGGATAATGCACATTTATTTTGAATATACACAATATTTGTTGATTATATTGTTTTGAGGATTAGTAGCGCAGCACTGTATTTTGTATTAATATTGCTTTAGGGGTGAAAGTGGAATCACTTAAAGCGACAGCAGCTTACTTACAATCACATATTTATATATTGACATTATTGTTTCAATCAATTTTTATACACAGCCATTAATGTCTAAACCACTGGCAACAAAAGTGAGTACACCCCAAGTGAAAATGTCCAAATTGGCCCCAATTAGCCATTTTCTCTCCCCGGTGTCATGTGACTCATTAGTGTTACAAGGTCTCAGGTGTGAATGGGGAGCAGGTGTGTTAAATTTGGTGTTATCGCTCTCACTCCCTCATACTGGTCACTGGAAGTTCAACATGGCACCTCATGGCAAAGAACTCTCTGGGGATCTGAAAAAAAATTGTTGCTCTACATAAAGATGGCCTAGGCTATAAGAAGATTGCCAAGATCCTGAAACTGAGCTGCAGCATGGTGGCCAAGACCATACAGCGGTTTAACAGGACTGGTTCCACTCAGAACAGGCCTCGCCATGGTCGACCAAAGAATTTAAGTGCACGTGCTCAGCGTCATATCCAGAGGTTGTCTTTGGGAAATAGACGTATGAGTGCTGCCAGCATTGCTGCAGAGTTTGAAGGGGTGGGGGGTCAGCCTGTCAGTGCTCAGACTATATGCCACACACTGCATCAAATTGGTCTGCATGGCTGTCGTCCCAGAAGGAAGCCTCTTCTGAAGATAATGCACAAGAAAGCTTGCAAACAGTTTGCTAAAGACAAGCAGACTAAGGACATGGATTACTGTAACCATGTCCTGTGGTCTGATGAGACCAAGATAAACTTATTTGGTTTAGATGGTGTCAAGCGTGTGTGGCAGCAACCAGGCGAGTACAAAGACAAGTGTATCTTGCCTACAGTCAAGCATGGTGGTGGGAGTGTCATGGTCTGGGGCTGCATGAGTGCTGCCGGCACTATTGAGCTACAGTTCATTGAGGGAACCATGAATGGAAGGTGGAGGAGCGCAAGGTCTCTAACATCCACCAGCTCCGTGATGTTGTCATGGAGGAGTGGAAGAGGACTCCAGTGGCAACCTGTGAAGCTCTGGTGAACCCCATGCCAAGAGGGTTAAGGCAGTGCTGGAAAATAATGATGGCTACACAAAATATTGATACTTTGGGCCCAATTTGGACATTTGTACTCACTTTTGTTGCCAGCGGTTAAGATATTAATGGCTGCGTGTTGAGTTATTTTGAGGGGACAGTAAATTTACACTGTTATACAAGCTGTACACTCACTACTTTACATTGTAGCAAAGTGTAATTTCTTCAGTGTTGTCACATGAAAAGATATAATAAAACATTTACAAAAATGTGAGGGGTGTACTCACTTTTGTGAGATACTGTGTATATATGCACGCAATAAAATACTATAATAATAACAATGTTTTGCTTGTGTATTTTTTTTTTAGTTTCCTTTATACTGGTTCAGCTTTCCTGCTATCATGAAGGGCTGGATAGATCGAGTTTTTGTACAAGGGTTTGCGTTTGACTTCCCAGGCTGCTATGAGACTGGACTCTTGAAGGTGGATATATACTGCATGGCATAGTACTGTATATGGACACACAGGAGTGCAAAACCAGTTGTTGGTTTGGAAACATGTTATATGCAACTAAAGCTCTCAAAATAAATTCCTTTCTGCGTTACGTTTATTAATACAGATTGTTGTTATTTGCACTGTTTTCTAAAGTGGTTATTTAAACATTTTGTTCTACATAAGGAATTATTTTCCGTTTTGAATAGACTTTAATTGTTGCCTACATGCAGCAATACTTGAAGTCCATAACGCCCTGAAATAATATTTTAAAACCTCTACAGGTTTAGTTTAAAGTAGATCTTCATCTAAAACACTTTTTAAATTAGTGTTAGAATCTCTGTAAGAGTTTTATTGCCGTCTGTGACCACACTAGAAAGATTCCCGTTCAGATTTTGTTCTTGTGATGTTTTGCAAAAGTAGTAAATGTGTGTCTCTGGGACAACACTGACTGACCGAAAGAATAATCTGACATATGTTCTAACCCAGATGCAACAATTTGTGATTTTTTTTTTTATGCAGCGTACACACGGTCGGACTTTTCGAACGAATTTGTCCGACGGACGCCGATGGACCAAATCCGGCTGACAATCCGATCGTGTGTGGGCTTCACCGGACCTTCAGCAGACTTTTCCAGTCGCAAATCTGACGGACTTTAGATTTGGAACATGCTTCAAATCCTTATGTCGTAACTCTGCCGGACCCAGAAATCCGCTCGTCTGTATGCTAGTTCGACGGACAAAAACCGACGCTAGGGCAGCTATTGGCTACTGGCTATCAACTTCCTTACCTTAGTCCGGTGTACGTCATCACGTACAAATCTGTCGGACTTTGGTTTGATCGTGTGTAGGCAAGTCCGTTCGTTAAAAAGTCCGTCGGAAGTCCGTCAAAAGTCTGTCGAAAGTCCGCTGGAAAGTCTGTTGGACCAGTCTGGTCGGAAAGTCCGACCATGTGTACACGGCATCAACCTAATCCTTCAGAATGTGTTCTGAGATCCCTTTCTCTGGCATAAAAAGTTCTAGGTTGCTATTGCAACTTTATTGCTAAGTTACAAAGTTCTAAAAAACTTTTTTGTAGAATTTAGTAGGTTTTTAGGAAACTTAGGCCTCATGTACATGGATATATATAGGCATGGCATAAAAACTCAGCATTTTCCCTTGGCTGGGAAGATGCAGATGGGGTGTACAACCTGTCAAAGAAGTGAGTATCCCCCTGTACTCATGTAAATCACTATGTTCAGCACTTTCACCACTATGCCAAGGTTTAACCATTGGAGAAATTTTCCACCAAGTGTTATGTGTGCTGAATCATCATTGGCTTACAAAGGTCAAAGTACATATCATGGTGCTCAATACAACACAGATGGCACAGTGTTTTTTCTACTGTGTGTCCTGTTTAGTTTCTGTAGCAGTTCCTAGAATGTTAGAAAATAGGATTGTAGGCAAAGTAAAGTAAATGAGTAGAAGTTCACATGGCTTCCTCCCATTGAAGATATATAATCTTTCTTATTTGCTCGACAGGATAAAAAAGCACTTCTCTCCTTTACAACCGGAGGAACAGAAGAGATGTTTAGCAAAGAAGGAGCAAGTGGAGATGTCCGGTATATTCTCTGGCCTATGCAAGTAAGTGTTTTTAAATTCATTTTAAAAACATTTGTTTTTGAAAATGAGAAAAATGTCTCTGGTACAGAAGGATCATATACATTTGACAGCTGTACTTCCAAACTTGCACATCTTTTGTAATAGAACAGTCACCATTTCTAGTTTACACTGATATAGTGGATTCCTATGAGCACTGATGTATATCAATGACATCTGAATATTTCCTACTTGTAATGTAGACAAGAAGGGTGGTTTATTGTTGCCACTGATGAGGAACACTGGTCTGATGCATCCAAGAGTGATCTGTTTTTACATCAGGGAGTCTGAATTGGATATCCTTTTTTTGTTTAAAAATGAAAAAGTCTCTTTAAACTGCCAAATATTTTTTTCTTCACACAATAAGCTCATTTCACAAGGTTAAGAACTTTTTTCAGCCATGTGATAGTTATTTTCAGTCCAAGAGACTTGAAAATTACAAATTTTTTTGAAAATAAGAATCCTTATTATGGTCAGTGGCGCATCTTCCATGGAGGTGCGGTGCACAAGGACCCTGAGGGGGGTGGGCCCATTGTGCACTAAACACACAGTGCACACATCTATCCTCCAAGATGCTCTGCGCTCTGCACTTATGTGGCCCCCCAGCAGCACCGATCCTCTCTGGCTCTCCTGCAGCTGCCAGCTTCTTCTTCTCTCCCCTCCCACCGGCCTCGGGTCCTGCAGGGGTTATCACAGGGGGATTTCACTCTGAAAATAAACAGGTGTTCAATACATCCCTGTGTAGGCAGTCACATTCATGTCAACTGTGGCTGCATGGACACAGCCATTGTTCTCGATTTGACAAATGTCAGATTATGAGCAGTGACTGTGTCCAGCTGCATCCCAATTGAAATGAACGGGTCTGCCTGCACAGCGATACACGGAACATCTTTGCATTTTTGTACATATAAACACAGTCCTCACATGGACGTACACTTTAGTATGTCTCATGTGAATGAGGCCTTAGTAGGAATTTAACAGGCATTTAAGTCAGTCTGACTTACCTGGGGGATTTTACTGGGGACAAACTGACCTGGGGAGGATTATATTGGGGGACAGATTGACCTGGGGTCTATAGATTATACTGGGCGACAAATTGACCTGTGGGAAAGACTGACTTGGGTGGGATTATACTAGGGGACAGACTGACCTGGAAGGGAGGTGGGGGGAAGGATTATACCAGGGGACAAACTGATCTGGGGGGAAATATACTGGGGAGCAGATTGACCTGGGGAGGATTATACTGGGGACAGTTTGAATTGGGCAGGATTATACTGGGGAACAGACTGACCTGGAGGGGGGAGGGTTATTCTGTCTGGATTGACCTGGGGTGGAAGGATGATACAGGATGATACAGGGGCCAGGCTGACCTGGGGGGATTGTTCTGTGGGACAGACTGACCTTGATTTATTTAACCACACTCCTTAAAGCAGAAGAAAAGTCTGCTATAAAGTTAGTTATTTAGGGCCCACCAGGTGGGTTATGTCATAAACTGCTAGTATACACAGCATATTAGTACATTATGGCAGACGTACCTGTCATATGGTGTCCTTCACCGCTGCAGTGGGATCGATCCGCCGGGCCCCAGCGCTTCCATCTGCACCCTGTCTTCATCCCTGGTCACGTGCCTTTGGCTATTTGATAGGACAGGCCATGATGATGTCACTCCCGTGCATGCGCACAAGAGTCACATCACTGCTGCACAAATGGGGGTTGTAAATGTTCGCTGAGCTGCAATTGCGTGGCATGACAGCTGGCAGACCCATATTTGTCCTTCTTTCAATTTCAAAATAACAAACAAAACAATTGCCTTGTATTAGTACCATCTGAAAAGGGGATCTTTTATTTTGGAGAGAAGAGTTAATGCCTTGGTCAGGTTTTTATTGCTGTATCTGTCTCTGCTGGGGAAATTTCTCTAAATGACCTTTTCTCATGATGGCAAATCTTTCCAACAAGTCCAAAGTGCTTCCATCAGTTAGATACCTCTTGGTAAAAGCCCATAATTATAACTGGACCCTATGTGACTTCTACACATTCTAAAAACACTGAACTGTCTTTGATGACTATAATACTGTATATGGTGTGCTGGTGAGAATCATGTAATCTCTCCAGCAAGGACAAAGGCTCTCATTTCTTGCACGGCGTCACAACGGAGGAATGTGAAGGAAAAGCTCACCAATGGGATCACAAACAGAAATAAAAACCTAACATATAGTACAGTATATTTAATCTTTCCTACTGTAACCAAAGTTAAAAAATACAGATAAATACACTACTGTGCAACATTTTTAGGCAGGTGTAAAAAAAATTCTGTAAATTAAGAATGCTTTCAGAAATAGAAGTGTTAATAGTTTTTTTTTTCAATTCAAAAAATGGAAAGTAAATTAACAGACGAGAAATCTAAATCAAATCAGTATTTGGTGTGACTACCCTTTGCCTTCAAAACGGCATCAATTCATTCAGAAACACTTGCACACAGTTTCTGAAGGAACTCAGCAGGTAGGTTGCTCCAAACTTCTTGGAGAACTAACCACATATCTTCTGTGGATGTACAGAAGGCTGCTTCAGATTCACCTGTCTCTTCATGTAATCCCAGACTCAATGATGTTGAGATCAGGGCTCTGTAAGGGTCAAACCATCACTTCCAGGACTCCTTGTTCTTAAGATAGTTCCTAATGACATTGGCTGTATGTTTGGGGTCATTGAGCTGCTGCAGAATAAATTTAAGGCCAATCACACGCCTCCCTGAAAGTATCGCTTGATAAATAAGTATCTGCCTGTATGTCTCATTGAGGACACCTTGATCCTGACAGAAATGCAGCCCCAAATTTGCTAGGCACCTCCACCATGCTTCACTGTAGCCTGCAGACATTCAATATTGTACCACTCTTTAGCCCTTCAGCGAACAAACTGCCTCCTGCTACAGCTAAATATTTCAAATTTTGACTCATCAGTCCAGAGCACCTGCTGCCATTTTCTGCTCCTCAGTTCCTATGTTTTCGTGCATCGTTAAGTTGCTTAGCCTTGTTTCCACGCCAGAGTTATGGCTCTTTGACTGCAATTCTTCCATGAAGACCACTTCTGGCAAGACTTCTCCGGACAGTAGATGGGTGTACCTGGGTCCCACTTGTTTCCGTCAGTTCTGTGCTGATGGAACTGCTGGACATCTTCTGATGTTGAAGGGAAGGGAATCTTCGTCAGCTGCATTAGGTTTCCTTTGCTGACCACTGCGTTATGGTTGTCAATGTTGCCTGTTTCTTCAAGCTCAATCAAAAAATCTTGAACAACACATCTTGAAACCCCAGTCTGCTTTTAAATCTTTGCCAGTGAGGGACCTTGCTGGTGCCGTATAACTACCTTGTGTCTTGTCCCTGTGCTCAGTCTTGCCATAGTGTATAGCTGTGACATGAAACTGTCTTCCATATGCTCACCTTAGTAGCAGCTGCTACACAGCAGCTACACAGCTGTTTCTGTTTCGGTTAATGACTGTATTTCAACCTACATATAAAATTGATGATTATTAGCAGCTACTTGGTATATATATTTTTGAAAACATTCCTATTTTATAGCATTTCTTCACACCTGCCTAAAATGTTTGCACAGTACTGTGTGTGTTTGTGTGTGTGTGTGTGTGTGTGTGTGTGTGTGTGTGTATATATATATATATATATATATATATATATATATATATAATATATGTGTGTGTGTAAAAAAATATGTTTATGCCATTTATGACTAAGGATTAGTCATCTACCCTATTATATGTTGTTATATCACGAGGTACTTATACAGTATATACTCGAGTATAAGCCGTGTTTTTTAGCCCATTTTTTGGCTGAAACCCCCCCCCCCCCCTCGGCTTATACTCGAGTGAGCCGTACCTTCCATTAGTAAAACAGCGTGTGTAACAGCGTGTGTCTCCCGCTGTGTATGCAGTCTGTTCCGCTGTTCATTGTAAGAAAGCCCAGCCTCCTCCTCGTCTCTGATAGACGGAACGCTGATACTGTTTGTATCAGTGTTCCTCTAGCACGGACGAGGAGAAGGGGGGGGCTTTCTTACAATGGACGGTGGAGCAGACTGCATACACAGCGGGAGACACACGCTGTTTTACTAATGGAAGGTACGGCTGCAGATGGGCACAGTGACACTACAGATGGGCACAGTGACACTACAGATGGGCACAGTGAGACTACAGATGGGCACAATTAGACTGCAAATGGGCACAGTGAGGCTACAGATGGGCATTGTTTACCTAGTAGCTGCTGCATTTTCCCACCCTCGGCTTATACTCGAGTCAATATGTTTTCCCAGTTTTTTGTGGTAAAATTAGGTGCCTCGGTTTATAGTCGGGTCGATCTACTATTACTATACTCGAGTATATACTACATATACTGTACTGGAGTATATACGGTATGTGGATGTGAATAGCAGATAAATAGGTCATTACATTGGATTATATAGGTGTTGCATGTGTGGAATTACATACAGAGGAAGCCAGAACAATTGAGGAGAATATTATATTTTATAGTGACATTGCATGTACAAACAATTAATGTTATGAGATTCAATAGCATATGGGAAACCCAGAATGAATATATGTTGGACAAATACTGAGACTGATATAAATGTGAAATCATATAGAGATTGAGCAGACCCTGCTTATTTTAATGTTAGGTTAAGTATTTTGAATTTGAATGAAACAAATCTGCTTAACAAATGCAAACTTGATATATTTATAATCAGGGTTGCATTTTCTCCGAATTGATTGTGCTTTGTGGACAGCTAAAGGGGACAGATTATGGGCAATGGCTGGACAATCCTAAAGTAAACCTGTCATGATAGAAATGTGGAGCTTGTCATTGCTGGACTTCTTTTGAAAATAATCAAAATGTTCTGTGTGGAGGTAGAGCGTGAACTACTAAATTCCCCTAAGGCCCCTTTCACATGATCAGCCCACAAAGATCTGCCTGTCTGTTTTTCAGGCGGATCTAAACGGGCCACCCATTGATTTGTATTGGCAGGTGGTTGTCAGCGGAGATGCGTCCGCTGACACTCGGCTGCCATCCGATCTGACAAGATCTGCTGAAAACAGACAGATGGCGATACGTTCGCCATCCGTCCAGCAGATTGGATGGGATCAGATGAAAATGGACATGCTGTCCGTTTTCATCCGATCTTCCCATAGAGAACAACGGGGCTCTGATAGGTCCGTCCCTGCACAGTAAGCCAAGATGGACCTGTCATCCGCCTGCTCAGCGGGGATCAACGGAGCGATCCCTTGCTGAGCTGGCAGAGTCTGCTGAGCGGATCCGCCCTGTGTGAAAGAGGCCTAAGAAGGTACCATCCCTTAAAAGACAAATATAAAACTACAGAGTTGTTTTGGGACTTTCCATGTACCTTCTTGGGTTTAATAACCACTTGACCAAATAGTTATAAAAGAATTTTCACATATCTTTATTCAAAACATTATACAATTCTTTAAAGAAGAGGCTTGTTTTAAAAAACAAATTAGCAAATGGTTTGTCCAATATGATGTTGTCCTGGACTTGAGATCTGATTATTTTTTGTTTAGCCAATGTATTTCGTGGGTTAACCCGCTTCATAAGGGCCTCAGATCCTGTTAAATATTATAGCTAAATAAAATGAAGAAATAATTAAAAAATAAAAAAAAATAATAGTCATCTATTAGCAGGGTGGGTAAGGTGGTTGCTTTGACACAAAAAGTCAGCATGGCCCAATAAACATATAAGGTTTTTTTCTTTTATCAAAGCTAGTTGACCTGGGTCTTGCAAGTTACTATCACTGAGTTTCACTTCTGCTGTCTTCCCTGAAGGATAGAACTGGTTGCTAGAGCTGATCACCATTTTGAGTGACCTGCATCCTGATTCAATGCTTGCGATTTTGTATTTCACCATTTAAGGAAACCCATAGGCAAAAATGTTGACTACTACAACAACAGGAAGGGGGGGGGGGGGGAAATGTATGCAAGTACTTTGTCTGAACCTCATAGTCTGTAAAGAACTGGTCACTGTTATGATGCTCGGATGTAAGTTGCAAATAAATCTTTACAAAAAACAGAGGCCAGCAGTGCATTATGTCCCCAGCGTCGTCTAGTACGCTTTTACTTATATCTCATCTTCTGAGGTTAGCAGTTTACAGTGAATGCAGTATATACTCAGTGCAAGTCTTTGGTATCTGTGCTACTCAGGGCTCATTTGCCGCTATCATGTATGTACTGTCACACCAGGTGCTGACATGTCCTTCTCCTGACACCAGAGGGAGGTAATGACCATGGAGACCTCTGGAGAAGAGACGCTTGAGAGGGGATATGATTTTTAATCTATAAATACCATACTTGTGACCCCACAATAGGGATAAAACGTTTTCGCGGAAGGGAGTTTAATAAGACACGTGGCCACTCATTAAAATTAGAAGAAAAGAGGATTAACCTTAAACTACATAGGG
This sequence comes from Lithobates clamitans, assembly GCA_037952925.1. Classification (NCBI taxonomy): domain Eukaryota; kingdom Metazoa; phylum Chordata; class Amphibia; order Anura; family Ranidae; genus Lithobates; species Lithobates clamitans. The sequence continues at coordinate 15,756,999 of JBBGZY010000135.1, read as the reverse complement.
GGTTCTTTACTGTAAGAGCGGCAAGGATGTGGAATTCCCTTCCACAGGCGGTGGTTTCAGCGGGTAGCATCGATAGTTTCAAAAAACTATTAGATAAGCACCTGAACTCCCACAACATACAGGGATATACAATGTAATACTGACATATAATAACACACATAGGTTGGACTTGTGTCTTTTTTCAACCTCACCTACTATGTAACTAATAGAAGTGCAATAACCATATAATTCAGTAACTACATTTCATACTTGCTATAGGCCCCACATTTTTATACCACCCCCTGTGCCATGCTAATGCAAGATCTATAAAAAAATGATACATACTCAGATTGCTTTTTCTGGACCACTAGAATGCCGGACAGGAAAACTTACATTTGAGCTGTTTGCAAGCAACCCAAAAGTAAAGATTAAAAACTTGTTTTTTCCTAAAAGAAATGCTGAGCCTAAATTATGTTTTCTTCATGCTACGTGCATGCTATTTAATAAGTACAAGTGTAAAGCTGGTTATACACAAAACAATCTAATTGAACACACTTTATACAGCCTCTTTTAGATTTACCAGAACTCTTTAATATGAGAACATACAGTATAAACAATTCAATTTCTATCAAATTGGGCAGACTCTTGCACTACATAGTTAATGATCGAACCTAGGGAAATTGTACAATCAGATTTGGTCAGCGTAATACTTACAGGTAAGGTAATAATGACATCTCACAGAGATCACAGTACTCCCATTGACAGACTTTATCTTCCCAGATGTCTCTTTTCTTCCAGAACTCCAGCACTATTTTTGTTCAGGCATCATCTAGAATCAGCATATAGTTTCTGGTCTAAGATGCTGGCTCAGAAATGACATGGTTATGTAAATTCTTATAACTGCAGAATGGTCTTTGTTTTCCTTGTGTATACAGTACATGTCTCAAATAATTCTGCTGCTGTGCCAGAAAATTGCAGTTTTACAATAGTTCAAGTGAGTGATCACGGGGTTAAGGGAGATTGGGCAAATGCTCTCAATTTGCATGTAGCAGAGTGATGACACTGTTCTCCCAGAATGCATACTGCTTTTTTAATAAAACTCAAGCCAAAATATTTTATTTTGTTATGTATAGAGCAGTAAAGGGGTAGAACCCCTGTCAGGTTGATATTGCTATTTTCTTCTGTGTTCAGGAGATTTTCTCTCACTTTCTGTTAGGACAACTGGTGTGAAGTCTGTCTTCCAATTGTGCATTACCATCTTGTCACATGAGACTCTGGTGGAGACTACAAGTGATCAGACATTATGCAGGCATGGTCCACTGTTGTTATTGCCAGGAAGATGGTCTAAAGCAGGAGGTCTACTACAACACTCGGGTCACATATGGCCTTCTACTGGATTTTATCTAGCCCACAGCTAGGGTCAATGGTGTATCCCCAATGTGCATAGATTATAGATTAGGTTCAGCAGAGGCTGCCTATGTTCTCTGCTTCAAACCCTCCCCAACTTGCACCCAGACTCTGTAGGGGGGAACTCTGATGGGGACACTGATGGGTACCCTGATGTAAGAGGGGACTCTGATGGTGACTGTAATGTAAGAAGGGACTCTGATGGGGACCATGATGTAAGAAGGGACCCAGATGTAAGGGGGACTCTAATGGGGACTCTGACATAAGGAGTTACTCTAATAGCTACCTTGACGTAGCAGGGGATATTAATAGTTACCCCGATGTAAGGGTGGACTCTGATGGGGACCTTGACATAGCAGGGGACTCGAATGGTTACACTGATGTAAGGGGGGGGGGGGCGCTATCAAGGGTATCCTGATGTAAGGGGGACTTTGATGGGGATTGTGATGTAGAGAGGACCCTGATGTAAAAGAGAATCCAATGTACATCCTGATGTAAGGGGGGCCCTAAAGGAGATTTTTTTTGGCCTGCGAGTATCTGGAAAATATACAATATGTCCCTCATACTGAAAAGTGGTGGGGACCATGATGTAAGAAGGAACTCTGATGGGGACCCTGATGTAAGGGGGGCATCTGACGGGGACCCTGAAATAAGGTGGGACTCCTAATAGGGACCTTGATGTAGCAGGGGACTTTAATGGGTACCCTGATGTAAGGTGTACTCTGTTGGACACTGACATAAGGAGGGACTCTATTGGGGACCTTGACGTAGCAGATAATCTAATGTAGACCCTGATGGGGATTTTTTTCGGCCTGTCAGTATCTGTAAAATATACAATATGGCCCTCATACTGAAAAGTGTGGAGACCCCTGGTCAAAAGCAGTGATGTGCAGCCAATACTGGGGTGAGTGCATGTAGACAGGAAGTGGCTGAAATGTAAAAGTATTTTATGAAATAGTTGTATCTCTTTATGATAACGCTTTAGCAAACTGTCACCCACTTACGGTTTCAATCTACATTAAAAGAGCAGTATGGAATTTTTTTTCTTCCCCCTAATCATAGTAACCTAGGTGGATACAGAATCGGTCTGATGCTGCATCTGTCCCCCGCCGCCTCTGCACTGAGAACCAAGCGATCGAACACCGCCGATGGCTCGGTTCTCTCAGCTACCCAAGCCGAGAGCTGCTGACTGTCAGCAGCTCTCCGCTCTAACCCCCCCCCTTCCCCCCCAGTGCTCACTGGAGCACTGAGTAGTGGAGGGAAAGGGAGAGGCCATCTCAGGCTCTCAGCGGCTCGCTGAGAGCCTGAGATGGCCATCAGTCCAGGCACTTGGAGGATCCAGACTTTATTGTCGTGATGTCACGGTGCCTGGACCGATTCCAGTCAGCACGTCAGCAGAGAGCGGAATTTAGACTGATCTCTGCTGAAAACGGCTCACAGGAGTGCAAAACAAATTGCACTCCTGTGACCCAAGACATTGTGCTGCCTGGGCCCAAGAATGAAATGCTGCTTTCCCCCCCCCCCAAAAAAAATAAAAAATCACGCCCACCAAAAGGCCCCCACATTCATTATTTTATATCACGATAAATAAAATTTACATTAACAGAAAATCTGATTAAAAATGCCACAAATCTATCCCTATCTATCTATCCCATAATCCCTATTTTGTAGATGCTATAACTTTTATGCAAACCAATCAATATACGCTTTTTGCAATATTTTATTTTACCAAGAATATATAGCAGAATACATATTGGCCTAAACTGATGAAGACATTTTTTTATAGCCAATATCTATGGGAGGGGTTTCCATCATCCCTGCTAAGTTTCATTTTATACAGTATGTCTTATTTTCAGTTTGATGTGTATTATATGTGAAGTTGCATATCAGAGACCGGTATTGTCGTAATAATGAAGCCTATTGAGATTTCCATACATTAGAGGATTCCACCATTATTGTCAAGTTATTGTCAGTAAGTTAGCGCTACACTTTTTTGTTTTGTGGTGTGGGAACACATTAACTGCAGGCCTTTTGCTGACACTTTTTTTATTTTACCTCCAGTAGTTTATTGTAAATAGTAGTGTGGTGATTACCTGTTATACTAAAGATCGGCATGTGGAATTAATAAACATCAACAGATTTCAGTTGTGCCCCACCAGGCCGGCCCCCCATGGACAATGTGCCTGTCTGCTGAGTTCATCGCCCTATCCCTGTACTCAGTTTGGCAGATTGGCACTGATTGGCAGCACTGACAGGTAGCAATGATTAACACTGACAGGCAGCAATTATTGGCACCACTGATTGGCACTGATTGGCCCTTAATGGCACTGATAGGCTGCACTGATTGGCACTAATAGGCAGCACTGATCTGCGTTAATAGGCAGCACTGATTGGCACTGTTGGGCAGCACTGATTGGTACTGTTAGGCAGCACTGATTGGCACTGATAGGCAGCACTGATTGGCAGCATTTAGTGGCACTGATTGGCAGCACTGATGGGCACTAATTGGCAGCACTTATGGGCACTGATAGTCAGCACTGATGGGCGCTGATAGGTGGCACTCATGGGCATTGATTGGCAGCACTTATTGGCACTGGTAGGTGGCACTGATTGGAAACACTGGCACTAACTGGTGGCATGGGTTGGCACTGATATTAGGCATCACTGACATGTGGCACTGATTGCAAGCACTGATTGGCACTGATAGGTGGCACTGATTGGAAACACTGGTTAGCACTGACAGATGGCACTGATTGGCACTGACAGATGGCACTGAGTGGAAGCACTGATTGGCACTGACAGGTGGCATCGACTGGAAACACTGATTGGCACTGCCAGGTGTAACTGATTGGCACTGACAGAGGAGAGGGAGTTTCACACTGAGCCAATATTGACGCTTAGTGAAACTGTGTGTGACACTGTCATGTATGTAATGTAACTGCATGCAGAGAGAGACCAGCTGTCAAAATTCAGCGTTGATGTCGGGGGTGGGCGGGACCCAGCAGCTATCAAACACCAGCCAATGATTGGGCTGCTTAAGAAAGGAGGGGGGTCACATACATGTAGCAGCCCGCCCAGACCCCATCCCATTGGCTGGTGTTTGATAGCTGCTTTGTCCCGCCCACCCCTGACATCAGCGCTCAATTTTTACAGCTGCTCGCTCTCTGCATTCAGTTACATTACATGTCAGTTTCACACACTGGGCGGCTCTGGCAAGCATCAATATTGGCTCAATGTGAAACTGTCTCACAGGCAGGATGGACTAAACACTCATTGGGTGCAGACTTCACAGCAGTCCCACAGGCAGATCTCAGGAGACAGCCGGCATGGGTAACTGTACGGTACAACTTGTCACTGCTGGCTGCCGCCCCTCTTAAAATGCCTCCTGGGACCATGGGCCCACTGGGTCCCATGTTAGGGCTGGCCCAGCCCAGCCCAGCCCATAGGAGAAGCCCAGCCAAATGAGCTCAGGCTGGACTTCTCCCTTAATATTTAAAAAAAACTGCAGCATTTTCTTGTAGTTTCTGTATTCTATGACACAACAGGCTTCTAAAATTACTGATAGATCCATTTTAAAGTGAGAAAAGATTTGGGTATCTTTTAAATTGTGATTAATTATATTTTATCGTGCTTCAAATCCTATAAATAATTGTTTTCTACAAAAAATTCTTTGCTGTAAAAAATCTGTATTGATAAAATCTGTTTTTGTTCATTTCTCAGCATGGCATCATGCACTTCTGTGGATTTCAAGTTCTAGCCCCTCAGATATCTTATGCACCAGAATATGTGACAGAAGCAAAAAGAAAAGAAATGCTAATGAACTGGGCTCAAAGACTGGAGAACATCTGGGAGGAATCTCCTATAGACTGTACCCCATCTTGGTATTTCTGTTAGATTCAAGATCTCTGAGATGGAAGAATATCTGCTATGCAAAAAATTAGCTTATTTTTCTAAACCAACCACTGCTCACAGCAATGCAGCTATTGACAAACTCTTCTTGCTTGTGTTATAAAAGTATACAGAATAGTATATGCAATGTAAGTTTGGTTGAAGCAACAAAAGCTGGTCCAGTTTGTTCTGGTATCCCCCTGTTTAAACGTTAAACACGGCAGGATATCGTTTTTCTAGTACATGTAAAATCTCATAAAACAAAATAATTAAGAGAGAGAGAGTTAGGTGATATTAAAGCTTTGAATTGTTTACATTACAAAAATAAACATGTCATACTTAAATGCTCTGTGCAGTGGTTTTGCGCAGAGCAGCTACAATCCTCCTCTTCTCGTGTTCCCCGTCGGCACTCCTGACCCCTCCCTCCTGCCGAGTGCCCCAAGAGCAAGCAGCCTACTATATGGACACACAGGCCGCTGCTCTGTCTGTCCATTCACAAACAGAGCTGTGGCTCTGCTCCGCCCCTCTCTCTCTCCTCATTGGCTCACTGGCTGTGATTGACAGCAGTGGGAGCCAATGACTCTCGTGCACAGCGCTGGAGGAAGATCAGGCTCAGGTAAGTATTCGGGGGAGAGGGGGGGTTGTTGCACAAAGTTTTTTACCTTCATGCAAAAAAACCTTGAGCCTTCAGAACCACTTTAACCACTTATTTACCGGGCACTTTCACCCTCTTCCTGTCTACGCCATTTTTTAGCTTTCAGCGCTGTCACACTTTAAATGACAATTGCACGGTCATGCTGCAATGTAACCATGTGAAATTTTTACCGAAAATGTTGATTAAAAAAAAGTTTTTCTTTGTTTCTGTCAGTAAATTTTGTGAATAAGTAATTTTTATCCTTCACTGATGTGCGCTGATAAGGCGGCACTGATGGGCACTAATAGGCTGCACTGATGAGGTGGCACTTATGGGCACTGATGAGGCAACACTTATGGCCACTGATTAGGTGGCACTGATGAGGAGGCACTAATATTCTGCACTGATGAGCACTGATAGGCGGCACTGATGAGTGGCACTGGTGGGCATTGAAAGGTGGCACTGGTGGGCACTGATAGGTGGCACTGAAGGGCCCTTATAGCCAGCACTGATAGGCACCATGGATAAGCGTCACTGATGGGCGGCTCTAATAGGCACTGATGGGCATTAATGGGTGGCACTGATGGGCATTGATGGGCTTTACTGAAGGGCATTGATGGGCATCATTGATAGGCGGCAATGAAAGCCAGCACTGACTAGGATCACTAATGGGCACTGATTTCTGGCTGTGGTGGGTACTGATGGGCACTGGTGGGTATTGAATGCTGGCACTGGTTAGCATGGGTTGCTGGCACTCTAATGTAATCAGGACACTGATCACCACCTATCAATGCCCACCAGTGCCACTCATCAGTGCCGCCTATCAGTGCTCATCAGTGCAGAATATTAGTGCCTCCTCATCAGTTGTACGTAAGTCGATCCATTGATCAGCTACAGTACAACCAGCCTCTCGGATTTTTGCATGTGCTCACTGTCGGTAGCTATAACCGCTAGCAGTGGCCATTGTGTGCTGCCGGCAGGAAATGCCCTCCGCACTCCCCGCTGGCAGAACACAATAGCGCTGCAGAAGGGATTCCCCCATCAACACTGACCGTGACTCAAGTGATGTATAACTTATGGCTTGCTTTAGTCCCCAGTAGCTGCCTGCTCAGGTAGGCCAGAGGTCTGCGACCTGGGAATCATCTGCAGCACAACCCTTCTCCACCTTCAGGAGCTCTGGACAAGGCAAAGCAGTTCCTTAGACTCTGCGCCTCAGCCCCTCAAAGGGTTCTCACCTTTGCTGTTCATTCAGGCATGCTTGATTCTCCCCCATTGGTATCAAAAGGTGTCCTCTCTGTCCTGACTCTTTGTCCACCCCAACTGTATCCTGTGTACCTACATGACTGCTGAGAAGCATAGGCTCATTTATGATCAACTAATAAATCGATACCTTGGCCCCCAAAAAGACACGGAAGCTGATTGAGTTGGAAATAGGGCAAGGCCACAGCTTTATTGAACTTTGCAAACGTAACAACTTTCTAAATGCACCAAACAACAATGCCAGCCACATTATACTGTGAGCACCCATAAAACATAAACTCACATAGTCTAAGAGGCCTGCCCCAGTGCCAGACAGGCATTAGACTGACCCCAGAATTTAACTTGAGGGCATAGCCCATAAAGCAACATCAATTGCTGGCAAGGACAAAACTGCCATTGTCACTGCAATTCACTGACGAGCGCCCCACCGCAGCCAGCACCTGCTCAACACCAGAGCGTAGGCCAAGATTAAACATATTTGGGCTAATCATTTAAATTTGAAGCGGTGAAACCGCTTCAAACAAGAACCAGAAACAGTAAAAAAAATGAGGTAAATACCAGAGAGAGCCCCCCGTATCCTGCAATAGCGGACTATTGTATGTATGTTACATGGAATGGTCCCTCTCCCAAAAAAGGGGGGGCTACAAACTATAAAACACTATATATATATAATAGGCACAGTGCACTAATTTTAACCAGAAACAAAAACAAACAAACAAAAACAAACCAGAAAAGGAACAGTGTTGGACCAAAGGATAGATTGGTAAAAGTGGCACAACATTGAGCAATAACACGCCTAATGGAGGAGATTGAATCTACAGACCGGTAAAGTCCTACATCGTTACCCCATACATGAATGATCAGAATTAAGGGACCTAAAACAAGTTGTCTGAGGCTTAACATCTCAGGTAATACCAGTAACCAGCGGAGGCCACGAAAACTGAGACAATTAATTCTGCCAACTGCAAAGGAAAATCCAAGGTTCTCCCCACAGTGTCAAAAATTCAGCATGGCAAGAGGCCCAATAAACAATGGAGTCAACGATGATCCAAAGTAATGCTGGGGAGGAACAAGAAATCAGAACAAAAGGTGAGGACGAACAGATAGCAAAAAAATTAATGATTTCCATCTACCTAAATGCCATATCTCTCATCCAAAAAAAAAACTCATGAGGAAAGAGTACATGGTAGAAATCAGTAGGAGGTAAGACCACGGTAAAAGGAAAACCCGCCGCTCCAAGTGAGACCAGGAAGCCTAATGATCAGTAGATGCTCGCCTCGGCTCACCTCCGCACACAATGAAATTAGAAGAAATGGCCGCACACTACTGTAGATCAAAATCCTCTTTATTTGGACATCCCAAAAACTACAGGCATCAGAATGGAGGTAAGACCAGCTGGGAAAGGAAAGGGCGGAAGACCCATAAAAAATTGAATTTGCTGAGGTTGAAAGAATCAGTGTGAGATCAATACAAAGGATCTCTGATCAGCACATCCTCTGCCAAGTTACCACCAACTGAGCGTTTGTCCTCGACAACAAGTTCACTAATTCTAAACGTGTCAAAGAATGCCAAAGGAAAGGCAACTCAAAGCAAGAGAGCCCTAAATGCAGAAACAGACAACGGGCAAAATGTAGAGAAGGCCGGTTAACTCGTGCACAGAAAACAGGTGCTGAGAATCAGGGAATCAAGTCAGATGTTTCCAACCCTTCAAAGCCCTCCGAATAAGAAAACCCTGGAGATGTCCTCTTAGCTATTCCTTCCAGCTGAATAGTCTAAACCAAAACAATATAGCAGAGAGCAGCACCCACTGTTGAACCAGCCACAACTGGCTGGTAAAAAATATAAAAGGGATGGGTCATTGTCAGCTTTTTAACACTATAAGAAATGCATTAAGAAGTGTAAGAGCGCAATCAGGGCTGCTAAAAAAAGACTGAGAGACACAGAGGAGAGTAAAAAAAATCCCAAGAGGTTTTATAAATATATCAACAGAAAAAAGTGAGATCAAAATACATTGCCCACATAAAAGACAACTGTATTGTTAGTAACACATCACAGGAAGTACCCTTGTGGCTAACAAAAGCTCAACACAAATTAATCACCAGGACCGAATGGCGTAGACCCGAGAGTCAGCATATTAACAGGAATGGTACCAGCTGATTGGAGAAAAGCTCATGTGGTATCGATATACCATCAAAAAAGGACAGGAACATATACCTGGAGTGTGTAAAATATCGAAGGGGATGATAAGGGACTATATCCAAGAATTTGCTGATGAAAATATTATCATTAGCAGTAATCAGCATGGGTTTATGAAGGGTCGTTCCTGCCAGACCAATCTGTTAACATTCTATGAGGAAGTAAGCTGCCATCTAGATAGGGGAAGGCCTGTTGATGTGGTGTATCTAGATTTTGCAAAAACATTCAATACAGTTCCCCATAAACCATAAATGCTTAATCTACAAACTGAGGTCTGTAGACATGGACCATAGGGTTCGTGCTTGGATAGAAAACAGGGACGTGTCTAAAGGGTGGTGATAAATAACGTGTACTCAGACTGGTCTGGAGTGGTAAGTGGGATACCCCAAGACTCCGTCTTGGGACTTATTATGTTTAATTTATTCATAAATGATATAGAGGTTGGTATATATGGCTCAATCTCAGTTTTTGCAGAGGACACAAAAATAAGCAGGCCAATAACTTCAGATCAGGATATAGAAATTTTACAGGAAGACCAAAAAAATAATAATGGGGTGGGCAACTAAATGGCAAATGAGGTTTAATGTTGAGAAATGTAAAGTTATGCACCTGGGGGACTAAAAACACAAACGCAAACTACTCACTAGGGGGAGAACCTCTGGGGGAATCAAGGATGGAGAAAAATCTGGGGATCCTGGTAGAAGACACACTGAGCAATAGCATGCAATGTCAAGCTGCAGCTAGCAAAGCCAGCAGACTATTAGTTCGCATAAAAAAGAGAATTTACTCCAGAGATAAAACTATAATCCTGCCACTTTATAAAACTCTGGTTCGGCCACATCTGGAGTATTCCATCCAGTTTTGGTCACCAGTCCTCAGAAAGGATGTGCTAGAGCTGGAGAGAGTCCAGAGAAGGGCAACAAAATGAATAAGGGGACTGGAGGACTTCAATTACGAGGAACGACTACAAGCACTAAATTAATTCTCCCTAGAGAAGAGATGCTTGAGAGGAGATATGATAGCGATATACAGATACCACAATAGTGAGCCCAGTGTAGGAAAAAACTTTTTAGTCTCAGGGAGTGTAAGAGGAAATGGGACCACATAATGAGATTGGAGGAGCAGCGGTTTAACCTTAAGCTGCGTAGGGCATTTTTCACTGTCAGGGCGATAGGGATGTGGAACTCTCTCTTCCACAATTGGTGGTGTCACTGGGGAGTATAGAAAAGACTCTTGGACATGCATCTTAGTGAACACAACATACAGGCATATGGGAAATGATTATCAATACTGACACACATACACCTACACAGGTTGAACTGGATGGTCTATTGTCTTTATTCAACCATAAAGGATTTGCAAAGGCAGAAGGTTTTTTTATCTTAATGCATTCTATGCATTAAGATAAAAAAACCTTCTGTGTGTAGCAGCCCCCCCCAGCACCCCCCAATTACCTACCTGAGCACCTTCTCTCTCCATTGATGTCCACGATTCCCTCAGCCATCCAGGACTCTCCTCCTGATTTGCTGAGACAAACCAGCGGTGCCATTGGCTCCCACGGCTGTCAATCAAAGTCAGTCAGCCAATCAGGGGAGAGAGGGGGTAGGGCCAGGTCGGGGCTTCGTATCTGAATGGATACACGGAGCTCTGACTCGGCTTGGGTGCCCCTTGTAGCAAGCTGCTGGCTAAGGGGGCACTCAAAGTAGGGAGGGACTAGGATCAGCAAAGAGTTACCCGAGGAGAAGAGGATGAGAGCTGCTCTGTGCAAAACCAACTGCACAGAGGAGGTAAGTATAACATGTTTGTTATTTAGAAGAAAAAAAAAGCAAGCCTTTACAATCACTTTAACTACTATGAAACTTTATCCTGCAGGTAGAGGAGGTAGGAGAAAAGAGCCAGGTCCTGCGGGGAGTAAAGGGAGAACTCATCACCAAGTGACGTTCCAAATTTGCTGGCAGGTTACCCAAGAGTTCTGGGAGGGGAGGCACGGACGGGGTCCAAAGAAGTCAGAAACAACAATCCACAAAAACCTTGGACAAGGAAGACCCACAGCAGTCGAAGCCAAAGAGCAGATGCAATGGAAATGTGAACAAGAGGACAAATAAGCAATAGAATTAGCTATACCTGAAACCAAACAGTCAACTGAAGACATCCAAGCACCAGAAAAACACAACAGGGAGAACAAAGTTGGAGAGTTTGCAGAGAGGCAAGTTAGCAACTTGTACCACACTGTTCTGACTCCACTACAAGGCCATAAACTTTATCTCCAGCTTCATATAGGGCTTATAGGACCTGGTGACCTTTTTTTATCCCTTGCATCAATTCAGACAGCTTAACTCACTGTTAAACTCACTGTTGAGGAGACAGATGGTGAAGCCTTTCAAATGTTCCATTTAATGAAGGATATTCATAGGTAGAAAAATGTTGATGTTGTTAGCCACATGGAAAAAGGATTACAGCATGGTGGAATACTGAGCAATAATACCAGAGAGAAGAAAGGGGAGGGGATATACAGAAGTACGGTGGGAGAGAGAGTTCAGCTTAGACAAGAGAACACAGCTTAAAGACACAGAACAATAACAAACCAAATAGTGCAACACAGATGAAATGATAAAATAATAAATCACATAGTGTACCACAACACACTCATCTGTCCAAAAAAAACACTCGCCTATTCTACAATTTTTCCACCTATAATTCCACTATCACCGCAATAAAAAAGAGCACTAACAGCATCATGTTACATAACAAATTGAGTTGGACCCATAGGCCAGCCACGGTTCAGAAGACCAGTCACTCTGGAAGAAAATGCCAAAGCTACAGGAGCCAAATGCATCCATGTGAAACTCCAGCTGTGAGTTCAGCAATTTCTCCATTTATCAACAAGAATAGCCATTAGAGAAGGGCAAGAAAGATAACCACACTTCCAAGTCATCACACATAGGTCTAATAATTTGTACGTAATGACGTGTATTTTATATACATTTCATCAGGGCTTTTTTTCTCAGAGAATAGGTGCAGGAACTGTTCCTCCCGGCCAACTCCCCGCCCTTAACCACACCCAACATATAGCCCTATGTACAGAGTGTAGGGGTCAGGAATATGTAACATACAGCCCAGCATACAGATTGCAGGGCTCAGGAGTATCTAATGCAAAACCCATAGTAGAGAGTACAGCATTCAGGAGTACCATCCAGAGGCATTTAATATGTAACCTACATTATAAAAGATATGTAACATACAGCACAGCACACAGAGTCTAGCAGTTCTTTGATATGTAATATACAAGGAATGTTCCAAAATTCTCATCACTGTACCCTGCATGCTGTGCCATACATTACATACTCTTGGTCACTGAACTCTGTATGCTTTACTGTCCCCTAGCAAATTTCCCTGGTCTTCCCCAAGCAAACCCTTCCCTCAAGTATTCTCCTCAAAGTAACTATGAAATTTTCACCTCTGCACGCCTTTTTGCTTACCTCTGTGTCCTCCATCCACAGCTTGCCTCTGCAACCCCCATTCACAGCTCACCTTTTTTCCCCTATCCACAGCTCAACTCTGCATTCCTATCCACATTTAACCTTAGCACCCCGCCCCTTCCACAACTCACCTTTGCCCCATCGTCAAAATCTCACCTCTGCTGCACAATCTGCTCCCCTCCCTGCAAAAATCCCCTCAGCTCTCCTCTCTGCTACCCCCCTCAGCTCTCCTCTCTGGTAAAATCCCCCTAGCTCTCCTCTCTGAACAAATGCCCCCCCCAACTCTCCTCTCTGGTGAAATCTCCCACCTCTCCCCTCTGCTACCCCCCCCCACCCCAGCTCTCCTCTCTACTAATAACACCCCACCTCTCCTCTCTGCTAAAATCCCCCCTCTTCTCTGCTAAAATCCGACCCAGCTCTTCTCTCTGCTAAAGTCCCCCCCCCCCAACCTCTCCTCTCTGCTAAAATAAAATCCCCCCACCTCTGCTCTCTGCTAAAATCCCCCCAGCTCTCTTCTCTGCTAAAATCACCCCCCAAAAAAAATTTCCCCCAGGTCTCCTCTTTGCACAAATTCTCCCCCAGTTCTTTTTATTGCACAGATCCCCCCTTTCCCAGTTCTCCTCTGTACAAATCCCCCCCCCCCCCAAGCTCTCTTCATTGCACAGTTCTCTATGCCCAAATTCATTCTCCCGAATGCTCTTCCCCCTCCCCTTTCACAGCTCCCTTACCTCTTCTGGAAAGCCACCACCGCTGTACAGTATATGGTATGCACGGCTCTTTTCTTTTAAACTTGGCACAGTACAGTGATGATCACAGAGCTCCGCCTATCAGAACTATCGGAGTAGCAGCGTCAGGCGGGGATGCAGGCTGCCTCTCGTCTCATCACCACAAGCAGCTGCAGTGCTGGGACCCGACTCACTAGTCTCACTAGTACAGAGAAGCCAGTAGAGGAAGTGGGTTGTGCAGAAGACTTCCTCTACCGGCTAATGTGTTACATCATGACAGGTTGGAGAAGAGGGCTGTCAAAGGTTCCAGAACGGCATTCTTTCACGTTCCTGGCGAAGAAAAGCCCTGCATTTCATAGCCCACAATAGATGTCCATAGAAGGCGCTACCTATCAGAAATACGCGAAATGTGAAAACAAGATGGCCCAAAAAAAAAGTGAAGAGCTGCTACAGCCAGAGCTTCCCAGAGCCCCTTGCAAATTTAACCAAGGACAGAAGCTATGTTAACCCCAGTAAGTCAACAGACTATCTCCACAATATCAATCTCAATGCCCAAAAGGACAAAAGATGGGCAGGACCTTCCATGTTGTTGGGGTGGAACAGTCAAGGTGTACAGGAAGGAGGTGAAAGGCAGACTCAATATCTGCCTTCACCAGAAGGGTAGAAGCATCGGCAGAAAAGGCTGTATCAAAAATTGAGTATTGGCCCCAGGATTTTTTCTGATTAATAACACCATTAGCTGACAAGACTGCAGGGAAAGAAAAATGTTTTTGTTCTTTTTTGGTTACCACTAGGGATGGGCGAACGGTTCGACCCGAGCATGAGTTCAGTCGAACGTTTGTTTTTTCGAACGTTCGGCGAGCATCAGAACAAACGGGTCGTTCGACCATGAACTCACGGTGCCATTTTTAAAATTTATTTATATATTTAATCCCCTGTGACAAGTACAAATCAACAGGATAAATCAAACATAGAGAGCCACCCAGATGAGAACCAGACCTTGGGGATGGGGTGGGTGCCACAGCTGGCGTGACACCCAAAAGAAATAAACATTGATTTGACTGCTGCAAAAATGCATCAGTGGCCCTAAAACAGCTACATTTGACCTACCCCAGACCACTCACCCAGTGGAGGTCGAGTTGGAGGACAGACGATTGATTTAGAAAGAGCTGGAGGAGAGTCTGAAGTCCAGAAGTTGACCCTGTGTTTCAGAGCTTGCGCTGAGCGAAGGGCTGAAACATGCAGGGTTAATAGGAAGGAGCCTCCTGCCTCAAGTGACACAGAAGCCCTGTCAGAGAATCTGGGGAAAGGTCACTTGGGGAGGCTGTAACACTGAAATCACCTGTTGCTGATGAAGAGGAGAGCTGACCGGAATGAAGGCTGAGGTAGGGGTACAAAGAGTTAAGCCTAGTGCACATGGGCCGAATGTCAGGCAACATCAGCCAGTTCAATAAAAAACGTCTGACATTCGGGCCGTGAGTATGGCAGCTGGTCCGACAGAAGCCGGCTGTTCAGCCGTCTTTTGTTGGATGAGCATGCTGGAAAACCAGCAGCTGACCGGCTCCTGATCAATGCTCTCAGCCAATGGCTGAGAGTGCTGACCAGAGTGTTGTGGTGGGGGGGCTTTTCCACTGTTACAACACAATAGCACAGCAGGGGAGATTGCTGTATTAACAATGAATTTTTAGTACAGCTGTCAGTTTTTTATCATTCAGCCCCCTAGGTTGAACAAAAAAAACTAGTGGTGTGTACCAGACTTTAATCATGAGAGCCTCCTGCTGTACTGAAACCTGATCCCTCATACAGGCAGTGAGAGGAGCTGGGTGAAATGCTGGAGGGGATGGGAGCTGACAGTGTAAATCAGTTCCTGCCCTGAAGGGCACAGGGAGCTGTGTCTTACTGACAGAATCCAGGGAAGGAGATGCTGCAGACATCCAAAGTCCATTTATATGTGATGGCAGTGCTCTGGGAATCCTAGAATGGGGCAGGCGGTGCCTATTAACAGGGGCAGATGCTGTATTAGAGGCACGGCTATGGAGAGAAGAGCTCAGGGGGATGCGGGCAGAGTGACGGACTAACAGAGAAGGTATGGAGCTAGCACCCTCAGCGCCAATAGCTCCAGGGAGGGCCCTGTGTCTGCCTGTATTAGTAGCAGCCAGGGGCATATCATGAAATGAGTGGGCCCATGTGCAAGATCAAGAGTGGGCCCCAGACATTGATAAATAAAGAAATGCAGGGCCACTGTTAAAAATCATAAGGCCCCTACAGCCTACCTGAAGGGGCCCCCAGCCCGCCCCTGACCCCACATACCTGCCTTAAAGAATTCAGCTTTGCTTTCAGGGGGACAAAGGGGAGCACTGGTGCTCAGTCAGGGGAGATGGGGGGGGGGTCCTGATACTTAGTGGGGAGAGATGGGGGGGTCCTGGTGCTTAATGATGAGAGATGGGAGGTCCTGATGCTTAATAGGGAGAGATGAGGTCCTGGTACTTAGTGGGGAGAGATGGGGGTCCTGGTGCTTAGTGTGGGGAGATGGGGGGGTCCTGGTACTTAGTGAGGGGAGATGGGGGGTCCTGATGCTTAGTGGAGGGAGATGAGGTATTGGAGCATAGTGGGGAGAGATGGGGGTCTTGGTGCTTAGTGGGGAGAAATGGGGGGTCTTTGTGCTAAGTGGGGGGAGATAGGGGGTCCTGGCTAAAGGTGAGGAGAGATGGGGATCCTGGTGCTTAGTGAGGAGAGATGGGGGTATTGGTGCTTAGTGGAGAGAGATGGGGGGTCTTTGTGCTTAGTGGAGAGAGATGGGAGTCCTAGTGCTTAGTGGGGAGAGATGGGAGTTCCTGATGCTTAGTAGGGAGAGATGGGGTCCTGGTGCTTAGTGGGGAGAGATGGGGGTCCTGGTGCTTAGTGGGGAGAGATGGGGGTCCTGGTACTTATTGGGGAGAGATAGGGGGTCCTGATGCTTAGTGGGGAGAGATAGGGGTATTGAAGCTTAGTGGGGAGAGATGGGTGGTCTTGGTGCTTAGTGGGGAGGAATAGGGGTCTTCGTGCTGAGTGGGGGGAGATAGGGGATCCTGGCTCAAGGTGAGGAGAGATGGGGTCCTGGTGCTTAGTGGGGAGAGATGGGGGTATTGGCGCTTAGTGGGGAGAGATGGTGGTCTTGGTGTATAGTGGGGGGAGATGGGGGTCCTGGTACTTAGTGGGGAGAGATGGGGACTCTTGGTGCTTAGTGGGGAGAGATGGGGGTCTTGGTGCTTAGTGGTGAGAGATGGGAGTCCTAGTGCTTAGTGGGGAGAGATGGGGAGGTTTTGGTGCTTAGTTGGGAGATAAGGTGGTCTTGGTACTTAGTGGGGAGAAATGTGGGGTCTTTGTGCTTAGTGGGGGAGATAGTAGATCCTGGCTCAAGGTGAGGAGAGATGGGGGGTCCTGGTGCTTAGTTGGGAGATATGGTGGTATTGGTGCTTAGTGGGGAGAGATGGGGAGATCATGGTGCTTAGTGGGGAGAGATGGGGGGTCTTGGTGCATAGTGAGGGGAGATGTGGGGTCCTGGTGCTTAGTAGGGAGAGATGGGGGGTCTTGGTGCACAGTGGGGAGATATTGGGGTCCAGGTGCTTAGTGGCGAGAGACGGGGGTCCTGGTGCTTAGTGAGGAAAGATGGGGAGGTCCTGGTGCTTAGCGGAGAGAGATGGGTAGTCTTGGTGCTTATTGGGAAGAGATAGGAAGGTCTTGGTGCTTATTCGGGGAGAGATGGGGGTCTTGGTGCTTAGTGGGGGGTCCTGGTGCTTTGTAGGGGTCTTGGCGATTAGTGGGGGTAGATAGGGGGTCCTGGTGCTTAGTGGGGAGAGATGGGGGGGTCTTGGTGCTTAGTGGGAAGAGATGGGGTCCTGGTGCTTAGTGGGGAAAGATGGGTGGTCTTGGTGCTTAGTGGGGGGGAGATAGGGGGTCTTGCTAATTAGCGAGCAGAGATGGGGTTCTGGTGCTTAGTGAGGAGAGATCAGGTGTCTTGGTGCTTAGTGGGGAGAGATGGTGGTCTTGGTGCTTAGTGGGGAGAGATGGGGGTCCTTGTGCTTAGTGGGGAGTGATGGGGGTCCTGGTGTTAAGTGGGGAGAGATGAGGGCCCTGGTGCTTAGTGGGGAGAGATGAGGGCCCTGGTGCTTAGTGAGGAGAGATCGGGTGTCTTGTTGCTTAGTCGGGAGAGATGGGAGTCCTGGTGCTTAGTGGGGAGAGATGGGGGTCCTGGTGCTTAGTGGGGAGAGATGGGGGATCTTGGTGCTTAGTGTGGAGATATGGGGGTCTTGGTGCTTAGTAGGGAGAGATGGGGGGTCTTGGTGCTTAGTGGGGAGATATTGGGGTCTTGGTGCTTAGTGGCGAGAGATGGGGGTCCTGGTGCTTAGTGGGGAGATATGGGGAGGTCTTGGTGCTTAGCGGAGAGAGATGGGTAGTCTTGGTGCTTAGTGGGGAGAGATAGGAAGGTCTTGGTGCTTATTTGGGGAGAGATGGGGGTCTTCATGCATAGTGGGGGAGGTCCTGGTGCTTAGTAGGGAGAGATGGGGGGTCTTGGTACTTAGTGGGAAGAGATGGGGTCCTTGTGCTTAATGGGGAGAGATGAGGGGTCCTGGTGTTAAGTGGGGAGAGATGGGGGTCCTGGTGCTTAGTGAGGAGAGATTGGGTGTCTTGGTGCTTAGTGGGGAGAGATGTTGGTCTTGGTACTTAGTGGGGAAAGATGGGGGGTCCTGGTTCTTGGTGGGGAGAGATGGGGGTCCTGGTGCTTAGTGGGGAGAGATGAGGAGGTCTTGGTGCTTAGCCGAGAGAGATGGGTAGTCTTGGTGCTTAGTGGGGAGAGATAGGAAGGTCTTGGTGCTTATTTGGGGAGAGATGTGGGTCTTGGTGCTTAGTGGGGGGGTCCTGGTGCTTAGTAGGTGTCTTGGCAATTAGTGGGGGTAGATAGGGGGTCCTGGTGCTTAGTGGGGAGAGATGGGGGGTCTTGGTGCTTAGTGGGAAGAGATGGGGTCCTGGTGCTTAGTGGGGAGAGATGGGTGGTTATGGTGCTTAGTGGGGGGAGATAGGGGGTCCTGGTAATTAGCGAGGAGAGATGGGGTCCTGGTGCTTAGTGAGAAGAGATTGGATGTCTTGGTGCTTAGTGGGGAGAGATGGTGGTCTTGGTGCTTAGTGGGGACAGATGGGGGGTCCTGGTGTTAAGTGGGGAGAGATGGGGGTCCTGGAGCTTAGTGAGGAGAGATCGGGTGTCTTGGTGTTTAGTGGGGAGAGATGTTGGTCTTGGTGCTTAGTGGGGAGAGATGGGGGTCCTGGTGCTTAGTGGGGACAAGTGGGGAGATCTTGGTGCTTAGTGGGAAGAGATAGGGGGTATTGGTGCTTAGTGAGGGGAGATGGGGTGTCCTTGTGCTTAGTAGGGAGAGAGGGGGATCTTGGTGCTTAATGGGGAGAGATGGGGCCCTGGTGCTTAGTGGGGAGAGATGTGTGGGCTTGGTGCTTAGTAGGGAGAGAGGGGAGGGGGTCCTGGTGCTTAATGGGGGCAGGTTGAGGGGCACTGCCAGTGTGTGGGGGAGGGGGCACTAGTGCACCTTACCTGGCTGCTTGGTCCATCTGGAATCCTGTGTAAAAGAATCACCCCTTCTCACTTTTCCTCTGGGCTGATTCTTCTAGCCTGAAGGGATGCCAGGGCAGTAATAGCTTAGATCTCACAAAGAGTGGAAAGCAAAAGAAAACTTCCTCTACTCACTTCTCTGCCAGGCTCTGACTGATGACTCATTTATTGCATACAAGCATACAACCATCCAGAGTGCAGGCTGCATGGAGTGTCCACAATTCCCAGCCATATGTGAAACAGTAAGGCCCCTTTCACACGGACGGATAGAATTGTGCTTTTAGCTGCGGATTTTCTAGTTTTCTACCGCAGCTAAAAGCACACAATGCTTTCCTATGGCCCCATTCACACACTGCGTTTAGCTGTGATTTAGTTACATGCGGTTTGGTGCGGACAGAAAAAATAGAATTGACTGCGTCCAGGAGCGATTTAGCGCAGCTATCTGCACATAACTGCAGGTAATCGCAGTGTACTATTTCTCCTGTGGATAGCAGCGGCAACAAGGAAAGAAAAGCAACAGGAAGCACATCAGAAAAGGAAAGAATGTTCCAAACGCAGCTAAATGCAGCCGCATGTAAACGCACGTAAACGCAGGTAATCTCACTGTGCAAATGCAGCTGATCGCAGTGCCCTGGAGCCTTGAATTTCACAGAACATATTATATGCTTTTAACTGCGGTGGAACAGCCGTCCGCGTGAAAGGCGCCTAAATATTCTTTAGAACTATGAGCAATGGACAGTTTATGATCATAGATCCAATCATTATCTCCATATATTTTACAATAATACAGAAGCAACACAAAAGCATCTAGTAGTACCCTAATGACACAGCTAGGCTCTTTGGAAAGTGTCCCTTTTTGGTAAAAAAAAAAAACAATCGTTTAGTACATTTATTTTAAATTCTGAAGTGAAGGCAAAGGGCTTTGTCAGCAGTAATCTCAGGAAGTACAAACAACGCAAGTATTCATTGAGTAATTGAGCAACATACCGAAACTATCATTTCAACACATACATTACCACAGAGTAAAACCCTTACTGCTGTAAATATGTTGTTTCAAGGTCCTAAAGCTGAAGGGTTAAGTTATACTGCTATGTTTACAATAGTGACACAACAGTTTAAAGAATGTACAATCTGGTATTATATCAGAAGAGATAACAGAAGGATAAAGAACTGTATCCTTTCAACATTTAAAGGCTATCAAAGGTTGAAAAGCTTAAAGTGGAGTTCCACCCCCCCAAAAAAAAAAAAATAAATAAATTTAATGTGCTTAAAAAAAAAAAAAAAAAAAACATTTGGAGAAATTTTTTTTTTACTCACCTCTAAATGCCTGTTGCTAGGGGATCCCTCGTAGTCTGCCTCCTTCGGCGCCTGGGCTCTTGACGTCACTTACCTCGGTGCAGGAAGGGAGATTGCCCTCTCCCCTCCCTCTTGTCAATCATCTGGGACATTAGACCGGTCCCATATGATTGCGCGGCCAGTGATGGCGCACGGCTCCCGCATGCGCAGTGGGTGCCTGGCTGTGAAGCCACAGCTGGACGCCCACAGTTAAGATGCCAGCGCCGCCGAGAGGAGGGGGGGACGAGCGGGGCTTCGATCCCCTGCATCGCTGGACCCTGGGACAGGTAAGTGCCCAATTATTAAAAGTCAGCAGCTGCAGTATTTGTAGCTGCTGACTTTTAATTTTTTTTTTTAAGTGGGAACCCCGCTTTAAAAGCATTTCCACCCACTTTTTCTTCAAATCTGTCTTAAAGGAAAGACCACCCCTCCTCCCCTCGTTTTTGGATAACTATTTAATTTATTTTTTCTTCTTTCTTACCTTTTCTGAAGTACATAGTGTACTTCTGTCCTAGCTCGGTCGCGGCCCAGGGCGTTATTTCCTCCTTCTCCCACGCTGCCTCCCAGAAGACGACGGTGCCATTCAGAAAATGTTGCAGCTGGAACTCCCCTTTAAAGTTAATTAGAACGTTAGAAATAGGACACTCTATCACAGTGTCCCAACCTGGTTGACACCAGCCCAAAGATTTTTAGACATTGGTGTCCTCACTTACAATGCAGGCCAGCTGGAGCCTTGGATGTGGAAATGTAGACCTTGTTTTGGTCCCCCCATTCCCGTGGATCATGGTAATCCATTCTCTGGCTGGGCATACTGTTGTATGTATATATACATTGATTCACTCTCTTAGGGCTGGTTCACGCAACCCTTGCTACCCCTTTGGAGCTGTGTGCGTAATTGCATGCTACAGTGTGAGAGCTTTGTGGAGAAGCTGCTGTAAGCCCATGTTCACATTGGGCCGATTTGGCATGCGAATTGACAAATTGCATGCCAAATCTGAGACTATTGCCGGTGACACACCGATTCCCAAAAGTAGTTTCTGCACTACTTTTGGCGACTTTGGGGGCGATTTCAATAGACATCTGTGCATGAACCCAGATGTCTGTCAAATCGCCCCTAAAGTCGGACAGAAATGGCGGCTTGAAATCGTGCGAGTTTAGCTGAACTTGCACAATTTCAAACCCGCCCTCAATGTGAACAAGGGCTGAAGGACTAAAAAGAGAAGAAGAGCATCTTGGGACCGATTCTGTTCAACCTGTTCATAAATAATAGAGATGTTTGCATAAATAATTCAGTCTCGGGCAATGATTTTGCAACAGGATATAAAAACTTAATAAGGAGGCTTGGTTAAAATAGGAGGAGTGAGCAGCTGTACAGCAGATAAAGTTCAGCACTGAAAATGGTAAAGTAATGCACTTAGGGTCGGTTCACACTAGGACGACTTGTCAGGCGACCTACCCGCCTGACAAGTAGCGTCCCGTTCTGTACAATGGAACCGTTCTAATCGGAGCGACGCAAGTTGCTCCGACTTAGAAAAAGGTTCCTGTACTACTTTGGGGGTGACTTGAGGCGACTTGCATAGACTTCTATATAGAAGTCGTTTTGCAAGTCGCCGCCCCTGTCGTGTCCGGTTCGCCTGAGGTAGTCGTGCTGCTTCAGTGTGAACCGACACTTAGGAGCTAAAATATGCATGCAGGATACTTGCTGGGTGGGTTCTTGTAGATCAAGGACTCATCAACAGCATGCAATGCCAAGCTGCAGCAAGCAAGGCTAGCAGACTAGTATCATGCATTTAACCACTTCAATACTGGGCACATTTTTCAGTTTCAGCGCTGTCACACTTTAAATGACAATTATGTGGTCATGCAACACTGTACCCATATGAATTTTTTTGAGACAGCTTGAACTTTCTTTTGTTGGTATTTAATCACCACTGGGTTTTTTACTTTTTGCTAAACAAAGAAGACTGAAAATTTTGGGGAAAAAAAATGTTTTTCATAGTTTTTTGTTATAAAATTTACAAATAAGTAATTTTTCTTCTTCGCTGATGTGCGCTGATGAAGCTGCACTGATGAACACTGATAGACTGCATTGATGGGCACTGATGAGGCGGCACTGATGGGCACTAATAAGGATGCACTGATGAGGCTGCATTAATAGGCAGCATTAATGGGCATTGAGAGGCAGGACTGATGGGCACTGAGAGGCAACACTGATGGGCACTGATAGGCAGCACTGATGATCAGTGCCCTGATTATCTGTGTAAATGACCCCTGTCACACTTATGTCACACCCCTGTACACAGATGAGTACTGATGTGGCATGGATGTGGCACTGATGTGACATGGATGTGGCACGGATGAGCACTGATGTGGCATGGATGTGGCACGAATGAGTACTGATGTGGCATGGATGTGGCACAGATGAGCACTGATGTAGCATGGATGTGACACGGATAGCACTGATGTGGCAAGGATGAGAACTGATGTAGCACAGATGTGGCATGGATGAGCACTGATGTGGCATGTATGAGCACTGATGTAGCCTGGATGTGGCACGGATGATCACTGATTTGGCACAGATGATCACTGATGTGGCACAGATGAGAACTGATGTGGAATGGATGTGCCATGGATGAGCATGAATGAGCCATGGATGGGGAAGGGTGAGCATGAATGAGCCATGGATGGGGATGGATGAGCCATGGATGGATATGGATGAGCCATCGATGGAGTATGGATGAGTCATGGATGGAGCACGGATGATCCATGGATGGAGCACGGATGGAGCATGGATGGATGGATGAGCCATGGATGGAGCACACATGGAGCATGGATAGAGCATGGATGGAGCATGGATGGATGGATGAACCATGGATGGAGCACACATGGAGTATGAATGGATGGATGAGCCATGGATGGAGCATGGATGGATGGATCAGCCATGGATGGAGCATGGATGGAGCATGGATGGATGGATGAGACATGTATGAGCAACGGATGGAGTATAGATGAGACGTGTATGAGCAATGGATGGAGCATGGATGTATGGATGAGCCATGGCTGGGCACAGATCAGCACTGTGGGAACTTCAGATCCAGCCCACAGCGCTGCTGCACCAGGCTCTCCCCCTCTCTTCACACACTGTACCAATCGGCGTGAGGAGAGGGGAGGAGCCGAACTGGACAAGCTCCAGTTTGTTTACAAGTGATCACGCTGTCATTGGACAGCGTGATCACGTGGTAAAGGGCCACTGTCATTGGCCCTTTACCCCGATCCGTGACACGCTGGGTCTGGTAGACCCGCTGGTCACGGAGATTCCCGGGTGCGTACCCCAGGGGGCGTGACGGGAGCGTGGTTCTGGAAGTACCTCATATGATGGCCTTGCAGAGTTATCCGACCGTGCTGTAGCCATCATTCAGCTATGGCCCAGTCGGCAAGTGGTTAACTACATAAGGAGTTCTTTACTGTTAAGCCTCGTACACACAATGGAATTTTCTGCAAAGCGTCAGACTTTTGTCCGAAAGGCGTTGGCCAGGAACTTGTCTTGTATACAAACGGCAAGGAATTGTCGGCCAACAAACACGAACGTAGTGACGTACTAGACGTACTACGAGATTACAAAGAGGAAGTTCAATTGTCATGCACCACCCTTTGGGCTCCTTCTGCTAATTTCGTGTTAGTATAAGTTTGGTGAGTTTTGTGTTGCGCTTTTCATTTCGCGCTTTTCAGTTAGTTTCTGAATGGCCGTTCGTCAACCAGCCATATTGCGGAATCGAGGGAGATAACGTGTTATTTATTATTGGCCTTGGAGTTATTGCTTTGCCCCAAGTCCAGTCCAGGAACAGGAGGAGGAGGATTTCTTGGACCAAAAATTGGTTGCTTTATTAATCGTGACCACTTATGTCATATGCCTTTGCTGCGGGAGCTCCAGGAGAATAATCCGGATGATTTTCGGAATTATCTCCGGATGACGGACCCCTGCTTTCACCAACTCTTGGCATTGTTGACCCCCTATATTAAGAAGCAGGACACATGCATGAGGCCTTTATTTTATTTTTTGGTTGAATAATGATTTGATTTGGTATATTTTCTATATTTTTGGATGCACAGAATGCACTTTTTGGTTAAGTTCTATTGGCAGATAGCATGTCTAATTTTATTTGTTTTCTTTTTTTAATGCACAATAAAAAAATTGTGGAGAATAATACTTGGCTATCTGTTTTCAAATGACAGTTTGGGAGTAGGCAGTTACATTTAAAAAAATACAATGTAAAATTGACAAGGGACACCAACATAGTTGTATCTTTGATCTTAAAAACTACGGGATAATGATGTTGTGGTAACTTGCCCAAAATAAAAAAAGAAAAGAAAAGCATGATAATATTCTTGATATCACTAGAGAAAAAAAGCCTTTGAAAATTTGTTTGCAATAACTCCATCAGTATCACCAGCAAAGCATTAGTATACCATTAAAAAAAAAGAGAATTGTGCGCTGCATTTCGAGATTTCATAATTTGCCACGTCACGAATGTTAATTCTCCAGTACGAACAATAATTTACAAGACCGACCGCTTCTGGCTCATCCTTGCTTCTGAGCATCCGTGTTTGTACTTTGGACTTTTGTTCGACGGACTTGTGTACACACGCTCGGAAAATCCAACAACACACATTTGTCTGCGGAAAATTTGAAAACCTGCTAGCCAACATTTGTTGGCGGAAGGTCTGACAACAATTGTACGATGGAGCGTACACGGTCAGATTTACCACCAACAGCCTGACATCCAACATTACCCGTCGGAAAGTCTGACCGTGTGTACGGGCCTTTAGTGTCTCCTTGGATACTTTGTCACTGTACTGCCACCACAATTTAAAGAATGCAGATCTTTTTGAGGTACAGTTTTCAGTGAGCAAAGGTAATAGGGCACTAAGGTTTTTTTTTTTTTTTTTTTGCAAACAAGTAGGCTTTTTTTTTTTTAGAACAGACTCTGTATGTCTCTTCTGCCATAAAATCTTCTGTATTACCTACTAACAATATTCTTTTGAGTGTACAGGCGCAGCTTAGTGTCGGCTGGGTGGCTGGTTGGGGTCTTGAATCATAGGATAAAATAAACTAGCTGTGTATTCACAGGAGTTAAAGTGTAATTAAAGGCATTTTGAATAGAGGGTTATAACCCCCAGTGTCCCAGCTACATGATAAACTAAGGCTGTGGTTTACCCTCTGAGGCTCAGGAGAGTCAGAAGGCAAGAAAGCTCCCATCGGTCTAGATCAGAACAGAGTAACTTGCAGAAAAAGTGTAGTCGAACCAATAGAACCTGGTTTTGCAAAATTAGTCTTTTCTGTGATTGGAAGACGTCAAAATCGTTTCCATTGTACAAATTCCACTTATTCTACGAAGTTAGACCTCCCATAGGGGTGTGATTGCCTGTTGCCAGAACAATAGAATACAGGCCTTAGCTGCATTTAGCAGATGTAAGGTAAGAGAGCGTTTGTATCACTTGGATGACAGGGGCACCAGATGTAGCAGGAAAGTCACTGGGTCATTATCCAGTTGTACATCAGTCAATTTGTAGATGAGATCTTGAACCTGTGACTAGAATGGTTGCAGAACCGGTCAGGTCCAAAAGATATGAAGGTAGGTGCCCTCCTGGTTAAGGCATTTCCAACATTGGGGAGAAACTTAAGGGAAAATCTTTTGGAGAGTCAAAAGAGTTTTGTGCCGAGTCAGTATTTTAAAACCTATTTCTTGTATTGCATTAGAAACGGAGGTCGCGTGCGTGAAGCGGATAATAAGGGCTTTCTGCTTTTCCGAAAATCCAGATTTTAACAGAAGTAGGGAACGGGTACCAGTCAAGACTAGGTACCCACTCACCCCCTGAGCTTCAGTTTTTCAGTGAAGTTCTGCTTTAAGCTGCAAAGGGATGGGGTATTCACATGCCCCCCAATGTTGCAGCCAAACACTTCAAGTGAATGGGGTTGCTCTGCAACTGCCCTGCAACTGTGTGTAATGCACATGGTTCCTGAAAGGTGGTGCCATGGTTCCAAGGTTAAAACAGCCGGTGGGACTATTAAAACGCTGACCGGAGTGTCACTCGTAAGGAATCCAGCGGCCTACCTATTGAACAGCACCCCAATGTCAAACAAGAATTTTAAGAACTGAGGCATTTGCTTAGAGCTGCTAGGGCCTGTATTCCGGTTCTGTGGAAGAGTATGTGTTCCCCTACTATTTTGCATTGAAGGACGAGAATTGCAGATATCCAGGTTATGGAGAGTCTTACCATGACTTTAAAGGAGCAAGACAACAAGTACTGGAAGATCTGGACTCCCTATTTCCCTTATAGTACCATACGTATTGTTTCAACATAGAAATAACTTAATAACCAAAACTTAAGAAAATACAGCTCAGCCACTACGACTCAAGCTGAAAAAACAATCTTTCTTCAATATTATTTCACAAAAACTGTCCCCTCTTACTTTGAAGCAAAAGGGACCCTTAAGGAAAAGGGGGGCCTAAAAACAGGCTTATCCCCTTTTCCTCATATGGGACCGTAGACAGGAATTCTTGGACAAAATGAACACACAACCAAGACTACTTGAATAAATGAAATTTATTGAATAAAAATTTTATTGGATAAAACTGGGCCGCAGCATATATTATTGGTTTAATAAACATATGTATCAAGTATTAAAGTACCATACGTATTTATTCAACATAGAAATAAGTTAATAACCAAAACTTAAGAAAATACAGCTCAGTCACTATGACTCAAGCTGAAAAAACAATCTTTCTTTAATATTATTTCACAAAAACTGTCCCCAAAAGACAGGATGGGGTTGACTCAACCCCACCTGTCATCGACCCCAGCACGCGGTCCGTTCAATACATGACTGAAAAGCCAAATTCATTATGTCCAAGCCAATGTCTGACAGATGTACCCCATCGAATCTATAAAACCCCGAAATCCCACCCTCGAGATCTACATGACGATAAGCAAAATCAAATTCCGGGGCCATACATTTGGAAACTGCCCTATTAATCCTTTTCCTAACTTTTTCAAAAGGCCTCAGAACGGTGGAATCTAACCACCGTAGCCTGGGGACAATTTCTGAAAAAATGATCACCAGCTCGGGGGAGGACAACTTAATATAATGGATGGAATGTTTAATGCTGAAAATAAGATCCAACCTGTGCATTTGTCCCACATCATTTCCTCCCAGATGTAAAATTAAAATATTAGGAGTAGGCCAGGAGAGAAGTGTACTGAACTCAACTAATAATTCTTCCCATAGCATACCTCGTCTTCCAAACCAGAAAACTTGGAAATATGTTGGATCCAGACCCAAATTAGAAGTGTAAGAACGAGCTGCTGCACGTTGATGCGCCCAATATACGAAAGAGTGTCCTAAAATCCAGACCACACCTATAATAATCAAATAACAGGGTTAGGACGAATATAGAGTTTGAAAGAATTCGACTTCCACCTTCCTAAACTCTTAATGCGAGGAGAACCAAAACCCAATTTAGCCGCTTCTGTGGCAGCACCGATTCTGAAAGGGTGTGAAGAAATACGTATGTCTGACAGATGCAAGGCTGTGCAACATTTGCACAAAACACTATTAAATTGGAATCTTGTGAGAGGTGAACCATCTTCATGGATAAAAAGCACCCCTTCGTTTTTGGGGCGAATAGCCAGATAAGAAGACATTCTCATCACCGGACAAATAGGAGAACCGGGA
This sequence comes from Lithobates clamitans, assembly GCA_037952925.1. NCBI lineage: Eukaryota > Metazoa > Chordata > Amphibia > Anura > Ranidae > Lithobates > Lithobates clamitans. Next base: position 15,728,762 of record JBBGZY010000135.1, on the reverse strand, counting down.
CAGGCCAATAGGCGTAACCAAACGCCTTTCTTTCTTTATTCGGTCAGTTTTACTGGATTGAATAAATACATTTAAAAATGTATCAGCCAGGATAACGTGTTGCACTTGTAAACCAGAAAGCATACGCTTACTAATTGACACCATTTCAGAAATCCGTAAAGCTGCAAAAAAGGCCATAGTAAAAACGGCATTAAATAGTATAGCTTTAAACGATGAAAAACATATAGAACTTGTAATAGCGCAAAAAGACATGCGAACTTCAGGAGTTAAAGGACACCTGTTATCAACCTTAGCATGAAATTTTTAATACCCTTAAGTGCTTGGTGTACGGAAAAATAACTTAGACAAGAGGTTAAATTATTCAGTTTCTGAAAAAATGATATGCCTGCTAAAATTTTGTAAACATGAGACCATGAATATTCTTGGGACATCAAAGATTCCAGAAACAATAATACCATATGTTCCGAACAATCGGAGCCCACAGCCTGTTTAGCAGACAAAAATTGCAACCATAATAACCATGAGGACCGGTAACTAGACCACGAGGCTGTAGCCAAAGATTCCTCAATATTTTCATCTACTAAACGATTTCCCATAACCGAGGTGGGCAAGGCGTTCCGATATAATCTGCTGTTGGTAATAGGGAGAAAAAACGCTCCATCTGTAAACGAGAAAGGGCATCCGCCGTCTCATTAGCCTTAACCCATATATTTAAACATAGGCATCTATAAACCAGATAACGCAAGAGAGCAATTACAGGAGGAGATCTGGAAGACAAACAGTTAACTGCATACAAAACACTTGTTATCCGTACTAACAAGGATCCTTTTGTTGGCAAACTGTTCACCCCAGAGCTCAAGTGCAACAATTAAAGGGAACAATTCCAGAAGTACGATATTAGCACAGAGACCCCTGGTGGACCAACTTACTTGCTAAGATTCAGCGCACCAATGATCCCCCCAGATTGCCGCAAATCCAATAGAACCAGCGGCATCAGTGGCCAAGCAGAAGTCCCTGTCCAGGATAAAATCATCCTGCCAGAAAACCCTGCCATTAAAATGGAGTAAGAAATTCAGCCAGACTAACATATCTGCCTTCAAATCCGTAGTTAATCTAATATGAGAATAAGGGTTTTTATAACTTGAAATAGCCAGATACATGCGTCTGGAAAAAATTCTACCCACCGGTAAAATCCGTGTCGCAAAGGCTAAAAGCCCCAATAAAGATTGTAAATCTTTTAATAAGACCTTTTGTTTCTTAAGAAATGACCGAAGAAGATGTGTAATTTTTTCAATTTTCTCAGAAGGTAGCTGAAATTCTCTTTCCACTGTATCAATGGTTATACCCAAGAATTCAATGCAAGTAGTCAGCAAAACCGTTTTTTTCAGATGCCAAAGGAACACCAAACTCCTTGCACGTATCAACAAAAATTGACAAAAGAGAAAGACATTGAGAAGAATCCGAAGGACCCATGAATAAAAAATCATCTAGATAGTGGATCAAAAAGTGGATCCAGATTTAGATGACACCACCCATTCTAAGAAAATGAAGGAAAGGAGGGTGATCAAAAGGGCCAGAAATTCTACCCATTGAAAGCTCCATTTCCAATTTTTTTGTCACTATTAAAGGCAATTCAGAAACTGATTATAAATTATCCACCATACTGCAACCCGAACCTCGAAATTTTGGGATTAAAAAACCCTCATCAAAACCTTTAATGAGTAGATCCGCTGTCTGCTGATTTGGATAATGCTGCAGCCATGGGAGCATTCTTTCCAAATTCACTGGGGTGAGCGCTTTTACGAAAAATTTCTCTCTGGTTTGGCTGTGGCTGAGATGTGGAGGATAATTTACGAAAACAGCGCACTCATGTTTGTATTTACACGTAGCCGGCCATCTGCATTGACTATCATTAAACGAAAAACATATACCTTTCTTATACGGCACTGCCGGCGTATTAACTACATTACCTGTACCAGAAAATTCGGTTTCTGTGCAAGGAAAAGGTTAAGCCATAAACCCACGTCTTTTGAACCCCACTGTAATCCTGGATAGACCGATAACTTGTGACGAAATGCTTCCTCATACGAAAACCAAGAAAAACCTGAAAAACACTTTTAGGCTTCCTGTATAATATCAATATGTTGGAACAAGCCAGGACTTTTATCTGGAAATTTTTCACAGAGCACACTGGAAAAAATACAAAAACCCTGCAACCAATTAGAAAAAGATTGTGGAACAGTTCTACGATGATCTTCGTCAATTTTATCACCTTTATTAATTTTCAAAAAGGACTCCTTGCCAGATGGTAAAAGTGATAAAATATCTACAAATTCACCTTTCCAGATTTTTTCTTTAGTAGTAACAGATAAATGAAAACCTAATGGGGACAAAAAACAGGGCATAGACTCTTTAAAGTGGGGTTCCACTACATGACTACATGAAAAATTAAAAAAAAAAAATACAAAAAAAATTTGGATATATTTTTTTTTTTACTTACCTCTAAATGCCTGTTGCTAGGTGGTCCCTTGTAGTCTGCCTCTTCCAGTGCCTGGGCTGGTGACATCACTTCCCCCTCGGCACAGGAAGGGCTCAGCTCTGCTCCCTCCCTCCTGTCAATCATCTGGGACCCATTACAGGTCCCAGGTGACTGAGCAGCCAATCACGGCGCGTGGCGCCACTCGCGCATGCGCAGTGGGTGCCAGGCTGTGAAGCCACAGCCTGGCGCCCACAGTTGCAATGCCGGCGCCGCTGAACGGAGGGGGAGACAAGCGGGGCTTTGATCCCCCGCATCGCTGGACCCTGGGACAGGTAAGTGTCCAATTAAAAGTCAGCAGCTGCAGTATTTGTAGCTGCTGACTTTTATCTATTTATTTTTTTTTACTGGACCTCGGGTGGAACTCCTCTTTAAGAGTAACATCCGGTAAAGTGCTAGCGATACAAGCAGGTGTAATTGTTTTATCTTTACAAACTTCCTGTGATACTGGAAATAAATCAGCTGAATGTAGCACATGATCCTCAGACCAAATAGCTGCAGCTGGTTCCTGTAATTGAAACATTATTAGTAAGAGAAGATTGAGTAGCAGACACAGGAATAGTGTGGGAAATTAAAGCAGTGTGAGCTTTAAATTCAGTTAAAAAATTAGAGAAACAAGACGACAGTTGATTAAATAAAAGCAACAGATGCATCTCACCTCCAGATACTCCATCCACACTAGCGGATGAGTTAGGCTGTTGAGATGAATGGAGCACTGGGATAGGAAAACCAGCTGCTCCTAAAGCCTGAGAAGCTGCTCCTGTAGCGCCGCTGGAGACCGTAGAATGGGTGACCTGTTGTCTAGGCAACTGTACCTCAGACAGCGTCGCTGGTTGTCCTGGAGATGACGAGTGCTCGATGGGTTGTTCCGCATTGCTCCGACCCCGGCCAACTCCGCCATCAGAGATATTAATGGCAAGCCGCCGTTTGGACTTAGAGGCCGGCTCCGCCCTGAGCTGTGACGCATTCCTGACTGGCGAAGGGCTAAATCTTCTATGCTGAATGCGCCGCCTCTCGCTGAGCCGCTCCTCCAGTACCCTGCCCTCTGACGCGGCATCCTTTCCGTGACCTGGCACTAGATTCCTCTTCTTCTTCCAGTAGCCTGACATCTTCCGGCGGGACATCCAGGCGATCAGCGACGAACGGAGCGGACGCTCCCACAGCTTGACCCGCAGGTAACTCCAGACATTGCCGGATCCAGTCTTCTCCTGCTTCAGCCTCAGCCCACTCCAATAGCTGGCGACTAGAGTCTTCATGTCGCTGAAAAGGACCAAAACAGCGGATGTACTACAGCTTTCCTGCCCAGTATTAAGGCTCAAGCTCCGCTGTTGATCCTCTTCAAAACGACTGGCCCCGGACCCTATGAACTAGCCCTTTATATAGGGACCCCCTGGAATTCCAGAATGACCCTAGCTGACCTATCCTGATAAGGGGCTACTGGATTCTAGTAGATTCCAAGTCAGCTGACCTTAGAGAGCCAGTTACAAGCTTTCCCTCCTTTTCCTCACAGAGGGGAGCCTGAAACTGCTCCTGTCACGATCCCATAAGGAAAAGGGGAGCCTAAAAACAGGCTTATCCCCTTTTCCTCGTATTCTTTTTGATAATGGTTTTGTACAATTCCTTGACCTTTAAAGAGGAACTGCAGTCTGCTCATATAATTTATAATAAAAACATCTTTGCCATTCTGAAGCTTCCCTCCAACCACTTTGCATATTATTTGATATATACGGTGATTCTGTACTTGCCAAATATGCTGCAGAAATCAACCTCCACTGAGTCTGCCTGCAACCATTTTAACTGTGGGCAGCTGAAGCTGCTGAGTGTTCACTTCCTGGATTTCACAGGCACACCTCCAGCTCTGCAGCTCTCATTGGCCCTCGTATGACTCATCCCCCCTCCCTTCCTGGCAAAATCTCTTACGAGAGTGAGAGAGAGAGATGATGTCATAAGCTTAGGATTTTTACCAGACAAGAAACGGGAAGTGGGCTGTATAAGGTATTTACTGGCAGAAAAAAATGTTTTATTATCCAAAGTTAAAGGGGTTGTAAACCCTTGTTTTTAAAAAACAAACAAACATGTCATACTTACCTCCACTGTGCAGTTAGTTTTGCACAGAGTGGCCCCGATTATCGTCTTCTGGGGTCCCCCAACACCGTTCACGGCTCCTCCCTGCATCGGTAAACCCCTTAGGAGAAGCGCTCTCCCTGGGTGTTACCTTGCGGGCGCACTCCCGTGTCCATCATTTGCATCCATAGACACAGAATGCCGGACTCGCCCCCGCCCCCCCGCATCATTGGATTTGATTGGAGCCAATGGCTGCGCTGCTATCAATCTATCCAACGGGCTCAGGTGAGTAAAACGGGTGGGGGCTGGGGGGGCTGCTCAGTGACAGAAGTTTTTTCACCTTAGTGCATAGGATGCATTAAGGTGAAAAAACACAAGGGTTTACAACCCCTTTAAAACAACAAGGGCAGAAGATTTAATAGATGGAAAGTTGAAAAAAAAAATGACTGAAGGTCCGCTTTAAATAAAGAATTAAATAAAAATAAAAGATAAAAAAAACAGCCGGTGGGAAGAAGACATATTGGGGTTGATTTACTAAAGGCAACCCCACTTTGTACTTGGAAGTGCAGTCGCTGTAGATCTCTGTAGATCTGAGGGGAAGCTCTGAAATGAGGGGAAGCTCTGCTGATTTTATCATCCAATCATGTGCAAGCTAAAATGCTGTTTTTTAATTTTCCTTGCATGTCCCCCTCGGATCTACAGCAACTTTACTTCCAAGTGCACTTGCAGTGCACTTGTAGTGCAAAGTGGATTTGCCTTTAGTAAATAACCCCCATTGCTTCCTCACTGCCTGTTAAACATTTCTAAAAAGCAATCCACTGCCTATTGCTTTTCAGAGGTTTGGTAATGTTAGCCACGCTTCTAAAACATACCCTAAAGATGACAGAAGGGGCAGCTTTTTTAAATGACAGGGTGCTCTTTTATAGCAGCAAAGTGATGATTATATGAATCAAAGGGGGTTATTTACTGAAGGCAAATCCACTGTGCACTGAAGTGCACTTCAATTGCACTTGGAAGTGCAGTCGCTGTAGATCTGAGGGGGACATGAAAGGACAATAAAAAACAGTATTTTTGCTTGTACATGATTGGATGATAGAAATCGGCAGAGCTTCCCCTCATTTCAGATCTTCCCCTCAGATCTACAGTGACTGCACTTCCAGTGCTCAGTGGATTTGCCTTTAGTAAATCAACTCCAAAGTGTCTTATTACAGCATATCTCTCCTGTTTCGCATTGCCGTGCTGTGTGACTAAATAAATAAATGTCCCTCATACTGTAAGGGTTTACGTAGCATGCAAAAATTCGTAGACGCGTCTTCCATTCCATGTACTAAGAACTTCCCTTTTTTTATTTCCAGCAGGGCGGGGGACAACCCCAGACATAAGCTTTGCTACATATAGGACAAGTTTGTGTTTATTTTCTATTGATGAAACCCTAGAAATGTGAAGGTAAGGCGAGGGGGAAAGCCCCTGACACACACGTCATACACATATGTACAGGAACTTAGGAGAGGAGCCATTAGACTATACTCTTAAAGGGGAGGAGAGTTTAGATACTCCTTCCCACAGGAAGCTGCACTTGGACAGTACAAGAAATAGAGAACACTTCCTGATTATTATGATGGGCCTTGCTGGCAGTTTAGGAGGCCATGAAGGAAGGGAGAAGATGTGTCTTATGGCTGATGTGTAACAAGACTTGTCGCACAATGTAGGAGAAGCTCCAAGCACAGAGGACTTCTTTCTGCAGGTATGTATGACAGCTTGTGACAGAAGAGGCGGCCTTTGCTAGGTGTAGAAGGAAAGGGGAATCCCCTGTGTCCCTTTAGACGTTCCAGCTCCCTCCTCTCCCCTCTATCATGCTGTGCCCTGCTCATTGGATCAGATCTGCGGGTGCAAATCTCCCATTCGCTCAAAGTTAAAGCGTATCTAAAGCAAAAAATGGAAATATATTGCAGCTCGCTGATTCTTAGAGGTGGTGGCTGCATTTGTTTTCTTTTTGAGGCTTTTTGTCCCTTTTATTTTCACCTGGTGATACTGCCTGTTCTTCAACTTCCTTGAACAGACTAATGGCCCGTACACACGATCCGAATATCGTACGACTTTTTTTTTGCTTAATAGCCGCAAGTAGAAATTGAATAGGTAACTAAAGTCACGAAAATTCTCGTACGACAGAAAAAAAAAATTGGAAGGGATGTCATGTGTTGTAATGTATTTGTATTGTATTTTGGGACGACAACTATACTGACCAAACGGAAATCGTACGATCTGGTATCGTACAAGGAAAATTTTTGTGCTTTGAATAATATCGGATGAATTGTCGTGATCGGCTCTCGAAAGTAGTGTACACGCGATCCGAAAATCGTACGATTCTTCCTCGGACGACAGTTTTCATACGCTATTCGGATCGTGTGTACGGGCCATAAGGTGTCCAGACAAAGTGGCAGTTAGAAGGTCGGGACAAACCATTTACTGCTGTCAGGGGTGCTTACAATGATCAGATTTGATGTAAAACCTTTATCCCAAAAGAAAAAAGCTCTTGCTGTATCTGCCTATAAAGTGATAGCTGGAGTTCAGCTTTAATTTGTTAGTCAATTAAAGCGGACCTTCAGTCATTTTTTTCAACTTTCCATCTATTAAATCTTCTGCTATTGTTGTTTTAACTTTGGATAGTAAAACATTTTTTTTCTGCCAGTAAATACCTTATACAGCCCACTTCCTGTTTTTTGTCTGGTAAAAAGTCTAGGCTTATGACATCATGCACAGCTCTCTCTCTGCCAGGAAAAGAGGGAGGGGGGAGTCATAAGAGGGCCAATGAGAGCTACAGAGCTGGAGGTGTGCCTCTGTGTCAATCCAGGAAGTGAACAGGCAGCAGCCTCAGCTGCCCACAGTTAAAATGGATGCAGCCAGACTCAGTGGAGGGAGATTTCTGCAGCATATTTGGCAAGTACAGAATCACAGTATATACAAAATAATATGCAAAGTGGTTGGAGAGAAGCTTCAGAATGACAAAAATGTTTTTATTACAAATGATGTGAGCAGACTGCAGTTCCTCTTTAATTGACTCTATTGCTGGCCATATACTATATGAAAAATCGGCCGATATTCGGTCATTTAGACAGTTCGTTCGTTTTTCGGCCAGTTAATTGGCACAAATCGGTAATCGGTTGGGACAATTTTGAAAAGAAAGTAGGACAAGTATGGAAATTTTTTGCAGAATGAATGATAAATTGGAAGATTATTATGTTTCTCGTCCAAAGTGTTTGCACTAGGTATATGTGAAAAAACAAACAAAAAAATTGATTAAGTTATCTCCATTGAACGATTTATCATTACATGATGGCACTATCATTTGCTCTCATGGCCGAATGTTCGTTTTTGGAAAATGGGTTTGAACGATTTTTCGTATAGTGTATGGCATAAGGCTTCATTTAGACATGTGGTTGGAGGGGAGGGGGGTGAAAAAATGCATGGTTGAGATGCGTTTTTGCTGTCCCCCATCTGCCCCTCCTAAGCCCACGTTCACATTGAATGCAGCTTTCAAATCGTGCGACTTCGCACCATTTCAATGCCGCATGTCAGTGCGACTTGGAAGACATCTGTGCGGCTTCATGCACAGATGTCTATGAAAGTCACACCCGGAATCGCCAACAGTAGTTCAGGAACTACTTTTATAAATTGGTGCAGCACTGCAAAGTTGGCGTCGCACTGATTTGAACAGTGCCATTGCAGACAGTAGGGTGCGACTTGTCATGCGATTTGACCAGTTAAAAAAAAAAAACAGCTTCAGAACTTTTATGAGCTTCAGGCAATTTGGAGTGGAGATGTGAATCAACTCCATAGAGAATAATTGAAGGAATTTGCAGAAATCGGGGTTCTAGCACTTGTAGTTAATATTTTAAAGCCTAGTACACTCTACTATTTTTTTTTTCATTCATCCAGCGGGCTAAAGGAAAAAAAACTGACAGCTCAGGTCGGAGCCGCTGTACTAACAATCCAATGTTAGTACAGCGATCTCCCCTAGTGTGCTATTGTGTTCTGACCGGAGGGGCGGGCCATCCTGCAAGGACACTCTGGTCAGCGCTCTCAGCTATTGGCCGAGAGAGCTGATTGGGAGCCGATCGGCAGACCTTTTTCGGTCATACCCGTTTGGCCAGCTTCTGTTGGACCGGATCCAGTACACACGGGACGAATGTCAGCTGATGCCGCCTGACTTTCGGCCCGTGTGTACTTGGCTTTAGGCTACATTCACACTGGCGTGATTTGTAGTGGCAGGAATCTAGGTGTGGCCTGCCTCGTTTACTATATATATATATAATGACAGGTCGCAGGCGGCTTCAGCTCTCTGCACAGTCAGCGATTGCGTTGATCGCTGCTGGATGCACTCTGTGTGCGTCCAGCAGCATTCACTACAGGTAATTACTGGCTACGCGGACTGCCACGAATACCTGCGGCCGCCGATGACCTGTCATTATAGGATATGCATTTTAGCTGAAAAACTGCAGTGAAAACTGCATCCAATTCAAACATACACTATATTACCAAAAGTATTGGGACGCCTGCCTTTACACACACATGAACTTTAATGACATCCCAGTCTTAGTCCGTAAGGTACAATATTGAGTTGGCCCATCCTTTGCAGCTATAACAGCTTCAACTCTTCTGAGAAGGCCGTCCACAAGTTTAGGAGTGTGTCTATGGGAATGTTTGACCATTCTTCCAGAAGAGCATTTGTGAGGTCAGGCGCTGATGTGGACGAGAAGGGGCCTGGCTCGCAGTCTCCATTCGAATTCATCCCAAAGGTGTTCTATTAGGTGGAGGTCAGGATTCTGTGCAGGCCAGTCAGGTTCCTCCACCACAAACTCGCTCATCCATGTCTTTATAGACCCTTGCTTTGTGCACTGTTGTGCAGTCATGTTGGAACAGGAAGGGGCCATCCCCAAACTGTTCCCACAAAGTCAGGAGCATGAAATTGTACAAAATGTCTTTGTATACTTATACTTATTTTTATGTTTTGTTTTTTCACTTATCTCTTCAATATGGGTTGATTTTTACTATATTGATTTTTATTTAGTCACTGGACAATTCCCAAACACTTTTATTTTTTATTTTTTGCCACTAATGTATTTACATTCATCTGTTTATGCACTACTTTGTTTGTATATCATGTAGTTGGATGCACTCACTTTTTGCATTTCTGTTTTGGGTTTGTTCAATTTTATGTATACCCAGTGTGGTCTTTTTTGGGAGCGTATATCAATTTGCTTCACTGTTTATATTTTTTAGCGCAACTCTTTGCTTTTTATTTCCTGTTTAGTGTGGTATAACACTTTTAGTTGCAGCTTATCACATCGTATACTCCATAGCGCAGTATCTCTTCTTTTATACTTGGTATGCTGACGCCTTAAGAGTTCCCTTCACTGCAACTAAGATGCCAAGCCCAACCCCTGAAAAACAGCCTCACATCATAATCCACCCTCTACCAAATGATTTGGACCAGTGCACAAAGCAAGGTTCATAAAGATATGGATGGGCCAGCTTGGGGTGGAGGAACTTGACTGGCCTGCACAGAGTCCTGACCTCAACCCGATAGAACACCTTTGGGATGAATTAGAGCAGAGACTGTGAGCCAGGCCTTCTCGTCCACATCAGTGCCTGACCTCACAAATGCTCTTCTGGAGGAATGGTCAAACATTCCCATAGACACACTTCTAAACATTGTGGACAGACTTCCCAGAAGAGTTGAAGCTGTTATAGCTGCAAAGGGTGGGCCAACTCAATATTGAACCCTACGGACTAAGATTGGGATGCCATTAAAGCTTATGTGTGTGTAAAGGCAGGCGTCCCAATACATTTGGTAATATAGTGTATTTGAAGCCGGTGTTCTGCCGAGAAAGTTCCGCTCGGCGGATTAGTTCCCCCTCTACTGCGCATGCGCAGTAGAAGCCGGCGGAAATAGCCGAAGCGGAACAGCTGAAAATCAGCTGTACACGGCGCCTGTAAGAGGGCCCCTCGCGGGCTCGCTTCGCTCGCCACGCTTCGGGCACGGCCTCGCTGCGCTCGGCACTTTTAGATTCCCCCTCTAGGTCCACTTGGATAGAGGGGAAGGAATCTGGACCCAGAGCGCAGGCGCCGTGTACAGCTGATCGAAGCGTTTGAGCTTCGGCTATCTCCGGCGGCCAACAGTACTACGTACTGCGCAGGCGCTGCGCCTGCGCAGTACAGAGGGGGAACCTATCCGCCGAAGGAACTTATTCGGCAAGACACCGGGCTAAAGAGCTCAGCTAGTCAAGTTTCTTTGCTCATCTAGAGGGAAGCCGGGGGTGCCTTTTTGTATATGACATGTAAAAAGCTGTATTAATAGGCGAAAGCAAAGCCTGGTAGTGTAAATAATGTGCACAGGTGACTGTGTATGTTCTACTCTTTATAATCAAGGTCTTCCAGGAATAATAAACTGAAATGACTGCAAGTGAAACCGAAACTATGTCACTGCCCTTTAAGAAAATGTCTATTTCTGGGAACTCCCTGCATAGCTCCCGACTTTCTAGAGAAACAAGGATATCCTTTAGGGTAAAATACGTAGACAGAGAATACGCCCTATGACGTGACATCTCTCGGCTGGTGATTCCTTCACTGCTTCTATTCCTTCGCTCTAGTGTTTAAATTAACCACTTCAGCTGCGGAGGGTTTTACCCCCTTCGTGACCGTGCCATTCTTTGCTTTGCATCGCTGCGCTACTTTACCTGCCAATTGCACGGCCATGAAATGCTGTACCCAACCTAAATTTGTTTCATTTTTTTATTCACACAAATAGAGCTTTCTTTTGGCGGTATTAGATCGCTTCTGGGTTTTTTTTAAATTTTTTATTATAACTGAAAAAAGTCAGACAATTTAAAAAAAAAAAAAAAAAAAAATTATATATATATATATATATATATATATATATATATATATATATATATATATATATATATATATATATATAATTTTTTTTTTTTTTTTTACTTTCTGCTATAAAATGTATCCCATGTATCCCATAAAAAAAAAAAATGAATCTCTTAATAAATTTAAAATTATTATTATTATTATACAGGTTTTATATAGCGCCAACAGTTTGCGCAGAGCTTAAAGTGGTTGTAAAGGTAAATTTTTTTTTTTTTTTAAATAACAAACATGTTATACTTACCTTCACTGTGCAGCTCGTTCTGCACAGAGTGGCCCCGAACCTGCTCTTCTGGGGTCCCTCGGCGGCTGTTTCAGCTCCTCCCCGCAAGCACTAACCACCGCTAATGCGAGCGGCTATAGCCGCTCGCTGTATCACTCGGCCCCGCCCCCCAGCGCGCCGCATCATTGGATGTGATTGACAGCAGCGCGAGCCAATGGCTGCGCTGCTTCCAATCCATCCACTGTAGCCAATCATCGGCCAGGCTGATCGGAGGAATAGATGTCGGGAGCGAGCAGCTGAGTTTCGAGGGGTCAGATAAGTAAAACGGGGGGGCTGGGGGGCGGCGGTATTGTCAGAAGTTTTTTCACCTTAATGCATACAATGCATTAAGGTGAAAAAAATTTTACCTTTACAACCCCTTTAACAAAATGAAGGCAGACATTACAGTTACATTACAATTTGGTACAAGAGGAATCAGAGGACCCTGCTCATTAGAGCTTACAGTCTAGGAGGGTCAATTGATACAAAAGGTCATAGATGTGGGGGGTGAGCTGATGGAGAAAGTAAAACAAAATGTATTCTGCTACAGGTCGTTGATAACAAAAATCCCAATAAATGTATATTGATTGGTTTGCTTGAAAGTTATAGTGTCTACAAACTATGGGATATATACTGGAATTTTGTTTTATACTAGTAATGGTGGCGATCAGCCACATACAACGGGACTAGTGGGGAGATTGTGACGGGAAATCTGACACTAACTCAGCGTTTCTCAATCCAGTCCTCAAGGCGCACCAACAGGTCATGTTTTCAGGCTTTTCATTATTTTGCACAGGTGATTTGATCAGTTTTACTGCCTCAGTAATTACCACAGCCGTTTCATCTGAGGGAAATCCTGAAAACATGACCTGTTGGGGCGCCTTGAGGACTGGAATTTAGAAACATTGCACTAACTGACACTGGGGGAACTAACTAACTGCCACTGACATCACCAGTGACCATATTACAGTGATCAGTGCTAATAATATGCACTGTCACTGCACTAATGAAACTGGGTGGGAAGGGGATAACATCTAGGGCGATTGAGGGGGTTAAGTGTGTGCCTAACAAATGTTTATGTGTGTGCTGCTTTTACTGGGGATCTCTTTGCTTTTCATTCCCAATGAATGAACAAACAAAGCCATCCCCTATCACTGAACACAACTCTGTGTTGTTTATATTCACAGAGCTGTGTTCAAGGAAGCTCAGAGACGATCATCGGGTGCCAGCGGTCAATCATTGGCCTGGACCCAGTGATCGGATTGTGCTGTGACAAACCACAGCACAGCCCGGCGGGCGCACATGCGCGCCCCCTAGAGAAGCAGAATCACGGATATACATACCGGTATATATATTGTATATGTGATTCTGCTCAGCCGTCCCGTACTTGTAGCGGTAAAACTATAGTGCACGGTCAGCTACTGGTTGAAGTAGAACTAAAAAGGCAAAAAACTTTTTCCTTTTTTTTTCTTTTTAGAAAGCATAAGAGGGAGTTATAACCCCTGCCTTTGTTTTTCTCCATCTGTGTCCCATTGGGGAGATTTACCTTTACTTCTTGTTCCATAGCCCAAACAGGAAGTGAGAGGAAATCCTTCAAATGTGAGAATTTCTGTCACCAGAACTAGTGTCCCCCGTTGGAAGATTTCTCCTCTATTTCTTTTCTACTGTTCTAATTCCTCCAGCATTTTGTCCAAAACTATGAAAAAAAAAAGTTTTGCCTTGAGTTATACTTTAACAGATCAGATCAGTAAATTGAAGACTAGATGAGAAGTTTTATGGAATTAATATAGTGCATGTTTTCTACATAGTTCTGCATGCCAAAAGGCGGGATTTGGCTACAAAAGAGGGACTTGCCAAGGTTCATACATGTGCGGTCGCAGTTTCCAGCCTGGGGTCCGATGTGTTCCTGTTCACTGGTTCAGATGCGATTCAGATCCGACTTTTTGCCTGAATTCGCACCTGAACTGGACCCAGACACGCACAGGACCCTTTTGGAATTCGCACCACGGCCGCCCCGGACCTGTGTGAACAGGCTTCATTGAGAGCCGGTCACAATCACATGTCATGAGAATTGGATGCAGTAAAAACCGCATCCAATTCGCACAAATGTGAACCCGGCCTAAATGAAGGACAATTGGGACCATAGAGGTGTAGAAGTTTGGCCTTGTTTACATTAGTAGTAAGTACTACCAAGGCTCTGAAAAGTGGTCCTTGGTTTGATTGCTTTTCAGAGGCAATATGTCGCCTCCTCACTGCCTGTTTTAATCCCCTAAATGCTGCACTACTGCTCACCAACTGAGTGCATTGCACGTTGTTGCTGGGTGGTTGCAGGGCAGCCTTATTCATTTGAATGGGTAGCATTCAGCGGGGCAGTAGTGCCTGCTGAATGTGATATGGGGTTCAAGTCCTGCCAGGGCATGTGTACATCCCCAACCACTGCCTTTGCAGCTTAGGGTGGAGTGGTTGAGGGGGCAGTAAAGATGCAGCTTAGCCACATGTTTTTACTGTCACCCCCCCCCCCCCCCCCCCCCCCCCGCGGCCAGAAGTGTAAGGCCCCATTCCCATTACCCATGTGTTTTCTAAGAGAAAAGTCCCCCCTCCCCCCGTAATGATCAGTAAAATACTTGCGTATAGATACAATTAAACACAAAGATACATAAAGATGTGTATGCGGACACAATTTATTTATTTTTCCTCTTTGTTTAGACTTAATTTACACACTTACAAACAATTATGCATGTTTTTATATGAATAAACGCATAAAGCACATGTTTTTAGGTGCAGATTTTTGGATTCTGTATTACAGATGTGAAAGCAGCTCATGTTTTCGAATCTGTGTGAATGGTTCCATTGAAAACAATGCAGCTGTGTTCAGACCTGTAATTACAAAACACCAGAATATGCAGTTTTTCTGGCTGTGTGAGTGAAGCCTTATCAAGCCCTTTGAGTTTAACCACACCAGTGCCAGCATGTTACACCCCATCATTAATTAGCAGGCCATTTTTTGTGTTTTCAGTGCAGTGATAGTTTGACCGACAATTACTCATGTAGTTTGTTGTACATTTTACCATATTTTGGTGGAGGTGTACTTTGCTATTTTTGTACTCTTTATACATTGTATTACTGTACCTTCCACAGTACAAAAGTTTAATAAAATAGGATTGAACATTAAAAACCTTTCAAGAAAAACAGAAATGGAAGGCGCGCACACCTAGTGCATTACCAGAGATAATTTAATAATAAGAAATGTTTGTATAAAAGTGGGTACTCACAAAATGCAACTGACAAAAGGCCATAAACACAGTGCATGGACATGCACAGAACACAAGGTACAGCCAACGCCATATCCTGGCCTAGGCCAACAAGGCCTAGGGCAGCACTCTGCAGGGGGGCAGCACGGAAAGAGTCTCCGCTGGCGCTACACTAACAGTGTAGCGCCAGTCTTATGGGGCGGACTGAGCTGAGAGACAAATTAGTCTAGCGCCCCAATAAAGTGTCGGCACTGCTTCCGGTATGCGGGCGGCCAGCTTTCCGCAACTGTGGGGGGGGGGGGGGGGGGTGGGGGGCGCTTATAATTTTGACTGTCCTATCATCCTGGACCACAAACCTTCCTCACTGAGCTATATGTTTTCTGCTGCTGCACCATTGGCATTGTTATATCTTCTTACTCCTCTCCAAAAAAATTATCAGAAATTTGTGTTTAAAGTAGAACTATAGGCAACACTTTTATTTTTTCATTTTGGATAGAGTAAGGGAGGGTTATAGCCCCTGTCAGTTTATTTTTTACAATCCCTGTCCCATTGCAGAGATTTCCCTTCACTTCCTGCCCCATAGCCAAACAGGAAGAGGAAATCGATGCAAATTAAGGGAACCATTGCCCCCCCCCCACCAGGACATTAGAACTAGTGTCCCCACTCAAAAATTTCAGGGCGGGTCTTAAACAGCAAGAGGTGTGGCCTTGACAGGAAGGGGTGGGTCATATTTAAATTAGGGGGTGCACGAGTTTAGTCAGGCCTAGGGCAGCACAAAACCTAAATACACTACTGGGTACAGCTAACGCATTTCAGGGGCGCACCCTCCTCCTCAGAGCTCGGCCTGTTGAACACGTCCATTCAAGTGAATGGGGCCACACTGCAACTGTCTTGCAGAGCGGTGGTGCGGCATTAAGGCCCCTTCCACATAGGGCGCATTCCGCCAGGAGTCCGCCTGCTCAGCAAGGAATCTGTCTGCTGATCCCTGCTAAGCAGATGAATGGCTTGTCCATGTCTGCTCCACTTATGTAGAGCGGACACAGACATAGCCCGCTGACCATCTGATCCGCTAGACGGATGGGTAACGGATCACCCATCAATCTGTTTTTAGTGGATCTGATAGGATGTCGGCGGGAGTCAACAGGCACATGTCCATTGACACCCATCTCTCAATACTACGGACAAGTTAGCCTAACATCAATAGTATGCAAGCTCTTGGAGGGGATGATAAGGGACTATATACAAGATTTTAATAATAAAAACAGTATCATTAGCAGTAATCAGCATGGATTCATGAAGAATTGTTCTTGCCAAACCAATCTATTAACCTTCTATAAACATTTACTTATTTTTTTTACTTATTTTTTGGTCCATGCCGACAACACCGCAACACCGATCTCGGTAAAGAGTCTCTGTAAACAGGAAAAGCTATGTATCGGCTTTTCTCTATCGCGTCTGACAGACGCGACTAGAGGAGAGCCGATCGGCTGCTCTTCTGACAGGGGGGTCTGCGCTGATTGATTATCAGCGCAGCCCCCCCCCGAGGATGCCCACCCAGGACCACCAGGGATGCCACCAGGACCAACAGGGATACCCACTACTGATGGCCACAAGGTATGCCACCCATGTCCACTAGGGATGCCAATCAGTGCCCATAAATTATGCCAATCAATGCCCATCAGTAATGCCTGCCAGTGCCTCCTTATCAGTGATGCCCATCAGTGCCATCTATCAGTGTCCATCAGTGCCACCCATCAGTGTCCATCAGTGCCCATTAGTGCCACCCATCAGTGGCACCCATAAGTACCCATCAGTGCAGCCTTTCAGTGCCCATCAGTGTTGCCTATTAGTGGCCATCAGTGCCGCCTATCAATGCCCATCAGTGCCGACTATTAGTGCCCATGATCAGTGCCACCTCATTGGTGCCACCTCATCGGTGCCGCCTTATCAGTGCCCATCAGTGCAGCCTCATCAGTGCCCATCAGTGAAGGAGAAAACTTGCTTATTTACAAAATTATATAACAGAAATAAAGAAAACATTTTTTTTTTCCACATTTTTTTTTTTTTGTTTAGCAAAAAATAAAAACCCCAGAGGTGATCAAATACCACCAAAAGAAAGCTCTATTTGTGGGGACAAAATGACAAAAATGTTGTTTAGGTACGGCGTTGCATGACCGCGCAATTGTCATTTAAAAAGTGACATCGCTGAAAGCTGAAAATTGGCTTAGGCAGGAAGGCCTGATTCACACCTTTGCATTTTTAGTGCTTTTTGCATTTTGCAGATTTGCACTACAGTCCATTTAACATGGTTTCCTATGGAACACGTTCTGTAGTGCAAATATGCTAAAAGCACTAAAAATGCATAGATGTGCATCAGGCCGAAGGGGGGAAAGTGCCCTGTATTGAAGTGGTTAAACTGCGTAGAGGGTTCTTTACGGTAAGAATGTGAAATTCTCTTCCACAAGCAGTGATTTAGATAAGCACCTAAACGACCACAACATACAGGGATATACAATGTACTTCTGACATATAATAACACACATAGGTTGGACTTGTAATGGAGGGCGATGGATGGTTTTGATTGGGTCTGCCTAAAAAAACTGAAAAGTAGACCTGATTGGTCTGTCTGTGTGAAAAGGGGCCTTACAGCATTAAAGCGGCATAGCGCCTCATCATCGTCTGTCAAAGGCCTGTAAAAAGCAGTTCCCTGCAGACAGGTAAGAGTTTTATGACTAAAGATACCCTATTGGTCTCTTCTGTCTGAATGGCTTTTCCCTGCCTGTCAGCATTAATATAACAGGGCTGCACATTAGGGTTGCCACCTCATCCCTTTAGACCCGAACACATATGAATTACACAGTTTCTGAGGCTAATTTAATGCAGATAAGGCACCAAGTGAGTTTAATCACCACCTTAATCATCCACAGAACCTGAGTAATAATTATGTGTTCAGGTTTAAAGGGATAAAGTGGCAACCTTACTGCGCATGCATTTGACAGGCGGTGTGGAACTGATATGATGCATCCTCACCGCCTGTTTTAACCCAGTAATTGCTGCACTAACGCACTGCGTGCATTGCACACGGTTGCTGTGCATTTGTGGAGTGTCTGGTTTCGCTTGCACAGGTTGCGTTTGGCAGCGTTAGTGTGGTACTCTACAAGGGGGATCATTTTTCTTGTGGGTATGAAGAAAAGCATCATGATCATAGCATGCGACCACCCTGTCTGCTGACTCTGCAGATTAAGGGGAGAGGTGGTTGAGGGGGTTCTAAAAATGTGGCTCAACGTGTTTATAGGGCCCCCCAAACAATTCTGAACAAGCCCTTAAGGCTGCATTCGCACATGCGTTTTGCCACGGTGCGATTTCCTGCAACAATCTACTGATTCCTGCTGCTGGATTTGACAGCTGTCAGCAGATTTGCAGAGTACAGCCTCGGTAGCTGCTGATATTCGCTTACAGCTGTCAAACCCAGCAGCAGGAATCAGTAGATTCTTTGCTGCTGGGATTCAGTGTGGCTAAACATCATGAGAATGCAGCCTAATGCCCCGCACACACAAGCGGAATTTCCGTCGGAAAAATTTGGATGGTTTTTCCGACGGAATTCCGCTCAAGCTTGGCTTGCATACACACGGTCACACAAAAGTTCTCTTTTGACCGTCAAGAACGCGGTGACGTACAACACTACGACGAGCCGAGAAAACGAAGTTCAATGCTTCTGATCATGCGTCAAATTGTTTCTGAGCATGCGTGTTTTTTTGCGTGTCAGAATTCCATAGAGGCGATCGCATTTTTGGAAAGGAACTTTTTCCGACTGAAAAATAGAGAACCTGCTCTCAATCTTTTTGCTGGCTGGAATTCCGCCACCAAAAGTCCGATGGAGCATATACACGGTCGCATTTCCCAACCCAAAGCTCACATCGGTCTTTTGCTGGCGGCATTTCCGACCGTGTGTACGGGGCATAATTCTGAATATAACAGGCATAGGCGTGCGCACAGGGTTTGCCAGGTGTGGGTGTAGGGTGTGCCAGGTGGGCACACCATAATCATGCTGTGCTGCACAGATTCCCCCTGCTGTTTGGCTGCAGAAGAAGGGACTGCGGAATTTCTGTCTTAAAAGTGAGATATCAGGGGTCTGTTTAGACCTCTGATATCAAACCAAAGCCCCTCAATGGAGCTCCTAAAATATTGTATAATAATAATAATATATTATTAAATAAAATTGTAAAAAATACGAAAATTGTAAAAAAAAATTATGATAAAAAAATATTATAAAAATAATATAAATAAAAAATAAAAATAATAAAAAAAATGAATAAAATATTTTTTTATAAAAATAATAATTAAAAAAATTATATATATATATATATATATATATATATATATATATATATATATACACACACACACGTATGTTTGAGCTTTGGGTGCACACCCTAATGCCATGGTCTGTGCACGCCTATGATAACAGGGGTGTGGCGGGGCTGTAGAAGGTGTCCCTCTTTCATATCTCAGAAACTTGGGAGGTATAGTATACAGGCTGGGTTACTTAACCGACTCCCCAATACTAGGAGTTGGCTAAAAAATCGAGCTCAAAAAAATGTTTGTTTTGCTGCATAATTACATGCGTGTGTTTACAGGCATATGATGTTTAGAAGCATATGTAATCCCAACCATGACACTACCCTTCTGGAGTTTGCATGTTCTCCCTGTGCCTGCGTGGGTTTCCTCCGGGTACTCCGGTTTCCTCCCACACTCCAAAGACATGCTGGTAGGTTAATTGGATCCTGTCTAAATTGTCCCTAGTATGCATGAATGTGAGTTAGGGACCTTAGATTGTAAGCTCCTTGAGGGTAAGGACTGATGTGAATGTACAATATATATATAAAGCGCTGCGTAACTTGACAACGCTATATAAGTACCTGAAATAAATAATAAATAAATATGTGCATAGTCTCATTCTATGATTAGAATATTTACATATTTATAATATTTATTATTATTATTATATTTATAATATTTATTTAGTTTACACACATATGTGTGCGTTTAGCCCCTGTTCACGCCAGTGCGATTTGTCATGCGATTTGACAGTTCCAAATCACATGACAAGTTGCACCCCATTGTCAGCAATAAAACTGTTCAAATAGCCGCAGCGACTTTGAAAAAGGTACCTGCACTACTTTTGGCCCATTTCACTGCGACTTGAATAGACTTCTGTTGTATAAAGTCGCAAAGCCGCAATGAAATCGGCAGTGCAAATCGCACTGATGTGCAACTTTGAAATTGCGCTGAAGTACCATGATTTCAAAGTACTTCGTATCGGTGTAGTACAAAGTACATGGTACCGGTGTGAACAGGGGGTGTCACTCATTTAAATGCATATGTGCGTACATTATGCCAGTAAGCTCTTCTCTAAACAGGTTTGGAGCATTTTTTTATGTTTCTAAACGCTGCTCTAAAATACAAATCTGAACACCTTTACGTACATGGACACACTAGTTAAAATAGAGCTGTGTTCGGAGGAATTAAAAAAAAAAAATGTAAATGCCTTTAAAGGCCAGTTCACACCAGGTATTGCACAGGAACACGCTGTGCGTTCCTGTACAATTTACATGCAGTTCTAAGCTGTGCGATTTCAGCCCATTCATTTTGAATGGGCTGTAATCGCTCTGCACCGCATCAAAAATAGTGCATACACTACTTTTTTAAAAACTTTTTTGTACCATGCTATCTGGTGCAGGCAAACACACTGCATTTGATGGTCATGGAGTTCCTCCTAGACCTGAAATGACCTCCAACTGATTCTCAATGATATGTAGGGTGATGGCTATGCATAAGCTGTATTTCCATGGACTTTGGTCTCATAAAACACATTTATAGCTACACGGGTTTGCTTCCCCTACGATCCCATTGTTGTCACATCTGCTGGCACACCTCCTCATGTTCATTGCAGGATCCCTAACAGCGCTTATTTGAGCGTATGCAAATTTACCCATGTTATGGTAAGTCCTTGATATTATTTGCCTCTTGCTTTTGCGCTCAGACTCTCATCGATATAACCTTTTAAAAGTATTCCTTAGTGGACATATCAATTTAACATATATCTGATACACTTTAATATGTGAACCTGGTTAATACACTTTTTTCATACAAGGAAACATATTGAATTGCAATGTTTATTATATTTGTATGAATAATTTGTTTGTCTCTCATTACATTGATTGTACTGGTCTCTCTGTAGTTGCACATGCTTTACAGCTCCTGAAAAAGCGGAAAGCGAAACATGTCGAGCAACAAGCATTGTGATTAATACAGTATTTATGTATACGGATGCTGTATATGTATCAAATTATTTTATGAAACAAGGCCAGTAATAAGCTGGTGTTTTTTTAATATGTCGAATTAAAAATAAAAAACATTTTTTTAATATAGCAATTTTTGTGTTTGTGACACCAAAATCCCCTTTTTTTCACTTTTCTAAAAATTATTTTTTTTGGGATGAAGGTGCCTTTGATCTATGGATGTACAGTATCTCACAAAAGTGAGTTCACCCCTCACATTTTAGTAAATATTTTATTATATCGTTTTCGTGTGACAACACTGAAGGAATTACACTTTGCTACAATGTAAAGTAGTGAGTGTACAGCTTGTATAACAGTGTAAATTTGATGTCCTCTCAAAATAGCTCAACGCGCAGCCATTAATGTCTAAACCACTGGCAACAAAAGGTAGTACACCCCTAAGTGAAAATGTCCAAATTGGGCCCAATTAGCCATTTTCCCTCCCCGGTGTCATGTGACTCGTTAGTGTTACAAGGTCTCAGGTGTGAATGTGGAGCAGGTGTGTTAAATTTGGTGTTATTGCTCTCAAGCTCTCATACTGGCCACTGGAAGTTCAACGTGGCACCTAATGGCAAAGAACTCTCTGAGGATCTGAAAAAAAGAATTGTTGCTCTACATAAAGTTGGCCTAGGCTATAAGAAGATTGGCAAGACCTTGAAACTGAGCTGCAGCATGGTGGCCAAGACCATACAGTGGTGCCATGGTCAACCAAAGAAGTTGCACGTGCTCAGCGTCATATCCAGAGGTTGTTTTGGGGAAATAGACGTATGAGTGCTGCCAGCATTGCTGCAGAGGTTGAAGAGGTGGGGGGTCAGCCTGTAAGTGCTCAGACCATATGCCGCACACTGCATCAAATTGGTCTGCATGGCTGTCGTCCCAGAAGGAAGCCTATTCTAAAGATGATGCACAAAGAAACCCGCAAACAGTTTGCTGAAGACAAGCAGACTAAGCACATGAATTACTGGAACCATGTCCTGTGGTCTGATGAGACCAAGATAAACTTATTTGGTTGAGATAGTGTCAATCGTATGTAGCGGCAACCAGGTGAGGAGTACAAAGACAAGTGTGTCTTTCCTACAGTCAAGCTTGGTGGTGGGAGTGTCATGGTCTGGGGCTGCATGAGTGTTGCCGCCACTGGGGAGCTACAGTTCATTGAGGGAACCATGAATGCCAACATGTACTGTGACATACTGAAGCAGAGCATGGTCCCCTCCCTTTGGAGACTGGGCCGCAGGGCAGTATTCCAACATGATAAAGACCCCAAACACACCTCCAAGATGATCACTGCCTTGCTAAAGAAGCTGAGGGTAAAGGTGATGGACTGGCCAAGCATGGCTCTAGACCTAAACCCTATTGAGCATCTGTGGGGCATCCTTAAACGTAAGGTGGAGGAGCGCAAGGTCTCTAACATCCACCAGCTCTCTGATGTCCTCATGGAGGAGTGGAAGAGGACTCCAGTGACAACCTGTGAAGCTCTGGTGAACTCCATGCTCAAGAGGAATAAGGTAGTGCTGGAAAATAATGGTGACCACAGAAAATATTGACACTTTGGGCCCAATTTGGACATTTTCACTTAGGGGTGTACTCACTTTTGTTGCCAGCGGTTTAGACATTAATAGCTGTGTGTTGAGTTATTTTGAGGGGACAGAAAATTTACACTGTTATACAAGCTGTACACTCACTTGTTTACATTGTAGCAAAGTGTCATTTCTTCAGTGTTGTCACATGAAAAGATAATAAAATATTTACAAAATTGTGAGGGGTGTACTCACTTTTGTGAGATACTGTAGGTGACCTTTCCAAAGCACATTTAAAGCCTTATTTTTTCTGTTCTTTATAGGTTGTTAAAGAAGTACTATTTATCAGATGGACAAGGCAGCTAATTCTGCAGATATGTCTCTTGAAGATATTCGTATGAGTTCCCATGAACTATTGGACAAGAAAGAAATTGACTGTGGGGGTTTTGGAAAAGTGTACTTGTGCTGCCATGTAGAGCATGGCCTGGTTGTCCTGAAAACTGTGTTTACCGGGTGTAAGCAAGATTCGTAAGTAACAACTCATGTTTTTATATTAG
The DNA here is from genome assembly GCA_037952925.1 of Lithobates clamitans. Taxonomy (NCBI): domain Eukaryota; kingdom Metazoa; phylum Chordata; class Amphibia; order Anura; family Ranidae; genus Lithobates; species Lithobates clamitans. The sequence goes on along the minus strand of JBBGZY010000135.1, from coordinate 15,705,298 downwards.
AAAAATTAAACGTGTTGCCTTAATCTGTACCTTTTTATTTTGCAATACATAATCCAACATTGTTTTATCATTTAAAGCCTAGAGTAGAAAGAGGCTTCTGTACTGGCGACAGTTGGACAAAGTGTTGGACACGGACAGAAGAAAAAAACTATTTTTTTTTTCAGCAGGGAATGTAGAACCCCTGTAAAGATATTTTCCCTGCTTTATAAGTGATAAACCCTATTTTTAGCAGGGAATGTAGAACCCCTGTAAAGATATTTTCCCTGCTTTATAAGTGATAACCCCTATTTTTAGCAGGGAATGTAGAACCCCTGTAAAGATATTTTCCCGGTTTTATAAATTATATTAATCCCAATTTTTTTGGATGCTCAGGGTAGGACTTACATTGTCTGTGCCCTTTTCTGCCATTTTTTTCTACCCTTCTTATTAGGTCTGGTTTAGATTTGCGGTTTGGGGTTTTAAAATGCAGTGGTGTTCCCATGCCGCGGTTATGATCCTTAGTACCGCTGGCGAAAATAAAATTATCACTTCTGTCGCTCCTGGCAGTAAGTCCTCCAAATGTGACCTATTCTAGCCAATAGGGAAGTGTCTCAAATGCCCCACAACCTTGTGCAATGCATGCCATGGCCGCACCTAGGTGCCGCAATTTCGGGGTTAAAACAGGCGGTGAGGAGGCATCGCCTCATCTCCTCAGTGCCAGTCAAACGCCTCTAAAAAGCGATCCAAACACAAAACACTTTTTAGAGACGCAGCAGTTTCGATGCAAATGGAAACTTAGCCTAACCCTTTCACGTCTATGCGTTTTTGTTCTTTTTGCAGAAACACAGTAAAGTCCATTTAACATGGTTTTCTATGGATCTAGTTCACATCTGTGCATTTTGAGCCGGTGCATTTTTTGGAAAGGGTCAGGGACTTTTTTTTTTCCACAGCAGATTGCGGTTTGCCTGTAATAGACTACAGTAGACCTGCACCAAAAACGCTTTGCTTTTTGATGCATTTTTTTTAGCCAATAGGAAAGTATGACAGTTCTGTTCATGTAGTGCGACATTGGTGCGACTTTACACTCAAGGCACTCAAGTAGCATCAAAGTATTGCAGGAACTTTTATGTGTCCTAAGTCGTATGTTGGGGATAGGGTTAAGGGTTAGATGTTAGAGTTAGCTGCAATGGTTAGGGTTAGCGGTAATTGTTAGGGTTATCGTTTTAACCCTAACAATTACCGCTAACTCAAACCCTAACCCTAATGATTACCGCTAACCCTAACTCTAAAAATCCTAAGCCTAGTCCTTTACCCTAATGCTAAAATGTATCCCTAGCCAATAACCCTAACATGCATTAGTGATGCGGATGCTGGCTGCATACAGTTATGCCCCGTACACACGGTCGGATTTTCCGACGGAAAATGTGTGATAGGACCTTGTTGTCGGAAATTCCGACCGTGTGTGGGCTCCATCACACATTTTCCATCGGATTTTCTGACACACAAAGTTTGAGAGCAGGATATAAAATTCCGATCATGTGTACACAAATCTGACGGACAAAGTGCCACGCATGCTCAGAATAAATAAAGAGATGAAAGCTATTGGCCACTGCCCCGTTTATAGTCCCAACGTACGCGTTTTACGTCACCGCGTTCAGAACGATCGTATTTTCCCACAACTTTGTGTGACCGTGTGTATGCAAGACAAGTTTGAGCCAACATCCGTCAGAAAAAATGCATGGATTTTGTTGTCGGAATGTCCGATCAATGTCCGACCGTGTGTACGGGGCATTAGTGTGGAGCAGGCTGGAGATATTATTCTCCTTGGTCACTCATCCTTTACACTAGAATGAATTTATTTTAGAACTGTTAATCGCACTACATAGTAACCCCTTTATCAGAAGGACTGAATGGGCTATTTTAGAGATATGGTTTAAAAAAAAAAATATTTTACTGGAAGTATGCATTCCCTGCCTTCTGAGTATTTTTTTCACATTCTGTAATTATGATGTTAGGACAGCGCAAATAGAAAAAGCTGCACACATAGGGGCATATTTATTAAAAACTTGCTGGATGAATGTCACCAGCATTTATCCAGCCATAAAAATGCTTTGCATATTTTTTCTAATAGAGCTGACAATCATAGGGAATAAGCCTCTAGTGTCCAGAATGCAGAAAGCTATCTAGTGTCCAGAATGCAGTATTTTTCATATTGAAGTGTTTCAAGAAAAAAAACTGCAGTATGGCCATTAGATGGAGCTGTCACTCATAGGAGATAAATCTATTAGACAAAATATGGGAAACATTTGTTACGGCTGGGCCTATACTTGTGAAATTTGTCAAGCAAATATTTTTTAATTAGACCAGTACCATTGGAGTTAGTTTGCAGCATCAATTTAAAGTTATGGAGAGAATCTAGTTGGGTATGGTGCATAGTAGAGGTCGACCGATATATTGGCCGATATTTGGTGTTTTTTACTTAATCGGCATCGGATAAAAAGAACCTGAAGAGATACAATGTTTACACTTATGAATTAACTAAACTCTGTGTGTAGAAGCTCTCAGTTTAACCATTTAAAGACTAAATCTTTTCTGACACTTGTTGCTTACAAGTAAAAATCCTGTATTTTCTGCTAGAAAATCACTTAGAACCCCCAAACTTTATATATATATATTTTTTTAGCAAAGACCCTAGGGAATAAAATAGCGGTTGTTGCAATATTTTATGTCACACGGTATTTGCGCAGCGGTCTTTTAAACGCAATTTTTTTAAAAAATAATAAACTAATAAATTTAAAATAAAAATTAGCAGTAAAGTTAGCCCATTTTTTTTCAACCAAAAGTTTTGATTACCTGTTTGTGTGTATTTAATATTTAAGATATAGTTTGTTTTTTTTTGTTTGTTTTTTAATCTAAATTCTACATACAAGTGAACTGATTGGAGGTTTGTTTTGTTTAGTAAATGTTTAAATGTAAAAAATTTTCTGTATCACTTAAGGTTGCTTACACACTGGAGCGGGCAGGCGTTGACGGTAAAACGCTGCTAGTTTTAGCGGCGCTTTACCGTCATTTTAGTGGCGCTATTCAGCTGCTAGCGGGGCGCTTATAACCCAGCTAGCAGCCGAGGAAGGGGTTAAATGTGCCCCTGAAGCGCCGCTGCCGAAACGCTTTGCAGGCACTTCGACAGCGGTGCGCATTCATTTCAATGGGCAGGAATGGTGGAGGAGCGGTATACACCGCTCCAAAGATGCTGCTTGCAGGACTTTTTTTTAACATCCTGCCAGCGCATCGCCTCAGTGTGAAAGCACTTGGCATATCACACTGAGACTGCAGGGGAGCCGTTTTCCAGGCACTTTACAGGCGCTATTTTTAGCCCAAAAGCGCCTGAAAAACGCCCCAGTGTGAAAGGGGTCTAACTGTTAGATTTTATGAGATGAAGGGGGAAAAAAAAAAAAATCGGCCTAATATATCGGCCCAAAAAAAAATCGGCATTACATATCGCCCATCGGCCACCATGATTTCTAAATATCGGCATCGGCCAGAGAAAAACCCATATCGGTCGACCTCTAGTGCATAGTGGACTATCACAGGAGATTAAGAGTAAATATTATTATCAATGGATATGATGCATATCAGCATAGTAGATTGAGAAAAATATATTAATATGAATGATGTATTAAGTTGTATGGGGGTTTTATCTCTGAGACCATTCTTTGTCATTCTAATCTTGTCTGATGTATATTCTTTTGCTGATGACATTACTGGAGCTGACCATACAAGTGGGCTTATTCAATCTATTAACCACTTGCTGACCATCTAACATACATGCACTGCGACAGGTTGGCTCTATTGCGCAAAATCACGTACATTTTGTGCAATAGCCACTGCGGGACGCGTGTGCTGTTGGAGGAGTGATTGCGCGGTAATTGGACAGAGGGGGAGCCAATCAGCGGGTCGGGCAGGCCCGATGTCCACTTGCCACCCCCATTCCTTCCTGAGAGAGGCAGAACGGCGGTCTGCTTATGTAAACCTGGCAGATCGCCGTTCTGACAGGGGAGAAGATAGAGATCTTGTGTTCCTGCAAAGCAGGAACACAGATCTCTGTCTTCTCCCAGTCAGAGCAACCCCCCTACAGTTAGCAAGCACCAGCTAGGCACACAGTTAACCCCTTCCCTGCCAGTGTCACTAGTACAGTAACAGTGCATATTCTTGCACTGATTACTGTAATAATGTCCCTGGTCCCCAAAAAAGTGTCAGGTGTCCGATTTGCTCGCCGCAATGTCACAGTCCAGCTAAAAATCGCTGATCGCGGCCATTACTAGTAAAAATAAATAAATTAATTAAAAATGCCATAAAAATATCCCATAGTTTGTAGATGCAATAACTTTTGCGCAAACCAATCCATATACACTTCTTGGGATTTTTTTTTTACCAAAAATATGTAGCAGAATACATATTAACCTAAATTGATGAAGAAATTAGATTTTTTACATTTTTTTTATTGGATGTGTTTTATAGCAGAAAGTAAACAAATATTTTTTTGTTTATAGCACAAAAAATAAAATCAAATACCACCAATAGAAAGCTCTATTTGTGGGGAAAAAAGGACTAGACATGTGCAGAACGAAAAAATGAGTTTCCTTTAGTTTTGATTCGTTATTTACATAAATTTGTTTTGTTAAATTTGTTTCATTTGTTTAATTAGTTTTCGGGATTCGTTTTGTTTATTTGTTTTTGAATCAATTTCGATTCGTTTTCAAATTCAAATAGTTTTCCAATTTCCAAAAAGAATAAAACAGAATAGAAAATAAAGGAATAGAATAGAAAAAATGGTATATATTTTTTTTCTATTCTATTCCTTTATTTTCTATTCTATTTTATTCTCTTTGGAAATTGGAAAACTATTCGAATTTGAAAAGTATTTGAAAATGATTCAAATTCGGATTTGTTTAGATTCGGTACTATTCTAATGTATCTCAATTTCCGAATAACGAAAGTTTGTCCAAATTTAAATTTGAAACAAACCGCACATGTCTAAAGGACATCAGTTTTATTTGGGTACAGCGTTGCGTAATTGTCAGTTAAAGTAACGCAGTACCATATTGCAAAAAATGGCCTGCTCATTAAGGGGGTAAAACCTTCCGGGGCAGAAGTGGTTAAGGGGTCTAGAAGCAGTGATCTAAAATTAAATTAGATGCTATGGGTTACTACTTTGCCTACATAACAACTTTGGCAAGAACATTTTTAATATTATTACATACAGGGAACAGAAGAGCACAAACGCAGCAACAGAGCAGAGATACTCGGTGTTTTATGTTTGTCTGTGATGTTCATGTTTAAATCTCTCACTGAGAAATTATGCATTATATTGTTGTATTTTAGGTACAAAAATGATCTTATTCAAGAAGGAAGAATAATGTGTAAGCTGAATCATGAGCGAGTTGTAAAGCTGCTTGGTGTTATCTTGGAAGATGGCAACTACTCTTTGGTGATTGAGTACATGTCAAAGGGAAATTTACTAAATGTCTTAAAGCAGCAGGTATGGCACAGATGGGTATTTAGCCTCTGCTTATCGGTGAAAATTGAAGCTAATAAGTAGATGATTGGATTTTTGTTGCAAAATTGCTGGTTTACCTTTATTAAAGTGGATGTAAACCCGAATTTTTTTTTTTTTATATCATACTGCAGAGTATAAGATTTCCTATCATTTGAGCCCAGTCTTGCCACACAGAGTTAATCCATCTCTGAGCAATCCTCAGTGAGAAAAATCTTGACAAACTGAAAAAAACTTTGTCAAATACTCCCCCTTGCTGTGAGTGACAGCCTAAGACACGGGCATGTTTTTTTAATTCCCCCCCACTCCTTTCTTCAGCAGCTCTGCAAGGATTGGCTGTTCCACACCTCAGCATGATTTGGCATGCTGAAGTCATGTGGTTACTTTCCTGTCTTTTCACTGGATGTTAGAGATCATAGCAGAAGTTCAGCGTTAGAAATACACAGGAGAAAATGCATATTGACAAGGGGAGTGTAGAGGGGGGCGGGGAGTCTACTGACATCACGACTCCACCCACCGAGCTCCAGACAACAGACCCACCCACAGAATCTGTAATTTTTCGGGTCTAATAACAGACAGATGGGAGACATTTGACAGGTAAAGATACATGCAGGAGACATGTATATCCTTATAGATAACCCCTATGGCAGTAGTTTAGAAAGAATGACATTGGGTTTACATCCACTTTAAGTCACAACATAAGGTATCATTATGGTAATAAGTTGGAATTTATTTTTCTATCTTCAGTAGCTGGAGAACCTTAAAGTGGATGTAAACCCAATGTCATCCTTTCTAAACTACTGCCATAGAGGTTATCTATAAGGATATACATGCCTCCTGCATGTATCTTTACCTGTCAAATGTCTCCTCTGTCTGGTATTAGAACTGAAAAACTGCATATTCTGTGGGTGGGTCTGTTGTCTGGAGCTCAGTGGGTGGAGTCATGATGTCAGTAGACTCCCCGCCCACCTCTACACTCCCCTTGTCAATATACATTTTCTCCTGTGTATTTCTAACACTGAACTTCTGCTATGATCTCTAACATCCAGTGAAAAGACAGGAAAGTAACCACATGACTTCAGCATGCCAAATCATGGTGAGGTGTGGAACAGCCAATCCTTGCAGAGCTGCTGAAGAAAGGAGTGGGAGGGAATTAAAAAACAATGCATGTCTTAGGCTAGTGCACGTGATATGTAAGTCACCTGTCACTCACAGCAAGGGGGAAGGATTTGACAAAGTTTTCTCAGTTTGTCAAGATTTATCTCACTGAACAATAAAAAAGGATTGCTCAGAGATGGATTAACTCTTTGTGGCAAGACTGGGCTCAAATGATAGGAAATCTTATACTCTATATCAGTGTTTCTCAACTCCAGTCCTCAAGGCGCCCCAACAGGTCATGTTTTCAGGATTTCCATTATTTTGCACAGGTGATTTGATCAGCTTCACTGCCTTAGTCATTAGCACAGCCGTTTCATCTAAGTGCAATCCTGAAAACCTGACCTGTTGGGGCGCCTTGAGGACTGGAGTTGAGAAACACTGCTCTATATTATGACATAAAAAAAAAACAACAAAAAAACGGGTTTACATCCACTTTGACATAAAATGAGTGCTCACAAACCAAATCTTTCATAATCTCTAAATAGCAAAAGGCATTTTTTTAAGTTTCTGATATAGTGGGGAGGGATTAGAACATCTGTCAGATTTTTATTGCTGCCTTTAGGAGGATCCGCCCTAGAATAGAAATAGAGGTGCAGTTTTCTAATAGGGACACCAGATCTGGTGACAACTAGGGATTCCCTCACTCTGGAGGGTTTACTTGTCAAATTTGTTTATTGTATTTTAACAATTAGTATACATAATTACATATGGTAGCAGCAAAAGAAGAAAAGATCACATATATGGTAATAATATTGAGTACTCTGGAGGGTTTTCTACTCACTTCCTTTTTTTCACTATGGTACAGGAAGTGAAGGGAATTTACTCTAATAGGACACAGATGGCAAAACAATTGATGGGGGTTACAACCCTTCCTTACTTTACCAAAATGATAAAAAAAAGGTTTGCTTTTAAGTTTTACTTTAAATTAAAGCTTTCACAAAGGTGGACAATTAAACTGCGCAAATAATTAAAAAAAGGCATAAGCAAAGGTTGCCATCAGTGTTAACCACATGTCATTACACCCAGTGAAATTGCTGAATGTTAAATACTAATTCCAAGTAAAATGGTTGTTTTTGTTTTATATAACTGTTAAATACAGCATAGGAAAATCTTAAAGTAACGATAATATCCACACTGAATGCAACAATACAATATTCCTAATACAGGAGTATCAAACTCAATTTAGATGCAGGCCGCATCAACAATATGGTTGCCATGAAAGGGCCAGTTGCATCTGTAAGACTAGATGTCCAGAGCACCCCCCCCCCCCCCCCACCACACACACACCTTTAAATCAGATGTCAAGAGCTCCCCCACCCTCCCTTACATATCACTGTGCACCTTCCTTACCTTGTGCTGCTAGCGAAAATAAGCTGGGGGTGGAGCAGGAAAGCTGAAAGTGCAGGGCCTGGAGGAGGACCATAGGAGGTCTGGAGTCAGCTAAATACTGAGACCAGGAGAGGTGGAGGTGAGGGGAGTGCTGTGACTGCATAGAGGCGCAGGATCTGTAGGAGGAGTTCTGTCCTCCTCTCTGCTGCCAACTACTGAGACAAGGTGGGAGCAGAGATGAGGGGTTGCCGCACCTGCAGTAGAGGTGTGAGGGCCACATGAAACGGTCTGGAGGATCAGATTCAGCCTTGTGTTTGACATGTGTCCTAAAATCATATTGTCAAAAACATAATTTAGAGATTAAAACTATTTAAAATTCAATCAGGACCCTGACTGTTTTTCATACATATGACCAAAGTAGAGAGCAGAAATAATTTTCGGGAAAAAAAAAAAACACTGGTAAATGCCTTTGTCCTCTAATTTGGCCATAATTTGCATTAGTATGTAATCAAAGTTCCTTACCCTAACGCCACTTCCGCCCTCAAAGCATTATCAAATCTAGAGATCAATTTAAGCCAAGCCTCATTTTAGATTACAAGTTGCCATTTCCTTTCCTTAACCTATGTGCATCGCATACTAGCACATTATGACAGACTTACCTGAAAACAAAGCCCCCCCAGCAGCACTGCTGAGGGCGCTTCCATCTTCACTTGCTCTTCCTTCTGGGTTTGCGGGCTTCGGCAATATAAATGGCCGAGCCGGCGATGAGTCGCTGTTTACAGCATGGTTACCGCACTGGTATGTCGTTCCTTTAGAGCGCATTCGCCAGTGATGTCACCGGCTGCATCAAAAGTTCATTTTTCCTAAACGGTGCACGTTTAGGAGATATTTACTGTACCTATAGGTAAGCCTTAAAAGCTTACCTATAGGCAAAAATCATACAAGGGAGTTTACTCCCACTTTAATACTTTACAGTTCTCCCAATATATTGTGCAATTGCCAATAAGTGCACCTTACTTTAGTTGACTAACATGTTTGCCTAACTTAAAAGTTAATTTCACAACAGGTCTTTTTGGTTAACCAGAAGCCCCCAGAAAGAGCAGTTACATAGATATTTTAAGGATTGCAGTGGTAAGACTGCCATCAGTTCCACCCAACTTTAGTGAGCACTACAAAGTCAAATGATTGTGTCATGCACTTTCCATGGAGTTGTATTGGGTATGCATATTTGCATATGCATTTGTATGCATATATTATATTTATTTGTTAATCAGTAATTCATTGTAGTTCCTGTCTTATTTAAATCTAGATCGAAGTGCCCATTTCAGTGAAAGCTCGTTTTATCCTGGAAATTATCGAAGGAATGATCTATCTGCATAACCAAAAAGTGATCCACAAGGACCTGAAACCAGAAAACATTCTGGCGGATGATAAATTTCATGTTAAGGTAGGTTCTTTAAAGAAAACACAGAATATTTATAAAGAAGTGAATGTGACTTTTACCAAACATTCACAGGTGGATAAAGCGGAACTTCACCCAAAAGGGGACGTTACGCTCTTCCTCCCCCTTCCGTCACTCATTCTTAACATTTGGAACATCTTTTTTTTTTAGGGGGAGCGGGTACTTGGTTTTGATAGATACCTGCTCCCCCACTTCTGGTAAGATCCCTGCGGCGATCTGAGCAGAAGTTTGGCTCGCCCCCCTTCTCCTGTAGCATTCTGGGACACATCACAGGCACCAGAAAGCTAGGGGAGCAATCAAATAGCGCAGCGTGGCTCACACATACACAGTGAGCAGCTGGCTGCCCACAGTAAGTATGCCAGTGCCAGGGACCGAAGCCCGGTGAAGAAACCGGCCAGGTCAGAACATCGCTGGATCCTGGGGCAGGTGAGTATATTATTATTAAAAGTCAGCAGGCACATTTTTTTGTAGTTGCTGACTTTTCATTTTTGAACAGATGACTGTACAACCATCTGTCATTTAAAACACATGCACCTGGAAGATTCACCTGCAGTAAATGTTTGATGGATGCCAAACTCGCAGCTGCATAAATATGCCCCTTTGAATACATCCTTTTAACCTTACTTACTGCTTGGACTGTGAAACACACCGACAACCTTCATGATGGGTTTCCATTAATTATGTCTCCACAGATTGCAGATCTTGGTGTTGCAGCCTTCCAGAAATGGAGCACTTTAACCAAAGAGGAAACCAGTCGCCGAAGGAATCTAAGCAAAAAAAATAGTACAGGCAAGGCCATCAGTGGCGGAACACTAAGCTACATGGCACCAGAGCACTTCAAAGATATAAACCAAAAAGCCACTAAAAAATCTGATGTGTACAGTTTTGCAATCGTTATCTGGGTGATACTAAACAACAAGGAACCCTATGAGCGTATGTTTGTGTTATCTATTGTTTTGTAATATACTAACTACTTTTTTATATCTACTTTATTGTATTTTTCAGTAAAAAAAAATGTTTAATGTCATATACCTCTTCTTAGCTAACCAAAGCTTTTTATATATTTAGTATAAAACAAATATGCATGTGCATTTTTAATCACTAAATTTCTATACAGTGTTTGTATGGAGAATATCTTCCTTAGGCTCGGTTCACACTGCTGCGATGGCAAAGTTGTAAGACTTTGCCCTGCGACTTCCTTCCGACTTGGATGCTATTTAGGAGCCTGTACAAGGGCTGAAGTCGCGCCCAAGTCAGACCAAAGTAGTGGAGGAATCTCTTCTAAAGTCGTAGCGACTTGTGTAGTATCAGTTAAGATGCCTTTCATAGAGAAACAATGAATTTTACATGTCATGCGACTTGGGTCCTCACAAGTCGGATCCCATGTCGCAGCAGTGTGAACTGAGCCTAATGCCGCGTACACACGAGCGGACTTTGCGGCAGACTTTGCCCGGCGGACGGGATTTCGTCGGACAATTCGATTGTGTGTGGGCTCCAGCGGACTTTGTTTGCTCAAAAGTTGGACGGACTTAGATTTGAAACATGTTTTAAATCTATCCGTCGAACTCGAGTCCGGTTGAAAAGTCCGCTCGTCTGTATGCTAGTTCGACGGACAAAAAGCCACGCTAGGGCAGCTATTGGCTACTGGCTATGAACTTTCTTGTCTTAGTCCGGTCGTACGTCATCACGTACGAATTCAACAGACTTTGGTGGATTGTGTGTAGGCAAGTCCGTTCATTCAGAAAGTCCGTCATAAAGTCCGTCGAAAAGTCCGCCGGGCAAAGTCTGCCGTAAAGTCCGCTCGTGTGTATGCGGCATAAGTGTGGGTATTTTGGACATTTTTTTGGGGACTCAGAAGGCTTTTCTGTGCTTTCTCATAATGTCTTTCATCTACAGTGTACTTTGACACGGTCTGGCATTGTGTCTCTATCTGCCCCTTGACTGTAAAATTATCGCTAGAAATGAAAGTCACCTGATCTGGGAATTTTCAACTAGATCAGATGGCAAGTATCCATAAATCCTATAAATGACCACTGGATGATGTCTCTAAGGCTACATTTCCACTAGCCCATTCTCTAAGTGCCGGTTCACACTGGGACGAAGCCGCCTGACAAGTCGCGTCCCGTTCTGTACAATGGAACCATTGCGTCGCTCCGACTTATAAAAAGGTTCCTGTACGACTTTGGGGGCGACTTGAGGCGACTTGCATTGACTTCTATACAGAAGTCGTTTTGCAAGTCGCCGCTCCTGTCGTGTCCAGGTCGCATGAGGCAGTCGCGCTGCAAGTCGTGCTGCCTCAGTGTGAACCGACACTTAAAAGTGATCCCTGGTGAATCATCTCTCAGAGTGCTGAAAAGAAGCTGCTGTTAGACGTTCAGGAAGCGATCCTTCCACCTTTGAATGCCTGCTTTTTTCGGGTTAAAAAACCTGATTGTGGCATTTTTCACCCTGAGATAAGCAATGTCAATAGTCTCTCCCTACACCGCCATTCATGTCCCCCCTCTCCCCTCTCGACATTGATTGAAATTTGGCCGGTACATCAGGAGCTGGCCAAATTTTGATCCAAGTATGGGCAGGCTGATTTTACCCAAGTCCATCCATCAATCAACTTGGGCACAACCAGGCTGTCGGATTTTCTACATGTGATTACTGCTATAGCCGCTAGCAGTATTCACTAAGTTCTGCCGGCCAGGAAGGCTCCCCATGCCCCTCCTCCACCCCACTGGCAAAACACAATAGCGCTTACTGTGTTGATGGCAGAATCTAGAGATTTTCTTTCCTTCTACCTGTTGCGGAAGGAAAGAAAATTGAATCATCTATGGGTTGCTTTACTTTAATCAGAGATTACACAGGATTGAGAGTTTTTTTTCCCCTGCCCACCATGTGACAGTGCTAAACCAAGCACCATTGCTGTCACATAAAAGGAATTGTGCAGGATCTGGTGGAGGAGTTCTGTCCTCCTCTCTGCTCTCAACTGCTGGGACAAGGTGGGAGCAGAGAGGAGGGGCATGCTGCAGCTACAGGAGAGGTTTAAGGGCCACATGAAATGGACTGGAGGACCTGATTTGGCCCCCGGGGCCTTGTGTTTGAAACATAGCCAAACCCAAGAACAAAAGTGTTATATATTGTAGTTTACTGGTCCTTAGATGTAATGATTGCTTTACAGTACTCTCTCCTGTTGATCTTGTCAATAATGCACTTTCTGATTGACAGTAACATAACTCACTCATTGTACTGTACTGTACTCTTTAGAGGAGCAGGGTTGTCACCATGTCACCAGAACAAGAAGTGTGTTAGGACTACAGAATACCTCCTTCACCTAATCACCATAACATAGGGAGTTGTTCTGTAGTCCACAGTGAGATTTTTTTTTTACTAGTAATGGCGGCGATCTGCGATTTTTATCGGGACTGCGACATTATGGCGGACACGTCGGACAATTTTGGGACCATTGGCATTTTTGCATCGATCAGTGCTATGAAAATGCATTGATTCCTGTAAAAATGTCACTGGCAGTGAAGGGGTTAACCACTAGGGGGCAGTGAAGGGGTTAAGTGTGTCCTAGTGTGTGTTCTAACTGAAGGGGGGATGGGACTGTGCATCAGACGATCTGCCTGTTCTCCCCTCAGAGAACCGGAAACAGATCCCGGTAACAGATCCCGGTTCTTGGTGTGCCCCGAGGGATCGCGGGAGCCCGGTGGTGATCGCGACCGATGGGCACTCGCGCGGCCCCCCTAGTGGCCGAATATGTTACCGACATAACATGACGGCGATTCGCACAGCTGAGCCATGTTGCCACAGTACAACTGCGGCGGCTCGTCGGCAAGCGGGTAAGATATTGTGCAATATAAATGACAATCTATGATGAATGGTATGAAGAAAATGTGCTCATATGTGTTTTTGTTTTATGTTGTTTTTTAGATGTCATTAGTAATACACAGCTGTCATTATGTGTAAAAGATGGCCAAAGGCCAAGCATCACAGTTGATAGATACAATAGCCTACAAGAGGCAGCCATTCTCATGGAGGAATGCTGGAAGGATGATCCAGATGAAAGACCTTCTTTTGAAGGTAAAGTAGATAACAAATCATTACCCTTTTGTGGTTTACCTTATAAAAATAGGCAGAAATGTTATAATTTATTAATCATTATAGTTTAAGTTCAACTCTTCCCAAGGTCCTCTCCACTCCAGGAATGATGCTTTCATTTTGGGTGGGCATTTTCCAGTTTCCATTTTTTTTGTACAGTTTCCCCAAAACCGTTTTTTGTCACTGTGTCCTCTTATAAGGTCATGACAGCTGGACTTCCCAGTATTCTACATAACAACAATGTAGTTTGACCCTATTTTTAAACTTAGAGGTGACAGTGGTAGCAAATTATACTTATTGGATAAACTTGGAATTTATGGGACACTGTTGGCAAAATAAGAAAAAAAACAAATATATGTCTAGACAGTATTATAATATCTTTCTGATAGTCATATAGTCATATACCTGTGAAAAATGGGTGAAGAGTTTACATTGCACATCCTAGAGTTTGATATTGGCCAGTTAGTTGTTTAATGTGGTTGTGTAAATCAGTTTGGTCTGGGAAATTCCTCATGGCTAGAATTTAATCTGAGGATTTTTTAAAAGGTTTTTCTCTGCTGTCTGTTCACACCTTTTCCTGACGCCAAACATGGCAGCATACATACGATATAGCTCCGCCCCTATATCCACCCACAGGACCTGTTTTTAGCTCTATAAAAGTCTGACTGAGAGCTACCTCCCCATTCTCCTTTTTGTCCTCAAAAGATCAACACCTACAGGATAAAGCTCTTACCTGCCGACTACATCAGAGTCCATCTGGGTTCAAGCCTCTCCCAGCACGCAGTCCCACATCTTAGGCTGCTAAACACACCAATAAAGTGGGGAACCCCTTCTGGTGGTCTTTTGGGGTCGAGGTGTTCTCTAATCAGAGACAACAATCCTCTTGTGGCATGCCTGCTTTGAAGTCCGGATCCAGCAGCTGGGACGTCATGATGTCTTCTCTCCTATGGAACTCTTTCCAGGTCTGTCAATTTCTATAAAACTTTATTCTTTTTCTTACCCTCATATCTCTAAAGACCCCATGCACACTGTGCAGTTTTTGTTGTCTGATTTGCTTTAGAGTTGCCGGGACCATATAGTGCAGGGGCCTGCCTGACTGCATAAAAATTGAGCCTCTTAAGGTTGACCTCATATTGTGTGGTTTTGGTAAATCTGAGGGAAAAAATCTGCAGAGAATTGTATGGTGTCGCCATCTTAAGTGTTCTTTTTGTGTGGATGGGCATTGGCTTCCCTCCAATTGTACTAGCCCTTTTTTGATTAATACAGAGGTGAGAGAGGGCTGAGTCTCTCTCTCTTAGGTGCTCTATTTACAGAGCACAAATGACCAGGTAATGAATGTCTTTGCTATTCAGGCATCCAGAGAGGAAGCATCTCATTCTGAGGAACAGTCAATGACAGGTAAGTCTTGCTATCCTAGTAATGGGGATAGAAAGGGGGGGGGGGGGCAAGGAGCAGTGTATTACTAGGGGATGGGGGGTTTGCCCAGATTTATTTTATTTAAATTTGTTACCCTTTGCCAAAAAAAGGGGGAGTATATATGTATTTTTTTTTCTCTCTTTCATTTCCCTTATTTCTCTCTGTTGCCATGCAGTCCCCCTTGCACCTTTCGGTTCTTCCGCCAGCATGAGCCTAACATCACATAACCAAGGCCACCGCAATACCAGGTAAGGGCCAACTTTGGGTAAGTAAGAAGATGAGGGATCCTTCTGGTCTATTGCAGTGCTGGCCGCTCACACTTCTGCTCTAGGAGGTCCACATTTTTCCAGGGCAGAAAGTGACTCCTCCAGTCCTGGCAGACCCCAGTACAAAGGGCGCAAATGTACGCTTAAGAGAATGCACACAACTTCTCCTCTGAGGGCTCAGCTCCCAAAAGGCAAATGTTGGTCATGTGGAGATGACCCTATGCCTGGAAAGCTACTTTGCAGCAACTGCTTCAGGCAGCTTGCCAGAGACCAGGAGTATGAGAGTCAGCAGGTGTCAACCTTGCTCAAGAAAGTAGTTCCCAACTCCCTGGCAGAATTATCCGGTCGTCTCGGACAACCAGGGACAGAAGCGGACGAACAGTGTGGGCCCTGCACCAGGTCTAAACCAAGCCATTCAACCCTCTCTAACTAGAGGGGTACCAGGCACTTCAGGGGTGACTCCAGCCCAGCAGATTAGGCAGGCTGATTCCCCAGACCCAGTATTACAGCCAACCTTCCAGGCAGAGGAAGAAGATATCGCCTCCTCGGCGGAGGATCCTGAAGGTTCAGGCTTTGATTTTGCGCTAATACCACCATTCATTAAGGCAGTAAAAGCTGCACTGGAATGGGAGGATCCGGAACCTTCTCCAAAGAAGGAGAAAACCTATTATCACACACCATACAATCTGATTTTAAATTGTGTGGCAATCTCTGCACAACACACATTAGGTGCCTTTATCCTTTCAGGGCACCCCAAATGCGATGTGATTCTGCTGTGATTGTCACGTGGGAGAACGCACCTTTAAAAACATTTTGCACACGTAGGGAAGCCAAGTGAATGGGCCACACCCATGCGAGTTGCAACATTGCGCACACATCTCTCTTTGAAAATCGCATAGCAGGAACACTTGTCCCCTTTACGTGATAATATCAAATGCCTCTGAAAAGTGACCTAAGCACAGATTGCTTTTCAGTGCAATAGCAGGGCCTGCGGCAAGTGTGAACAAGCCTTTGGGTTCCATAGGAGAAACCTAAAGAAACAGGTAGCTACCTTTCCTCTTATGACAGAAATAAGAGGCCTGTTTCAGGAGGAATGGGAAAAGGAGGAGAGAAAATCCTCCTCAACCAATAGGTTGTAGAAGTTGTATCCACTAATGGAGGGGGCTTGCGACTCCTTTATCTAACCCACCAACAGTGGATGCGGCAGTCGCCAGACTGGCCAAGAATGGGACTCTTCCTTCTTTCATGATAGCCTTGTTTGACGCATTGACATAGATTTAAGAAAGTTTTACCTCGTGGCAGGTGGTAAACCCACCTTTGCTTTAACATCCGTAGCAAGTGCTATGCGTCTGTGGAGTATGCGATCAAAAACCAGCTGCCAAAAAAAAATCATCAAGGCTCTTGAAGAGAAACTCTCAGCGGACTTCGCAGGTGAGGCAGCTAAAGACATCATTCAATGGTCCTCCAGAGCCATGCTCAGCTCAGTCACAGCCAGAAGAGCGCTGTGACTAAAACCCTGGGCGGCTGACCCATCCTCAAAGCACAAAGGCGCTGTTTGGCCAAAAAACTGGAGGCTGCCATCTCCAGGGTTACAGGAGGAAAATCAGGTCTTTTGCCCTAAGATTGAAAGGTCCAGGCGCCAGAGGGGGCAACCATCCAGAGGAGCGCCAAACAGGTAATGGGATTTCGGAGGCTTTCACCCATCCAAGGACTTCAGAAGACGAGGGAGGGGCACACAGTCAACCTTCGTAAGACCCCTGCGGCTCCCTAAGATACCCAGAAGCCCTTTTAAAGCCAGGCCCGCCCAGGAGGCAGTTGGAGCCAGGTTGCTCAAAGTGACCCAGTTCCGGCAAGACCACTGCCAAAAAATGGCGGATTAAGTCCACAGTGGTACAAGGCCATTATTGGCTGTTCAAACGGCAGCCTCCAGAACTACCTCAAGAGCCTAAATCAATTTATCCGGATAGACTCAAGATGAAGTCTCTCCATGCCATAATCCAGCTAATTCAACCAGGAGACTGGAGGATTTCAGTGAACTTGCAATATGCCTACCAGCATGTCCCAATCCTTCAGTCATACCAGCAGTTCCTTAGATTTGCGTTGAGGGACAGGCATTACCAGAGCCAGCTGGAGCCGACACAGAATATGGTCTACCTAGGGGCCCAATTCAATCTTTTGGCATTGGCTGCACCAGTGATGTCAGCATCCCAGTGCATGAGTCTTCTCGGGACAATGGCTTGATGTATACTGATGATCCCCTGGGCTCACTGGAAACTCAGAGTTTTCCAACAAGGCTTCCTGATGCAGTGGAAGAGTTCGTCTAGCCCAGCCAATAAGGATCACCAGCCGGAGGCGCCAAAGCCTCTGGTGGTAGACGAAACAAACGCTAAATGGCATCATCCATTAGGGCTTCAGCCATGGAACATTGTTACCACAGATGCCAGAGCAGCAGGGTGGGACGCCACCTGCAAACAACTCAAGTTCCAGGGCAGGGGGGAATTTCACACTCAATATTCTGGAACTTCAAGCAGCATTCATGGCATTTTCCACCTTGCTGCCTCACATACAGGTTTGCCCAGTCCTGCTTCATCTGGACAACACGGCAGTAGTGTCCTACATACAGCCACAAGGCTGGATGCACAGCCAATCCTTCTTGAGAGAGGTGAAACCAATCATGACATTGGCATAACAATATCTCCCAGATTTGAGGGCCATATATCTTCCAGGCTGTCAGAACTTGGAAGCAGATTGCCTATCCAGACAATTTATGGACCCCAACGAATGGTCCCTTCACCCCGAAGTGTTCAAACAGATCATCCACGAGTGGGGGTGTCCGCAAGATGGATATTTTTGCCTCATCAACCATCTGCAAGGTGAGCCGGTTCCTCACACCACCCTCGTCTATTAGTGGAGGGGACGGACGCCTTGACCCATCTTTGGGTTGCGCAACTGGCCTATGCCTTCCCTCCAATTTCTTTAATCCTGAAACTCCTGAGGAGATTGGTGAGAGAGAATTTGACAGTCATCACAGTATTTTCCTACTGGCCTCACATCCTCTCTGGCAATGGATCTTAGCGTGTGCACACCAATCACTCTGCCGGTGACTCCTCATCTCCTGTCTGAAGGAGATACCCTACATCTGCAACCATCACGACTAGCCTTAGCGGCCTGGAGATTGTAAGACAGGGGTTACAAGAGTTAGGATGTTCTCCAGAGGGTATTATAACTTTACAAAGTTCCAGAAAGGGGTCAACCAATGTCATCTACTCCAGAATATGGAATAGGTTCACGAGAATTGCAGCTGGACATCAATTTGACCCTAGTGACCCAAATGTATCTTAAATCCTGTTTTTCCTGCAATCTGCATTGGATTTGGGGCTCAGCCTAAGTTCGCTTAAGGTGCAAATTTCAGCCATCTTGGCTTTTACCCAAAAGAAATGGGCAGCAAAACCTGCTGGTGGAGCACTTCATGAGAGTGGTACTTAGACTACACCCTCCCAAGAGAAATAGGTTCCCTCAATGGGACCTGGCAGTAGTCCTCAATTTTCTAGCAAACCCTCCTCGTACCCTGACCAGAAGACTGTTCATTATGAGATATCACCTTAAAAACGGCTTTCAATAGGAAAGCCATAACTTCATGGGGAAGGGTGTCAGAACTCCAAGAATTGGAGGCAGCAGAACCTTATTCCGTGTTCTTCCCAGACAGGGTTGTGCTGAGACCATTGGATCACAAAAGTGGCATTGATATTTCATCTCACCAGTGAATGGGTGCTTCCAGCCTTCCCAGCGGAATCAGATGCTGATCTGCACGAATTAGACATTCCAAAAGTCATCAAAGCCTATCTCCAGGCTATTTCTACATTCAGACGTTCTGACAGACCTTTTTCATCATCATGAAAATATAAAGGGAAAGAGGCCTCAGTCAGAACCATCTTGGCCTGGATAGTAGAAACTATTCACCGGGCATATAGAGCAGCGATATTTTCTTCTTGAGTGGCACGGGCAGGATTGTCTCTGGAGACAGTCTGCAAAAAGGCCAGCTGGTCATCACATCATACGTTCTTAAAACACTACAGGGTGGATCCAGCAGCTCTTACTACAGTAGAGTTTGGAAGGAAAACCATCCCAAGCTTTTATGTCTATTGTCAAAGACTATGTTTGTGGCATTAAACCCTTCCTCCTCAAAAGCTTATTACGTATCATATGTATGCTGCCATGTTTGGCGTCATTAAAATGGAAAATTGTATCAAAGACTTACAGTAATTTTCCTTTTCTGATGCCAATACATGGCAGCATACGAACCCTCCCTCTGATCTTTGTGCTTTATACGGAGAATGGGGGAGGTAGCTCTCAGTCAGACTTTTATAGAGCTAAACAGGTCCTGTGGGTGGATATAGGGGCGGAGCTATATCATATGTATGCTGCCATATATTGGCGTCAGGAAAGGAAAATTACGGTAAGTATTTGATACAATTTTCCAATTTTTTCTCCACATCATATTACCCTGTCACTAGGATGGGCTTTATGTTCGGGTTGAACATGAGTTAGTCTCGAACATTGGCTGTTCGCCCGTTCGCCGAATATCGAACAATTTGTAGTGTTCACGGGAACACCCTTTAAAAGTCTATGGGAGAAATCAAAAGTGCTCATTTTAAAGGTTAATATGCAAGTTATTGTAATAAAAAGTGTTTGGGGACTTGGGTCCTGCCCCAGGGGACATGTATCAATGCAAAAAAAAGTTTTAAAAACAGCCGTTTTTTTGGGAGCAGTGATTTTAATAATGCTTAAAGTGAAACAATAAAAGTGAAATATTCCTTTAAATTTCGTACCTGGGGGGTGTATATAGTATGCCTGTAATGTGGCGCATGTTTCCCCTGTTTACAACAGTCCAAGAGCAAAATGACATTTCTAAAGGAAAAAAAAGTAATTTAAAAGTACTCGCGGCTATAATGAATTGTCGGGTCTCTGCAATACACATAAAAGTCATTGAAAAAAACGGCATGGGAAGACCAGAAGAAGATGGAAGAAGAAGCGAGGAAAAAAGACATTAATAAAGGAATTGTCAAAAACCAGCTATTGTCTTTTTTAACATTTTTGACACTTTTTTTGTGAAATGTTAGGGGTACATTTCTCTTGTCCCCACCTCTTTTCCTGCGGCCTGCCAAGTTGCGTGCTCGGATAAGGGTCTGGTATGGATTTTTAGGGGGACCCCCACGCCATTTTATTTTTTAATTTTGGCGTGGAGTTCCCCCTAAAATCCATACCAGACCTGAAGGGCCTGGTATGGAATTTGGGGGAACCCCCACGCATTTTTTTCTTTTTAAATTTTGGTTCGGGGTTCCCCTTAATATTCATACCAGACCCAAAGGGCCTGGTAATGGACTGTGGGGGAATCCCATGCCATTTTTTTCAATGACTTTTATGTGTATTTTAGAGACCCGACAGTTCATTAATAGCCGCGAGTACTTTTAAATGACTTTTTTTCCTTTAGAAAAATCACATTTTACTGTCAGACTGTTCTAAACACGGGAAACACGCGCCCCTTTACAAGCATACTATAGACACCCCCCAGGTATGAAATTTAAAGGAATATTTCACTTTTATTGTTTCACTTTAAGCATTATTAAAATCACTGCTCCCGAAAAAACGTCCGTTTTTAAAACTTTTTTTGCATTAATACATGTCCCCTGGGGCAGGACCCGAGTCCCCAAACACTTTTTATGACAATAACTTGCATATAAGCCTTTAAAATTAGCACTTTTGATTATTCATGTTCGTGTCTCATAGACTTTAACGGTGTTCGAACACATGTTTTGCCTGTTCGCATGTTCTGCTGCGAACCGAACAGGGGGGTGTTCGGCTCATTCCTACCTGTCACACTTCACCCCTCTTGTTTAGCAGAAGGCCGGTGCGTGTAGGTCAGGAGAGATAGCTGAGCATCTTGGAGCGTGGTTAGGGATTTGCACAAGTTAGCACGTGTGTAGGTAACCCCAATGACCAAGCCTAGATAAAAGATTTTCACTGGGTGTTCAGAATCCTCTAAAGTTGAAAATTAATTGCAGAATAAACGCAATTACTCTGATAACATTCCTCTCTGATTACAAAAAATACCCAGTTATTTCAGTTATTGGGAAGCTTGGTGATTGACTGTTCACATGGAGGCTAAGTGAAAGTCGTTAGCTCTGTGTAAACTGGGCTTCCTAGCCTTCCTCCCATTGAGTGAATGGAGCAGCAGGGGGGGTGAAAAAGGTAAAAATTTACTGCTGATGGAGCCAGCATGTAAGTGAAACAGTTACTCTGCTTCTGCAATAAATTTTCAAAATCAGAGGATTCTCATATCTTCCCCCCCTCCCATTTCTGCTGGGCAGAATAATGGTCTAGTATACGTAGACTTTTTGGGGCCTCGCTCTTTTTTTTTTTTTTTTTTGGGTGGATATCTCTCCTGAAGAGGAGT
Organism: Lithobates clamitans; assembly: GCA_037952925.1. Taxonomy (NCBI): domain Eukaryota; kingdom Metazoa; phylum Chordata; class Amphibia; order Anura; family Ranidae; genus Lithobates; species Lithobates clamitans. Next base: position 15,683,591 of record JBBGZY010000135.1, on the reverse strand, counting down.
TCCGCCTCCCCCCCCACCCCCACGAAAAAATTGAAAGTCAGCAGCTACAAATACTGTAGCTGCTGAGTTTTAATATTGGGCACTTACCTGTCCAGGGTGTTGACACCCCAGCCAATTCTCGGATTGGCTCTCGGGTGCTGCTACCGCCATTCATGGTAAGGGAAACCAGCAGTGAAGCCTTCCAGCTTCACAGCTGGTTCCCTACCTTCTAACTGGCCTGGTGGTGGAGGAAGGAGGAGGCGGACCGAATTTCCAGAAGTGGGGAAGGGTACCTGTCAAACAGGTACCCCCCCCCTTAAGGTGCCAAATTTGCGGAGGTTCCACTTTTGACCCCTTTCACACAGAAGGCGCTTTACAGGCATTTTAGCCCTAAAAATAGCGCCTGTAAACTGCCTCCCCTGTTTTCTCAGTGTGGAAGCCCGAGTGCTTTCACACTGGGGCGGTACGCTTGCAGTACAGAAAAAAAAAGTCCTGCAAGCAGTGTCCTTGGGGTGGTGCGGGAGCGGTGTATACACCCCTCCTCCACCGCCCCTGCCATTGAAATCAATGGGCGGCGCTGCCGGAGCGCCTGCACAGGGCTTCGGCAGCGGCGCTTTTCGGACACTTTTAACCCCTTGGTAACCCCTTCTTTGGGGTTAAAAGTGCCCTGCTCCGGTCCGCACAGGGCCGGTAAAGCGCCGATAAAATGAGCTGCGCTTTACCGCTAACGCGGCCCACGCTCCAGTGTGAAAGGGCTCTTTGGGTGGAACTCCGCTTTAAAATCCATCAAATGGAAAATCAATCATCCACAGCTTAGGAAACCCCTAGCTACTTCTGCAGGACCCCTATTAACCCCTTTCTGCAGAGTGTACACATATATGTGGCCTCACGGAAGTTAGTCCTAATTTGTGGGGCCATATAAATAATGCGCTACTGTGTTTGTGCTAAGAGCGCGCTCCCAGCACAGAGGCAAAACTCTCATGGACAGCTTAAGGTCTCGTGCCAACAATCGGTAACCAGGAGGACCAGTTTTACGATCATCCGATTGCTATGACAGTATGTGATTGGAGTGATAAGTCGCAGTACCCTGTGTGTTTTTTTTATCCTTTGGAATACAGAAAAAGATACTTTGTAGGACCTCCCCTCTTTTACATCCCCCTGCAGGGTCCTATCAGGGCAGAGGCACATAGCAGCTGGGTATTCTCTATTGGGTCTCCCGCCCAGCTGTCGCTATCATACTCACAGCAGGAGCGGGAACTGCTGCAGAGCAGGACAGAGGGTGGGAGCTGCCCAACTTATTAATGTTAACAAGCGGGTGATTACCGGCTTGTTAATATGAAAAGACTTTGTCCTGATCTGCAGCACTTCCTGCCCCCACCTGCTGTGATTATGATAGCGGGAGACCCGAGAGAACACCCAGGCTGATAAGTGACACTGCCGTGGTTCGGACAGAACTGTTGCTCGGCCCGCGTACAGACTGCAGTCCGCCATTTAATGAACCCTGTTTTAAATCTTTAAATTGAATTGGATTTTTTTTTTCCAAAAGCATCCCTACACCCTTCCAACAATGTTAGTAATAAATAGTACAAACATCTGTTTAGATTCATTGGTCCAGATGGAAGACCAGTGCAGCTCTTTTCTTCTTAGCCAGCTGAGCACAGTATTTGCACAGGCACTAGCTTGCTTTTTACCCTTTATTATGCTACCCGTACATCAATACATGGACAAATCTACAGTTAGTTAACCCAACAAGCACATGTGCAGTATTAATCCCAGTCAGCTAGAAAAAAAACACATACAGAGCCCGGAGAGCTGTGAGAACCTGTCACCTGGACCAATGTAACATTTACAATGAGGTCTGTAGCCTTATTATGAATATGGAGAGCAAGGAGTGGCGTTTGAACGATAATAACATTTTAGTTAAACATGTTCCTTATATGTCACTTTACTTTTCAGACTGTGAAAAACTATTTCGGCCTGTGTATTCTGAAAAATATGAAAAGAATGTTGAATGTGATGTGGATAAATTGCAGGTAAGTGTCAAATTACTGTGTGCGTGTATATACCGGTATATATATATATATATAATTTAAGAACAGTCTACATCAGGGGTCTCCAAACTTACTAAACAAAGGGCCAGTTTTTTGTCCTTCAGACTTTAGGGGGACTGGACTGCCAGTGGTTGTAGAAAATGCCCCAGCGTCAGTGGGAGCAGCAATGCTTCAGCCTTGGGAGTAAGGAAATTACATAGCACCTGTGGAGGAATAGTACGCAGATATTAGTTAAAGGAATAGTGCCCTATCGTTGGTGTCTGTGGGAGGAATAGTGCCCCATTGTTGATATCAGCGGGAGGAATAGTACCCCGTCACTGGTGTCAAGGGAGAAATTATGTCCCATTGTTGGTGCCAGTGGAAGTGGGAGGAATCTTGTGCAACTGTTTGTCAGTGGAAGGAATTATGCCTCTTTGTTGGTGTCAGTAGGAGAAATAGTGCCTTGTATCAGTGGGAGGAATGGTGCCCCAAGGGACAGATAAAGGCAAGCAAAGGGCCACAGTTTAGAAATCACTGGTCTACACTTCTGACCATGTGTCATTTTACACCCACATTTAGGGTGTAACATAATACATGTTCACATACAGTACATCCCCAAACCTAAAATATGCTCCTTGCCTAAATTACAAGATTCTTTACCCTGCATACACCTATTTTGTTTTGAATTCAGCAAGTAAATTTAAAGAGATTTGATATTGAAAAGACTACAGGTCTCCACTGCGGCAGACAGATTCATAGAACTCAATAGGGCACAAATGCAGTGTGATCACTTCCTCTAGCCCCATAACAGAGGGTCCATACCTCTGTACAGATCTGGGGCTGGTTGAATAGTCGGTGTACTGCTTCCATGATACACTGATTGTGGTTGCAATCCTCTGCAGGCGCCAATGCAAAAATGTAATAAATGCACATTTTTATTTTATTAATGTGGGTGCATTGGTTACTTTTTTGCGAAAGGTAAACTATGCCTTTAAATAATTTAAATTCAGCAGCTACAAATACTGCAGCTGCTGACTTTCAAAATAAGGACACTTACCTGACCTGGGAGCCCATGATGTTCTCATCCCTCGGCTCCGGGTGGAGGCGCCGGCATCTTCAGTAAGGGAATCAGGAAGTGAAGCCTTGGGGCTTCACAGCCTGGTTCCCTACTGTGCATGCGTGAGCTCTGCGTTCTGAATGATCCCTGCTGTCTTCTGGGACCTGTGTTTCTCCCAGAAGACAGCGGGGGGGGGAGCAAATACCTGCATTAGACAGGTATCTGCTCCCCCCCTCCCCCCCCCCCCCCGAAAGGTGAAAAATGTGACACCAGAGGGTGGGAGAAACCAGATCAGCGGAAGTTCCATTTCTGGGTCGAACTCCGCCTTTAGTTGTATAATGCTCTGGATGTGGAAGAAATGCATGAGCAGCTTCTGTTTGAGGCAGAACACAAGCCAGTCAAGATGCAACATCCTAAAAACGCTGAATGTGGGGGCATTTGCTAGGAGGGAGGGGCCAGGAGCAGCAAAGCAGCAAAGAGGTACAAGGAGAGGAGGATCCGGGCTGCTCTTTGCAAAACCAACTGCACAGAGGAGGTAAATATAACCCGCATAGATTTAGGTTCCCAAAAAGTCGGAACTGGTATGATGGGGAAGAGCAGAAAAAGTACCTGTAAAGGCTTTTAAAGCATTGTCTATGGAAATTTGTAGGTACTGTAGTTTAGCACCATTCCACAGGCGTACACAATTATATAGCGTAATATGTAAGATATCTATTTCCTCGGCATAACATCATCTTTTTATATATTTTTTTCCCCTCTGATTTTATTAAAGTGATTGTAAAGTCTCATTTAAAAAAATAAAATAAATAATAATAACAAACATGTTATATTTACCTCCTTTGTGCAGTTGGTTTTGCAAAGAGCAGCCTGGATCCTCCTCTCCTTGTCCCTCTTTGCTGCTCCTGGCCCCTCCCTCCTATCAAGTGCCCCCACATTCAGCAGCTTCCTATGGGGGCACTGGAGCCGAGTCACAGCTCCATGTGTCCATTCAAACACGGAGCCCCGACCGGCCCGCCCCCTCTCTCCCCTGATTGGCTAACTGACTTTGACAACCACGGGAGCCAATGGTGCCGCTGCTGTGTATCAGGAGGAGTGTCCTGGATGACTTAGACATTCGTGGACATTGCTGGAGAGAGATGGGGCTCAGGTAAGTAATTAGGGGGGGTGTTGGAGAGGCTGCTACGCACAAGTTTTTTTTATCTTAATGCATAGAATGCATTAAGATAAAAAACCTTCTGCCTTTACAACTCCAATAAAGTTTTCATAACAACAAATATATAAAAAAAGAACAGAAAAAAAAAAAAGAAACAAAACACAAAAAACAATAACAAACATAAAAAAAAAAAGATTGAAGTCAGTTTGTCTGACAGAGCAATAACATCATCAATACTTTTAATTCATTATTTAATTTTTCAAAGATATTAAAAAAATATTTAGAAATATCCAGTCCTCAAGGGTGGGAGGATTTGGTAAGACCCACCGAGTGGGTCTATATGAGTGGGGATACAATAGTTTGGAGATCCCTGGTGATAGAGGATCGGATGGCAGACGGGTGTAAACAGACAGGCGGTCCATTTACATCCAGCTGCCAATAGGGGAGAGCAGTCTGTGTCTCTGCCTGAGCGGACCAGACACAGGCCTGTCATCTGCCTGCTCAGCAAGCGGATCACAGCCGCAGTTCACCCTGTGTGAAAAGGGGCCTTAAATGGTGTCGTTCCAACATTCTTGTAAGGCTGCAAAATACAGGGTGTCCCAAAAATTGTATATACACAATCTGAATGACTAGTTATCAGCATTGCCTGGACCAAAATGGTCATCAGTTTGAGAACAGGCGCTATGTATAAAAAAGTACATTTATGTATAATATTTTAAAATCTGAAAGTTAACTGTATGGTAATAAATACTGACTTTATAATCATCCAAATTGTGTATACATTTTGTTGGCACACCCTATAATTTTATTTTAGATGGTTGCCTCCCAATTTTGTACTGCGTGTCTCCATCTAAAATTTACTCCTGTATAGTGCTGTAAATTATATTTCATTAGACTTCTTTCGTGCATTTAGAAAGATTACCCGAAGCCAGAAGAATTTATTCGAAGGATGGCATCTTTGCAGTTAGACTGTGATGCAGAACCTCCCAGTATGCAACCAAGAGGTATGTTGGCTTCCCTATATATTACAGCCTTATAAAAAAGAACCTCAGAACATTAGAAGCCTAATACAATAATACAATGCCATTACTGTGTATATGTACAGCGGGTAAAATAAGTATTGAACACGTCACCATTTTTCTAGGTAAATATATTTCTAAAGGTGCTATTGACATGGAATTTTCTCCACATGTCAGTAACAACCCATGCAATCCATACATACAAAAAAACCAAAACAAATACGTTCAGAAATTAAGTTATGTGTAATAAAATGGAAGGACACAGGGAAAAAGTATTAAACACATGAAGAAAGGGAAGTGCAAAAAGGCATGGAAAGCCAAGACACAAGCTAAAATCTATCAGTAAATAGAAAGCAATCCTGCCCCTTGTCAGTACAAATTAATATCAGCTGGTTCAGTCTTAACTGATGGCCTATAAAAAAGTGTCTCATTACCAAGGTGTCACACAAACATCTCATGATGGGTAAAAGCAAAGAGCTCTCTTAAGACCTTTGCAACCTTATTGTTGCAAAACATACTGATGGCATTGGTTACAGAAGGATTTCTAAACTTCTGAATGTTCCAGTGAGCACTGTTGGGGCCCTAATCCGGAAGTAGAAAGAAAGACAATTCACCATAAACCGGCCACGACCAGGTGCTCCTGGCAAGGTTTCTGACAGAGGAGGGAAAATAATTATCGGAAGAGTTGTCCAAGAGTCAAGGACCACTTGGGGAGAGCTTCAGAAAGACCTGGAATTAGCAGGTACAATTATTTCAAAGAAAACAATAAGTAATGCACTCAGCCGCCATGGCCTGTACGCTCGCTCACCACGCAAGACTCCATTGCTGAAAAAGAAAAAGCATGTTTAAGCTCGTTTAAAGTTTGCTGCACAACATTTAGACAAGCCTGTGAAACACAGGGAGAATATAGTCTGGTGAGATGAGATAAAAAATGGAACTCTTTGGATGCCATAATACATCACCCCAAAAACACCATACCCACAGTGAAGTTTAGCATACGGTACTGGCAAACTTCATGTCATTGAAGGAAGCATGAATGGAAAAATGTACCAAGACATTCTTGATAAAAATCTGCTGTCATCTACCAGCATCATTAAGATGAAACGAGGGTGGACATTACACTCCCAGCATAACAATGATCCCAAACACAAAGCCAAGGAAGCTCTCAGTTGTTTCAAAGAAAGAAAATATAGCTGCTAGAATGGTCCAGCCAATCACCTGACTTGAATCCAATAGAAAATATATGGAAAGAACTAAAGATCAGAACTCATAGAAGAGGCCCATGGAATCTTCCAGATTCACACTGCAGGTGACTAGTTTCTCCATACAGGAGGTGTCTTGAAGCTGTCATTACCATCAAACGATTTTGTACCAAGTATTAAATACATTTCAGTTAGCGTGTTCAATACTTTTTCCTGTGTCATTCCATTTTATTACACATGACTTAATTTCTGAACGTATTTGTTTTGGTTTCTTTTTATGTATGGATTGCATGGGTTGTTGTGGACATGTGGTATGAGTTTAGTAAATTGGTACAGAGATTACACAGGACTCTCAAAGGTTCAGCCTGAGAAGCTTCAGCATGTGGATTGTATGCGGGGAAAGCTCTGTTTTAAAGGATGTTTTTTGTAAAGCATTCCACAAGGGATCAACAGATCGCTGATGCCATGCAAGTCTCCTGCAGATCTGTCAGTGTATCTGCTTGCTCGTACCTCATACGAGCAAGCCGATACATTCTGACAGGAAGAATCAATAAACTACCATGGCACTCACAGCGCTGTGGTAGTTCATTGAGAACTACAAGCCGACCGCTGCTAAAACTTGTAGTTTTCTATTTACAGAACACTGTGACTGAGTAACGTGGCCGGCGCGTTTTTTTTTAAATTGTGACATATATAATAATGTGTATATATATATATATATATATATATATATATATATATATATATATATATATACATACATGGATGTAACATGCTATGAAAGGTGAACTTATCCTTTAAAGTGATATTAAGGCAAACAAAAAAAAATGTCATACTAACCTGCTTTGTGCAGTGGTTTTGCACAAAGCAACCCCAATCCTCCTCTTCTCGGGTCCATTCCCAGAGCTCGTAGTCCCTCCTGCCAAGTGTCCCTATAGCAAGCAGCTTCCGAGTCGCTGCACTGTGTCCATTCACATATAGAGAGTAGCTCAGCCCTGCCGGCGCTCTCTCTTTATGGGCTCACTGGCTGTGATTGACAGTAGCGGGAGCCAATGGTTCCCGCTGCTGTCTCGGCCAATGAGGAGAAACTGACCCAGGAGGACTGCTGCTCTCTTGCACATTTCTGTATCGAGTAGGTAAGTATTGGGGGGGGGGAGCTGCTGCACATGCACACAGAAGATTTTTCTTACCTTCATGCATGAAGGTAAAAAACCTTGAGCCTTTACAACCACTTAAGCTTTCTCCAGGTTCGGTAATCCCGCATCGGGGCCTGGAGTTTGAAGGTTCTGAGGTGTCTTGGGTGGGAAGGAACCTTAATCCTGTGTCCGGACTTTGCGAGACACCTGCAGCCAGTGTGCAGAGTTGTTGTAACCCTGATCAGAGCTACAGCAGTTGAAATAGGAGTTGCAATGGCTGACATTTGAAGACAGAACCCTGTCAGAAGAACTGGGAGTTCCTGCTGTAGACTGCATCCCTTGTGAGGGGGATTCCTTGCCTAAAGACTGGGAAAATCCAGACAGCTATGTGGGTCTTGAAGGCCAAGAAAGCTGAGGCAGCTAGTGGGTCCAGTGGGCTGGAGGAAATCTGTAAGTCTCTAGAGTGACAAAGCTCTCTGGGCTGGAAAACCCTATCCAGAGGGCAGGAGTGGGCTGGTACAGCAAGGTGCTGTAAATAAAGGTTAAGTGAGCCTGAAGAACCAATGGTCTTGGAGACCAGTGTAAGGAACCAGGTGGTCCTGCTAACAGGACAGCTAGGTGGCTTGGCGTTTTTGTTTCTGTTACTCGTCCTGCTGTGTAAAGCTGAAATCCCTCTGTGGGAAACCCTGTGTTAAAGAGAAGCTCCAGGCTCCTGCAGAACAATTAAATACTGTAGCTGCTGACTTTTTATATTAGCACACTTACCTGTCCAGGAATCCAGTAGTATCTTCACCCGAGCCGATTTTTCAATTGGCTATCGGGTGCTGCCGCCATCTCCACTAAGGGAAACTGCCAGTGAAGAATTGCAGCTTCACTTACGGTTCCCTAATGCCCATGCATGAAGCACGCTGTGCTCTCTGATTGGGCCAGCTGCAGGAGAAGGAGGAGGGGGGCCGGACTCAGCCGGAGGTGGAATCTGTCAAAACCAAGTACCTGCTCCCCCCCTCTCCCCCAAAAGGGGCCACTTTTATTTAATCACTATTATGTCAGGTCTGACATGTTTTGTCTTTTTCTAGATACACCCCAGTCTCTTCATAGCAACCTGGGCTTGGGACACGGAAACATAAGTGAGCATTTGTTCAGGGCTTCAAATGAGCCAGAAGAGAGTGAGGAAGAAAAACATGATGACTTACAGCGGAAACTGCAAGAAGAAATGAATTATCATCAGACTGGCAGTCGTATTGATAACGTGACTAACCCTTCCAACCCAGGTGCTCTAAGTGAGCGCAGAAGTCGTAAAGTGTTTAATGAACCATGTGATGTGAATCCACATAATCCAGGGAATTTTATACCTGCCAATGGATTATACAGCCCTGAGCAACCTACTCAGGGGGACCCAGATTACATGTACATGCCTAATGAACAACAAAGAATGTTCAGTCCACATATTTCAGCTATGCCACCAACTACACCTGAATCAGGGGCATATCCTCATGGGCAACTTGACGGTTGGCAAGGATTGCCTGGTTTTATGCCATATGATTCTACTAAAGTTCCTGTTGCAGAATCTGAGATGCCAATTCTTTACCCACATCACCCAAGCTATTTATATGCTAGTTACATAGGAGGTAAGTGTGTTTGCAGCTTTCCTTACTGCATTGTGGATACATGTACCATTCAGGCCTGCGGCCTGAACAAGAGAAATGTATTGATTCCCAATCCATGCTAAAGAGTGTAGATGAATACATTTCCGGCTGCTGGCTATTTTATTCTGATAGCTGGCATCTGTAGCTGTCAAAATAACCAAAGAGTGACTGCAGCTGATGAGGTGCAGTTACTGTTTGGCTGACAATTTTCTGTCCGTCTCCTTCAATTTTCAGATCGAAGGATGTCAGGCTGAGTAATGCCAGTAGGTCCGCCCACAGTCCAAGTTGCAGGTGGATCATCAGGAACCGGCCAACATTCGCTCTGTGTATGGCGAGCTTAGATGTAGTATTTACCCCCACACAAAGGTTTAACGAACGGTAAGTGGGGCACTTGCACTGTGTACACTGAACCTTTAGGGCCACTTTGCTCCAACTCCTCTGCCAGTTTTTCAGCACTGCAATCAAAGTGACACATGTATCAGAAGGATTTTGAGAGAACATGAGAGCAATGTTGTCCTTTTTCAAATTGTACAGTAAGGCCATACACAGGGCAAATTTCTTTCCTGCAACCATGAGAAATTTGCTCAATTTCCCCATCAACACAGACAATGTTGATGTGGGAATCTTTCCTGCCGAGCCATTGTCTTCTACTGGTGGGGGGAAGTGGGGGAAGTCATCCCTGCTGGAAGAAGACAGTGATTATCGCTAGCGGCTATAGCAGCCTCTAGCAACAATCCTAAGAGAATCCGGCAGGCTGGTTGTTGTACCTAAGTTGATAGGTCAACTGGGTACATTCAGCCTGCCCATTAACATTTTGAATCTCGGCCGGTTACTGCTGAACCCACGAGATTCGAACCATGTATGGCTGGCCTAAGCCTGAAAGACTGCAAAGTTGTAGCCCTTTGTAGAAGTAGTAGTATTGTAGAGTTAAAGTAAATACTTTTACCTGTTAATTTTAAGACTGAGATTATTGACGCCTCTTTAAATGACTTGATTTGTACTATGTCACTCCTGACAAAGAGACCTAAATTGCCTCTAACATTTCCTCTTAAGAGCAAGCCTGTACTGAGAGAAACATATAGGGTGAGATATATATAGAGATTATATATATATATATATATATATATATATATATATATATATATATATATATATATATATATACACATATATACATGTATATATATATAGATACACACACATACACTCGCCGGCCACTTTATTAGGTACACCTTGCTAGTACCGAGTTGGACCCCCTTTTGCCTCCAGAACTGCCTTAATTCTTCGTGGCATAGATTCAACAAGGTGTTCGAAACAATTTTAAATTTTGGTCCATATTGACATGATAGTATCACACAGTTGCTGCAGATTTGTCAGCTGCACATCCCTGATGCAAATCCCCCATTACACCACATCCCAAAGGTGCTCTATTGGATTGAGATCTGGTGACTATGGAAGCCATTGGAGTACAGTGAACTCATTGTTATGTTCACGAAACCAGTGGTGAGATGATTTAAGCTTTGTGACATGGTGCATTATCCAGCTGGAAGTAGCCATCAGAAGATGTGTACACTGTAGTCATAAAGGGATGGACATGGTCAGCAATAATATTTGTTTAAATGATGCTCAATTGGTACTAAGGGACCCAAAGTATGCAAAGAAAATATCCCCCACACCATTACACCACCACCAGCCTGAACTGTTGATACAAGGCAGGATGGATCCATGCTTTCATGTGGTTTATGCCAAATTCTGACCCTACCATCTAAATGTTGTATCTAAAATCGAGACTCATCAGACCAGGCAACATTTTTCCAGTCTTCTATTGTCCAATTTTGGTGAGCCTGTACGAATTGTAGCCTCAGTTTCCTGTTCGTAGCTGACAGAAGTGGCACCCGGTGTGGTCTTCTGCCGCTGTAACCCATCTGCATCAAAGTTTGATGTGTTGTACATTTAGAGATGGTATTCTGCATACCTTGGTTGTAAGAAGTGGTTATTTGAGTTACTGTTGCCTTTCTATCATCTCAAACAAGTCTGCCCATTCTCCTTTGACCTCAACAAGGCATTTTCCTCCATCCAACTATCGCTCACTGGATATTTTCTCTTTTTTGGACCATTCTCTGTAAACCCTAGAGATGGCTGTGCTTGAAAATCTCAGTCAATCAGCAGTTTTTAAAATACTCAGAACAACCCATCTGGCACCAACAACCATGCCACGTTCAAAGTCACTTAAATCCCATATATATATACCCTGGCAGAACGTTTCTTTCACTAATGCTTAGTGTTTGGCTGAAGCCATTTATTATCCATCAACTGTTTTTACTCTTTTTAAATCATAATCACAACAGAAACTACCCAAATGACCCTGATCAAAAGTTTACATACCTCAGTTCTTAATACTGTGTATTGCCCCCTTTAACATCAATAACAGCTTGAAGTCTTTTGTGGTATTTGTGGATGAGGCTCTTTATCTGTTCAGATGGTAAAGCTGCCCATTCCTCTTGGCAAAAAGTCTCCAGTTCCTGTAAATTCTTGGGCAGTCTTGCATGAACTGCACGTTTAAGATCTCCCCCCAAAGTGGCTTAATGATATTGAGGTCAGGAGACTGAGATGGCCACTTCACAACCTTCACTTTATTCTGCTGTAGCCAATGACAGGTCGACTTGGCCTTGTGTTTTGGATCATTGTCATGTTGGAATGTTCAAGTACGTCCCATGCGCAGCTTCCTGGCTGATGAATGCAAATGTTCCTTCAGTATTTTTTGATAACGTACTGCATTTATCTTGACATAAATTTTTACCACATTTCCTGTGCTTTTTGTAGCTCACACATCCCCAAAACATCAGCGATCCACCTCCGTGTTTCACAGTAGGAATGGTGTACCTTTCATCATAGGCCTTGTTGACTCCTCTGCAAATGAAGCGTTTATGGTTGTGGCCAAAAAGCTCAATTTTGGTCTCATCACTCCAAATGACTTTCTGCCAGAAGGTTTGAGGCTTGTCTCTGTGCTGTTTGGCGTATTGTAAGCGGGATACTTTGTGGCATTTGCGTAGTAATGGCTTTTTTCTGGTGACTCGACCATGCAGCCCATCTTTCTTCAAGTGCCTCCTTATTGTGCATCTTGAAACAGCCACACCACATGTTTTCAAAGAGTCCTGTATTTCACCTGAAGTTATTTGGAGGTTTTTCTTTGCATCCCGAACAATTTTCCTGTTGTGGCTAACATTTTAGTTGGTCTACCTGACCGTGGTTTGGTTTCAACAGAACCCCTCATTTTCCACTTCTTGATTAGAGTTTGAACACTGCTGATTGGCATTCTCAATTCCTTGGATATCATTTTATATCCCTTTCCTGTATTTATACAGTTCAACATCCTTTTCCCACAGATCCTTTGACAATTCTTTTGCTTTCCCTATGACTCAGAATCCAGAAACGTCAGTGCAACACTGGATGAAAGATGCAAGTATCTGTAAGGAGTCCAGAAACACATTGACCTTTTATACACACACACTAATTACAAGCAAACAGATCACAGGTGAGGATGGTTACCTTTTAATGGCCATTCAAACCCCTTTGTGTCAACTTGTGTGCATGTTATCAGGCCAAAATCATCAGGGTATGTAAACTTTTGATCGGGTCATTTGGGTAGTTTCTGTTGTGATTATGATTTAAAAAGAGTAAACACAGTTGCTTGACAATAAATGGCTTCAGCCAAACACTAACCATGAGTGAAACATTTTTTTGTGTTATCATTCATATTCTCTGAAAAATGGGCAAGAAATCATAAATTCTACCAGGGTATGTAAACTTATAAGCACAACTGTAATGTCTATCTATCCTGCTGCAGGACTGCTAGGACCTATAGCTTGCCTTCACCATGTATTGTTTCTAAATGTTCATTTAATACATCGGCATGGTGTTGCTCTGTAATTAAGGATGAAAGCTTTATTGATCAAATTTACCTTTTACTTATCTATTTTCAGGTTATGGTTGATCTCTGTTTTCATGTTTCCCATTTATGTTTTTTGTTCTGTTTAGACACACCTGGGAATCCTATTTTCCCTAAGGGAAATTTTGGCTATCCAGGAAATCATAGTCTGGACGGTTATATTCCAGGTAAGGTCCAAGAGAAGAACATACATAATATATTCTGATTCTAAAATGACCTATAACATTTAAATGTAACTACTTCAAATTAAAATGACCTATAACATTTAAATGTAACTACTTTGAATTATATATCCTTACCTTTATCTTGCTTGTCTGGGTGCATTTTTTTGATTTTTCACATGATGTGGATGCAGCAGTTTTAAATCAGGCTGCAGGAAGTGCTGCCAGCCAAACTCACCCATTAAGATCAATTGGGCCTCAGCACAACTGCAAGCAAAACACTTGGCCCTCAATTGCAGCACAGTCCCACAATGTAAAATTTCTGTTCAAAAAGTAAACAAACAGGCATCAGGAAACAGCAGTAGTGCCTTTTGAACACATCCCAGTTCCTTCTATATCACCCTGCAAGTGGTAAGCATTACTACCTATGTGAAAGAGCTTTAAGTGAGGGCATACTTTGTCTCAATGGCATAGAACACAGGAATGTGTATAGCCCACCATTAAAGTGGTTGTAAAATTAAAATGTTTTTTAACCTAAGGTAAAAAATGTTTTAGCACTTGCTGTGTGCCCCCCCACCCACAGACATATACCTGAGTCTTCTGTCAATCCAGCACTGTGCTCAGCTGCATCTGGTATTTCTTCACTCCCTGCTCTCATAAGAGGTTCTGAGAGCAGCGGAAGCCATTGGCTCCTGTTGCTGTCAGTCAAATCCTGTGAGAAAGGTGCGGGGCCGAGCCGCACTGTGTGTGTCTATGGACGCACACAGCCCTGCTTGGGAGCACGCCCGCACATGTGCCACCATAGCACACAGCTTGCTATGGGGTCACACACAGAAGAAAAGCAGTGGAGAGCACTGGCGAGGGACTCCAGAAAAGGAGATAAGGGACTGCTCTATGCAATACAATTGCTGCTGCTAATGGCAGTTTAAAAGGACTTGTATTGACTTGTAATGAGTTCATAGACAGCCAGAACACCAGCATTTTCAAAAGGCTTCCTTTAACAGGATCCTGGTGTGTAAACTGAGATACAAATCTATACTTTGTCAAGTATTTGCACTTAATTGTGCAGGTGTGACTGATTATTATTCTGTTTGTTTTGCCTTTCTTTAGATAAATCTGTCAATCTGACTATATCAAATAGTAGAGCCATCCAGATTGGAAACGGTAATTACATGGCGGTTGAGGAACCAAGAGCAATAAACAGGCACATTGCTAACAATTTGACTGACAAGCAGTATCAACATGTGTTTGGTATGTATTGGTTGTTGTTTATTGGATTTAACCACATCACAATTGTTTCTCCTTTCGGCCCCTTTCACACGAGGCGGACTCCGTTTCTACGGAGCCCGCCTTGGTCCGCCGGCTCAGCGGGAGATCAGTCCGTTGATCTCCGCTGAGCCGGCGGATGACAGGTCCCTCTCTGCTCACTGAGCGGGGAGGGGCTTGTCAGGCGTCGCTGCCGCCTATGGAGAGATCGGATGAAAACAGACAGCCTGTCTGTTTTCATCAGATCTCACCCGATCCGCCAGCGACGGACCTGGACGTAGAGCCATCCGTCTGCTTTTAGCCGATCGGACTAGGTCGGATGTCAGCGGACATGTCTCCGCTGACATTCGACGCTCCATAGACTAACATAGAGCGCCCGTTCAGGTCCGCCGTCAAAACTGACAGGCGGACCTGAACGGTCTGATTGTGTGAAAGGGGCCTTCTGCTTAATTATATTGATCAAAGCAATACCAGCCAGGTTGCTGAACTGAACACAACATTTCTAGAAGCAATAGCAATTATATGTTGCAATCTCATTATTGAATTTTAACATCCGGTTCACACCAGTGCAGCTTTGAAATATCGCTACTTTAGTGTGAAATTAAAGCTGCAGATCAGTACAATTTGTACCTCCAATTTCATTGCAGCTTCATTTAACAGAAGTCTATGCAAGTCGCAATGAAATCGGGGAAAAGTAGTGCAGGACCTTTTTTCAAAGTAGCTGTGACATGAGTCGTGGTGTTTGAACGGTTTCATGGCTGGCAATGGGGTGCGACTTGTCATGTGATTTGGAACTGTCAAATTGCATGACACATCACACCAGTGTGAACCAGGGCTAAAGGTTGGTTGAAATTAGTGTTCACACTGTTGAACTAAAATATGACGATTTTATTTGCAAATATGTTTTAAGTGGGAAGGTGCGGTACCTGCAGCAGACTATAAGAAATAATACCACTACAGACCTAATTTCACTAAATTAAAATCTGAAATGGGTTAGTGCCCTTGACACATCATCACCTCTTTGCCCATTTACAGGTACTTAAGACTTCAATTCAATTCTTGTGTTTTTTTTTTTTTTTCTTTTTTTTGCATCAAAGCAACTTAAGCAATTCAGAGTTTGTGATTTCACAGTATATCAAATATGAGTTGATACCTCCAGTTTCGTTTGACTTACCCCATACTTCAAATGTGTGTTGCTGCCATAATTATGCTCCCTTTAAAAATTCTAGTTGCCTGGCTGTCTGTGGCTACAACATTTTAAGTCATTAATTCCGAACTTGCATACAGCCATAGTCAACCAGGTCATAGTGAAGTCAACACAACTAACCCACTCTGAGTCAATGGTTCAGAAAGTATTTTAGCCAAATGTTCACCAACACATCCAGACAACTAGCAATTTCAGAAAGAGAAATGGTCAGTGACCACCTCCCTATTCAAATTTTTTTTTTTTTTTTTTGTGTTTTTCAGAGGACACTTCATCAGCAAAGGAGCACCAGCTTCAGCTTCTGGGAGATAACCTGTCCAGGAAATGGAAGGAGTTTGCACGCAAAGTTGGGTTTCGACAACCAGAAATTGACGAAATTGACCATGACTATGAAAGAGATGGACTAAAAGAAAAAGTTTTCCAAATGTTGCACAAGTGGCAAATGAAAGTCGGATCTAAATATGTTACAGTTGGAGAGATTGCTAAAGCCCTACGGGATTTGGGAGAAAAAGACCTTCTCAATCAACTCATTCAGCTGAATTAAACTGTGTAAACACTTGTAGAAAGCCTAACTTGAACAAAATGTTTGTGAATCTTAAGACAAACCTGACAAGGATCACAATATGCCACCTAGCTTATTACTTTTCTAAAACTCAAACAGCAAAGGCAGACAAAATGAGGCTAATTGGAACAAAATGGTTTATTATGAGGCATTGTGATTGGAAAGGCCAGATGCGTTTACATGAAATACCCACTATGCATAATGAACTACAACAGACTGTGAGTGTGAATGTGTCAGCTTTAGCCAGCATTGTCTGTTTTAAGGTATTTTAGGTACTTGGCTTGTATGATATCATTTGACTGTTGAATCTTCATCACAAATTGGTTGTCTTCTGATAATGAAAAAAATCCTTCCAAGATCTGCAATGACTTTCCAATAAAGATTTTCTAATGCTTATAAAGTTAACAGTGTAGGGGTAGATTTAGACGTGCGCCTAAATCTCCTTTTCCGCTAAAGCCCAATCCACGTTTGAATTGTGCTTCAGAGACTACTGACAGGAGGTGAGGAAGCAATGTGATGCATCCTCGCCACCTGTTTTATCCCCATTTTTGCTGACAAATATGCCGCAACCACGTGCATTGTGGGGCGCATGTGGCGCTGCCCTATTTGCTTGAATGTGTAGCATTTGGCACGCTTGCCACCTGCCGATCGCTAAATATCAGATAAACTTTGCCATGGGTGTGAAGCATCGTTACTGTAGCATGTAAACACCACTGCTTGCTGCCTTTTGCAGCTTATGGGGGGGATTGGCTCAACCGTGCATAGAAACCAATCAGCTTCCAGGTTTTATTGCCAAAGCTTAATTGAACAAGCTGAAATTAGAAGCTGATTGGCTACCATGTACAGCTACGCCAGATTCTGAGTGCACCAGCTTTAGTAAATCTCCCCCATGGCGCCAAATAGATTTGGACAAGCTTAGCTAAGTTTGCCTCACACTAATCACTGGGCCGTACCCATTACAGAAAGATCTTGGCGAAAGCATATCATTGACTAATGCATTTTGGTCCTAGACCATCTGCCTTTTATAAAATTGTAACAGATTGGATCCTCTTCTACCTTTTTGTATGTAATTTGGACAAATATATTTTTTGAATAGTGGTAAACAGAGAATTTTATATTACATGAGGTAACTGAAATACACATATATTTAAGAATGTCTAGTTCTAGAAACAGTGTATTTTTATATGGTTAGATATTATGTGGTTTAGCAATAGATGTACACCTTAATCCCTATCTTTAGTGACGTACAACACGTACAATGGGACTAGGAAACGGAAGTTCAATAGTCAGTAGCCAATAGCTTCCATCTCGTACTTGCTTCAGAGCATGCATCGTTTTTGGTGCATCAGAACAGCATACAGACGAGCGTTTTTTCCAATAGTAATTTGTTCTGTTGGAAAAATATAGAACATGTTCTCTATCTAAGTCCGTCTGAATTTTCAACAGAAAGAGTCCGATGGGGCATACACGCGGTCGGAATATACAATTAAAAGCTCCCATCGGACTCTTTCTGTATTGTATTAGTCATCAACAAAAGAGGAAGTTTTAAAAAATGCCTAAAGAAGGGGCCAGTGTGCTTTGAAAGCTTCCACTATGATGTATTTCGTTAGCCAATAAAAAGCACCACCCTAAGTTCAAATGTCCACTATGGCATAGTAAAAAAAAAATCCAGTATCATATAGGACATCCATTATTTTGCAGCATGCTATTCTGGCATTAATACCATACCTCCTAGTTTTAAGGAATTATAAGGAGAGACACCTTTTAGCACACGGTATGTAGGCAAAGGACACAGCACTGGTTACGTAGACCACAACGATCTAAATTGCAGAAAATAAGGGCTAAACCACACAGGTGATTTTTTTATATTGTTTTTTTAAATAACAAATGCAGCAATAAAGAGGTTGGATACAAAGTTTAGTACAGCATAACATTTTTGGCTGTAAAATAGCACATTTTGTATAGAGATGTACATGTCAGACTAAAAAGATAAACAACTGAGGCTGCACGAGGGACAGAGGGATTTGGTCTCAAGGAGGGACAGTCCCTCTAATCGAGGGACAGTTGGGAGATATAGTAATATTGTAAGTTTGCCCTACTAAGGAACATTACAACCAACAGCAAATGTGTTACAAACGTTTTTACTTGTTAATGAGACTGAATTTGTTAAGACTGGTAATGAGATCAACCATGTTGTTGTTATGATTAATGGAGGCATGGAAAATCTGATAAAATATATTTTATTTACAATGTGCATGCAGGTCTTTTTCTAGTAAAACAGATGAAATAGAAATGTCTGAAAGTCGAAGGACCATGTACAGAACAGAGGTTGTGGTCCTCATGTACCTGATTGCTAACAAACAGGTGTAATTTACAGGGCGTACACTCTACTGCCTTTATACTGACCCTGTGAAGTGGTCTGTGTATGCTGTGTGTAGAGGATTATAGAGAACTCAGATTAATGGAAACATTGTACGAGAGAAATACGAATGCCACCGTTGCTGACCTCCTCCTCCTTAGGCTAACCATAGATTAAGCAATTTTCTTTCCTTCAACCATGGGTTGAAGGAAAGAAAATCGCTTGATTCCCCCATCAACACTGTTATGCCCTGTACACACGGTCGGACATTGATCGGACATTCCGACAACAAAATCCATGGATTTTTTCCGACGGATGTTGGCTCGAACTTGTCTTGCATACACGCGGTCACACAAAGTTGTCGGAAAATCTGATCGTTCTGAACGCGGTGACGTAAAACACGTACGCTGGGACTATAAATGGGGCAGTAGCCAATAGCTTTCATTTCTTAATTTATTCTGAGCATGCGTTGCACTTTGTGTGTCGGATTTGTGTATACACGATCGGAATTTCCGACAACGGATTTTGTTGTCGTAAAATTTTATAGCAAGCTCTCAAACTTTGTGTGTTGGAAATTCCTATGGAAAATGTGTGATGGAGCCTATACACGGTCGGAATTTCCAACAACAAGGTCCTATCACACATTTTCCATCGGAAAATCCTATCGTGTGTACAGGGCATTAGTGTTAGTGTGCTACGCTATTGTAATCTGATAGTGGGAGGTTTCCCCGCCATTGGAATACAATGATCACTGCTGTGCAACAATCGCACAAAAAAAACCCCCAAAAGGCTGGTTGTACTGAAGGCAATTGCTAGATCAACTTCAGTACAACCCGCTTGGACATAGATGTAACTCAATCCATCTATGGCCGGCTTTAAAATGCTGGTTGAATGCTTGTTTTATTTATGTACATTGAGTCACTGACGTTGAACAAGATAAGGACTTCTGGCTTTCTGCATGCTTGTTCTGAATCGGTGACTGAGAAGATACTAAAGCATGAGAGTCATCACAATAGAATTTCACAGTATGTAGGTACACTCCAAAGTGAAACTTTTTCTACCTAGAGCCAGTATGGTCATGCACTACATTATTGCATTATGTTAATCATCATATTAATATCGACGAAAACCTGGTAAATGCAATACTGCAATGATAATTTGTTTTAAATACAAGTGTGGAGGTCAACCTCAACCATCTATTTACAACATATCCTACAGCTTTACAGTGCAACTGCGTAAAGATGACCAAAACATGTGTGTAATCTCATCTTGGACTATTACGTTGTCCAGGTACTGATGATCCATCTAAACCAGCCTTTTCAGCCAGGGTGCCCAGGCACCCTGGGGTGCCTTGAGGTTTCTTCAGGGGTGCCTTGGCAAAATGCCTAAAAATTTCCCCAAAATTGTATACAAGCCAGTGGGTGGATGAAACTTACTTTTTAGTTATACAAAGCCACAGGTTTTCATCATTTCACGCTCAAGCGCGCGTCATCAGGAAATGCATGGATTTCCTGATGCCGTGCACTTGAGCGTGAAATGCATTGAAAGTGAGGCTCGACATGTAGTACACGAGTCCTCCGCTTCCGTATACAGCTGAGACGCACGCCGAGCACAACGAACACTCGAATGGTGTCTAACCGGCTTCTGCTCTTCTCCGTAGCTGCATCTTTTACAGTGGGGACGAAAAGTATTCAGACCCCCTTAAATTGTTCACTCTTTGTTATATTGCAGCCATTTGCTAAAATCATTTAAGTTCATTTTTTTCCTCATTAATGTACACACAGCACCCCATATTAACAGAAAAACACAGAATTGTTGACATTTTTGCAGATTTATTAAAAAAGAAAAACTTAAATATGAAATATCACATGGTCCTAAGTATTCAGACCCTTTGCTGTGACACTCATATATTTAACTCAGGTGCTGTCCATTTCTTCTGATCATCCTTGAGATGGTTCTACACCTTCATTTAAGTACAGCTGTGTTTGATTATACTGATTTGACTTGATTAGGAAAGCCACACACCTGTCTATATTACAGCTCACAGTGCATGTCAGAGCAAATGAGAATCATGAGGTCAAAGGAACTGCCTGAAGAGCTCAGAGATAGAATTGTGGCAAGGCACAGATCTGGCCAAGGTTACAAAAAAATTCTGCTGCACTTAAGGTTCCTAAGAGCACAGGGGCCTCCATAATCCTTAAATGGAAGACGTTTGGGACGACCAGAACCCTTCCTAGAGCTGGCCATCAGGCCAAACTGAGCTATCGGGGGAGAAGAGCCTTGGTGAGAGAGGTAAAGAAGAACCCAAAGATCACTGTGGCTGAGCTCCAGAGATGCAGTCGGGAGATGGGAGAAAGTTGTAGAAAGTCAACCATCACTGCAGCCCTCCACCAGTCGGGGCTTTATGGCAGAGTGGCCCGACGGAAGCCTCTCCTCAGTGCAAGACACATGAAACATGGAGTTTGCTAAAAAAAACACCTGAAGGACTCCAAGATGGTGAGAAATAAGATTCTCTGGTCTGATGAGACCAAGATAGAACTTTTTGGCCTTAATTCTAAGCGGTATGTGTGGAGAAAACCAGGCACTGCTCATCACCTGTCCAATACAGTCCCAACAGTGAAGCATGGTGGTGGCAGCATCATGCTGTGGGGGTGTTTTTCAGCTGCAGGGACAGGACGACTGGTTGCAATCGAGGGAAAGATGAATGCGGCCAAGTACAGGGATACTGGACGATAATCTCCAGAGTGCTCAGGACCTCAGACTGGGCCGAAGGTTTACCTTCCAACAAGACAATGACCCTAAGCACACAGCTAAAATAACAAAGGAGTGGCTTCACAACAACTCCGTGACTGTTCTTGAATGGCCCAGCCAGAGCCCTGACTTAAACCCAATTGAGCATCTCTGGAGAGACCTAAAAATGGCTGTCCACCAACGTTTACCATACAACCTGACAGAACTGGAGAGGATCTGCAAGGAGGAATGGCAGAGGATCCCCAATCTAGGTGTGAAAAACTTGTTGCATCTTTCCCAAAAAGACTCATGGCTGTATTGGATCAAAGGGGTGCTTCTACTAAATACTGAGCAAAGAGTCTGAATACTTAGGACCATGTGATATTTCAGTTTTTCTTTTTTAATAAATCTGCAAAAATGTCAACAATTCTGTGTTTTTCTGTCAACATGGGGTGCTGTGTGTACATTAATGAGGACAAATTAATGATGATTTTAGCAAATGGCTGCAATATAACAAAGAGTGAAAAATTTATGGGGGTCTGAATACTTTCCGTCCCTACTGTATATCTGCTGTACCTTACACTGACCATACTGAATTTTGTAAGTGCTGCTTTTTAAGCTATTAAAAAACTTTATTACACTATCCATGCCTTTCTGTGGCTTTTCATAGAGGAGACATCTTTGCAGATGATTTGGATGTGAGCTGGTTTTACAAAGGAGATATATAAATATATATATATTGTGTAATCTCTACAATGATATAGTGGGATTGATTTACTATAGGCAGTTCAGTTTGCAAGGGAGGTTGAACTTTGCAAAGGAATTTTCCCCAGAGCTTAGTAAATAAGGTGAAGCTCTGCTGATTTCTGTCATCCAATTACGTGTAAGCAAGAATGCTGTTTATTTTTTATTCTCCTGATTTTCCTTTCAAAATCAAATTTCACCACATTCATTAGGAAGGGATGGGGAGGAAGAGGCACCAAGCCACCAATAGTATAGCACTTGTTATTGAGTAATTGACATTAAAAACATAAGTAATGCACTCACAAAACATCCAAGGTGACAGGCATATAATCTCTCAAATGAGTCCACTCAAGGGGTTTTGGTCTGTGCTGTGGCCGCCATGAAGCGGCATCCATGGTGGGAGATGATGCAGGGAGCTGGAACCGCCATGATGATACAGAGCTGTCAGGCAGCTGTCAGACCTGGAAGTGAATTGGCCAATTAGAATGCGTTTCAGAGGCAGGGCCAAGCCTCAATCATCAGCCTGCTGGCTAAGCTGACCTCCAGGTTCAAGTATAAGCAGCAATTACCCTACACTACCCAGGGGAGAACTGTGGGATGTGGAGGGAACTGCAGCTGGGCTAGTAACAGTATTATGTCATTAAAAGCAAACATTAGCAACAATTACTGATAAACAGAACTGAACCAATATAACAAAAAAACAATTGCATGACAAGCCATATTCACAAGAAATATACATATATGTATGAAAATATATCAAGACATATGTATAAAAAAATCATTTGTTAAAAAATATACAATAATGTTTAAAAAATATGCCTCTGAAACGCGCTCTGATTGGCCAATTCACTCCTAGGTCTGACAGCTCCTTGACAGCTCTGTGTCGTTGTCTCTGTTTACCCGGCTTCCTGCATTTCTCCTGTGGTGGATCTGGCTTCACATCTGCCACAGCACGGACCAGAACCCCTCAAGTGGACTCATTTGAGAGATTATATGCCTGTCACCTTGGATGTTTTGTGAGTGCATTACTTATGTTTTTAATGTCAATTACGGTACTCAATAAACAGTGCTACACTATTGGCGGCTTGGCGCCTCCTCCACCCCATCTCTTCTTGTTGTTTCAGTGGTCGGGTTCCCAGCCCACTCCAGAGGCAGCCTCACCTCCACCATACAGTGTCAGCCAGAGACTTTTAAATTCAATTCATCCATATGTTCAGCTCCTCCGGGACACATTACTTTCAGTTTTAGCTTCATTTTTAAAGTGGTCGTAAGCAGCAGGTTTTTTATCTTAATGCATTCTTTGCTTTAAGATAAAAAAACCTGTGCGTAGCAGCCCCCTTAATACTTACCTGAGCCCCATCTCTGTCCAGCGATGTTGCACGAGTGCCTCGGCTGTCCAAGACTCTCCCTCCTGATTGGCAGAGACACAGCAGCGTCGCCATTGGCTCCCGCTGCTGTCAATTAAAGTCAGTTAGCCAGTCAGGAGTAGGAGGGGGTGGGGCCGTACAGTGGCTCCGTGTCTGAATAGACCCACATGGAGCTGTGGCTCGGCTTGGGTGCCCCCATAGCAAGCTGCTTGCTGTGGGGACACTCAACAGGAGGGAGGAGCCAGCAGCACCAAAGAGGGACCAGAGAAAGGGAGGGTCTGGACTGCTCTGTGCAAAACCATTGAAGAAAGCAGGTAAGTATATTATGTTTATTATTGTTAAAGAAAAAATAAACTTTGGTACCACTTTAACCACGTCAGCCCTCAGGAGGTTTTACCCCCTTAATGACCAGAGCACGTTTTACAATTTGGCACTGCACTGTTTTAACTGGTAATTGCGCGGTCATGCAATGCTATACACAAACTAGATTTGCATTCTTTTTTCGCACAAATAGAGATTTCTTTTGGTGGCATTTGATCACCTCTGGGATTTTTAGTTTTTGCGATATAAATGAAAATTTTTGACAAAAAATTATATTTTCTACTTTTTGTTCTAAAGAAATTTTAAAAAACTCGATTTTAGTCATACAATTAGGCCAAAATGTATTCAGCCACATATTTTGAGTAAAAAAAAATTCAATAAGCGTATATTTATTGGTTTGCGCAAAAGTTATAGCATCTACAGTCAATGGTACATTTACTGGAATTTACGGAGCTTTTAGTTTATGACTGCCTATCTCATTTCTTGAGGTGCTAAAATGGCAGGGCAGTACAAAATCCCCCCCAAATTACAACTTTTTGGAATTAGACACCCCAAGGAAATTGCTAAAAGGATTGTTGAGCCCATTGAATATTTTATTTTTTTGTCACAAGTGATTGAAAAATGACAAACAAAAAATAAAATTTTTACACAAATGTTCTTTTTTTATTACACAAAGTTATCACTAAATTATATATTGCTCAAACATGTACGGCGTACGGTGATATCACATATGAGAGACTTTTTGGGAATCTAGATGCCTACAGGACCCCGAAAACCAATTACTGCCTTCAGGGTTTCTAAGGGCGTAAATTTTTCACTACCTATCACAGTTTCGGAGGCCATGAAATGTCAAGATAGCACAAAACTCACCCAAATGACCCCTTTTTGGTAAGTAGACACCCCAAGCTATTTGCTGAGATGCATGTTGAGTCCATGGAATATTTAATATTTTGCCACAAGTTTCAGGAAAATTACAATTTTTTTTTTCTTTTACACAAAGTTGTCACTAAATTATATATTGCTCAAACATGCCATGGGTATATGAGAAATGACACCCCAAAATACATTCTGCTGCTTCTCCTGAGTATGGAGATACCACACGTGTGAGACCTTTTGGGAGTCTAGCTGCGAAAAAATATTTTCTTTTTTGCTAGATAGCAATATGTAGTGAAAGGTACTCTTTTTTGAAAAATGTTGGGCCTATTAGACTCCAGATCTCTCCTTAGCCCTTAAAACATCTGACCACACCAAGATCGGTGTGATAAGATGCTTTCCCTATTTCCCAATGGTGCTGTTTATATACGGCGAAACCGAAGTCATTAAATGCTTGTAGCTTCCAGTTTCTTAGGCCATAGAGATGATTAGAGCCGTTCTGGTCTCCGATCAGCTCTATGGTCAGCTGGTGGAACCACCGGCTGCATTCTCAGGTTCCCTCGTGGGACAGAAGAGCCCAAGAAAACCATGGAAGACGACGGGAGTGGGGGAGACGTTACCTCCCACTGATTGTAAAAGCAGTCTTGCTGCTAATAAGCTGCTAGGATTTCTTTTACATTAAAGCCGACCGCCGGCTGAAAAAATGATACCAAGATAATACCTAAACCTGCAGGCATCATTCTGGTATAACCACTCAAAGTCTAGCAACATACCGGTACGTCACTTGTCCTTGTTGGGCATATATTGTAATGTTCTTTTTTTCATGCAGCCTGTGGGTTAAATAAAAAAAGAGAACAGATTCCTCCATTCATATTGATCAATTGGTGGTATGCTCATTATTAGAATACCGCCCTGCATCCACTCACTTCTAATGATGGGCATACATGCACAGTTTTTTTTTTTTCGTTCAGGCCATGGCCTGAACAAAGAAAAGGACCTAACAGATTCCTCCATTCACATCGATTGATGTGGATGAAGAAATCTCTGCCAAGAAAAGTAAATAAAAATATATGCCGAAGCATAGGGGCAACCCGCCCTTATGTCCACCCCTGCCCTTATGCTCTTTTTTTTAACTGTGGTGGTGAAATTACCTCCTACAGTGCTGGTGTCGCTGATTTATGTATCCTGAGAGCAAATCCTGTTGCTGTCAAAATAAATAAATCAGTGCTGCAGCTGAATGGCGTACCTGCAAAGCAAACTATGGTTAACAATAAGACACAGTAACAGTACAGTATAACAGTAGAATGACATACCTGCAAAGCAAACATGATAAAACACAGTAACAATAAAACATTACAGTTAAGCATAAAATACAGTAAAACAGAGCAGAACAATAAAACGACAACTATTTTTGGCTTTTTCATTTTATATATATATATTTTTTTACACTTTTATTTGTAACTTTAAAGGTTCCAGGTTCGGAACAATAAGACACAGTAACAGTACAGTATAACAGTAGAATGACATACCTGCAAAGCAAACATGATAAAACACAGTAACAATAAAACATTACAGTTAAGCACAAAATACAGTAAAACAGAGCAGAACAATAGACAGAGAAGAACAATAAAACAACAACTATTTTTTGCTTTTTCATTTTATATTTTTTTTATTACACTTTATTTGTAACTGTAAAGGTTCCAAGTTCGGGTCTCTCAAAATGCGATGGCCATCGCATCTTTCGAGACCCTGTTTGAAAGTGTGCCATAGGACTGCGCCATGTTGTACCCTATGCTAATACTCCACTAGGGCGTGGTAGCGACAGAAACAGTCCCTGATGCAGAGACCAGGTTGGTCAGGACAGGAGGGACAATAATAGCGGTTGTCATGCCTATTATTGGGATCCTGATAATGACAATTTTTCCAAGTGTGACTGCAGTTTGCATAACCATGTGCCAGTTGATTGAATTCCCTACAGGTCACCTCTCCTGACAATTGCCACAGCCTGAATCTTCTACTCCTAGAAGCCAAACTTACCTGCTGTCTCTCAGCCTTGAGTCCTGTTTGGAAACTTCTGAGAAAACTTCTGGGAAAAGTCCTGAGAAGTCAAGTTCCCTCGATTACCCCTACCTTTGCCTGTCCCTAAACTCCCTTGAATGCACATCTAGGCTAACTTATCCTCAAGGCCTACTGCCGCTACACCTGGCGATGCGGTCCAGTCAGCCGCTACACCTGGTGATGCAGTCCAGTCTGCCTCTGAACCAGTTATCCCGGTTCAGCCCATGCCCATTGAGTCTCCTGCTTTTTCTTATTCAGGAATTTCTGGAACCTGGCCGCGCCCTTCTACTACATCCTTTCAAACCTGTCTAAGAAGTTCAATCAATCCTTTGGATAGACTGCCTCATTCGGCCAGGTGGGGCTTTCAATCTTTTTTTCAAGCCTCTTTTCATTCTGCTTGTGTTTCAGCTATCTGGCTTGACTCCTGTGACACGTCACCTGCTAACCAACCTGACCTTGCGGATTCACTGACCTCTGCCCAGTCTGACGGTCCTGTGCTGGATGTCCAGCTCATCTTTATGGGTCCAGGGGCCCCTCCTCAGAGATGGGTAATGTCAGGAGCATCTAGTGCTCCTGCTCCTCATTCCAGCATCCGGGGTTTTAGCTATGGCACTCTTCTTGTCTGTCTGTCCACCTGCAATGTTATTAATGTGATCAGACTCTGGGTAGAAATCATACCTGTTATAAGCCAGCAAAACCCTCACTCGTGTGCTTGTGATAGAGACTGATACGTGTGTTATTCCTGATTAAACCCCCTGTCTGTCTGCCCTGCTCTGCTAGATTGGATTTCCCTGTGTATGACCTTGTATTGGATTTTGGACTATTCCCTGAACTCAGCCTGCCTTTTACTCAGACTGTCATAGAACCACGCTACCTGCCTGCTAACCGCAAGTACCTGTTTGCTTTGCTCAGTTCGCGCCTGCCCTGGCGTGGTGGCCAGGCAATATAGAAACCAAGTACTATGTCATCTGCTGGTGTTGGTCCACTGTGTTTTATCAAGTCCAAAGTCAGTGCAGCCCTTTAACATTAAATTCTAGAGCACTTCATGCTTCCCTCTGCTGACCAGCTTTATGAAGATGCTGATTTCATTTTCCAGCAGGACTTGGCACCTGCCCGAACTGCCAAAGGTACCAATACCTTGTTTAATGATCATGGCATCACTGTGCTTGATTGGCCAGCAAACTTGCCTGACCTAAACCCCATAGAAAATCTGTGGGGTATTGTCAAGCGGAAGATTAGAGACACCAGACCCAACAATGCAGAGCTGAAGGCCACTATCAAAGAAACCTGGGCTTCCATAACACCTCAGCAGTGCCATGGGCTGATCGCCTCCATGCCATGCCGCATTGATGCAGTAATTCATGCAAAAGGAGCCCCGACCAAGTATTGGTATAGTGCATACTATACTGTACATGGACATGCTTTTCAGTAAGCAACATCTCTGTATTAAAAATCCTTTTTTAAATTGGACTTATGTAATAATCTAATTTTCTGAGATACAGAATTTTGGGTTTTCACTAGTTGTAAGCCATAATCATCAATATTAAAAGAAAGAAATGCTTGAAATATATCACTCTGTGTGTAAAGCATCTATATAAAATGTACAAGTTTCACTTTTTGAATAGAATAACTGAAATAAATTAACTTTTTGATGATACTCCACGAAAAGGAGCAGATAAAAAAAAAGGAGCAGGTAAAAAAAAAAAAAACTTTTATTATTTTTATTATTTATTATTTTATGATTGTATTCATTATTAAAGTGATTTGATGTATTAAAAGGTGTTGTAAAGGCAGAAGGTTCTTTTATCGTAATGCATTCTGTGCATTAAGATAAAAAAAAAACTTCTGTGTGCAGCAGCCCCCTAATACTTATCTGAGCCTCCTCCGTTTCAGCAATGTTGCATGAGAGACTCGGTTGTCCTAGCCTCTCCCCCCTCATTGGCTGAGACAGCTGCAAAGTGCCATTGGTTCCCACTGCTGCCAATCAAAGTCAGTGAGCCAATGAGGAGAGCTGGGTCAGGGCTCTGTGTCTGAATGGACACAGGGAGCTGCTGCTCAGGTCAGGTGCCCCCATAGCAAGCTGCTTGCTGTGGGTGTACTCAATAGTGAGGAGGGAGGCCAGGAGAACCGTAGAGGGACCCGAGAAGAGGAGGATCTGGGCTGCTCTGTGCGAAACCACTGCATGGAGCAGGCAAGCATGACATGTTTGTTATTTTTCCCAAAAAAACAAACAAGACTTTAGTATCACTTTAAGGTCAAAAACCTTCTGCATGCAGCTCTCCCTAGGCCTGATCTTTATCTAGTGCTGTGCACAAGAGCAACAGCTCTTCCTCTCCTCATTGGACAGAGAGGCAGCAGTGGGAGCCATTGGCTCCTGCTGCTGTTAATCACAACCAGGGAGGAGAGAGCGGGGAGCAAGGCCAAGTTGCTCTTTGGAGCGAGCATGCACGAGTTCCCCCATAGCAAACCGCTTGCTATGGGGGCACTTAGCAGGGGGGAGGAGCCAGGAGCGCTGGCGGGGGACCCGAAAAGAGGAGGATCAGGGCTGCTCTGTGCAAAACCATTGCACAGAGGAGGTAGATATGACATGTTTATTATTAACAAAAAAATAGCCTTTAGAATAGACTGACCAGACGTCCCCATTTTCCAGTGACAGTCCCCGGATTGGGGACGCTCTCTCCGGACTGAATTTGTCCCCGGTTTTGTCCACGGATTGGTGCCGCAGCAGCCATGGTACTATTTTCGGCTGCTCTGTCTCAGGAGCATCCGCATTTTAGCTCCAGGCCGGCCACCCGGGAGTTGGGCTTTATCGGCAACAGCCCATCCCATCAGCACTTCCTGGCTCCTCCCTAACTCCGCCGCCTGTCCAATCAGACACTTCACCTCAAATTGGTGTCCACCCAACCCCTCCCACACTCCAGCCTCCTGCATGCAATGCATATACTGTGCTCAACCTACCTGGGAAAACCAACCTGAGAGGGGAGGCATAATTGGTGAGTGAGCCATCCTCTCCACGAACAGCTCTCCTCTCTCACCAGACCTCTTTGCTTTGCCTCTTTCCCTTCTCATTTCATTCTCCCCCTGTGCTGACTGGGGGGAGGATTGTGCTGACTGGGAGGATATGGTGCTGACTGGGGGGGATTGTGCTGACTGGGGGGGGTGAGATTGTGCAGACTGGGGGGGGAGGGTTATGCTGTTTGGGGGGAATTGTGCTGATTGGGGGGGTTGTGCTGACTGGGGGGGGGGGATTGTGCAGGCTGGGGGGGGGTATGCTGATTGGGGGGGGGGGGAATTGTGCCGATTAGGGGGGTTGTGGTGATTAGGGTGGAATTTTGCGCTGACTTGGAGGGGAATGTGCTGACTGGGTGGATATGGTGCTGACTGGGGGGGGGGGATTGTGCAGACTGGGGGGAGGGATTGTGCTGACTGGGGGGGATTGTGCAGTCTGGGGGGGTTATGCTGATTGGGGGGGGATTGTGCTCATTAGGGGAGGTTGTGCTTATTGGGGGGATTGTGCTGACTGGGGGGGGGGATTGTGCTGACTGTGGGGATATGGTGCTGACTGGGGGGGTTGTGCAGACATGGGAGGATTGTGCTGACTGGTGGGGATATGGTGGTGACTGAGGGGTTGACTGGGGGGGATTGTAGTGACTGAGGGGATATGGTGCTGACTGGGGGGATTGTGCAGACTTGGGGGGTATGGTGCTGACTGGGGGGGATATGGTGCTGACTGTGGGGGGTTGTGCTGACTAGGGGGGTTGTGCTGACTGGGGGGGATTGTGCAGACTGAGGGGGGGGAATGTGCAGACTGGGGGAGGATTGTGCTTACTGGTGGGGAATTGTGCTGACTGGTGGAAAATTGTGCAGACTGGGGCCTACACTGTGCTCTGGATGGTGGTATGAGAGGAGACTTGTAATGTACACGGTGGTCTGAGAGGAGGCCTGTAATGTACAAAGTGCTCTGGACAGTGGTATGAGGGGAGACCTGTAATGTACACAGTGCTCTGGACGGTGGTATGAGGGGAGACCTGTAATGTACACAGTGCTCTGAGAGGAGGCCTGTAATGTACACAGTGCTCTGGACAGTGGTATGATGGGAGACCTGTAATGTACACAGTGCTCTGGACAGTGGTATGAGGGGAAACCTGTAATGTACACAGTACTCTGGACGGTGGTATGAGGGGAGACCTGTAATGTATACAGTGCTCTGGACGGTGGTATGAGGGGAGACCTGTAATGTACACAGTGGTCTGAGAGGAGGCCTGTAATGTACACCATGCTCTGGACAGTGGTATGATGGGAAACCTGTAATGTACACAGTGCTCTGGATGGTGGTATGAAGGGAGGCCTGTAATGTACACAGTGCTCTGGACGGTGGTATGAGGGGAGGCCTGTAATTTACACGGTGCTCTGGACGGTGGTATGAGGGGAGACCTGTAATGTACACAGTGCTCTGGGCGGTGGTCTGAGTGGAGGCCTGTAATGTACACAGTGTTCTGGGTGGTGGTCTGAGAGGAGGTCTGTAATGTACACAGTGTTCTGGGTGGTGGTCTGAGAGGAGGCCTGTAATGTACACAGTGCTCTGGATGGTGGTCTGAGTGGAGGCCTGTAATGTACACAGTGCTCTGGGCGGTGGTCTGAGTGGAGGCCTGTAATGTACACAGTGTTCTGGGTGGTGGTCTGAGAGGAGGTCTGTAATGTACACAGTGTTTTGGGTGGTGGTCTGAGAGGAGGCCTGTAATGTACACAGTGCTCTGGACGGTGGTCTGAGAGGAGGCCTGTAAAGTACACAGTGCTCTGGACGGTGGTCTGAGAGGAGGCCTGTAATGTACACAGTGCTCTGGACGGTGGTCTGAGAGGAGGCCTGTAATGTACACAGTGTTTTGGGTGGTGGTCTGAGAGGAGGCCTGTAATGTACACAGTGCTCTGGACGGTGGTCTGAGAGGAGGCCTGTAAAGTACACAGTGCTCTGGACGGTGGTCTGAGAGGAGGCCTGTAATGTACACAGTGCTCTGGACGGTGGTCTGAGAGGAGGACTATAATGTACACAGTGCTGCTCTGGACGGTGGTAAGAAGTATCTTTCTTTTTTTTTAATCTCATGGACGAAATGTGACAAAAAATGTATATATCATGCAATAATTCCATAAACACATACCACATACACTGTATATATAATTTGAGGAAAATATGCCTAGAAAATAGTTTGCCATTTGCCAATAAAATAAAAAATATGTCCGCAGATTTCATTTTGAAAATCTGGTCACCTTACTTTAGAATCCCTTTAAACCTAAAGCTAACAAATATCTGTTACTTATTTTTTGTTAATAGTCTGTCACATTTTGTACACTTTAAAACATAGGGAAAAGGAGCCTGTACATGTCTTAGTGGTTCTTAGTAGCAGAGACCCTGAACTCATGGAATTCATGACAGGTACTCTCTGCAGAAGGTGAGGAGACTGTCTCAGTGGTTTAGTACAGACAGATACAGTACTGTATATGAGTTGCCTGTAGGGGGCAGTGATTAGTAATAAGAGGTTGCGTTATACAGGAAGTGTGTCAGTTCAATATATAAGAAGAGAGAAGTGCTACAAGAACATGGCTCTGTCCTGTGTACTGCAGCGTTCCACTGATCAGCTCCTGCGCTGTACATTGAGGATTGCATTACCTCACAGGCTTGCTGCACCTCTCTGGTAAAGACCCTACACCTCTTCATAACAAATGGGGACTATCCTGTCATGCCCAGTAACAGATAGTAACTGCACTGGAAGCCATGGCTTACACAGGCTGAAAAGACTTATTACAGCTTAGTTTACAATAGAGGGAGCTGTGATCTTTTATTTGTGGATGATTAATATGCTTTGCTCTCATTTCAGGTGTACACAGGGTTTCCTGGACTCCCTGAAACGAACTCATTTTTTAGACCCCCTGCAGAGCTTAGTGTTGGAACCCCAAAACAAAAATGCAGCATTCAGATCGGTTTGCTTTTTTTTTATAATAAGTTTTATTGAAATTGCTTCACAAATACAACAGGTATATACATAAAGAAATGCAGAGAGTATATACATAAAGAAATCCATAGCATACTTCCAACAGACGTACAGCCAAAAGATCACAGTTGTCAGCAGTATACAAAGTATTTGTTGTATATGGAAGAGTAGGTTAACAAACCGTAAATAACTAGACAAAAAAACCTCAAAATATCCCAGTTCCAAAAAAAACAAGAGGATACTACTGTGCATGGACAGTTGACTAGACCTGGGAAAGAGCTCAAATGGACTCCCATTCTCCCCCCACAGCAGTCCAAGAGTCCAGCAGGAACCCCTGGTGCTCGCTGCAGGACCTTAAATAGCCGCCATGTGGAGAGACCCAAGAGCGTCGTGTTTTCTCTAGCTTGGGTGGACTATGAGTGAGTCATGTGTAGAGGGAGGGTAGGGAGTAATGACAAGGACTTGAAAGAAAAATTGTCCCCGGTAGGAATGGGTGATCTCAGGGGGCTGTATCCAAATTGTTTTAAAAAATAGGGGGAACCTGTATTAGGCACGTCCTGACAGTCTCGGGCAGTGGTCTCCAAACTGCAGCCCTTTGCTTGCCTTTATCCTTGGAGCACAATTTCTCCCGTTGATGCAAGGCACCATTCATCCCAATGACACCAACAATGGGGTATAATTCCTGCCACTGACACCAAAAATGGGGTACCATTCTTCCCACTGACACCAAAAATGGGGCACCGTTCCTCCCACTGACAACAATAATGGGCCACCATTCCTGCACCATTTCTCCCACTGACAGCGACAATAAGGCACCATTTCTATCACTGAGTCCAATGATGGGGCAGCATTCCTTCCACTGATACCACAGTAGGGCACTGTTCTTCCCACTGACACCAATGATGGGGCACTGTTCCTTCCCCTGATGCCAAAAAGGTGTCACTGTTTCTCCCACTAATATCAATGATGGGGCATTCTTTACTCCTATTGATGCTGGGGCATTTTCTACCTACACTGGCCACAGTTCTGCCTCAAAGTCTGAAGGACAGTAAACTGGTCCTTTGTTTGGAAAGTTTAGAGACCCGTGGTCTAGGGAAAAAAAGAATAAAAATAAGGCCTCATGCCCATGGGCATTATTAACCACTTCCCATCCCGCCCATTATCATATGACATCCGCAGGAGGGATCTCCCATCCTGGGTGGGCGTCAAATGACGTCCTGGGCTTCCCGGCCGTCTGGGGGGTGCGCGCGCGCTGCAGCTGCGTCACTCAGGAGCCGATGCGCGTGTCCGCCGGGCACCCGCGATTGCCGTTAACAGAGCAGGACCGTGGATCTGTGTGTTCGTCCTGTCAGGTGAGAGGAGACCGATCATGTATTCCCAGTACAGAGGAACACCGATCGGTCTCCTCTCCTTGTGAGTCCCCTCCCCCTACAGTTAGAATGACTCCCTAGGTAACACAATTAACCCCTCGATCACCCCCTAGTGTTAACCCCTTCCCTGCCAGTAACATTTATAGAGTAATCAGTGCATTTGTATAGCATTGATGGCTGTATAAATGTCAGTGGTCCCAAAATGGTGTCAAAAGTGTCCGATATGTCCGCTGCAATGTCGCAGCCACAATAAAAATCGCAGATCGCCGCCATTACTAGTAAAAAATTTGAAAAATAATAAAAATGCCATAAAACTATCCCCTATAACTTTTGCGCAAACCAATCAATATACGCTTATTGTGATTTTTTTTTTTTACCAAAAACATGTAGAAGAATACATATCGGCCTAAACTGAGGAAAAAAATTTTTTTTTTTTCAATTGTGATATTTAATATAGCAAAAAGTAAAAAATATTGTTTTTTTCAAACTTGTCACTCTTCTTTTGTTTATAGCGCAAAAAATAAAAACCGCAGAGATGATCAAATACCACCAAAAGAAAGCTTTATTTGTGGGGGAAAATATTATAAAAATGTCATTTAGGTACAGTGTTACATGACCGCACAATCGTCATTTAAATTGCTACAGTGCTGAAAACTGAAAATTTACTTGGGCAGGAAGGGGGTGAAAATGCCCTGTATTGAACTGGTTAAAAACAAGCTGTAATCTAGTACCGACGATAGGAAAAAAGCGGCGTTAAAAACTTGATTTCATCAGCGTTTTGCATTGACGTCAATGCGCGTATGCTAGCTTTTAGCTGCGTTTCTCTGCCTCTATTCCAAATTAATGGTTTGCTATGGGAGCCCATTGATTTGAATAGAAGTCACACCAGAAGTCCAATCATGATGATCCGACTTGCGGAGCGATTTGTGTGCTGAGGATCTTGAAAGGGAACCCCCGTCAAAATGAATCAAAAAAAAAAATTGGCATGGGGTTCCTCCCAGGTTGATACCAGACCCTTCGGTCTGGTATGGATTTTAAGGGGAACCCCCACACCAATAACAATGGCATGGGGTCCCCCCAAAATCCACACCAGACCCTTATCCGAGCACGCAGCCCAGCAGGTCAGGAAAGGGGGGGGTGAGCGAGCGCTCCCCTCTGTGCGATTCCAGGCCACATGTCCTCAACATGGGGGGGTGGGTGCTTTCATCAACATTGTCCCCATGTTGATGAGGACAAGGGCCTCTTCCTGACAACCCTGGCCGGTGCTTGTTGGGGTCTGCAGGTGGGGGCTTATCAGAATCTGGAAGCCCCCCTTAACAAGGGGGCCCCCAGATCTCGGAAATCCCACCCTATGTGAATGTGTATGGGGTACAGTGTACCCCTACCCATTTACCAAAAAAAGTGTCAAAAATAAACACAATACACAGGTTTTTAAAGTATTTTATTAAGGCAGCTCCGGGGTCTCTTCCGATTTCTTCTCCCCTCTCTGGCTCTTCTCCCTCCTCTGGCAACGTCTTCTCCCTCTGCGGATCCTTCTCTCTCTCTGGTTCTTCTCTCTGCCCTGTCTTCGCTCTCTGCTGTCTTCTCGCTCTTTTGACGGGTCTTCTCCCTCTGTTCTTCTTCCGATGTTGATATGACGCGATCTCCCCATGTAATGCTGGGTCCGCCAGGTGCAATGACTTATGTTGGCATGGGGCAGGGCCATACACTGACATCATGCCTTGGGTGGGGATGTCATAAATGGGTGGGGCTCCGGGTGACGTCAGCGGATGGCCCCGCCACATGCCAATATAAGACCTTACTTTCGGATCCGTTTTCCTTTTTTAATGCCTCTGAAGGGAGCTGTATTTCAGCAATTTAAATCATGGTATGCTTTGTGGCTTCTTGAGAAGAAGGAAAAAAAGGGGGAGAGAAAGAAGAAGAAGCAAAAAAATAAAGGGAGAGGGGAAAAGGGGAGAAATGAGGGGTCGGGTAGGAGTGGTAAGGGGAGGGGAGTAAAGAAGAGGAGCTTTCACTGATTTTGCAGCGATTTTACCACGGAAAGAAAATCCTTTGATTCCCCCATCAATACAGTGAGTGTTGATAGGGGAATTCCTCCCATGGAGCTATTGTGTTCTCCCAGTGGGGGCCATGGGGGGCCATCCCTGCAGGGAGAACACAGTGATTATTGATAGTGGCTATAGCCACTGGCAATAATTGCATGCAAAAATCCAACATACTGGTTGTACCAGAGTCAAACCCTTACAAGGTTCTAATCGATGGCTGGCTTAATGAAAAAGTTTTCTATGATTTGTGTCCTCCATCTGCAATGTGTTCTTCTCTGATTACTTACATCGCGTTTTGTGATTTATTGCAAAAGTGAATGAGGATATACTTTATTAACTGTGTTTTGACAGAAATATGTCTCCCTACAGTACTTCAGTCACTTCGGAAAGAGTGCAAATAAATGGTGTCAATATACATTACCAGCGCACGGGTGGCGGTGATCATGGAGTCCTGTTACTGCCTGGAGTACTAGGTATGATGCTAAAAATTTATCACACTATCTTTTTTTTTTTTTTATATGTTTTATTGGATTTTTCACAGTTTACAATAGTGCATACGAATCAGTGCTACTACAAACAGCAGTCCAGAATAAAAGGACTAAAATATGGAGGCATAAAAAAATCAGAACTTCAGTTGTTTAGTCTGTATGCCTTGTGCATATATATTGAAAAGAAGAAAGGTAACAGCGCTCTCTGCAGCGACAACCTAATCAATACACCAGGTCCACTCACAGGTGCCGAGGCTCGATGTGTCCCAACACACTCCAATGCAACAGTAATAAGGAGAGCCGGCAAAACTGTAATCCTTGAAGTGATGTTTATTGGTACATCAGAGTGACAATAAAACAATAAAGCTGACGCGTTTCGGCAATAGCCTTAGTCGTAGCTACATATAATAAATGTACATGGAACTGCTATCAAACAAGGAAGCATAGAAAGAAGGACCTTTGAGGCTATGTTCCCACGGTACAGAGAACAGGGACTTGAGATGTGTAAATGCAAAAAAAATGCAAGTAGAACAACAGTGACAAAGGATAAGAGGAGGTAAGGAGGTGCAAATAAACAGAGAAACCTGTACACCAAGCATGAGCCCACAGTTGGCAAAATGGAGCAACCTAAAGGAGGGGGAAAGAACCTCGTAGTTGGTAGATAGATTTTCACAGAGTAGCCTTTCTTGTGGTAGTGTACCATTCCACATAGGAAATGGATTATTGCAGAGATCATCTTTTTTAAAGTGAATGGGCAATATAAAAAGGTAGAATATATTCACTACATCTCTGCAATCCATACACATTTTCCTGTGTTGTGTGTTTATATAAACTCTGCAAGTATAGAAAACTAACTACCTGTTGATCCTGTAAGAAAATCAGCAAACTCTTAACTTCCTGTTTGATCTGACAACTCTGCCTCTGTTGTACTAAAATCCCAAGTGTCCCAGTGCTATTAGCCTTATCCCAGTTCTCCCCCAAAAGACTACGGAACTCCTTCTCCATATGTTAAAGGGATGAGGAGAGGTTGGAGGAATTCTGCCAAATTAAAAGAATTTGGCATGGCTAACCACACAGTTTGGGATTGTAGGGTTGAGTGTTGTTAGCACAAAGGGGAAGTTAGGTGCACACTGGATTTCTTCTAGTTCAAGAGGGATTTTTCGTACCTGCAGGATTTGTGAACGAATAAAACATAGGGTATGTGCATGTACTTTAAAGATGAAGTGAATTTTTTTTTTTAGTTTGTGTTTCTTTATTTTTTTTACTGAACTACTTAAAGTGGAGCTCCACCCAAAAGGGAAAACTCCTCTTCAAGTCCTCGTCCCCTCTTCTTTACGTAATGGCACTTTTTTTGGGGGGGGACCTGGTTTTGACATGTACCTGCTCCCACTTCTGCTCTAACCGCCTAGGCAATCCGACCGAGTTCTCCTCCCCCTTCCCTCCCCACAGTCTTCTGGGACAAGTTCCACGTCCATTCACAATGTGCAGCGCGCTTGCGCATGCACAGCAGGCACCTGGCTTTGAAGCCACAAGCTGTCACAGCCAGGTACCCACCACTGAGATGCCGGAGTCAGGGACAGAACACAGATGGATGGAACAGCTGGGATTAGCACATCGCTGGATCCTGGGACAGGTGAGTGTCTCTTTATTAAAAGTCAGCAGCTACCGTTTTTGTAGCTGCTCACAGTTATAAAACTGGTGTTTAATAAAAATCACTACAGAGTAGGGAAAATTACTCTGCAATTGATTTTTATATATAAGACAAGAAATTGCTTTATACACACCTTTATGAGCAAATAATACAGGTATCACTACCTTTAGGTCCACCAGCACCTTCAGAACTCCTACTTTCAGAATCCCTGCCAGGACTTTCAGGCTTCGCTCACACTTACTGCATTGTGGGAACAGGCGAATTTAAGCATCTGCCTTGGAAGGGTTTGGTGATGTGTTTATTTGCCAGCTACCCTTCTTTATGCAAAAGAGCTGTATTATACTTCTGATTACTTGTTTTGTTGTTGGCCCGTGTTGACCTAACCTCTTGACGGCTCATGACCTCCGCTTTAACTTGACCATACTCTTGCCGGCTGCTTGCACACAACTTTTGCCTGGACCTGACCACTCTCTTGCCTGCCGCCTGCTCAAGACCCCTTCCTGGATCTTATTACACCTTTGCCTAAAGTTTAGTGTGCTGTCTCCTAACTGTAGCCTTCCTGTCCCCGCTCACCTCTTGATGGGACAATACTGAGGGTCGCAACCTGGTCCCATCGCACAGCAAAAAACATTTTCACCAGGTACTTAGACTCCACGTCTTGTTTGAGTCTGCGACACCTGCCAGGGTTTGGCATCGCCCTTACATTTCATTGAGAACAACAAGACGTCAGAAAGACAACATGGCTAGGTTAATGACTTTGTGTTTCTTCCGTGTAGTTAAGCAATTAAGTTTTTGTACTGCTGCACAGCTAATGCTGGATGAATTCATTACTTTTGTTACTTTGCTTCCTCCTCCTGTCAGTAAGGTCCTGGTGATGGTATTGTCATCTCCTGCTGTACTTTAAGATATTATAGTTGCTGTATGTAGTAATACATTTGATCATTCAAGGAATACATATCTGCCTGGACTTCAGCTATTAAAATGTAAATTGTAAATTTTGTTAGTAACATCGTAACCAACCAACCGTAATATTTTGTTTAGTGTTCTTGTACTTTTTTTTACACAGGTAGCGGTCAGACAGACTTTCAACCTCAGCTTAAACAACTTAATAAAAATGCTTTTACACTAATTGCATGGGACCCTCGAGGATATGGACTCTCCATTCCACCATATCGAGACTATCCTATGGACTTTTTTGAAAGAGATGCAAAAGATGCTGTAGACTTGATGCAGGTAATATATCTTCTACGAGTCAGACATACTTCATATAGTAGAAAGCTAATTAAATGAGAGGTTTCCATCTTCTGCTATGTTGACACTGGACACTTTGAGCATGTAAGTTTCCACTAATTAACTATATGGAAGGTTTGTGGACATCTGTATGAGCTTGTTTGTACATCTCCAAAACATAGGCATTGATATAAAGATAACACCTCTTTGTGGTTATAACAGCCTCCACTCTTCGCTTGCCACAAGAGTGTGGGGTGTGTTGGTGGGAATTTGTGCCTATTAGGGCCAAAACAACTAATCAGTTATGAAATTAATCGATTACTATTTTCATAATCGATTAATCGACCAGTAACATAATGGAAGATAAAAGTGATCTTGCGCGGTCAAATCTATTCACACATAATAAAGTGACTTAAACGTATATAAAGTGCATAGCAATAAATGACATCACAATAAAATGTATATAATATAATAAAGGAGCTCCCTATTTGTGCAATAAAAGTGAAAACTCGGAAATAGATAGGTAAAGGGCTCAGTTCAAACAGTAAGGACTGATTAAAGTGACTTAGTGAATATTAAAATGGGCTGGCCAAAGTTCATGTATGTCTTCATAGATGATCTCCTATTAGCATCAGTCTCTCAGAACTCTCACCTTAGTGTGTGTTGAAACAAGCATTGTTTGTTGGAATCAAATTGTAGATCTGTGTACAGCGTCAGAGTGAATAAAGGTGAATTTATTAAGGGCTTCAAGGTGTACTCTCACATGTGCATAAAGAGTGTAGCGCTACTTATAATGAAAGTATATACAGTTGTAATGTTACATACAGCATAGACATTGGAAACAGATAAATGCATATGTCACACACTTCGTACGACACCAAGTGTGAAATACCCTGGCAGATATCTGTTAGATGTGAATCAAGTTGTAAAGAAAAAGATTATATAGTCCCATGCTGTGGATTCAATAATTCTGTTCACCCTGTGAGTAACTGGTGAGACAACGAACAAATATGGTGGATCCCCCACGTGGAAGCAATGCAGGCTTACCAGATAAGTTGGACTCATACAAACATATGTTTAATGAGTCGATAAGGCTTGTATTACCAACCGGCAATAGAGTAGAGTAGTTCAGCCAAACAGTGATGTGGTTCGGATTGCATCAAGGACTTTACTAGGGACTCTCCAACATATAGCTTGGTCTCGGTGAAGATAGCCCATAAAGAAAAAAAGGGGGCCATGTAGTGTAATAATGTTTGGTATAACCAATTTATTAAAAGGTAAAACACTTACATTTTCCAAGATAAAAAAGCGCTTGTAATAAAATTGTGGCAGGCAGTGGAGTCTCCCGACGCATTTCGTCTAATCAGACTTCATCTGGGGTACCCTACCACTGCTGCCATACTCCTTTATAAAGGTACTGTGACCCCCCATAATGAGAATCCAGCTCTTGTCCATTAATTGAGTGCACTTCCGGGTATCGCCAAAATGGCGGACCCGCATGCGTTTCAAGCCTCTTTCTTAGTGTATAGTGTGCGTTCCAGCACTCCTATCTTAATACTGAGTAGTAATATGTATGTCATTTTCCCACATGAATAACATTTAGAAGACTCCTTGTATTTAGAAAAAAGAAGGTGCATGTAAAGTGTCATAAGTAAAGCAAAAGGGGCATTATTTAACTCCATCTACGAAGATCCGTTCCGGATCATACACAGGAAGTAGATGATCTGGGCGGTCCGTTCCAGATGACATAAAGAACGTCACGCTCCGCCGTGTCTTCCGCCTGCATAGAACGCAAGCGAAGCCGCCGTCAGTCACGTGTATACCCCGCCCCCTTACCAAGGGAGACGTGGCGCAATGTCGTCACAAGCGCGATGTGGTCACGTGCGCTCAGCATAACAGCGCGTCCCTGGAAACGGAGTGTCATATTGTGATATCCACATAACACTGTATGCAAGGGATGGGCACAGACTGACCCCACAAGAAAAAGCAGTTTTGTGTGTGTGAAGTGATCCTTTAGTATTGCCTCAATGTTGAAACACTGAGACAGAACAACTTAAGTGGCCAGTTGTGATAAAATTAACAAAGGAAGTCTTAAATTTAAAGACTTACAGTGATATAAAAAAATGAATATTGTGTGTATGTATTATCATAATTTGATTATAAGTGTATTACATATACATATAAGGTTTCCATAGAATGTGAAAGTATATTGTACCTGTACTCATAAATGTGAAATAAAGTCTGCATTATAATAGGTGTAACCAAAGACGTTGCAAAATAGTGACCAGTCAAATAAATAATTTGACCCAAGTGTCCATAATTAAAGTGAAAATTTGTGATAGTTATGGGAATTTAAATTAAAAAAAAATAATATATATAAAGATCCGAGAGGGATTCTCATTGGGTGATCCAGACCCATAGTAATATATGTACAACATACCATATGATGAAACTGCATAAAAAATGCATAAAAAATTACATATAAGAAATACAGAAGAAATAGAAAAAAGTCCCACCAGCTAATTGGATCCTATGATTCATTAATAAAAGCATTAATATCTAATTCCATATTCATACCCTGTGGGTGAAGAGACCGTAATTCGTGTATCCAGAACGTTTCTAGACGAGAAACACCTCTGGTCATGGCCCCACCCCTCCATGGAGGAGTGTATTTATCTATCACCAAAAATAATGAATCTGCGGGGCTACTATTATGAAATTGTTTATAGTGTCTAGGAACACTATGTTTCGAGTCCCTACCTTTGATGAGACTAATGTGTTCACTCACTCTCACAGTGAAAGTTCTAGTTGTTCGGCCAACGTATTGTTTGCCACAAGGACAAACGATTAAGTATACTACATACTTAGAGCTGCATGTAAAAAACGGTTTGATAGTATACCTCTTCCCTGTGACAGTAGATGCAAATTCTGTCAATTTGCGTCTTATTGGTACATTATGTTGACAAACAACACATTTCTTACAGGGGTAGAATCCCGTCCAATCATGGAAAAAAGACGGACGCACAGGGGGATTGACAACATTGGGTGCTACATGCCCCTGTAGGGATGGTGCTCCTCTGAAGACGATTTTGGCCTGTTCCGGTAGCAATTTCCCCAATATGTTGTCTTGTCTAAGGACACCCCAGTGTTTTCTCATAATGTTCTTAATTTGTTTATGTTGTATTGAATAAGTAGTCAACATAACCCATTTGATTGTGGTATCCTGTTCTCTCTCTGGTTTAGTTATAAGGAGGGTGTTCCTATCAGTGTTAATAACTCTCTGAAGTTCAACATCTAAGTCAACCATATTGTATCCTTTATCAAAGAATCTCTGTCTTAGGACCTCCGCTTGAGTGATGAATGTTTCCGTATCTGTACAATTCCTACGAAGCCTGAGGAATTGACTCCGGGGGACTGCATTGAGCCAAGAGCTGTGATGGCAGCTGTCTCTAGGGATAAAGCTATTTCGATCTGTTGACTTGAAATAGGTATTAAATTTGAATTGTCTATTGACAATCCCAATTTCCAAATCTAGAAAATGAATCCCGGTTTCACTAGCTTCATATGTAAGGGAAATCCCCCTATCATTGGAATTAGGGGGTCAAAGAACTTTTTCAAAGTCTCGAAGGTCCCACTCCATA
Organism: Lithobates clamitans; assembly: GCA_037952925.1. Lineage (NCBI taxonomy): Eukaryota > Metazoa > Chordata > Amphibia > Anura > Ranidae > Lithobates > Lithobates clamitans. Next base: position 15,640,363 of record JBBGZY010000135.1, on the reverse strand, counting down.
GGAGGAGGATGTCGTCTATATACCTCGCCCACAACACCAATGAAGTGGTATGGTGGGCATAGACGACATCCTCCTCCCATTTAGCCATAAAAAGATTTGCAAGACTTGGAGCAAACTTAGCTCCCATGGCTATGCCACGCTGCTGGAGATAGTAGCGCTGGTTGAACCAAAAATAGTTGTGTTTAGTTGCGAATTCCAGAAGCTCTATCAAATATTCACCCTGAAAGGATGCTAAGGACTGTTCCTGATCCAAGAAATGTTTTACCGCCTCTATCCCTCTTTCATGTGGTATACATGTATACAAAGATGCTACATCCGCCGTAGCTAGGATGTAGCCATCCTGTAATTCTATACTTTCTAAAAGTCTAATCGTAGAGCTCGTGTTTTTTAAAAAGGAGGGTGTTTTTTTGACCATAGGTTGCAGATAGAAATCTATGTATTTGCCTATTCGTGAGGTAATGGAATTAATCCCACTCACAATAGGTCTGCCTGGAGGACATACAGGATTTTTGTGGATCTTTGGCAAGTAATAGATGGTGGGAATTCTGGGTGCCTTAGGTATCATAAATGCTTTTTCTTTCTTATTTAAGATTTTTTGGTCATAACCTTTAGTCACAAGTTTCTGGAGTCGTTTTTTTATAAATATTAGTGGGATTATTGGGGAGTTCGGTATAAGTACCCGGTTCACTCAAGATCCAGTACATCTCTTCCTCATACTTATTTTTGTCTAACACCACTATACCCCCCCCCCCTTTGTCCGCCGGGCGGACAACTATATTTTTCCGCGAACACAAAGACTGTAATCCTTCTTTTGGTACTGGGGGATATCGGATGCATTTCTCTGGTAATTTTACAAGGTCCTCCAATACGAGATCCTTGAAAATTTTAACTGCTGGTGCCATGGGGACAGGGGGGGTAAAAAGGGAGGGGTTGGACAGTCCTGAATGTACAGTTTCTGAAGTTGTTGCCGGATAGTCCGTCCTCATAGGATTGGTAACTAAATACCTTTGAATATTAATCCTACGGATGTATTTGTGAATATCTATAAAAGTGTGAAACTTATTTAATTTATTTGGTGGAGCATATTTGAGGCCTTTGTCTAACACTGATATTTCACTTTGAGTAAGTGATTGAGTACTTAAATTAAATATGCCCTGTCCTACTGAACTCTTTTTCGCTTTTCTCCTCTGTAATCTCCTACCCCCTTGACACCCTCTCTTGGGTCTGGACCTCGTTTTTTGGCGTGACGGTCCTCGCGAAAACCCTGATTTTCATAGGCATTGGAATTATGCGCATATGGAGGTTCACCATAATTATCTCTCCTATTGCTAGAGTTATATGTATCTCTGAGTGGTGAGTATCTATTATGAGTAGGTAATGGAGAGAGGGGATAGCGATAGTATGAACTCTCTCCATAGTAGGGGTCATGACGTATCTCATGTCTCATTGGGGAACTGTATTGGGGCTGATTATCATAGTCACAATAAGGCTGATTCTCATATTCACGATGAAGATGTATATTAGAATGCTGAGTGTTGCCTCTAAAGTTACCCCTATTTCCACGTTTCCCCCTATAATTACCTCTACCCCTTGAGGGGCGTCCAGGGGTCTGTGGACTAAAGTGTCGTATTCTGGGTTGTGAGGAATGTGGTGCCTCACTGTGTTTCTCTCTACCCCTTGGTGTCCGACCCCCATTTAAATTGGGTTGAGAGGCCCGAGTTGTCGGAGCTACCTGTACATTTGATGGTAAATTTACCTCCATATCACTTGTTGAGGCTTCCATAGAGGGTGTGACATTAAATAGTTTTTGCCAACCAAATGTGTTGGTTCTATAGTCACCCACATCTCTGGAATATTTTTTCTGTTTCTTGTATTTTTGTTCCTTATCCTCTTTCTCCAAATGATTTAGGAGATTAGAGGACAAAGAGCTATATTCTTGGGAGTTTTTATGCATTAATAATTTATCCTTCAGCTCTTTAATCTCTCTATCCAGAGAGAGGAGCCTACTATTTTTCTTAGAGATAAGGACATTCAAAAAGCTGATACCTGCATCATTAAAATATTTGAACCATGAATCTAGATCCGTTTCGCCTTGTTGGGGTTGTACCTCCCATCGTAGGCTCCTAGGTACCACCTGTTCTGAAATATACTGTTGTAAAAATGCCAGATCCCATTGTAGATGAAGTTCAGTGGTCATGACATTTTTCAACCTCAAAAATAAACCTCCCACCTGTGTATCACTCCCAGTTGCTATGAAAACTCCCTCAGTATTCAGTATTAACTTTATGGGAAGCCCGGTAATCAAAAACATCCATCATGAAGGAAAATATTTAACAACAAAAGAGAGAGTAGCAGCAGTGTTTATTCCAATAAATAACAGCAGTAAATTAAAAAACAAAAACTCTGCGCTTACTCAGTTAAGATAGCAGCTCACACAACAAAACAGGAAATTTGTAAAGGAAACAGGTGCATAAAGAGTGTAGCGCTATTTATAATGAAAGTATTTACAGTTGTAATGTTACATATAGCATAAACATTGGAAACAGATAAATGCATATGTCACACACTTCGTACGACACCAAGTGTGAAATACCCTGGCAGATATCTGTTAGATGTGAATCAAGTTGTAAAGAAAAAGATTATATAGTCCCATGCTGTGGATACAATAATTCCATTCACCACGTGAGTAGCTGGTGAGACAACGAACAAATATGGTGGATCCCCCACATGGAAGCAATGCAGGCTTACCAGATAAGTTGGACTCATACAAACATATGTTTAATGAGTCGATAAGGCTTGTATTACCAACCGGCAATAGAGTAGAGTAGTTTAGCCAAACAGTGATGTGGTCCGGATTGCATCAAGGACTTTACTAGGGACTCCCCAACATATAGCTTGGTCTCGGTGAAGATAGCCCATAAAGAAAAAAAGGGGGCCATATAGTGTAATAACGTTTGGTATAACCGATTTATTAAAAGTTAAAACACTTACATTTTCCAAGATAAAAAAGCACTTGTAATAAAATTGTGGCAGGCAGTGGAGTCTCCCGACGCGTTTCGTCTAATCAGACTTCATCTGGGGTACCCTACCACTGCTGCCATACTCCTTTATAAAGGTACTGTGACCCCCCATAATGAGAATCCAGCTTGTGTCCATTAATTGAGTGCACTTCCGGGTATCGCCAAAATGGCGGACCCGCGTGCGTTTCAAGCCTCTTTCTTAGTGTATAGTGTGCGTTCCAGCACTCCTATCTTAATACTGAGTAGTAATATGTATGTCATTTTCCCACATGAATAACATTTAGAAGACTCCTTGTATTTAGAAAAAAAAAGGTGCATTTCAACACACACTAAGGTAAGAGTTCTGCTAATAGGAGATCATCTATGAAGACATACATGAACTTTGGCCAGCCCATTTTAGTATTCACTAAGTCACTTTATGCAGTTCTTACTGATTGAACTGAGCCCTTTACCTATCCATTTCCGATTTTTCACTTTTATTGCACAAATAGAGAGCACCTTTATATCTATTTATCCTTTATTATATTACACACATTTTATTGTGATATCATTTATTCCTATGCACTTTATATACGTTTAAGTCACTTTATTATGTGTGAATAGATTTGACCGCGCAAGATCACTTTTATCTTACATTTCATATTAGGGTGAAGTGTGAACACTTTTTAGATTTTGCTGCTATCTTTATAGATATCATCACACATTTTTACTTTGTGCACACTTACTGTATTTACTCAACAGTAGCGCGAAGGACATATCCGCTTTAATTTCAGTAACATAATGGGGTTAAAAAAACTAAAATTAGCCCTTTATAGTACAAAAAGAGCAAATAATCGCTACTGTAAATATTACTTTCACTGTTCCACAGTAAAAAAAAATGAACCCCTTACAGTAGCGATTTGCTCTTTTTCTACTATAAAGGGTTAATTTTATTTTTTTTAACCCCATTATTTTACTAAACGTCTTAGGCCTGGTTCACACCTATGTGTTTTTTGGTGCTTTTTGCAGAAACACACTACAGTTTATTTAACATGGTTTCCTATGGGACAAATTCACATCTATGCTTTTTTTTTCAGCCGCTGCATATTTGGAAAGGGTCAAGGACTTTTTTTAAAGCAAAACGGTGCTTTTGTGGTTGAATACACTTTAATGGAGAAGCTGCAGAAAAGCATGTAGTGTGTTTTTGCAGCAATTTGTGTTTTTTTTCTATCTGACCCACAACAAATTGGCCAAAAAAAAGCTTAAAAAAATTGCAAAAACGCAAAATCACGTTTTCAAAAATCAAAACGCACAGCAAAAAGCACTGCTGCAAGGTGTATAGGTGTGCACCGTGCCTTATGCTGGCCACACGGAACAATTTTCAGACGAGAATATTCATACGAAAAATTTTTGTACATTCGCTGAATGAAAGAATGTTGTTTGAAAATGTCACTTGCTTTTAATGTAATTTCTGAACGAAAACCACATACACTGTCTAAAAATTCCTTTGACCAAGAAGTTTTCTATTATTTCTAAATTTTCTCGTCACTGTGGTTGAAAACAAACGTTGATTAGATAATCGAACAAACGTTCTTAAAATCCTTTTTTTTTTTTTTTGAGTGAAGACATTGTTTTTGTATGGCCAGCATATAATATATTACAGTTCTCTTTGAAAATCTGCAAAACAGTCTTTAACTTTTTTTTTTTTTTCTTTAAATAAAAAAATTTGATCTGAGTCTGATGATAATTACCAGCTTCAACCTCTAATAGTGTTTATACAGTATATCTCTTCTGTCTGTTATTCTCAGAGTGGATTAAAGATTTTGCTCCCTAACCATATAGTTGGTTATTAATATTTAAGAATAAATTGCCTTTTTTTTTAACTTTACATATTAACTCAATTATACACTACACTTTTTTAAGGTTATTAATTGATTAATTGAAACAATAAGCAGCCAACTAATATATTATGAAAATAATCGTTAGTTGCAGCCCTAGTGCCCATACATAGCATTTTGGTCAGGTGCAGATGTTGGCCTAGAAGACCTTTCTTTCAGTCTAAAATTCTAATTCATCTCACAGGAGTTCAGTAGCTTTGAGGTCAGGGCTCTGTGCTCGCCACTCAAGTCCCTCCACTTCAAACTCGCCAATTCATGTTTAGGGAGCTGCCTTTGTGCACAGTTTGTAAATGTAGATTGCACGTCAGTATAGTGAGATGTTAGGCATGTAGTGCCTTTTTTTTTTTTTTACTTTTCACCACTAGATGTCCCCACGAGTCTTTATTTCTCTAATTGGATTTTTTTGCCAGGGAAGTTATTTCATTGTGTTCTATCAAGAGAGAGATTGATTAGGGATGGAGATGCTCATAATTGTAGCCCATCGCTCTCTTATGGTGGATTCCTACCGGGTCCGACCGTAATTCAGCATGCTTTATATGGAACGTTCATTGCACTGACAGTTCACATACTTTGATCTTTCACTATCTTATACATTTTTTACTCCCTGTGGCCAGACTGGGTTTGTGTGACTCATTTTCGGTGGGTGGGCAGATGTCCTGTTTCCCGGGAGCTGCGATGCATGCTGGTGTCCGCCCTCCTACCTCCCCTCCACAGGGTTGGGGGTGAGTGGCTGGGCGGATCTTTCCTCCGTGCATCGGCGCCACGCCCCCGGCACTCTGCATGTGACTTCCTTGGTTGGGCGTCGCACACACAGACGTCCGGTATATCAGCTGGGCTGACATGCGGTGAGCTTCTCTGGTGTTCACCGAGGTTTTGCTCCACTGTGTCGTGCCTGCGTGACGCTGAGGGGGAGCTGGCATTCCATGCTGGGGCTGCATCTCACTCCCTGCTTCATGGTATTCAGAGATGGTGCTGATACAACCTATGCACACCCTGATCCTCTCCTATCTATGTGGCTTCAAACATCACATGTATTTTTCAAGGTAATCTTCCGGGTGCTTTTTTCAATCACCTTGGTGATATCTGCAGCTTATATCATCTTGTTTTTTGTTACTTGTATCATCATAGATACATTTCATATATTTCCTACATTATAGAAGTCCCCTCCACTGCGGGGTGTTTGTGTGTGCGGTCCGGTGTTCCTCGTTGAGGTCCCCCTCTCAGCTCCCGGGCCAGGCTCCATGGCTTACCCCTGGCTTTGTTTTGTCGCATGGTCCCAGTTTTGGCTATAATGTGAGTAACCTTTTTGGCATGGCCCATTATGCCCAAATTTCCCCCTTTTCTGCTGATTTTGTTAGACCCATGAAACTATATTGCTTTTCATACATTTTTTATAGAATTTAGATGCATCTGGCTCCTGAAGAGTGGATTGAAGTCCATGAAACGCAGCGTCGGGCCTACCTTTGATGCATCAAACACACATTGACCAATTTTCAGATGTTTTTTACTTCACATGACTTTTATCTTGCTTGGGGGATTAAGATGCATAATTGTACCTACCCATGTCCCATGGTTGTATATACATAGATTTATTGTCTATATGCGATTATTTTATGTCTAATGTATGCAATGCGTTTTTATGCCACGTTGATCATAGGTCCTTAATAAACATACATATGTTTGCACCTCTGTGAGTGTGATTGGATTGCATCATGCGCACCTCATTCAAAGTCCCAACCTCCCCCCCTCTTTTTCATGATATTAAGGATGGGGGCGCAAACTTTCCCTTGCGTCCCAATTAAAGTCCTAAGTTCGCTTTTCCCCCCATTGCTTGTATCAAGAGAGAGAGGGAGCCAGGCATGGCACCAATGTGTCCGCTGTCAGGTGACATGTGTCTTCTGAAATGCTGGTAGCTTGTAATTCTCTATTGCTCTAACAGCATCAGGTTAACGGTAATCATATTCATGTTTGAGTATACATTTGTCAGTTTATCCACTATATTGCAGGGTAAGAATATTTTGCATTATTCTGAGTCCCCACCCCTGTTCCAGTTTTTAAAGTTTAGGTATGGCAATTTTTAAATAGTTGCATTTGTCCAGCTTTGACAGATCTAAGTATGTTTGTGCCATACCTGTGGGATCCCTGTGGAATCTGGAAATCACTGTACTAGGCACAGCTACTACAGTAATCAACACTAGCTTCCTGGTCTCATGCAGAGCCGCTTCCATTCTCCTTAATGAACACAGGAGGTTGGCCGCTCGGCACGGGCATCATTTAGGAAACATTGCATTTTTCAGTGAATGCAAAGCATTCTCTCATTGGACGAGTTGGACAGTGGCATCACAATCTCCACCTTGTCCATTCAGAGAATGCTTTGCATAGCTTTGAAGAATGCAAAGTGTTCTCTGAATGCTGACCTGTGTTCAGAATGCAGCAGGCAGTCTCTCTGCACAGGACTTGGAACCTAAGGGACTAGCGGTGCCTACCACAGTAATTTCCAGTTTCCACAGGGATGCCACAGGTATGGCACATACATTGTTACATTGGTCCAAGATGATGTAAAAATTGCCATACCTACATTTTTGCTTTAAATTGCCCCTTAACATGGTGACCCTTACATCCTAAATGTTGGGCTCTCTATTGCAGAGCTACCATCTTGAATAACTTATTTAACAATAAGCGTGATGTGATGACAGCACACTTCTGCGGGAACTGTTAACATTTGAGAATAAACCACAATGCAGATTTACTAATATTAATGCAGAGAAGAAAATTGTAGTCAAAAGGGCAGTAACTCATAACAGACAAATTTTCACTTTAGTCAGATGACTGAAAGATGATTTGTGATCTGTTCCAGGCTTTGCTTTTTGCCTCATTAAATAGACTTGTAAAGTCCAAACAAAGCGCACAGCACATGATGATCAAATGACATTCTAATAAGTTCCCACCATTCTAGCTGAACAAATATATTGAAAGAAAATATTGCCAGTACCTACATTACTATTCTAGTAACAATATCGTATGCCAGTCCTCCAAACAATCCTAACCACCTTTACAGTTGTACTGTGTGTTTAAAATTAGATAGCCGTTGGTTGGGTGTACCAGGCAGTAGGTCAGTGAGTCTGTAAAGTCATGAATCCCTTGAAGCAGAAGACATATACCATACATGAATGTTGCTGGGCATGGCATCCTGCTAAGCGTTCTGTCAATACCAATATAAAGGGTGGCGTTCTTACACAAGTGTCTCGTAAAATGAAACATTATCTGTTAATATAATATAATATTAAGAGTGACAATAAAAAATACATATATTTGCAAATGATTATAAAAATTGTATGAGTTGTTAAACTTGGATTACTGAACAATGAAATGTGGTACTTACTGCCAAATACACCGTTAGGGCCTCATGCACAGACGTAAATAAAATGTATCTATCATAAAAAACATGTTGATTTCCCATGACTGTGTAGCTGCAGATGGAGCGTACAGCCGGCCATAGAAGTGAATAGCTGTACACTCCTGTACTCATGTAAACGCTGATGCCTTTATGCATCAACATTTCCATGTTTGGTAAAATATGTTGTATGCATATTATGCTATGTATATTTTATGCTTAATTATGACCATATGCATGAGAGTCTCAGGTAATGCACAGTTTATAGTATTCAGATTATAAGAAATGCATGGGCCTAATATTGTGCATGTGTGTCTGAAGGAAGAACTGTCTGTATTGTATTTTGCAAAATAGCCTTTCATTGTTAATGTATAACTAAAAGCAAACCTTTTTTTTTTTTTTTTAGTTTTCGATAGAGTTGAGAGAGATTAGAATGCTTGTCAGTTTTTTTTTTCTGTCCGTGCCCCTGTTTTGTCAGATTTGGCAACCCGTCAGAATGTGTAACGGAAGTGACGTTTCGTCACCGCCATCTGGCTACACCCCGCACTCGCCCACAGCAAGGATACTCTGAGAAGGGGGAAAGCACACATCTTTTTACACCCACTGGAGTTTTGCATCTTACACATATTTTTAACTGTAAACTGAGGTTATATAGAGAAATACAGTACTTAGAACTCCGTCTGACAGTTTAGATGTCGAATTTTAAAAGCAGTGAACTTCTGTCAGATTAGAAAACCTGTGAGATCAGCAGGCTTGCCGCTGCTTTTAAAATTCAACATCTATTATTTATTTTAGCCCTGGAGCCACTGGCCATTAAAATCCGGGAACATCAGGATATACTGGGGGTGAGATGTGGCGACCGCGAGCACAAATGTGCAATGTTCGCGGACGACATCTTACTACTTCTCTCCTCCCCGGTCACCTCCTTACCCAATCTACAGGTAGTATTGCGACACTTCACAGAATTCTCGGGACTCAAAGTGAATCACTCTAAAACTCAGGCGCTTAACGTCTCTCTACAAACACACATAATTCAAGCCTTGCAACAATCCTACCCTTTTAAATGGCAGAAGGAGACAATGCCATATTTGGGCATCTTCCTCACTCCTACCCTCTAGTTATGTTTGTACTACACTGTACAAACATAACTATCCCCCACTATTTCGGAAAATACTAGATGATCTAAAAAAATGGTCGAATAACCCTCCGTCATGGTTTGGAAGGCTGTGCTCGATTAAAATGACGGTCTTACCGAAGGTGCTATACCTGTTTAGGACTCTCCCAATAGCAATAGTAAGGAAAGACTTACAGAAATTCCAGAGGAGATTGTTGGACTATGTGTGGGGACACAAGAGACCCAGAGTGAACAGGCGTACATTATATACACCAAAGCTGAGAGGGGGCCTGGGAATGCTGATTTACTTAAATACTTTCAAGCAGCACAACTGTCCCAATTAATCAAATTCCACACAAAACAGCCTAGACCGCTCTGGATGTCAATCGAATCTTCTCTGTACCCTGATAGAGAGATTAGCCATCTAATGTGGATGAAGGCGAAGGACAGGCCGGTCATGATGTGCCCGAGCTTATCGTTCTCCCTGAACTTGTGGGACAGACTGTTGACAGCCCACAGGTTTAAGTCCCAACACACCCCATTGGCCCCTCTATTTGGAAATGCACTGTTCACTCCGGGTCTCCAACCCCCAAATTTTTTGTGGTGGACCAATAAAGGTTTAATGCGCATTGCAGATTTTTGTGACCACAGGGGTGCTTTGTCGAAATCAACATTACAGGAGAAATATAACTTTCCAAATTCAGAACTTTTTCGCTTTACCCAGATAAGGAATTTCTTGGCGACATTGAATCGCACTTCTGATCTCACCACATTCACCCCAATGGAAAGCCTCTGTAGGAATTTTGATAAGCACACTGGTCACATATCACAGATATACAACATCTTGACTTTATCTACCTCTACACTGTACTATATGCATAAATGGGAGAAAGACATGGATATGGATCTGGATCTGGAAGAATGGAGCAAAATAATACAGAATGCATCTAAGTCGCTTGTTAATACCTCCCTGATAGAGGCAAACTATAAAGTAATGATGCGATGGTACATGGTCCCAGAGAGGATAGGAACTTTCGTTCCGGGGGCGTCTCCCCAGTGCTTCAGAGGATGTAATGTAAACGGCACTATGTTCCACACTTGGTGGACGTGCCCCAAAGTGAGGAGATTTTGAATACGCACGTATAATCTTATATACTCCCTCACGCAAGTGAATCTAGTTAAATCACCTCTGCACGCGTTGCTGGGACGCCCAGTGGAGGGGGCATCAAAGTCAATGCGCAGACTAATCACATTCATATTTGTGGCGGCCAGGATTTCAATAGCCAAGTCTTGGAGGTCCCACACAGTCCCCTTTTGCTTACTAAAAGCCAAACTATCATGGATAATGGTAAATGAACGCCTTACGGCAATCTTGAAGGATAAGATTACTGGATTTAATAAAATATGGGATCCCTGGATAAGGTACCTTACTAATACGTAGGATGCCGGACGATTATGGCATCTGTGGCGTGCAGGAGCGCATCCACACCACCTCTCCATCCCTTACCCCCTCCCACGGTCTCACTTTCCCCCCTTTTTTCCTTTCTATTTCTCTTTCTCTTCTCAGGTTCTTTGCTACAACTGTTTTCCTTTAACAGATTGATGACTCGTTTTGAACTTAACCCATATAGTTGTGTAAAATATTATATAAGTCGGGTAGTACACATGCTATAATAATATCATAACTTAACAGTAGAGTCCTATACAGTTACTAAAGTCCTCATACTGATAATGAACATTGACACTTTCTTTTCCTAGTCTGGTTCGAGGGTTTAGCTGATAACAGGAACAAAAACGTTAGAAGCAAACAAATAAATATTGCATTGTAGGAACTGCACCTCCACCCAGTCACAGCAAGCTCCCAAGGGGGTGACGGGCGGAGGAAAACAGTGCCATCTGCATAAGGTATAGTTCCTATGAACCAGGCTGGGACAATGTAACTGTAAATTAAAGTACTACCCTGAGAGTTGTTATTCTCCCCTTTTGTTTTGCTTACCTTTTCCCTCCCCTCTTTTTTTTTTGTTTGTTTTTCTTTCCTTAATTTTTATCATAGTCAATAATATCGGTAGAAGTATGCTTTGGGTCGCCAAATCTGATGAAATACCCCCATTAAGGAGATTCATCCTCTTTATTTGTCCTGTTTACCATTATCTTTGTAATTGAAAGGAAAAAAAAAGCTCACATTTTTGGTTGTCCCCAGAAAAGTAATCTTCCAATGGGGAGACTAGTTCTGGTGACCTGGGGGCCCCCAAGGAATTCCTTTACTTTGCAGGGATTTCCTCTCACTTCCTGTTTGGCTATGGGACAGGAAGTGAAGGTAAATCTCTGCAATGGGACACAGATGGCGGGAAAAAAAATCTGACAGGGGTTATAACCCTCCCTTACTCTATCCAAAATGGAAAAAAAAAAGTTTTGCCTACCTTTCTGCTTTAAGTTCAGTTAAATTAATAATTGTATCCTAAGCACCAAATGACATGTTACTGTTGGTTGCCATATACAATGCAATGGAAATGTAAGTACTTTGAGAATACGTGTCATGAGAAAACGTGTGGGCTGCCATTACTGACCTCTGCTTCTGAAGATGTTTGGTGCCTGGTTATCACGATGCCTATTATTATTCAATATTAAGGGCCAGTTCACCTCAGATGCAGCCCACTGCATTTTTTTTTGCATCAAAGACACATGATCAGTATATTATATGCACTCCAATGGCATAGTTCACACCAGTGCAGTCAGTACCAATGCAGGAAAAAAAAATTAGAACATGCAACATTTTTTCTGCATGGAACTGTACTGGAACTCTGCAAAACGCATCAAAAAAACTGGAATGCATAATGTGAAAAAAATCCCCAGGAAACCTTGGGGAAAAAAAAGAAAAAACAAGATGGGGGAAAAAATGCACTGGAACGCATCGAAAATGCTTATGCAGAAACACATCTGGAGTGAGTTTTTGTGGTGTGAACTGTAAGCAAAGACACATCCAGAATTCATTTTTGTGGTGGGAACCAGCCCTTATTAGATTTTCTGCAGACTTTTGTCTTCAGATGGAGTCTGGAACCCATGGACATTACCAAAGACTGGGTTTTCTCCTTTCTGATGCTTTGCCAGGCTCTAACTGCAGCTGTCTTCAGTTGTTCTTTGTGGGTCTTTCTTCCTTTTAGTTTTGCTTTCAGCAAGTGAAATGCATGCTCAATTGGGTGGAGATCAGGTGATTGACTCGGCCATTGCAGAATATTCCACTTCTTTTCCTTCAAAAGCTCCTGGGTTGCTTCTGCAGAGTGTTTTGGATCATTGTCAGTGGTGCCTGGTGATCAAAATTTCTGGGGGGTGCAAACAAAGTGAAAAATACTGAAAAAAAACATTAATCGCCGCCACTGTGCCATCAAACGCAGCCACTGTGCCATCAAACGTAGCCACCGTGCCATCAAACGCAGCCACTCTGCCCATCAAATGCTGCCACTGTGCCCATCATATGCTGACACTGTGCCCTTCAAATGCTGCCACTGTGCCCATCAAATGCTGCCACTGTGCCCATCAAATGCAGCCACTGTGCCCATCAAACGCAGCCACTGTGCCATCAAATGCTGTCACTGTGCCCATCAAATGCTGCCACTGTGCCATCGAATGTCGCCACTGTGACCCCCCCACCTGCTCGCTGTCTGCCCGCCACTTACCCTGTCTCAGTGGGGCAGCGGGTGACGGCGAGCGGTGTCCTCCATGCGTCTCCTCCCGTTCTCTTCTCCCTTCTCCTTCTCCTGTCAGGCGTCAAATCACAGCGCCTGTCGTTTAAGCCAATCAGGTGACGGGTAACAGACCCGAGCACCTGATTGGCGGAGAAGCGGTTCAGTGTTAGGAAAGCGAATATTCATTCGCTGTTCTAACACACCTGTGTGAACTGCGAGCGCCAAGCATCGCGCTCGCAGGTCACCTTTTTTTGACGCCTATTAGAGCTTATGTGCTTCAAAAACACCCCCCTGCCGCTGTAATTCAGGTGCCCGAAAAGGGGCCAGGTACCTGAATAGGGGGTGCCAGCGGCAGCCATGGATAGATTTATGCTATGCATGAATCTATCCATTGGTCATAGAGGGGGTGGCTGGAGAAAGGGGGCGGTGCTCGTGCACCCTTATGGATGCACCGCCACTGATCATTGTCCATCTGTACTGTGAATCACCGTACAATCAACTTTGCTGCATTTGGTTGAATCTGGGCTGATAGTATATCTCTAAACACTGCAGAATTAATCCGGCTGCTTCTGTCTTCTGTCAAATCATCAATAAAGACCAATGACCCAGTGCGACTGGAAGACATGCATGCCTATGCCATCACGCTGCCTCCACCATGTTTTATAGATGACATTGTGTACTTTGGATCATGAGCTGTTCCAAGCCTTCTCCACACTTTTTTCTTACCGTCATTCTGGTACAGATTATTCTTGGTTTAATCCGTCCAAAGAATTCTTTTCCAGAACTGGTATGGCTTTTTTAAATTTTTTTTGGCAAAGTCTAATCTGGCTTTTTAATTCTTTAGGCTTCTGAATGGTTTACACCTTGTAGAGAACCCTTTATATTTGCGCTCGTGAAGTTTTCTCTTGATTGTAGACTTTGACAATGATACACCCACCTCCCGGAGAGTGTCCTTCACTTGTCTGGCTGTTGTGAATGGGTTTTTCTTGACCATAGAGAGGATCCTACGATCACCAACCACTGTTGTCTTCTGTGGACGTCCAGGCCTTTTTATGTTGCTGAGCTCACCAGTGTGTTCTTTTTTCCACAGAATGTACCAAACTGTTGATTTGGCCACTACTTATGTTGCTGCTATCTCTCTGATGGATTTGTTTCGTTTTTGAAGCCTTACAATGGCCTGTTTCACTTGCATAAACAGCTCCTTTGAACGCATGATGTAGATTCACAGCAATAGATTCCAAATGCAAAGACCTTTTACCTGCTTAATTGAAGAAATAACAAAAAAGTAGCCCACATCTGGCCATGAAACAGCTTTTGATTCAATTGTCCAATTACTTTTGGTCCCTTGAAAAAGGGGGTTGGCTATTCCTAAGGGCTGTAACTCCTAAACCCTTCCTTCGATTTGGATGTACATAACATAAAATTACTTGCGCTTTCAACCCATATCCATTATATAATTATAGCTTGAATATGTTTTGGTAAATAACTGAAAAAACTAAAATTGTGCCTGTGTTCAAATATATACAGTCAAGTCCATAAATATTGGGACTTTGACACAATTCTAATCTTTTTGGCTCTATACACCACCACAATGGATTTGAAATGAAACAAACAAGATGTGCTTTAACTGCAGACTTTCAGCTTTAATTTGAGGGTATTTACATCCAAATCAGGTGAACAGTGTAGGAATTACAACAGTTTGTATATGTGCCTCCCCTTTTTTAAGGGACCAATACTTGGTTGCAAATCCATTGCAGTCAATTACAGCCTGAAGTCTGGAACGCATAGACATCACCAGACGCTGGGTTTCATCCCTGGTGATGCTCTGCCAGGCCTCTACTGCAACTGTCTTAAGTTTCTGCTTGTTCTTGGGGCATTTTCCCTTCAGTTTTGTCTTCAGCAAGTGAAATGCATGCCCAGTCGGATTCAGGACAGGTGATTGACTTGGCCATTGCATAACATTCCACTTCTTTCCCTTAAAAAAAACTCTTTGATTGCTTTCGCAGTATGCTTCGGGTCATTGTCCATCTGTACTGTGAAGCACCTTCCAAAGAGTTCTGAAGCATTTTGCTGAATATGAGCAGATAATATTGCCTGAAACACTTCAGAATTCATCCTGCTGCTTTTGTCAGCAATCACATCATCAATAAATACAACAGAACCAGTTCCATTGGCAGCCATACATGCCCACGCCATGACACTACCACCACCATGCTTCACTGATGAGGTGGTATGCTTTGGATCATGAGCAGTTCCTTTCCTTCTCCATACTCTTCTCTTCCCATCACTCTGGTACAAGTTGATCTTGGTCTCATCTGTCCATAGGATGTTGTTCCAGAACTGTGAAGGCTTTTTAAGTGTTGTTTGGCAAACTCTAATTTGACCTTCCTGTTTTTGAGGTTCACCTCTTGGTTTACATCTTGTGGTGAACCCTCTGTATTCACTCTAGTGAAGTCTTCTCTTGATTGTTCACTTTGACACACATACACCTACCTCCTGGAGAGTGTTCTTGATCTGGCCAACTGTTGTGATGGGTGTTTTCTTCACCAGAGAAAGAATTCTTCGGTCATCCACCACAGTTGTTTTCCGTGGTCTTCTGGGTCTTTTGGTGTTGCTGAGCTCACCGGTGCGTTCTTTCTTTTTGAGGATGTTCCAAACAGTTGATTTGGCCACACCTAATGTTTTTGCTATCTCTCTGATGGGTTTGTTTTGTTTTTTCAGCCTAATGATGGCTTGCTTCACTGATAGTGACAGCTCTTTGGATCTCATATTGAGAGTTGACAGCAACCGATTCCAAATGCAAATAGCACACTTGAAATGAACTCTGGACCTTTTATCTGCTCCTTGTAAATGGGATAATGAGGGAATAACACACACCTGGCCATGTAACAGCTGAGCAGCCAATTGTCCCATTACTTTTGATCCCTTTAAAAAGTGGGAGGCGCATATACAAACTGTTGTAATTCCTACACCGTTCAGCTGAATCGGATGTAAATACCCTCAAATTAAAGCTGAAAGTCTGCAGTTAAAGCACATCCTGTTTGTTTCATTTCAAATCCATTGTGGTGGTGTATAAAGCTAAAAAGATTAGAATTGTGTCGATGTCCCAATATTTATGGACCTAACTGTACCTGTATATGGTGTATATACTATATTTCTGTACTGAACTTGTGAACACATATTTTTTGTTGTAGTACCTACAATTCAAGAAATTTTCATTGCTAGGATGGAGTGATGGAGGCATAACTGCATTGATTGCTGCGGGAATTTACCCATCTCTAATCAATAAACTTGTTATCTGGGGAGCCAATGCCTATGTGACTGAAGAAGATCTGAAAATGTATAATGGTAAAGTTAAAAAACAATATTAGGGCCAATATCTTTTTATGATGTTATATACCAACCTAATGTATTCATATAGGGATACATTCACACCCCTTAAAGTAGTGTTTCACAGTGTATGGGGCCCACCAGCCTGATATAATCAGGCATAATACTGGAAGAGGACTAAATATGATTGGGGCAGATCACTAGAATGTTCCCAGCACTCCAATGTTTTGTTATATAATGTTTGTTGCAGTGGTATTGTGGCTACAATTGCCTTGAGCTCTGCTACAAACTTCACGTAAGGCAGGTAAAAGCACAACACAGTCACATTTTGTAAATGCTTACTTACTTTCGATACATTCTTTTTATTTTTATTATTTTTATTTTTATTTACTTGCATTATGCCTCTGAAATTGGTAGCATATTTGACTGCTTCAGGAGAGTCAAATCCCTAGCCACAGGGGCCGCATGTGATTTAAAAATAGTCAATCCTTTCCCTTTCATTGCACCAATTTGTCACTATAAATGTTTTTATTAGTTAGATAAGGCTGTCATGCACACTTCCACGTAAAAGGATGTATGGCATTTGTTTGACTGGTAGGAGTTCTGTCCTCACTCATGATACCCTGGCTGTACATGCAGACAGAACCTGCTGTTTTACAGTAAGCAAGACTATATGTGGAAGTGTGGAGAATTAATAAAAAAATGGGGTGGGGTAATTGGGAAGGAAAATAATAAAAGCACACAATGCGCATGAGGAATTGCAGAAATCCCAATTTAACACAGTATACTGCAAGACTGATGCAAACATAAAGATGTTCAACAAACACTGTCTGGGAATTTGTGTCTGGTAGGTTCCATGTGTATAATAGGAAAATGCACGTGGCTGACGACACAGAAATGAAACAGTTGCTATGCTGCTGGCTTTGTAGTAGTATACCGGTGCTAGCAGACTTCCTTGAGCTTACAAGGCAGAAAACAAAGGATGAGGTTTCCCTTCACAGCAGAGTCTAAAAATAGGTTCTCCTTTTCCCAGATTCATTTCTTTAAATAAAAATGTTAGATTGCACAGATATATCAGGGGGTCAAGGTTCTGCTTGTGCAACAGTGACTACTAACAACAACTGGCATCTAATCTTTTGCAAGGTTAAAAAGTATGTCTGGTCAAAAATTTAAATTACCAATTGGTTTGAAACCCATTTCTAAAACCATCTAGTGCATCATGTAGTGTATTGTAGGGTATTTTATTTCATAAAAGTACCTGTCGATCCTGGCAGTGAAGGTTCATTTAAACTTTCTCCATGTTGCAGGGAGGATACACTCTTGCATCTGAATATACTTCCAGTGTAGCTCCCTGGGAAAATGGTAATTTCCTCATAGACTATAAAACGGAAAATTGTATACTCACCTTTCCGTAATTTTCCTTTCCTGATGCATCTCATGGCAGCATACACCTTATGGGTTGTGGCTCCGCCCCCGCAACCTGATAGGACCGCGTAGCTATTAAACTCTGAGAGAGCCTCTGCCCCAGCATTCTCCGTATATATATACCTCACCTCAGATGGGTGGGCATTTGTATGCTGCCATGAGATGCGACAGGAAAGGAAAATTACGGAAAGATGAGTATACAATTTTCCGTTTTCCTGTCGCATCATGGCAGCATACACCTATGGGGAATAACTCGCAAACTGGGTGGGTATGAGCAAAAGATAAGTTTTATCTAGAAGGTATTGAGGAGTTAGCCTGAATAATTGCTCTCCCAAATTGGACAATCTAGCGGAGTCCACTTTATAATGAGAAATAAAGGTGGTTTTTGAAGACCAAGTGGCTGCTTTACAGATGGTTTCGGCTGATACCCTGCAGTAGGCCACCCAGGAGGTCGCCATTGCCCTTGTGGAGTGTGCCCTTAAGCCCTCAGGTACTCGTGTGTTGTTAGATGCGTAAGCTTATTTAATGATCTTCACCAACCATGCTGCGATGATGCGAGAGGTTGCTGCTTGTCCTCTTCTAAAGGCATGAGGAATGACTAGTAGGTTCTCTGTCTTCCTCAGATCGCTGGTTGCCAAGAGGTAGACCTGGATATTAGTCTTTATATCAAGTGGGTGTGGATCACCCTGTTCTGTGGAGAGGGTGGGGAGACATAGCTCTTGGTTAAAGTGGAAAGACGATGACACCTTCGGGATGAAGCGATCCGATGGTTTTAAGACTACTTTGTCTGGATAGAACATTAGGTATAGTTCCTTAGCCTGTAAGACCTGAATTTCCGATACCCTTTTGGCTGATGTAATTGCTATTAGGAAGGTGACCTTGAGAGTTGGGTCCCACAGGGAAATGTCCTCTAACGGAAAAAATGGCTCATGGGATAAGGCTTCCAACACTACCGAAAGATCCCATGTCGGGAAGGAAGGTTTTCTAGGTGGCCTCAACTTTAGGCAGGCCTTCTGAAATTTAATTAATAGAGGTTCTTGAGCCCATTTCACTCCTTTTATGGCAGACAGGGCTGATACATGTACCTTCAGGGTACTAGATCTAAGACCTTTATCTAGTCCTAGCTGGAGAAACTCAAGGATCTGAGTAACTGATGGAGATGCCGGGTTCCAGGATTGCCGTTGTGCGATTGAGAGAAAACTCTCCCAGATCCTTTTATAGGTTTTATTGGTCGTGGATTTTCTGGCCTGAAGGAGAGTGTCTACCACTTTCTGGGAGCATCCTTGGACTAAGAACCTAGTCCTTTCAATCTCCAGGCTGTTAGATGAAATCTCTCCGGAAATGGGTGAAGGAGTTGCCCCTGCAACAGTATATCCGCTGTCATTGGGAGTGTCAGTGGTTCTGCTGTGCTCAATTGGAGGAGCGTCGTAAACCATGGTCGTCTCGGCCAAAATGGGAGGACTGCTAACACTGTGGATTTCGACCTCTTGAGTCTGAGTAAGAATCTCGGAATGAGTGGCGTTGGCGGAAAGATGTACCCCAAACGGAAGTTCCAGTCGTGCTGTAGGCAATCCATGCCTTCTGCCGATGGGAAAGGAATTCTGGCTAGATACCTCTGGCATTTCGTGTTGACCGGTGTTGCTGCCAGGTCTATATCCGGTATCCCCCAGGTTTGGGTTATGAGGGTAAAGGCTTGGTGACTTAAAGCCCACTCGTTTGATACAAAGGTCCGACTTAGAGAGTCGGCTAGTTGGTTTTGAACTCCTGGGACATACGTTGCCGTTAATCCCGACAGGTTCAGCTGTGCCCACTCGAAGACTGGACGGACTTCCTGCATCATGGAGCGACTCCTGGTGCCCCCTTGCCTGTTGATATAGGCAACTGCCACCCTGTTGTCCAATTTTAGCACGACTTCTTTCCCCCTGAGGAGGGGGCTGAAGGCTAACAGAGCTTGGAATGCTGCTTTCATCTCCAATATATTTGAAACCACGTTCTGTGTCCTGAATGTCCAAAGGCCCTGGACTGTGTGATGGCGGTAATGTGCCCCCCAGCCCTTCAGGCTGGCGCCTGAAGTGATTACTTCTTGAGGAAGAGGAACTATATGCCTGCATCTCTTCAGATTGTTCAATCTGGTCCACCACCAGAGTGATTGTTTTACTTCTTTCTGGATTATGATTGGCTGAGACAATGACACCCCGTTCCACTGTCTTAACAGTGATGCTTGCAGGGGTCTGGTGTTCCATTGGGCCCATTGTACCATCGGGATGGTTGCTGAGAATGACCCCAGTATGCTGAGGTACTCCCGGGCTGGTAGTGTGGTAGAAGCTAATAACTTTCTTGCCTTCTGAATGAGACTGGGAATTTTTCCCTGCGGAAGTTCTATCGTGTTGAGACGGGTGTCTAGTTCCGCCCCCAGGAATATCATTCTCTGAGTGGGCTGTAAGTTGCTTTTCCCCCAGTTTATGATCCAGCCGAAGTTTTGTAGGGTGGTAATCAGAATGGATCGATGCCGTAGAAGGGAATCCTGATTGTCTGCTAGCAAGAGGATGTCGTCCAGGTAATGATGGACTCTCAATCCTTGTTCTCTCAGTAAGGCTATTACTGGCAGTAAGACTTTTGTGAATGTCCTTGGAGCGGTGGAGATCCCGAACGGAAGACTTCGGAATTGAAAATGATGAAGACCTACAGCAAAGCGGAGAAACTTTTGAAATGAGATGTGAATGGGGACGGGCAGATAGGCGTCTTGTAAATCTACGGAAAGCATCCAATCCCCAATATTCATGGCCCGAAGAATTGACTGGAGGCTCTCCATTTTGAATGTCTCGACTAAGATTGAGCGATTGAGATTCTTTAAGTCTAGAACAGGACGGAGATCCCCTATTTTTTTCTTCACTAGAAACAACGGGGAGTAGAATCCCGTTGATTTTTGGGATAGTGGGACTTCCACTATGGCTTCCTTTTGTAACAGAACGTATCTTGTTAGTAGCGTCCTTTTTTCCCGAGATGCCGGTAATCTGGTTACAGAGAATTGGTCTCTTGGAGACCGTGTCTTGAATTTTCATTTGTGCCCGAACTGGACAGTGTCTATCGTCCATGGGTCCTTTATTGTATCCGCCCAGACCTGCTTGTATCTCATCAGTCTGGCCCCCACTATAGCTGGTTGGGGGGATGCACCTTCAAAAAGACTTTTGGTACCCTGTGGTAGGGGTTCTTAGACTTTTGGAGCTTGAGGAATGATGACTGGGGATTCTTCCAGTTCCTCCTATACTCTTTCCCAGGGTTGTAGGATCTTGCCTCCCTGTGTTTATCCAGGACATTTCTTCTAGAAACAGGTGGTCTCTGCTGTCTGGGCCTCCTATCTGAAGGAATGAGTCCCGATTTCCCTCCAGTGACTTTAGAAATGGCCGAGTCCAGTTTTTCTCCAAAAAGATTTATGCCATCAAAGGGTATTTTACATCAGTTGGACTTTGAGGAGGGATCTGCCGACCAGGGTTTTAACCAAAGCGCCCTTCTGGCCATTACTGAGCTTAACATTGCTCTTGAAGTGGTTTTAATTATATCCACAGAGGCTTCTGCAACAAAGTCGCCTGCAAGACTAAGTTCTTGGAGGGCTGAGATAACTTTCTCTTGTTCCACTCCTTCTGACACCAGCTTCTCTGCCATCATGGACCAGCTTGAGATAGCCTTGCCGACAGCAGCCAGTGCTATTGCTGGCCTGCAAACGCCACCTGCCGAGAGGTAGGTTCTCTTAAGATCCAGATCGATCTATCTATCCAGGACATCTTTGAATGTGACTGCATCCTCTATTGGGAGTGTTACGTGCCTAGCGAGGCGCATCAGAGAGGAGTCGACCACTGGAGGAGATATTAGTGGGTTGACGTTAGGCTCTTTAAGTGGATAGAGCTTTGCTAATCTGTTGCTGAGGCCGTTTTTTTTCTCTGGCTTTTGCCACTCATCCTTAATTAGATCCTCAAGTTCGTCAATGAACGGGAAGGTCTCCGGGTCTTTTTTAAGGTTTGGAAAGTATTTCCTCACTTTTTGAGTTTCTTTTTCCTCCACCCAGTCGATCGCCTTCTTTACTGACTTCACAAATGGATCGATTAGTGAAAAATCAAAGCCGGTGGATGCCTCTAGATCATCAATGTCAGAGAGAGGGTCTGACGTCTTTGATGATGATGGAGCAGCAGATGAGGTCTTTTGTATGGGTCTGCTGGTTTCTGGCCCTGCGATTTGTAGGGATGGTTCGTTCGGTTCCCTTGTGTCTGTTTCTCTGTCTTTAGTTGCCTCAATGAAGCATGTGCGACAGGCTAGTTTGTCTGGAAGTGCTGTAGCACCGCAAATCCAGCAGGAGTTCCGGGGTGGACGGGAAGACTGGGTGACAGGAGATTTCCTGCGTGCAGGGGATTTCTTGTGATGGGAGTGACTATGCCTTGATTTTGATCTGCTCCTCCTGCGACTTGAGCGGCTTCTGCGACTTGAGCAACTTCTGCCACGCTCTGAGCGACTCTGCCTGTGGCTTGAGCGGCTCCTTCTTGAAGGCTCCCCTCGTCTTGAATATGACGATCTGGAAGACCTGGTGGGGCTGTTCAATTTAAACAGCATTAGTGAAGGCTCTCTTTTTCCTTTCTTCATACTTACCCATCATCCCCTCTTACCTAGTAGGCTGGCGATGGTCTACCGGGGCAGCGGTCTCCATGAAAGGTGATGAACCAACCTATAACATATAGGTAGTTTAGCATGCATGAGATATAGCAGTTAGTGAGCAAGCAAAAGAAGCCAGAGAGCTTACCTGGACGTGGAGAGAGTAAGAAAGAGACAGGGCAGTGCAGCTGGATAGTGTAGCAAAAAAATCCGGTCAGAATTCCTCCTTGCAGGCTCAGGAGAGAAGAGACAAGAAAAAACTGACATTACAGGGTTTTTAAACTTGCCGCCGCCGCGGCAGTGATGACGTCACGCTTGCACATGCGCAGAAGCGCTCTGAGGTGTTCGACGCCATCTTGGAAGCTGGAAAGGGGATGCCCTGGACGAGATACCGCTGTCTGCGCATGCGCGAAGAGCTGAGACGCTCGGCGCTAAGCACAGAGAGCGGAGAAGAGACACAAAGCTGGATGCTATGGAGACAGAGAGAAGGGGAAGTTACCCACAAGTGCACATGAGAGGAGCTGGAGACCGCTGCAAGCCAGAAACCTATTTAAGGTTTGTAATGCACAATAACATACCCCTGAGACCATCAGAGTGGGGTTCCTTCCGTTAAGCTCATTTGGAGGCTGTACAGGAGAGGACTTCCACCCAGAAGAGGCTAGAACCTGGCTGGGGCGAGTGTGGTAAGGGATGCATGTTCGGTCCTTGACATTTGAGGAAAAAAAGGAGAATGCTGGGGCAGGGGCTCTCTCAGAGTTTAATAGCTACGCGGTCCTATCAGGTTGCGGGGGTGGAGCCACAACCCATAGGTGTATGCTGCCATGATGCGACAGGAAATAGCATTATTAACGTCTGCACGCCTGCACTTTGTTTTCATCTGGTAATCCTGCAAATAACACACTTCCTGTCCCTGGGTGGCTACACTCACTCTCCCACTATATCTATGGAGGGAGCCATGATTGCCCCTCAGGCTGGACCTCAAACATGTCTGTCTTCACATTTATTACAAAGAAAGTGACAAGCACATTGGATTTCTAATGAAATTATTATGTGTAGTTGCTGTTACTGTTAGCTTAAAAAAATAAAACATATGCAATCACCACATCTAAGGACTGGTAAGCTTTTTGTTCTTGAATTTAGTTATCCTTTAAGATTTTGCTAAAATGTTTGCAGACTTTTATTGAAATCAGACAAGTGCATTTAATAATGGTAAAAATAGTGGCAGCAAAATGACTCAATTCCCATGGAGTTCAGCAATGAGAGTCCTGCCTCCTTGAAAGCCTAGATATCTGGTGAGACCAAAGGTAATGGAAAAGGCAGAGCATGTAGGTTGTTTACCTACAATGTAGAAAAATAATACATACCCGTCTGTTGTATAATTATCTTCTTACAACCTCATTTAGGTAACCGCATATACACATATACAGTGGGAATGGAAAAGAATCATCCCTCTTTTTAAAAAAAATCACATTTTGTTGCTTTGCAGCCTGAAAGGAAGACACAAAGTTTTTGTTTTATCCAGCTGTGTTTACTAGTGCAACTTCTAACATCCAAGTGAAAGATATAGCACCAACATGTCAGAGAAAATAAAACAGATTCAAAAGCGGAATCACTGAGCTGGAAAAAGGATCACCCCTCTTATGTCAGTATTTTGTTGGACCATATTTAATTTACTTTAATTACAGCCTTTAGTCTGTTGGGATATATCTCTACCAACTTTGCACATCTAGACTGCAATATTTGCCCACTCTTCTTTGCAGGACTGCTCAAGGTCAGTTAAATTTGATGGTAACCATTTGTGGACTGCAGTCTTCAAGTAATTTCACAGGTTTTCAATGGGGTTTAGGTCTGGGCTCTGACTAAGCCATGCAAGGACATTCACATTTTCTCCTTCAACCACCTATTGCTGTGTGCTTTGGGTCATTGTCATGTTGGAAGGTAAACCTTTTTCCCATTGACAACTTTCTGGCAGAGGGCAGCAGATTTCCTCAAAAATTTGATGGTATTTTGCACCATCCATTTTTCCTTCTATCCTGACAAATGCTCCAGTCCTTGCTGCAGAGAAAAACCTTCATAACATGATATTACCACCTCCATGGTTTACTGTAGGAATGCTGTTTTTTGGATGGTGAGCTGTATTGGATTTTCGCCAGGCATATCGTCTGGTGTTAAGGCCAAATAATTCAATTTTAGTCTCATATGACCACCTTAAATGCACCTTGAAGATTCTGAGGCCACATGGGAAAACTGGCATACCCAGAGGAAACCCACACAGGCACAGGGAGAAAATGCAAATTCCAGGCCGGTAGTGGTTGGGATTCGAACCAGCGACCCTTTTAACTGCTAGGCAAGAGTGCTACCCACTACACCACTGTGCCGCCCTATTGTGAGCTGGTATTGCCAGGGTATGCAAACTTTTGAACACAACCATATATTGACTCCTGAAGAGCCTCTGTGTATAAAGGACCAAATACACAAACAGCCAAGTGAAATACATGTTTGTGCGATATGCCTATAGTCCCCAGAAGATAAAAGATGCATAACTTGTAATAAAACAAGTGACCAACAATAGTGGCATGGGCAGAGAGGTATACAAAAGTGCACAATCCATATGTGAACAAAATATACAATGCATATGACATGGTAATGTGTATTTTAATAATTTAAATAGGTTATTATCCACAATATAGCTGGTGTAACTTCAAACTTTTTGTTCATATAGTAGCTATATTATTGAATAGTATAATTTCTCTGCCATTTTCATTTTTGTTGGTGTGGTATGCAATATGTATTGTAAAGATGAAGCTCCCCTTTAAGATGTCACCCTAATTGCAATTGTCATTGTAAATATAGACATGTGGTACATGAACTGTGTGATAATCAAAACAGCAATAAACACACTAACCTGTCTTTCAACCTATTTAGCTGTAAAGGATGTGTCAAACTGGAGTCAAAAGATGAGACAGCCCATGGAAGAGTTGTATGGAAAGGAGTATTTTGCAAACACGTTTTCTGCTTGGGTTGAAGCTATCAGTCAGTTTCCTATTGTATCGAATGGTAAGTTTGTTCATTAATGACAAGTATGTCAATAAATGGCTTGTCAGATTGCCATATCATCTATATCTGATACTAGTGTATCATAGAAGTACAAGATCTGATGTATCACTCTCAATCCTCTTTTTTTAAAGCAGTATTAAACCCAAAAGCAAACATTTATTATATTGCAGTTAACAATTCTTATGCCCTGTACACACAGTCGGATTTATTGACAGAAAATGTGTGATAGGACCTTGTTGTCGGAAATTCCGACCGTGTGTAGGCTCCATCACACATTTTCCATTGGAAATTTCCGACACACAAAGTTTGAGAGCAGGCTATAAAATTTTCCGACAACAAAATCCGTTGTCGGAATTTCCGATCGTGTGTACACAAATCCGACGCACAAAGTGTCACGCATGCTCAGAATAAATACGATCGGATTTTTTTTGACAACTTTGTGTGACCGTGTGTATGCAAGACAAGTTTGAGCCAACATCCGTTGGAAAAAATCCTAGGATTTTGTTGTCGAAATGTCCGAACAAAGTCCAACCATGTGTACAGGGCATAAGATGTGATGGCTGTATTAGTTTCCTTTTTAGGCTTTCTGTCCTCTATTTTCATCTGGTAATCCAGCCAGCAAATCTGTTATTTTCACTGCACAAACTCTTTAGCAGGATGTATCAGTTTACATGGATGAGACAAACCACCTAACACTAGCAGGGGTGATCGGCTTTTGTTTATTCATGTAACACCTTTATCTCAAAAGGAAAATAGCTTTATGCTGTAGTGTAACTGATTATAAAATGTGAGCTGGGGTTTGGCCTCAATTTGTTAGGGGTCCTAAATCTGCTAACACATTTAACACTCCACTCCCCCCAAGACTGATAATGAGGCTGTCTGCTGTGCCTCCTATGCTCAATCCTCCAAAGATCTGTCTCACTAATTTAGAAAGGGTGTCACTGGCCAGATCACCACGTGAAAAGAGAGAGGAAAAAGCCAAACAAAAGAAAACTAATGCAGAAACCACATCTAATAATTGGTAAGCTGCAATATATTACACTTTTTGTGCTCAGTCGCCTGTGGGTGACTGAGCATCTGCATTGCATTTGCTTCCTGATAAGCACTCCATTGATAATCAGGGCCACAGTAGGGGTACTGGGTAGCTGCTCAAGGTCCTCATTCCCTACTCCGTGGCTGCAGTGCAGTTGGTTCTCCCTTGCAACTCTGCAGCGCCTTAGAAATTAAAATAATCAGCACTCCAGCAAGTACTAAAACAGTACTTCTTTAAGCTACTCTGAAAGCATGGACAACAGCTTTGTGTTTTGGACAAAGTCAGACGTAAGCTGAGGATCCTGACCCATGCACCCGGTGAAGGGATGGAGATGCAATCAGTTGGGTGAGCTGGTATTGTCAGCTTAACTGCACAGTAGCAGGTGCTAGGGTTGGGGTGGGGGGCTGTTGTGTGTATTGGGGTACACAGTGCTGTGAATATTGGGGTGTATATACTGTATACATTGGAGTACATGGTGTAGTGTCTTGGTTTAAATTGTATTGCATGGTGGGTATGAAAACAAAATATTGCAGTCTCTCTTTATATTATATGCATGTAAAATAATGTGTGTATGTACCTTGAAAGTAATTTTCAATGGTGGCATAAATGTTAATAGCAAAAATTTGCACAGGATGTACAGATGCAATGGAAACAATAGGAGGGGATTACTTTAAATTGTGTATGTGCAGAAAATTTTAAAGAATATGTGGCACTTCTAAAAATATCCTTGTCATTCTTTAGCTGTATGATTTTGGTTTTTATATATGCATTTTACAAAAAAGGTTTGTGGTTATGGTTTATAGACAAATATATATATATATATATATATATATATATATATATATATAAAATTATGTTATAGAACATCAAACTACAATGAATATAGCGAACTCAGAATAAACTCAAAAAACAATGAATATGAACAGCTGCAACCACTTAGGAGTGTACTCAAAATCACTGCATAAACAAATGAAAAAGAAGGGGGGAGTGGTGCGCTTATTCAATATAATGTGCCATTAACATAAAACACAAAAATAAAATAAAGTGCAAAAAAAGTCCAAGTAAAAACAAATGGTAGTCTCATAGAACAGTAGCTTGATAGAAGGAAAACAAAGCATCAGTCCAACATCGATTGTAAAATTTATAGATTGGCCGCTCACCTCCAACAATGACCAAAAGGTCAAACAAGGCTCATCAGATAGCAAATGGGGTATCCTGCTGGTGGATCAGCGGAGACATTTCGGTCCCAAGCAAAGACGAAATGCTGCATGGAATCTTAGCACCAACACATCCTGCACTCAGTATGGCACTAAATGGTTGAAGGAAGTATGTAAATTAGACTATACTCCTAAACCTGACGTAAATTATATATGGAATAGCTATGTGCGTAGTCCCAAAAATTATGAGATAAAAGTGGACGTGTAGAAAATTTACAAACCATAAAAAATGCTTAAAAGACCACTAGGTATGTGGGTTATACCTGTTAAGTGAATAAGTTTTTGGGGTATGTCTGAGTGAGGTTAGGATGCAGCTCAACTTGAGTAATGAGATGCACACCCACCCTCACCCGTCCAACCCAAAAGCTATAATTGTACCATACATAAACCAATCCAATAGACATAAATGAAAACGTGAATGTATAATAAAGTGCAGATCTCTCCACACCTGATTAATGTGAACGCTATTTCTATAAACGCATCCTAAAAGACGTGCAAATAAAGACCACAGCAATTACATAATAAAAATAAGTGTTCAATGTATAGTCCAAGTCCCTGGACAAACGTGGACATATAAAAAAAAATATATATAAAAAAACAATCAGTGAAAAAAGAAATGTGTTCCCGAATTCCAAAAAATCAGGTGACTTCGGTGCACAGCAGGTATGGTGACTTGGTGCTCCCCCAATGGGTCCCCACTCACCGAAGGTAGTTACCAGTGCAGGGGTAGTAGGCATAGAGTGGGCAACTGTGTATGGATCTCCACCTTGGATAGCTGTGTTACATCATCTGTACCTCTATCAGCCTGTTACCTTGTTCAATAGAACTCCGAGGTGTGCTCCAACCAGGGCTTCTTAGGTTCCTCCACCGCAGCAAGCGGCAAGATCCTCATGGAAAAAAAAAACAAGGGGCTCCCATAGTGTAGTATTAAAAAGATTTATTTAAAAAATAAGTATTTAAAACACAATCGCTAACTAGCGATGGTAGACTAGAGCGAGGAACCGCATAGGATAAGGTAAGCAGGAAGCTGGTCCATGGCGTACGTACCATCTGCGTTCCAAGCTGGATGCTTCCGGGTGTGACGTAAGAGCGTGGCTCCGCCTTACGCGTTTCATCACTGGACGTTCTCAAAGGCGGTCTAAGCATTTTTCATGGTTTGTACATTTTCTACACGTCCACTTTTATCTCATAATTTTTGGGACTACGCACATAGCTATTCCATATATAATTTACGTCAGGTTTAGGAGTATAGTCTAATTAATTTACATACTTCCTTCAACCATTTAGTGCCATACAGGGTAGCGCCATTTCCCCAATTTCTTTTATCCACTCTTGTAAGTTCCCTTGGGAACCTATTTGGGGAGGCTGCAACCTATTTTCCTAAGCGCGGATTTTATTATATACATCCTGCACTCACCCCTGGATAGTTCCATATGTAGAGAAAAACTCACTCCAAAAAACTACCACTTCTTGTATAGATGGCACTCATAGAAAACAAAAAACAACCATAGTGCAATATTGCCAAATAAAGTAAAACTTGTTTAATAAAAAATTGCTTATATCAAGTAAAAACAAAATCCGAAATATAAAAATGAGGGTAGTGACACACTCGCCTCCTCACCACGCTTCCGCTCTCAATAAGCACTGGAAGTGACGTCACAAGGCTCCACCCAGGGCTCCACCTTACTTGATGTAAGCAGTTTTTTTATTAAACAAATTTTTGGTAAAAAAAATCACAATAAGCATATATTCATTGGTTTGTGCAAAAGTGTCTATGAAATAAGGTGTTAGATTTATGGCATTTTTCTTATTTATTGTTTACTAGCAATGGCGGCGATCTGTGATTATTAGCGGGAATGCGACATTACGGTGGACAGATCGGACGCTTTTGACACTTTTTTGGGACCAGTGACCTTTATTCAGCGATCAGAGCTAAAAATAGCCACTGTTTACTGTATAAATATCACTGGCAGGGAAGGGGGTTAACACTAGGGGGTGATCAAGGGGTTAAGTGTTCTCTAGGGAGGTGTTTCTAACTGTGGAGGCAGTGTACTGACTAGAGGAGAAGAGAGATCGCTGTTTCTGATCACTAGGAACAGCAGATCTCTCTCTACTCCCCTGTCAGAATGGCGATCTGTCTCTTTACATTGACGGATCCCAGTTATGGCTGTCTGAGGAGTGATCACAGGTGGTCAGCCGACATTGCGGCCATGTGCATCGGCTCCAGCGTCACGCCGCAGGCGCGCACGTGCCCCCTATCGCTCTTAAAGCGGCCGACGTACACCTGCAGCGATTCGCGCAGCCGCGACAGCCTGCCCCAGTATAATGACCACGGCTGGTCGGCAAGCAGTTAAAGAGGATGGTAATGAGATATGAAAGTTGTTAGGGCTAAGTAAATTGTAATATTGTATTTTGGCATAAACAATACTTTTATTTTTTAATCGCTCAATCTAATCTTAGTGGATTGTGCAATCAAAAAGAAATGTGTGTGGGTGTGTGTGTGTGTGTGTGTGTGGTCTGCTCAGTAAGCATGAAGCATTAAAGAGGAAGTAAAGCCTCTAAAGAAAAAAAAAACATGCACCCTGCAAGACAAAGGCATATTGAGCTAGTATGCATAGCATACTAGCTCATTATGAATTACTTACCTGAGATCGAAGCCCCCGAAGCAACCCTCATTCATGTCCTTCCTCAGCGCCATGATACCCGGATTGACTTCCAGGTATCGCTGCTCCGGCGCTGTGAACGGCCGGAGCAGCGATGACGCCACTCCGGCGCATGCGCACGTTAGCCGTCAGTGATGGCATGCTCGCCTTCACTAACGGCATGCTCAATGCGCCTGCGCCGATGTGGCTTAAGGAGATATTGCAAGCACCTACAGGTAAGCCTTAATCTAGGCTTACCTGTAGGTGAAATTTGTCCCAAAAGGGTTCACAACCACTTTAAAGTAAAGCTCTAACAGATCTAGGCAAAACTGAGTGTATGATTACTGCCAGTGAAACCATTGGTAAAGGGCAGTAAAGATAAAAGGTAGCCAAAATGATATGCAAATGTTAAAGGATAAGTTCACCTTTTGAAACATGTTACACCCATATTCAGGGTGTAACATGTTACAGATGCATCAGCCCCCCGCGCCACCCCCCCCCCTTTCCAAAACTCCTGTTTTGACAGCGAGCTGGGGATCCTTGCACCTGTCGGCTTGTATTTATTAATGAACTACCATGGTGCTCTACCCTTTTTTCCCCAAAAATAAGCCCTACCCCCAAAATAAGACCTTGCGTGAGTTTCTGGGATGGCTGCAATATAAGCCCTACCCCCAAAAAAGCCCTAGTTAAAGTCCTTGTAAAATCATGTAATCGGCTCTGTAAGAAGATTATATAATGTGCAGTGTGTCTCCTTTTGTAACTTTATTGTGGAAAATACTGTATTTACAACGCTTCTGGGCACTCGCATGACCTGCCGGAGCTCCTCTCCTCCCGGCTGACATCAGCAGCTCCTCCCTATGCAGTGATTGGAGCGGGCTGACGTCAGCAGGGATCTCGGCCCCTCCCTCTGCAGTATTTGGAGCAGGGAAGAAGAGCTCTGGCAGGTCACGTGAGTGCCCAGTGGCGCTTTTAATAAGGTATATTCCACAATAAAGTTACACAAGGAGACACACTGCACATTATATAATCTTTTTACAGAACGGGTTACATGATTTTACAATGACTTTAAGGTTTATTTTTTGGGATTACAGAATTTCATAATGCTGACTTCTGAGCTGACAGAGGGAGAGGGGAGAGAAGACAGGGGACACAGGCCATTTTTTATATATATCGCAAATAAATAAGACATCCCCTTAAAATAAGCCCTAGTGTGCTTTTTGTAGCCAAAATAATGTAAGAGCCGGTCTCATTTTTGGGGAAACGCGGTAGGTAGTTCCTTGTAATAGTGGAAGATATATTGTTTTCAGGTGAGAGTTAACTCCAAGAGATGATCATGTTCTTGTCAGAAACACTGCTAAAAGAATTCTGTTTGTTTAGCAGAAGATTTCCTGGAATTCAGACTGGCTCAGACAGATTTCGCAAAAGTGTCTCCCAAAGTGGTGAAAAATGTGCCAAATGCATATACCTGTCTAGAATTGTACTTGAATTTGGCTCACGGTGCGCCACTTTTACAATGCACTCAAAACATTTTTAAAAAATCTGTTGGTTTTTCTCTCTGTACGCCAAGAGAAAGTTGGTCCTAATTAGCACCACTTTTGATTTTGGTGCATAAAGAGACAAAATGTAGAAAGAGCACATTAATGCAACACAATGTGGAAATGGCGCATTTTAAAACTATGTGAATTTGATGTGCGAGTCGCTGTCAGAACCAAAAGTGCCGATTATCGTCCAAAAAGTGGCATGATCTGTCACTGGCCGTGTACACGGGATACGGCCGATGACCTATCAGCATACCTGGGTCATTGCTGCTACCATGTGGCCGCTGTGACCAATCACAGCAGATCACATGACCGTTGTACACAATGGATGGCTTCCTTTCATGCCATCCATTCTGTACAACTGTATTGCTAGCTGTGATTGGTCAATTTGATCACATGGTACAGACAGGGCCAATCGCAGCCCATCTGTACCATGTGATTAGCTTTGACCAATCACAACAAAACAGACTGAATGATTCAGTTTAATTCAGTAAAATGCTTGCTTATAGCAATGTAATACAGTGCTATAAGCAAACATAATGTGTAAAAAAAACTAAAAAAAAACATCCTTTTCACTTCCCTAGAGCAGTGCAATGTTACTATGGTAACA
Source organism: Lithobates clamitans (assembly GCA_037952925.1). Taxonomy (NCBI): domain Eukaryota; kingdom Metazoa; phylum Chordata; class Amphibia; order Anura; family Ranidae; genus Lithobates; species Lithobates clamitans. Next base: position 15,607,782 of record JBBGZY010000135.1, on the reverse strand, counting down.
TTATATTGCTCTGGTCACAGTGTGTTAAAAAAATAAAAATAAAAAAATGTAATAATAATAAAAAAAAATAGTATATATGGTGTGGTTTTTCTTTGTGTACTGTCACCAGTCAGCAGTGGCGTCGCTAGGGGGTGGCTTTTGGGGCTATAGCCCCGAATCTGGGGCCCATAGCCCTGAGTCTTTGCAGGGCTCTCCAAGGGGAGGGGAGGCTCTCTGGGGACCCTGATGTAAGTCAGGGGCTCTCTGGGGACCCTGATGCAGGGTGGAGGCTCTCTGGGGACCCTGATGCAAGGGGGAGGCTCTCTGGGTACCCTAATGTAAGTGGGGGCCTCTCTAGGGACCCTGATGCAAGGTAGAGGCTCTCTGGGGACCCTGATGCAAGGGGGAGGCTCTCTGGAGACCCTGATGCAAGGGAGAGGCTCTCTGAGGACTCTGATGTAAGGAAGGGCTCTCTGGGGACCCTGATGTAAGGGGGACTCTTTGGGAACCCTGATGTAAGTGGGGGGCTCTCTGGGGATATATACACACACATGTATATTACTGTATATACATGTGTATGCCCACCCAAGCATATGACTTTCTTTATTACGCTGCAATGGGCTCTAGTCCCAGATCTTCTGTAGACCTAGCAACGCCCCTGCCAGTCAGTGTCCCTGATCACTGCCACACCAGTTAAATGATGAGGGTGTACTGCACTGGTGACAGTATGTAAAAAAAAAAGTGAGGTCTTCTTTTTCCCAATAATTATGACAAAAAAAATTACAACTTCAAAAAACCCGCCATGCCTCTAGTAAATTGGACTGTCTACTTTCCAAAAAGGGGTTATTTGAGGGGTATTTCTACTGTCCTGGCATTTTAGGTCCTCAAGAAATTAGATCAGTACATAAGGAGTGATCAATTTTCAGATATATACCATCTATAACTTTCATACAGTCTAAATAATATACACTGATTTGGGTTATCTTCACTAAAGAAATGAAGAAGAATACATTTTGGGCCAAATTTATGAAGTACAATTATTTATTTGCAAAATTTTATAACCGAAACAAATGCATTTTGTATTAAAAATTTTCAGTCTTTTTCATTTATTTAGCAAAAAATAAAAAACCCAGTGGTGTTTAAATACCACCAAAAGAAAGCTTTATTTGTGTGAACAAAGTTATAAAAATTTAGTTTGGGTACGGTGTTGCTTGACTGCGCATTTGTCATTCAAAGTGCAACAGCGCTGAAAATTGGACTGGGCAGGAAGAGTGCACGGTATTGAAATATTTGGTTTATTAGCGGATGTTATAAGAGCCTCCTGTACCATCCCCAAGATTGATGTCATTTATTTTTCTTGTAGGTAATATATGTCAGCACTTGCTACCATTAATTGATTGTCCAACATTAATTATTCATGGTGTTAAAGACCCAATGGTTCCATCATTTCATCCAGATTATCTTCACCAGCACATTAAAAACTCAAGGTAAGAAATAAACTCTATCCTAGGCTAGGTTCACATATGTGCATGTGCATTTGTGTGCACACATTTGAATGGGCTGCTGTACTTGCCAGAAACATGGGGAAAGAAGTCCCCAACCCTTTTTTAAAAACACGCCACATGCTGTAGCACCGTTTAATTTCACGTGCGTGTCTGGGGGGGGCCATAAGAATGACTTTTCATAACCAGACAGACATGCTACTCAAGGTTTGATAAGTTTTAGAAGCATAGGTAATTGATAGGGCTTAAGTGCTAAGGACCTTTTTTGACTCCGTACTGACTCAGGGAGAATTAGGATCTTGGAGATGAATACAAAATAAATCTAGTAGGATACATAATTACTTCTATGCTTTTGAGTCTCCTGGAGCAACAATTAGAACAACTAAACCAAACCATGAGGCACCTTTTATATGGGAGGTCTAAACAGGTCCACCTGTCAGTTTTTCAGGCTGACTTGATCTGATGGTTTATTCACCCCTATGGACAGGTGGGTGTAAATGGACTTGTGTCCATTTACACCTGCCTACCCCAGGGTCTGATCCGGTTTGCTCATAAAAAACAAAAAAAAAAAACAGAAGGGGATCCATCCACTTCCGTTCATGCAGATCGGATTGCAGGTGTAAATGGACAGGCATAGTCTGCTTACTCCCGGTCTGCCCATAAAGCAGATCGGGTTCTGTCCTTGTCCACTCTGCAGAAACTGTGCAGACACGGATGTTTTACCTGCCCACTCTGTTCTGATAAGAAGGGGATCTATGAGCTGATCCACTGCTGATCGGAACGGATTCCACATAGAATGAGCCCTGTGTGAATGGGGCCTTAGCCCACCCTTCTCTCACTGATGCATGCCTTTGTAGGCCATCACAAAATTTCACTTCAGTGTTTAAGCTAGAGTTGCCACCTCATCCCTTTAAACCCGAACACCTTTGAATTACACAGGTTCTGAGGCTAATTAAATGCAGATAAGGCACCAAGTGAGTTTAATTACCATCTTAATCAGCCACAGAACCTGTGTAATTCATGTGTGTTCGGGTTTAAAGGGATGAGGTGGCAACCATAGTTTAAGCTACAGTGCCTTGAAAAAGTATTCACACCCTTTGAAATTTTTCAATTTTCTTCATGTCACAACCAAAAGCTTAAATGTATTTTATTGGGATTGTATGTGATAGACTAACACAAAGTGGCACATAATTGTGAAGTGGAAGGAAAATGATAAAGGGTTTTCAAACTTTTTTTTACAAATGTTTATCTGAAAAGTGTGGTGTGTATTTGTATTCAGCCCCCTTTACTCTGAAACCCCTAACTAAAATCTAGTGTAACCAATTGCCTTCAGAAGCCAACAAATTAGTAAATAGTCTAATCTCAGTATAAATACAGCTGTTCTGTGGAGCCCTCAGTGGTTTGTTAGAGAACCTTAGTGAACAAACAGCATGATGAAGGCCAAGGAACACGCCAGACAGATCAGGGATAAAGTATGGAGAAGTTTAACGTAGGGTTAGGTTATAAAAAAAATATCCCAAGCTTTGAACATCTCACGGAGCACTGTTCAATCCATCATCTGAAAATGTAAAAGAGTATGGCACAACTGCAAACCTACCAAGACATAGCCTTCCACCTAAACTGACAGGCCGGGCAAGGAGAGCATTAATCCGAGAAGCAGCCAAGAGGCCCATGGTAACTCTGGAGGAGCTGCAGAGATCCACAGCTCAGGTTGGAGAATCTGTCCACAGGACAACTATTAGTTGAGCATGCCACAAATCTGGCCTTTATGAAAGAGTGGCAAGAAGAAAGAGATTGTTGAAAGAAAGCCATAAGAAGTCCCATTTGCAATTTGTGAGAAGCCATGGGGGGACTATGTTCATTCATAGATGCTCTCCATCCAATCTGACAGAACTTGAGCTATTTTGCAAAGAATGGGCAAAAATGTCACTCTAGATGTGTAGAGACATCCCCAAAAGACTTGCAGCTGTAATTGCTTTGCTCTACAGTGGAACCTTGGATTACGAGCATAATCCGTTCAGGAGAATGCTTGTAATCCAAAGCACTCACATATCAAAGCAAGTTTCCCCATAGAAGTCAATAGAAACGATGATAATTAGTTCCTCATTGACTTCTATTGCATGCAATACCGCATGTGGCCAGAGATGGGGGCGCCAGAGAGCCTCTGAAATACTCGGGGACAGCTCGGTTGACCTGGAAACCCTCGGAAAGGCTCGGAAACGCTCGGGAGCGGAGTATTTCCGAAAGGCTCCAAACCGTTCACCGTCACCCCGTCACCTCTGGCCAAATGCAGTAGTGCACACCCCATTGGCTTGAATCCTGCTCATTTTGCGAGAGAACACTAGCAAACTGAGTCAGGATTTTTTTTTTAAAAGTTGCTTGTCTTTTAAAACACTCGTTAACCGCGTTACTCGTAAACCAAGGTTCCACTGTATTATGATAATGCAATCTTCATGGCTTAGAATCACTCCTTAGTGAGTCATTATTAAATAAAGGAGTTCCCTATGTTATGTATTAGTAAGTTACATCATACATTTATATCATGCGGCAATCATCCTCATCCTAGGCATCCAATAAGAATAGCATAAAATATGTTCTTGCAATATGGGTGTTGCGGTCAAATAACATAGCACAGCAATCATACCCAACTGGAGACCTGCCACTTAGCGCTACCAAGTATGTCTGAAAGGAACTATGGGCACATATACCACTTTAACAGATCTACTTCCCCTGCCTGTGGTCTTGGAGTTGAATAAATTAAAATGTGTGGATATCCTTTTTGCACAATACACCAGTGTGGTGCAGGAATGGACTGGCCATCGGAACCGGTGGGCCGATGGCTCAGTCGGCCGGATTCACTAGCCTCCTATTGCCTCGAAGGTCCGGGGCGATCTACCCATCAATCGCCGACAGCTGGTGCCTGACGGATAGATCGAGATTTAGCCCAGAATGCAGAGTAGTGCAGGAAGCGTCTGTCTGTAAGTTCTCTCTCTCATGTCATGCAGCGCTGCTCGCTCCCCGGCGGCCCCTCCTCTCTTCTCGTCTATCCCAGATGAAGTCACAAGCCAATGGGGATAGACGAGAAGAGAGGAGGGGCCGCCGGGGAGCGAGCAGCGCTACATGACATGAGAGAGAGAACTTACAGACAGACGCTTCCTGCAAGCTGGCCAGGCTAGTAAACAATACCATAATGTGCCCCATAATGTGCCATGTGCCCTGATGATGTGCCCCATCATGTGCCCCATAATGTGCCCTGATGTGCTATGTGCCCCGATGTGCTCCCGTGCCCTGATGTGCCCTGATGTGCTATGTGCCCCGTGCCCTGATGTGCTATGTGCCCCGTGCACTGATGTGCTATGTGCCCTGATGTGCCCCATGCCCTGATGTGCTATGTGCCCTGTGCCCTGATGTGCTGTATGCCCTGATGTGCTATGTGCCCTGATGTGCCCCGTGCCCTGATGTGCCATGTGCCCTAATGTGCTATGTGCCCTGATGTGCCCCGATGTGCCATGTGCCCCGATGTGCCATGTGCTATGTGTCCTGATGTGCCCCGTGCCCTGATGTGCTATGTGCCCTGATGTGCCATGTTCCCCGTTCCCTGATGTGCTATGTGCCCTGATTTGCTATCTGCCCTGATGTGCCCCGTGCGCTAATAGGCTATGTGCCCTGATGTGCCCCGTGCCCTGATGTGCTATGTGCTCTGATGTGCCCCGTTCCCTGATGTGCCCCATTCCCTGATGTGCTATGTGCCCTGATGTGCTATGTGCCCTGATGTGCTATGTGCCCTGATGTGCCCCGTGCCCTGATGTTCTATGTGCCCTGATGTGCCATGTGCCCTGACGTGCCATGTGCCCCATGTCCTAATGTGCCCCGTGCCCTGATGTGCTATGTGCCCTGATGTGCCCCAATGTGTTATGTGCCCTGATGTGCTGTGCGCCCTGATGTGCCCTCATTTGCCCTCATTTGCCCCGTGCCCTGATGTGCCCCGATGTGCTATGTGCCCTGATGTGCCCCGTGCCCTGATGTGCTATGTACCCTGATGTGCTATGTGCCCCGTGCCCTGATGTGCTGTGCCCCGATGTGCTGTGCCCCGATGTCCTATGGCCTGATGTGTCCCGTGCCCTGATGTGCCTTGTGCCCTGATGTCCTGTGCCCTCATGTCCTGTGCCCCGGTATGCTGTGCCTCAATGTTATGTGCCCTGATGTACTGTGACCTGTGCCTTGATGTCCTGTACCCTGATGTGCTGTGTCCTGTACCCTGATGTGCTGTGCCCTGTACCCTGATGTGCTGTGTCCTGTACCCTGATGTGCTGTGTCCTGTACCCTGATGTGCTGTGCCCTGTACCCTGATGTGCTGTGCCCTGTACCCTGATGTGCTGTGCCCTGTACCCTGATGTGCTGTGCCCTGTACCCTGATGTGCTGTGCCCTGTACCCTGATGTGCTGTGTCCTGTACCCTGATGTGCTGTGTCCTGTACCCTGATGTACTGTGCCCTGACGTGCTGTACCCTGATGTGCTGTGCACTGTACCCTGATGTGCTGTGCCCTGTACCCTGATGTACTGTGCCCTGATGTGCTGTGCACTGTACCCTGATGTGCTGTGCACGGTACCCTGATGTGCTGTGCCCTGTACCCTGATGTGCTGTGTCCTGTACACTGATGTACTGTGCCCTGTACCCTGATGTGCTGTGTCCTGTACCCTGATGTGCTGTGCCCTGTACCCTGATGTGCTGTGTGCTGTACCCTGATGTACTGTGCCCTGACGTGCCGTGATGTGCTGTGCACTGTACCCTGATGTGTAGTGCCCTGATGTGCCCTGTACGCTGATGTGCTGGGCTCTGTACCCTGATGTCCTGTACCCTGATGTGGTGTGCCCTGTACCCTAATGTGTTGTGCCCTGATGTGCCTTGTTCCCTGATGTGCTGGGCTCTGTACCCTGATGTGCTGTGCCCTGATGTGCTGGGCTCTGTACCCTGATGTGCTGTTCCCTGATGTGCTGTGCCCTGATGTGCTGAGCTCTGTACTCTGATGTGCTGTACCCCGATGTGCTGGGCTCTGTACTGTGCCCTGATGTGTTGTGCCCTGGGCCGGTCTGGATGAAGTCCAGGGCCACATTTTTGTGCCAGTCCAGCCCTGGTGTGGTGTAGTCTTTGAAAATATTGCAAATACAGTTACCCTCTGTTGTGTAGATTTGTTTTAATCAAACTTTTCTTGAGAACAGGATGCATATCTTGGGATTAATAAAGTATTCTGAATCTGAATATTTCTGTTTTATGGACCCTGGCAACCAATAGAAATCCGAAAACACTCTCCCAACTTTATATATATATATATATATATATATATATATATATATATATATATATATATATATATATTTATTATAAGAAGGCCAGTATGGTGGCCTGAATTTCCTCCCGCTTTTCCCTTTTTCAGGGCTCTTCTCAGCACATCCTGCTTAGTAAACTACCCATTACTTACCTTGGGTATCCCCCCTTTTCTTGGCATACCGACCAGACCACCAAGGCACACTTCAGGTCTATTTATGTTGTACAGTGCCTTTCAAAAGTATTCACCCCCCCTTGGCATTTTTCGTGTTTTGTTGCCTCACAACCTGGAATTAACATGGATTGTTTGAGGATTTGCATCATTTAATTTACAGAACATGCCCCCAACTTTGAAGATTTTATTTTTTTTATGAGGCAAACAACAAATAGGAAATAGAAAATAACAGAAAAAGTCAATGTGCATAAATATTCACCCCCCCCTAAAGTCAATACTTTGTAGAGCCACCTTTTGCAGCTATCACAGCTCCAAGTCGCCTCAAATCACACACAGAGTGGTACAGGTTTTGCTCAAGAATATCCCTGTATTTAGCACCATCCATCTTTTCCTCAACTCTGACCAGTTTCCCAGTCCCGACTGCTGAAAAACATCCCTACAGCATGATGCTGCCACAACCATGTTTCACTGTGGGGATGTTGTTCTTTGGGTGATGTGATGTGTTGGGTTTGCGCCAGACATAGCGTTTTCTTTGATGGCCAAAAAGTTAAATTTTAGTCTCATCAGACCTTCCTCTATACAATTTGTGAGTCTCCCACATGCCTTTTTCGCAAACTCAAAACGTACCATTTTGTTTTTTGCTGAAAGTAATGGCTTTCTTCTGGCCATTCTGCCATAAAGCCCAACTCTATGGAGCATACGGCTTATTGTCATCCTATGTACAGATACTCCAGTCTCTGCTGTGAAACTCTGCAGCTCCTCCAGGGTTACCTTAGGTCTCTGTGCTGCCTCTCTGATTAATGCCCTCCTTGCCTGGTCCGTGAGTTTTGGTGTGCTGCCGTCTCTTGGCAGGTTTGCTGTTGTGCCATGTTCTTTCCATTTGGTTATGATAGATTTGATGGTGCTCCTACTAATTATCAAAGATTTGTATATTTTTTTTATAACCTAACCCTGACTTGTACTTCTCAACAACATTGTCCCTTACTTGTTTGGAGAGTTCCTTGGTCTTCATGGCAGTGTTTGGTTAGTGGTGCCTCTTGCTTAGGTGTTGCAGCCTCTGGAGCCTTTCAAAAAGGTGTGTATATGTAATGACAGATCATGTGACACGTGGATTACACACAGGTGATATAATTTCACTAATTATATGACTTCTGAAGGTAATTTGTTGCGCCAGAGCTTTTTATGGGATTCATAACAAAGGGGGTGAATACATACGCACATGCCAATTATCAGTTTTTTTATTTCTGAAAACGTTTTATGTATATATTTTTCAAATTTTACTTCACCAACTTAGACTATTGTGTTCTGATTCATCCCATATAATTCAGATTAAAAAAGCATTGAACTAAAGGCTGTAATGTAACAAAATAGGTAAAAAGCCAAGGGGGGTGAATACTTTTGCAAGGCACTGTATGTCTTGTCGCGTGTTTGTGATCCACATCTCTCGATCATAGGGCCACGACTAATATATTTATATATATATATATATATATATATATATATATATATACATACACACTGTATATCTATCATATTTTCTCTAGTCATTTTCCAGGATGGCACACCTGAGAGATGAGGCTCCTCCCTACAGGAAAACAGGAAACATAATCAATTGACAGTATTAAGTCCCCACCCTTCCCCTTGATCCTGAGTCTTTGATTCTGTTTCTCCCTACACAGCGAAACTTTTTTTTTTTCCTCCAAACCAGATGACCGAGGGTCGAATGGTAACCCTGTGAGGCAGGTATAGGCAAGCCTGGGGCTGAAATATATCCTGCAGGCTCCGGCCTTCTCACAGGTGGCCCAGAAACTGTATCAGCGATTCAGTCACTGGGGTAAGAATTTGCCACTGTTATACACCGCTCAACATCTCTGTCTCTCAGGCTCCTTCTGTCTACCTCTCTAAGTGGAGGACAACGGTGCAACCCCGGGAAGGGTAAGCGCTGGAGGAGATGCCGACCAGTGTGGAGGCTAAACAGAGAGCCCAAAGAGGCACCAGTTCACTACGCTGGACAGGTGGTGCAGAGGAGCGAGTGTCTGCCTATACCACCTCAGATGGGATAGAGGAAGGTAAGGCATTACCCCCTTCACCCCTTTGTGTAGTTACTGACTGGTGCAGTGCAGGACACAGCCTAATCTTGCAGCTCCCTATGAGGGACAGCAGTTGAGGGGTGGGGGGCACTTTGGCGGCTATACTCCTTGCGTGTGGACCATAAGGATGGAAAAGTGAGCCCAGTGGCTGTGGCAAAGGGGGAAGACGACAACGGTGAGTACTTCCCTTTGCCTTGGGAATTTAGCTGCAACATCCCTAATACCAGCCAGATGGTTTCTGGGCATTTGAGATAATCTCCCCTGGTGTCTGGATACAGATAGCCCAGAAGCTTCTGCTAAAACCACCAGCCACAGCTCCCTCTTACATCAGAGACGCTGTGGTTATCACAACAGTAGGTTACCAGCCTCTCCCTATAAACCCGATTGTAGTACATTAGTAGGGGTGAATATAGTGAAGAGGGGAGACCTGGTAGATACAAAGAGTTTTTTTACAGGCCAGGTATGCCACTGAACAAATGATTAAAGTAGGGTTGATTGTGCAATGGTTTGCAGGAACCTGGAGGGTTCAGGAGTAAGCTCCTCTGGTCAGCAGGTGCACTAGGTAATCTGGCCCTATTAGCCCAGCTGCTAGGAATCTGAAGTTGCTCTAAGATGCTTAAAAGCTGACCTTCTAAATTTCAATGATATGGCAGAGATCAAGCTTTTGTGCGGCACAGCAAAAATGCATAGGGAAGGCACAGTAAGCCCTGGTTCACACAGGGGCGACTTATCAGGCGACTTAGCCTCCTGACAAGTCGCGTCCCGTTCTGTACTATAGAACCATTCTAATAGGAGCGACTCAAGTCACTCCGACTTAGAAAAAGGTTCCTGTACTACTTTTGGGGCGACTTGCATTGACTTCTATACAGAAGTCGTTTTGCAAGTCGCAGCTGAAGTCGTGTGCAGGTCGCCTCACAGAGTCGGCCTGCAAGTCGTGTTGCCTCTGTGTGAACCGAGCCTAGGGGTTCCCTTGTGAACAGATCCTCCTTTTGGAGGTTGCTTGCTATGGGTAACATTTCATAAGCTCTAACCTCCCACTCCACCTTTACATTGCGGTTATATTTACAGTGGAGGAGGTTAAGAAAAACCTTTTTGTTGGTTTGTACTACAGTCCACCCAGTGGCAGAACTAGAAGCGATTTACCATAAATCACTTCCTACAACCTTTAATTGAGGATTTTCTGTGCAAACCTCTGTAAGAGCTACATATGTAAACCGGTAGTTAATGATTGCTTGTTTAAGGGCTCATTAAGACCTTAGATGCTGGAAAGGTTTGATTAGCCCCACCTGTGTATGAGCTGGCTACGTTTGCTCAAATTCAGGGAGCAGAGGTAAAGTAGGACAACAGCTACTATAGTAGAGGGGTGTTTAACCACTTTAGACTTTCATTTTAGAATTTGTTCCTTCACTGGTGGTGAAGGGTTAGTATCTACAGCCCAGGCTATGCCTATGAAATAATGTGCCCCTGTTTGGTTATTTCATAAAGGGATACACCATGACTCCTTCTTGGCTGCACACCAGTAGAGCTTAGTAGTGAAGGTTTGTCTTTGCTGGGATGTGTTGTGGCACAGCAGAAATACACATTGAAATTCGTGAAATCTCTGCTCATAAGGGGTATATTGCTGTACATCAGAAATGCACTACACTGAGGATTGATTGATTGTTTTTGCTTTTACATCCGAAATTTACTACTTTATTTGGCTACAGATCAGAGAAATACAACAGCGAAGGTGCTCTGTACTTTCTGGTTTTGTGCCACATGGCAGAAATGCACATCATTGTGTCTTGTGACATCTCTGCTCATAATTGTTATATTGCCGCACATCAGACATACACAAGATTGAGGTCTGTCTGTGTTTTTTTGTGTCCTGTATTTACTGCCTTATTGGTTGCATATCAGGCAGCAGTGAAGATTGATGGTCCTGGTTTGTTGGTCTACACAGCAGAAATACACATTGAACCTGGGCCAGGGGTAGTACATATTCTGCCTTTGGTAATTGGTGCGGCACCGCAAAGTGGTGTTGTGCGATTTAGACAGTGCTATTAACGGCAATGGCTGCCGATTTTAGGCATGTGATTTGACATGTTGCTTTGCATGCCAAATCGCTTCAATCTGGACCTAGGCTTAGGGTTGTGCTATCTCTGTTCAGAATAGTTATATTGCTACACAACAGGCATACAAAGATTGAAGATTGTTTGTGTCCTCTATGTCCTATATTTACTGCCTTATCGTCTGCATATCAGAAAGACACAACAGTGAGGGGTGTTTTTTCTGTTTCTCATTGTCTCACCTTGCTGCTTCTTAGGGATACACAGCAGGGGGTTGTTGGCTGCACTCCTCCAGGGAGACACGGCATTGGGGAACCCTCGCTTGTTTAACCTGAAACTTGCAAGTTTTTCCCTGCGACTTGTGTAATCTTTAGGTCTGTGGCTCCAGAGAGCAGGGATTTCTTGGAGGCGTTGCGACCTGGAGTTGCACAGACACGAATGGTACCCATTGGAAGCCATGGTGTATAACTTCTCATGCATCTTGCAGTCCCAAGTTGCAGGTCGGGTCGCACGGGTGTAGGGGCCTTATCTGTCCGTTCTGGGTGAGGTTTTGCTACACAGCAGAAATACACATCATGGAGTTATTGCCTTATTTTGCAGTACACCAGAAAGATCGCAGCTGTGAAGGCTGTCTGTTTTTTTCTGTTTTTATGCTGCTGCAGAAATACTCAACTTAGAAAGCACCAACAAGCTTCAGTTTCATATTGCCTTACCGCACTTCAGAAAAACACAATGCTGCAGGCGCTTGTGTCCTTTCTCAGTGTTTGGTTCTATCTGACTGCTTAACAGAAAAGATTGTCTTGTGTTCCATATTATTTTACCCTGTGGCACAGCAGAAATGCACAACATGGGAGTTGGTGTGTTTTTTTTTTTTTTTTTATATCATCCTTTCTGTATTTATATCAGTTATGACCTAGCTAGCTGCACTTCAGAAATACGCAGCATGTAGGGTTTGCTTGGGTCTTTCTGTTTTTACATCTTGGCCGCACATCAGAAATCCAAACGGTGAAGACTGTTTGTCTACATTAAGGTTCAGATTTGGGTTTCTTCCCATATTTAATATGTTGGTTTAGCTAGCCGCACTCAGATACACAACATTGTCTATGCATGTGTCCTTTTTGTCTAACTCTATTTATTGTGCTGTGCCCACAATCTATGGCCTTTAAATTTGTGATATTAGTAATGCATGTATCACCTTTTTTATTTCAGACCTTCTTCTCCATGGAGGGGGCCAGGAGTTCTGGCTTCAGATGTCACATGTTAAAAAGCCTTAGCCCCTTAGCCCCCACAAGACGGGTCTCTGATTAATCTTTTTAGTGATTCTAAGTAGCACCTACAGGCACAATAGGCTATGGTTGTTAAGCGTGTGAGACAGGCAACATTGCTAACCTACAAGTTTAACATGTTTTCTGATTCCATCTTTAAGAGCCCACTCCACCTAGACCCTGCATCTGAAGCAGAGAAGGCAGGGACATTGGTGGAGCAGACCTGCAGATCAGCCACATTATCCAGCTAAGATACCTTTATCAAGCATATGGAGTGGAGGTAAAGTTCACTGCAGAACTGAGGTTCGCCAAGAGGGTCTTGCAGGCAGTGGTCCCACCCTAAGGTAAGCCCTGAGGTACTTGCTTATCCTCTCAGGTGTGCCGTCCTGGAAGATGACTAAAGAAAAGTACCAGTTACACTTACTGTTAACTACCTTTCTAGGAATTCTTCCAGGACGGCAGGCCTACTTCCCCTCCGTTGGAGGAGGGAAAATTATAGAACGCTAGAAGGTGAGTGCTTTTGAGGAATGATTTCCCTTGTGAACCAGGTTCAGGAGTTACTTCTCTACAAACTGAGGATCAAGGGTAACCGTTAAGTGTAACTGGTACTTTTTTTTTACATTTTTTTTAGTTCTTTATGTGCTTGCAGGAATGACCTAGGGAAGGTAGGAATCCTTTTCTCAGACAGAACCTTCTGGGGGTGGAAGAGATAAATTCTTACACTGCTCCATACCTATGTTACTTGCATTACAGTGCAGTTAAAGGATAGCTAAAACAGAAAAAACAAATTCAATACGTTGTAGCTTACAGTCCTTAGATATGATGGCTGCATTCATTTTCCTTATTTCAAGCTCAGAACATTTCAGCAAATACAATATACCTGTTCATATTGCCCAAAATGCTGTGTCTGTCGCTTCCTGTGACCTGCACTGAAGAATATCTTCCCTTCTAGCTATCCTCTGTAACCTACCAATTGCCCTTTCACCATGTAATCAAGATGATGCAGACATGGAATCCATATCAGGAAAGCAGCCTGAGGTGACAGCCATGGCTCTCTCCATCGATACAGTGGAGGAGTGATGTAGCGACCCATTGACAGGAGGGTGTGTTATTTGCAGGATTACCAGTTGAAAATAGAGCAAAAGAAGCTTGAAAAAAGAAAATGAATGCAGCCACCACATTAAAGACTAGTAAGCTGCGACATAATACAGTTTTGGTTTTGGATATACTTTAACTAGCATAAGAGAAACACTGTGACACATTTAGTGTGTAAACATGCATCCCTTTTCTTACACGTGTGTGCCAGAGCACAACTCTAAAGGGTGGTTCCAAAAGTCAGAAATGGTTCTATCCACATAGGGGTAGCAAAATAAGAACAAATGTGAGATTTGGAGGTCCAATTGTTTGTAGGCTAAAATCAAGGGAACATGCTAGTAAGATAGACGGAATGCTGTTTAGGTGAGAATCAATTTACTAGATCAAGTACTATTGTGAAAAAACATGTCAATTGGAAGTTTTGTATTGAATATTAGGGAAAAGTTGTTGCTAAGCTCTGTTGGTATCCTAGCTACTAAAAGAGAAGTATTACTGAAAAAAAATTATTTTCATATATTTCAGATTACATCTGATGCCAAAAGGCAAACATAATCTTCACCTCAGATATGCTGAAGAGTTTAACAGTTTAGTTGAACAGTTCCTGCTCTCATCATGATATATGGGGAAGGACGGGTCTTCGATGGAACGACTGCTTATCTATGATGAACTTAATTAGTAATTAAAAAACATGATCCGCAAATACAATGGATAAAAAAAGTCTACACACCCCTTTTAAAATGTCAGGTTTCTGTGATATAAAAAAAAATGAGACAAAGATAAGTCATTTTAGAACCTATAATGTGACATATAAACTGTACAACTCAATTGAAAAACAAACTGAAATCATTTTGGGGGGGGGGGGATAAAAATAAAAGTTGCAGGGCAAAGTTGGATCCACAGTCATATGGCTCTCGTGTCATACCAAGGTCAAAGACCATACCAGACCCTTCTCTGAGCATTCAGCCCGACAGGTCAGGAAAGGGGGTGGGGATAAACGAGCGCATGATGGGGCGGTGATGTCATAAGGGGGCAGGGCCTACGAATGACGTCACCCGGTGACCCCGCCCCATGCCAATATAAGTAGTGGCACACCATGCACCTAACAGAGCGGGAGAGAGCATCGAGTCAACATCGGAAGAAGAACAGAGGGAGAAGACAGTGGAGAAAACCCGACAAAAGAGCGAGAAGACAGTGGACAGAGGGAGAAGAACCGCTCCCAATGTCGGAGCTTTTGTGGCACTTAAACCCCCCCCCCCCCCCTCCTGCCCAGACCAATTTTCAGCTTTCAGTGCTCTCACACTTTGAATGACAATTACTCAGGCATGCAACACTGTACCCAAATGATTTTTTTTGTCCTTTTTTTCATACAAATAGAGCTTTCTTTTGGTGATATTTGATCACCTCTGGGTTTTTTATTTTTTGGGCTATAAATTAGCGTTGCACTGATACCGATACTGGTATCGGTGCCGATACTAAGCATTTGTACAAGTATCGGTACTCGTGCAAATGCCCCGATACACAAAACCAATACCTTCGTGCTTGGTACTTTCAGCTGTCAGCAGGAATTCCCCGCTAACAGCTGAAAAGTAAAGAAAAAAATTATGGCAATTATTGGTTGTTAAGGAACGGGGCCGCCGCATCCTTAACAACCAATCACGTGTCCTCAAGATTTCCCTCCCTGCCTCCTCCTCCCCTCTTGTCAGCTATCGCCAGGCTCGGGACCACATGTTTGTGGAAACTTCGTGCATTGGAGGCGAGCAAGCCCAGCTCCCCCCATCCCACTGACCTCTTCCCCTTTCTGCCGGGTGCAGCTCACACATTCAGCTCTGCTCATCGCGGCTCCACTATTTCTGTCACAGTCCGGTGGGCAGGAGTGAGTTCTGTGTGACCTCCGCACAGATCTGACTTTTCCTTGTCAGCTGCACGGCTCTGCACACATTGAGATTTCTCCCATGCCCTGTGTGTCCATACTCAGCCGGGTGGAGCCCCCCTCTCCCCCTCTCCAGCAAGCAGAGGCACAGACACACGGCCAGCACCACTGCAGCAGGTCAGTGTGTGATTATCCCACCCCCCCTCCCCCGATGTGCCCAATACTAATTATCTATATAGGTGTTAAATACATGAAACAGACATAGAAAGGTGAAGTCTAATATCAATTCCTAAATAATTCCTAAATTCCTAAATATATCTTGGCGTGTTATAATCTGAAATTTAGCATCTATAGTGTCAATGTAATTCCAGCAAATATGACTGTTTGCACTGGAGTTTTGGTTTCACCAACCAGTGTGAAGTTTGAAATCGAACAATATGTATTATGTATGAAATTTTGTTTATGCATGGACAGTGGACACTATATATGCTAATTTTCACAATATTAACACGCCAAGATATATTTAGGCATCGATATTTACTTTTCTTGCCAGTAATTTTTGTTTTATTTTATTAAAACTATATAATTAGAATTTGACACAGCAGCACAGCACATACAATGGGGGCAGAAAGTGTTCAGACCCCTTAAATTTATCACTCTTTTTGTTATATTGCAGCCATTTGCTAAAATCATTTAAGTTCATTTTTTCCTCATTAATGTACACACAGCACCCCATATTGACAGAAAAACGCAGAATTCTTGACATTTTTGCAAATTTGACAAAAATGTCAATTCTGTGTTTTTCTGTCAATATGGGGTGCTGTGTGTACATTAATGAGGAAAAAAATGAACTTAAATGATTTTAGCAAATGGCTGCAATATAACAAAGAGTGAAAAATTTAGGGGGGTCTGAATACTTTCCGTCCCCACTAATATATCAATAAAACCTACACTATACCCCCACCCTCTAACTCACCTCCATGCTCCTCTACATGCTCACACTCACCAACACACTCAGCTCCATGCACATGCACATGCTCCAACTCACCAATAAGTTCATCTCCACGTGCACACTCCCACTCATGAACATCCTCGCTCCCCAACAACACAGGCACAATCTGTTTAATAGTAAATATTTAAAAAGGCTGTGCTCCCTTTCCACAAATCAATTCTGTATTATGTGTAATACAAAGTGCTACTAGTGCTATAGTATCAATTCTATGTTTTGTAAACAATATATAAGTCAAGTTCTGACAGTGCTGTGTGCTCAATTCATAAATCAAACAATAAATACAAATAAAGTGCATTAAATCCATACAAAAAAGTAACAAAATAAGGTGTATAAAATACGTTCAAAACTAAAGTGCATGTACAGTATCTCACAAAAGTGAGTACACCTCTCACATTTTTGTAAATATTTTATTATATCTTTTCATGTGACAACACTGAAGAAATTACACTTTGCTACAATGTAAAGTAGTGAGTGTACAGCTTGTATAACAGTGTAAATTTGCTGCCCCTCAAAATAACTCAACACACAGCCATTAATGTCTAAACCGCTGGCAACCAAAGTGAGTTTACCTCTAAGTGAAAATGTCCAAATTGGGCCCAATTAGCCATTTTCCCTTCCTGGTGTCATGTGACTCGTTAGTGTTTCAAGGTCTCAGGTGTGAATGGGTAGCAGGCATAGGTGTGCGTACAGGGTGTGCCAGGTGTGCCCAGGCACACCCAAATCACCCTGTGCAGAACAGATTCCCTCTACTGATCTGGCTCCCCCTCCTTCCCCCCGCAGCACTGCCAGCTTCCCACCTCTCCCGCCGGCTGTTGCTGCGGGATGTTTTAGGATGAGTGGGGGAAGGGGCCAGTAAAAATGTAATTTACTAGCCCTTTCCTTTTCTGAATGAACATCATGAATCATCGGTGGTGTGTGCTTGAGCTTTGGGGTGCACATCCTAATGCCATAGGCTGCGCATGCCTATGGTAGCTGGTGTGTTTAAATTTGGTGTTATCGCCCTCACTCTCTCATACTGGTCACTGGAAGTTCAACATGGCACCTCATGGCAAAGAACTCTCTGAGGATCTGAAAAAAAAGAATTGTTGCTCTACATAAAGATGGCTATAAGAAGATTGCTAAGACCCTGAAACTGAGCTTCAGCACGGTGGCCAGGACCATACAGCGATTTAACCGGACAGGTTCCACTCAGAACAGGCCTCGCCGTAGTCGAAATAGACAAATGAGTGCTGCCAGCATTGCTGCAGAGATTGAAGGGGTGGGGGGTTAGCCTGTCAGTGCTCAGACCATACGCCGCGCACTGCATCAAATTGGTCTGCATGGCTGTCATCCCAGAAGGAAGCCTCTTCTAAAGATGATGCACAAGAAAGCCTGCAAACAGTTTGCTGAAAACAAACAGACTAAGGACATGGATTACCCAAACCATGTCCTGTGATCTAATGAGACCAAGATAAACTTATTTGGTTTAGATGGTGTCAAGCAGGGATGGACTGGCCATCAGGACTACCGGGAGTTTCCCGGTGGGCCGATTGCTCAGTAGGCCGGTTTCAGTGGCCGCCTATTGCATCGGAGGTCCGCAGCGATCTACCCGTCAATCGCCGACAGCTGGCGCCTGACGGGTAGATCGAGATTTAGCCAGCATGCAGAGTAGCGCAGGAAGTGTCTGTGATAGGTTCTCTCTCATGTCACACTGCTCCCCGGCGGCCCCTCCTCTCTTCTCGTCCATCCCAGATGATGTCACAAGCAAATGGGGATGGACGAGAAGAGAGGAGGGGCCGCCGGGGAGCAGCGTGACATGAGAGAGAACCCATCACAGACGCTTCCTGTGCTACTCTGCATGCTGGCTAGTAAACAATGTGCCCCATAATGTGCCCTGATGTGCCATGTGCCATTATGTGCCCCAAGCCCTGATGTGCCCCCATGTGCTATGTGCCCTAATGTGCCCCATGCCCTAATGTGCTATGTACCCTGATGTGCTGTGCCCTGATGTGCCCAGATGTGCCCTGATGTGTTGTGCCCTGGGCCGGTCTGGATGAAGTCCAGGGCCACATTTTTGTTCCAGTCCAGCCCTGGTGTGAAGCGTGTGTGGCTGCATCCAGGCGAGGAGTACAAAGACAAGTCAGTCTTGCCTACAGTCAAGCATGGTGGTGGGAGTGTCATGGTCTGGAGCTGCATGAGTGCTGCCGACACTGGGGAGCTACAGTTCATTGAGGAAACCATGAATGCCAACATGTACTGTGACATACTGAAGCAGAGTATGATCCCCTCCGTTCGGAGACTGGGCCGCAGGGCAGGATTTCAACATAACGACCACAACACACCACTGCTTTGCTAAAGAACCTGAGAGTAAGGGTGATAGACTGGCCAAGCATGTCTTCAGACCTAAAACCTATTGAGCATCTGTGGGGCATCCTGAAAAGGAAGGTGGAGGAGCGCAAGGTCTCTCATATTCAACAGCTCCATGATGTCGTCATGGAGGATTGGAATAGGACTCCAGAGGCAACCTTCCAAAGAGGTTATAAAATGATCCCCAAAATATCTGTGCAGCTACACAATATTATTCAAATATGTGCTCCGTGCATCCACTAGTGCTCCACTGCAATACCCCTGTGCCCCCAACAGGGTATGCACTCACCTGCCAGTATGGACCCCCTAAGTATACTACAAGGAAAGTCAATCAGGCTTCTATGTATTGCTGTGTTTCCAATGTGTTGCAATAGGTCCGTGTCGCAAACAGGGTTCAGGGAGAGGAAAAGACCATGCAATGTGGAGAAAGGCCCGGGCTTGGTTATAAGCCATAAGCGCAGAGTGACCCCCTATAATAAGGGGTCTACAGAAGCTGGTAAGCAGGTTTTTCAGCTTTTGGTGGAGGCATTGCTTCACAAGGTGGTGGATGGTGGAGATTGACACCATTGTCACAAAAAACTGTGGATTCACTAATGGACAATTTGTTTTTTCATATTCATTTCTTGTTATGATTATGTAGTGCGATTCTATATTTTTTTATTATGTGATTATGTCATACAGGAGAATTGCTGCTCAGTTTTTTTATATTAACAGGCATTTTATAGAGCCTTTTTTTTCTATTTCTTTACATTTCTAACTTTTACTCAGAAATATTTTACTTTCCTTAAAACCCACTGGGACGTCTTGCGCGTTCTCATGCACCAATCTATACCGGGGGGGGGGGGGGGGGGGGATTTTTTGCCAATGAAGTTCTGTCCCAGTAGCTTTCCCAGACACTGTGGGTACAGATATCCTGATGATATATTCCTCATAAGGACAGGCACAATCAAGGAATTAAATTTATGGTAGAAATTAGTAACGGCGCTTTCAACCTTAAGTTTACTGTGCAGAGTGACAAGACCAGAATTCCCTTTTTCAATGTTGAGAATGTTGTGAATACAATACTGCACGCATGTAGCTCACATCCATGGGCTCTAATACCTTGTATATCATATGGAGAATATATCCAACTTTGTTGGAACTGTTCTAGCAATGAGAATAGCAAGCATCAGCCCAATTTACTTCAAACATGGCTACTGGTAGGGGCTTACAGTAGAACAATTCTTAAAGTGGTTGTAAATCTGAAAAACAAAAGAAAAATTCTGAACATTAAATTAAATAAAGATCACCAGCACTAATCATTTGTGCTTAGTATGGCATGTATAAGCACTCCCTGTCGCCTGCAATCCTCCCTGCGCTTGTGAATAGACTAAAGCTGACACCAGAAAATATATGGGGACAGCCCTCCCCTTCTCCTTTGAGTGAAAGACTGTGCGGAGGAGACAGGTGCATGAGCCATGCATTAAAGCTGTGTAAAAGTAAGTTTGTCCCTGCTGCTCCGTATTTCTTTCCCGTGAATAAAATCTATTACAGCCGGTGATTCGGCTTCCTTCGTGTCACTTTTGCACTGATCTAAAGGTCAAAAGTTTATTAAAATCATTTTATATGGCAATAATGACATACAGTATTTGCAGATATGTTGTGTTTCTTTGCCTGCTACAAACCTGTCAGTGTGTGTATGAATCCTACTCATTCCACCTTCTGTTGTAAATGTGGACAATGATTCAGACAGACACACAGTTAGACAGCAAGAAAGGAAACTGAGAGACAGAGAGCTGAAAAAGAGATCGTGAGTGTAGCACCCTCTAATGTGGTAGAAGTAGAATGGCTGGAGTTTTGTGAGAGTAGGTAAATTTCCAGGCTTTGCTGGTGTGTTTTGATCTGGGTTGGGAGTGACTCAGAGGCAGCATCACCAAGACCTCCTACTTCTTTCCAGATTGTTCTAGTGTTTTCTGGAAAGGAAAAACGAGAAGTAGGGTGGAGCTGTCTGCGGTGTTTGCGGGAGCCCTGACCAATCCCCAACCTGGATTGGCAGGGGGCAGGCCTCCCTAAATACCCAGGGTCAGCCAAGCTGTGGAGGAGTTAGTATCATGTGGAAGATGGAGAGTGTTAGGCTGTCATGGCCTTGGAGGACGCTCCCCAGACTGGGGGGGTGACCTTGGGCCTGGGCTCGGGTACGGACGGGACCCACTCTTGCAACCCACAGAGGTGTCCTAACAAGGAGGCACAGGAGGAGCAGGAGTGGACAGCAGGAGAACACTGCCGGGCAGGTCTCCAGGAGATCCACAAAGGCAGCTAAGAGGGTTGGTGAGTGTTCACACAGTCGGGAGGAGTGGGAGGCACGCCTGAGAGGACTGGGATAGAGCAGTCTGGGATGGGTGCAGAGCCAGTCAGGAAGATTGGGGTGACACGGGCAGTGGAAAATGGCAGCTGCAGCCAGGAGGGCTGGCAGTGCCTGAAGAGGTGAGGCTGGTAGCAGTAGCCACATGTAGGACAGCTAGCACCAAGGACTACCATATTTCTGCTACACCATAGGGGCCTGCGGTCCCTGCCTGCAAATGGCATTTGCTTTGGGCCTGGCTAAGCCAGTGTTGGGCCTGGCTAAGCCAGTGTTAGGCCTATCTATCAGTACTAGCTGATCCTGGAAGTGCAAGCAAGTGATGTGCTGGAGGTGTTGAGGAGAGATAGTCTGCAAGCAAGTGATGTGCTGGGGGAAGAGAGGAGATTGTATATACCGTGACTGTACAGTATATGGTTTCAGTCCCAGCATTGACTTTCAATCATCTGGGCATCTCATGATTTCCCTATCCAAGTTAATTTCCCTCAATAAAAATACAAAAAACAAGTGCAAGGATTGTTTCATGTCTCTGGATGCTTGAAATTGCACTGTGCCTGGCTGGGCCTCCTGTCACCTGTGCCTGGCTGGGCAGGGTGACAGGCGGTCCACAACACTCAGCAGCCCTTACAAGGGTACCGCTTCATGTATAACTGGCAGGGGGATAGTGTGACATCATGTCTCCAATCTCAAAACTCCAGTGCTATGACAGACTCACAGACCAGCAGATTTATGAGAGCTACAAATGAATGAGGATGAATTTTTAAGAAGTAGACACCATGCAATTTAGGTTATAACAGTATTATTTACTAAATTGTGCAAAAGAGTGTTGTTTTTAGGATTTAGGTTTACAACCATTTTAGAAAAGTTTATCAAATTCACTGGGACATACTAGGACCTGCTGATGGGAGACAACGCTATCTCCAAGTACATAAGGGAGACGCCTGAAATTGTGTACAGGCGTTCAACTTCTTGAGGGGACAAATAAGTTCACAGCCACTATACTAGGCAGGAACATGTAACCCCCAGGGTTAAAGGGTACACTTATGCCCTGTACACACGACTGGTTTTGTCGTCGGAATAAACTCTGAAGGTTTTTCCGACGGAATTCCGTTCAAGCTGTCTTGCATACACACGGTCACACCAAAGTCCGACCATCCAGAACGAGGTGATGTACAACACGTATGACGGGACTAGAAAAAGGAAGTTCAATAGCCAGTAGCCAATAACTTCAGTCTCGTACTTGCTTCAGAGCATGCGTCGTTTTTGGTACGTCGGAACAGCATACAGACGAGCGGGTAATTAGTTCAGTCGGAAAAATTTAGAACATGTTCTCTATCTAAGTCCTGAATTTTCGACGGAAAAAATACACACGGTCGGAATATACGATGAAAACCTCCCATCGGACTTTTTCTGATGGACATTCCGCTTGTGTGTACGCGGCATTAGAGATTGTAAAGGAAAAAAAATAAAATAAAAATAAACATGTCTACTGTATATGGAATAAAGGAATTGCACAAAGTGGCCGCAAACCTCCTCTTTTCGGATCACCCACCGGTGCTCTTAGACTCTACTCTGTCCAGTGCCCCCACGGGAAGTGAGACCCAGAAGTGAGGGGAGAGAAGAGCTGCAGACGTGCACAGCGCTGGATCGAATGAGGGCCTGGGTAAATAAAAGAGTGCAGTGAGGGGGGGATGCTGATGCCTATACATTTTTTACCTTATTGCAAGGAATGCATTAAAGGATAAGTCCACCCTAACACTAAACTCGCTACATCTACAAACATCCACAATATAAGCCTAACCTATCTAGCCCTATAAAGAAGGAATCAGTGTACAGTGCCTTGAAAAAAAATTCATACCCCTTGAAATTTTTCACATTTTGTCATGTTACAGCCAAAAACTTAAATGTATTTTATTGGGATTTTATGTGATAGACCAACACAAAGTGGCACATAATTGTGAAGTGGAAGGAAAATGATAAATGGTTTTCAACATTTTTTACAAATAAATATCTGAAAAGTGTGGCGTGCATTTGTATTCAGCCCCCTTTACTCTGATACTCCTAACTAAAATCTAGTGGAACCAATTGCCTTCAGAAGTCACCTAATTAGTAAATAGAGTCCACCTTTGTGTAATTTATTCTCAGTGTAAATACAGCTGTTTTGTGAAGCCCCCAGAGGTTTGTTAGAGAACCTTCATGAACAAACAGCATCATGAAGGCCAAGAAACACACCAGACAGGCCAGGGATAAAGTTGTGGAGACGTTTAAACCAGGGTTAGGTTATAAAAAAATATCCCAAGCTTTGAAAATCTCACAGAGCACTGTTAAATCCATCACCCGAAAATGGAAAGAGTATGGCACAACTGCAAACCCACCAAGACATGGCTGTCCACCTAAACTGACATGCCGGGCAAGGAGAGCATTAATCAGAGAAGCAGCCAAGAGGCCCATGGTAACTCTGGAGGGGCTGCAGAGATCCACAGCTCAGGTGGGAGGATCTGTCCACAGGACAACTATTAGTTGTGCACTCCACAAATCTGGCCTTTATGGAAGAGTGGCAAGAAGAAAGCCATTGTTGAAAGAAAGCCATAAGAAGTCCTGTTTGCAGTTTGCAAGAAGCCATGTGGGGGACACAGAAAACATGTGGAAGAAGGTGCTCTGGTCAGATAAGGCCAAAATGTAACTTTTTGGCCAAAAAGCAAAACAGCATGTGTGGCGGAAACCTAAGACTGCACATCACCCTGAACACAACATCCCCACCATGAAACATGGTGGTGGCAGCATCATGTTGTGGGGATGCTTTTCTTCAGCAGGGACAGGGAAGCTGGTCAGAGTTGATGGGAAGATGGATGGAGCCAATTACAGGGCAATCTTATGCCGTGTACACATGGTCGGACTTTCCGGCTGAAAAAGTCCGATGGAAGCTTTTCATCGGACATTCCGACCGTGTGTATGTCCCATCGGACTTTTTCTGTCGGCATTTCCGACGGACTTAGATATAGAGCCTGTTTTAAATTTTTCCGTCGGAGATGCCAACGGAGTTTTGCCTGATGCAATGTCCAGCCGTGTGTACGCGGCATTAGAAGAAAACCTGTTAGAGTCTGCAAAAAACGTGAGACTGGGGCAGAGGTTCACCTTCATGCGGGACAATGACCCTAAACATACAGCCAGAGCTACAATGGAATGGCTTAGATCAAAGCATATTCGTGTGTTAAAATGATCATCTGGACCAGCCGATCTTTCTAATGTTGCTCACAGATAAAAGATAGAAACTTCCATAGTGAAATATGTCTGTTCAGTATAATTTATTAAGATAAGAAAGAGTTTGCACTTACAGGAATGATGTGTCATCATAAGCGGTTGTGTCACATAAAAGCTACAGTGTCTCTATTCGCTTCTCCCTGTTCCTAGAGCATTCGTCTCACCACCTTCGCGGAAGGCTAGCGTGATGACGTCACCGTCAGAGGCTTCACCCTACGTGCTTCGTCACGAGTGGACGTCTTCTGGGGATTGGCTGAATGGATGTGTCATCACTGCGGAAGTGTGTATATATACCTACAGCGCCATTTTGACTACTGGCAACCAGGACAATATCATAGACAATAAATAGTGGTGACTCCATCTTAAGTGTTGGCTACTAATAGGAATAGGGGAATAGAGACAATAGATAACATCGCCATCTGTGTTCGGTATTCACCTAAATTACATAGGTGTCCTATTTCACCACTAGATGGCAACGTTATCTATTGTCTGGGGTCCCCCCAAAAACCATACCAGACCCTTATGCGAGCATGCAGCCCGGCAGGTCAGGAAAGGGAAGGGATGAGCCAATGGCCCCCCCTCCTGAACCATACCAGACCGCATGCCCTCAACATGGGGGGTGGGTGCTTTGGGCAGGGGGGCTCTACACCCCCCACCCCAAAGCACATTGCCCCCATGTTGCACCCTGGGGGGCAACCCTGCAGTGCGGGTGCGAATCACATGCGATCTCTGAGATCGTGCTAGTGTTAACCCAGGCTTATGGATATTGTACGCCTCATATCCAGAACAGGTCTCTTATCTGTGTATATGAGGAGAACTCTTTGGCTGACATTTTAGTCTACAGGACAAAAATGCTTACTGATTTTACCCCTTAAGGGGGAACATATTTCTGGTGCATACCTCCCAACAGTCCCAGATTGGGCAGGACATGCCCACATTTTCAACTTTGTCCCACAGTCCCGTCATACAGGGGCTTTGTCCCGCTTTACTCCATTATATGCTCAAGGGCCTAGCATGACCTGCAGCAGTGTGAACATCCAGTATAGTCAGGGATTGACGGGGCAAGCTTGCGGAGGTATGGCTGCAATGAGAGAGAGCATGCCCCTGTCAAATCCAACCTGTGATGTTGGGGATGGGCAAGGCTGAAATGCATTTCAGGGGCTCTGCCCCTTTGTCAAGCAACCAGTGCATAGACAAACAGCCAGCATTTATACATTGCTGGCCGGGGAAGAAGGCAGCAAAGGGCAGGACCAAGTGCAACTACTGCATGTGTACCCACAGCATAGCTGGATCAAGGGGGGCTGCACCCCCCCAGATCTCAGTTGCACCCCCCCAAAGCCCCCTGATCACCCCCCTCCACTCTGGCTCTGCCCGGCCGCTGAGCTCCTTTCCCATCCCAGCACTGTACACAGCTCCTCCTATAACCAAAAGAGAACAACTCTCTCCTGCGCTCAAGTGTCTAGATGCTCAGTGTGTGATAAGGCCAATAAGCTTCAATGGTATCTGCTGTCTTGCAGCCCTCTTCAGAATGCTGGGCATTCAAAAGCTACAAAGAGAAACAAAAAGAAGAGAGGGCGCACTGACCTTGCGCATTACCACTGATAACGTTTATTAGAAATTGTAAAATAGCAAGTAATACTCACAAACGAGCTTGGAATACAGGCATGGACATAAACTGCAGGTGTGCAGTAACAGACATCAGGATACAAATAGGACCGGACATCAGGTGAATACGGCGATGGCTAACGCGTTTCGGGGGCGAGCCCCTTTCCTCAGAGCCTAAGCGGGTGGTAACTGCTCACGAGTGAGAGCTCCTCTATATATATGTGTGCATGCCTGTAACCGAGCCTCCCAGTGATCACCAGCATCAGCCCACCATGGCCACTCCCCCCTATTGAAATCTCCCAGTTAGAAAAGCCCTCTCTGATGTCACCAAATCTGCATAGTAACAGCATGGTAATATCATATCCATGAAAGACATGTGTATGTTGGTTAATCATTTGTATTGGTGGTGTGATACGCAAGAAGAACCCTACCTGTGGGCCAGTGGAGACCATCTAAGGCTAGTGGTCCGGCCACATCACAAATGTAGATGTGAGTATAGATGTAAACAGATGATCATGACAATATCATCATTAGCAATTCTACAGATCAATCAATCATGGTACACAAAAGGGGACTTTACCTGCACTGTTAGGGACTATCCAAGGCTATGATCCGGCCACATCACCAGTGTAGACGTAGGTGTAGATGTCGGCAGGCAGAAGTGACAATACCATCTGTGCCTCCCCTGCAAATAGGGGGTGTGATGCGGGCTGTGCGTAGCAGAGGGGGCTACAATGGACCATCAGAGGGCTACAGGCGCCGGTGGAACGCACGCCGCTATGAAAACCCGGAAGTTCAGGTATGATTGCGTTCCACAGGCGATTTCCGCCTGGCTTCAATGACATTTCCGCCCGCGCATGCGCAGTGGACAGGCCGGAGGTGCGGGTGGATAAGCTTTCCACACCGCGACCTCCGACCACTACAGCCCATACACTCGCTGTAAGCGAGCATGTAAGGGTGCGCACGCATCTTCTCAGCGCTTAATCACAAAAGTGGGAAGATGTATGAAGCTGGTCATCACTTAGATTAACACAAACTGATGGTGTGAATGCGCTGGTATTGGAGCCTAACCCTCAGGGGGAGGGGAAGGGAGGAGGGAGGGGAGGGCCTGAGGCTAGTGCTGATGCCAGGAATGCCTCAAGGAATACAAGCAACGTGAACACAGCACACAGAGGAGATCAACTCAAGGGGCAGTCGCTAGAGAGTCCCCAAGTAAAAAATACACACTTCTATTATAAAAAACCTAATTGTTATGGTCAGTGTGAAAAATTAGTAGCAGATAGGAAATATATCCGCAACAGTACATTATAAAAACACAAACATACATAAAAATGATGTGCTATTAAAAACAAATATATTATATTAAATTATAATATATATTGTAAAATTTAATATAAAAATCGCATCCACATCTGTACAATGCATTGCAACACATAATGGATCTCAACTAAAAACTCTCCATATATACGCATGCCCTCTCAAAAAATAATAAGTGTTGGTGTACATGGAGGAAATAATTGACCTTACTTGATCCAACATTAGGATATAAAAATAAAAATAAAATGTGGTTTAAAATTACATGCAAACAAAATATATAAATTCACAGTGTAACCGAGACACAATGATAACTGTTGGTAATAGAATCATGGAATTTCTACAATAAAACAGGGAGCACAGCATATGTATAGTAACGCATCAAAAATGGGTGATATTTTAATACCCTAGGACTCTCTAACGCCATGTCCCCGCTGATATCTGGTAGGTCACAAATGATGTGAGCTGTACCCAATATAAAGGACACATATACTATTGCAAATGCACATACGGTGTATTTAATAAATTAAAGCCCCCCATATAAAATCGCATAAATCAATCATGCAAAAAAACCCTATACTAGATGTATTGAACGTCTAACTAAGTCTTAACAGAGCATAGAACCCCAACAAGTAGGATGGGGACCCTCCCAGTCTAAGGGTGGATACTCTAAAACTCCCATAACCGTGGGAGATGTAAAGGAAAAGGATGACTTCGAGCAGGGGGGGGAAGGAAGGTGGGGGAAATTCTAATGTCACACACGGTATAAAGTCATAGGATGGACAGTGTACCTGGATGTCATGAGGGACCAGGATGAGGAAGTGGTGAACAAGCAAGGGTGGCACATATCATAGGACACTGTGTAGCTCTATCTCTTCATTGAGGCCTTTCGGGGCCAAAGTCCCCAAGGTGAAAATCCAATAAGCCTCTCTGGTGCACAGTAGCTGGTATTTTTTGCCGCTGTCAAGATCATTGGGCATAGCTTCTAGGCCAAATACCCTAATACCATCTATGTTGCTGTCGTGAACCTCTAGAAAGTGCCTTGGTAGAGAATATTTGTCCTTCTTGGTTGAGATATTACTTCTATGTTCATTCATTCTAGTTCTCATAGGTCTAGAGGTCCGACCGATGTACAGGCGGCCACATGGACAAAAAAGACCATAAATCACATTTGCAGTGCCGCAGTTAATGAATTGTTTTATCTTGTGGATCTTGCCGTCTGCTCCTACTATGTCTTTTTTTCTATGACACATATAGGTACAGTTTGCGCAGTTTGAGCTCCCACATCTATAACTGCCCTTTTGATCAAATATTGTTGTCCAGGGGCTATTAAGTCCTCTATTTTTGGTATTTTTCACCCTACTTGGGGCAATGAGGCTCCTCAGATCTTTCGGTCTTCTAAAGACCAAATTTGGGTTTGAAGGAAGGCTGGTTTTCAGAACTGGATCTGATTCTAAAATCCTCCAATTTTTCTGGAAGATTTTATAGATTAAGGAGGCCTTGTTATTGTACCTCGTGCAGAAACGTACTTGCAGCTGTGGTTGTTTTGACTCATCTTCATGAGGTTTTAATTTTCTTGTGCCAACACTTCCATCGTTGTCGTACAACTCAAGGTATTTCTTGAAGGCTTCCTCAATGTGATCGTCCTTATACCCCTTTTCCTTAAATTTGGTCTTTAGGACAAGGCTTTCGTAATCTTGTTTCCGGGTGCACGTCCGCCTAAGTCTGCAGAACTGGCCATATGGGACATTGCGGATCCATCTAGGATGGTGGTTGCTGCGGGCATGGAGGTAAGAGTTGCCAGCACTTGGCTTAAAATGGGTTTTAGAATAGATACCTCCAAGCTCGTCAACTCACAATTCAAGATCTAGAAAGATCAGGGACTGATCGTTCACCACATGTGTGAACGAAATCCTGAAAGGGTTCTTTGCACAATGTGCTAAAAATCCGTCCAGCTCTTCATCCGTGCCGCTCCAAATGATAAGGACATCATCGATGTATCGAGCGTACAATACCAAATTTCTTCCGAAAGGGTTATTGGCCCATATGTAATTTAGTTCCCAATAGCCCATAAATAGGTACGCGTAGCTGGGGGCGAACCTGGCACCCATCGCGGTGCCCTTCACTTGCCTATAGAAGCTGTCCATGAACATAAAATAGTTGTGAGTCAGCGTGAACTCAATGCACTCATAGAGAAAGTGTGCTTGTATGGGGTTAAAAAGGTGTGCATCCCCCAAAAAGTGCTCAATGGCTCTTAAGCCAAATTTGTGTTGAATAGATGTATACAAAGATGCTACATCTAAAGACAACCATCTATAGCCTTTCTCCCATGTATAGGTGCTCAATATCTCCAGGGCATGGCTAGAGTCCTTGAAGAATGATGGCAAATTTAGTACCAACCCCTGGAGAAAATGATCAATATAACTGCCAAGGTTGCTAGTCAGGCTATCTATTCCCGCAATAATCGGTCTACCAGGAGGCTTCTCCATATCCTTGTGTATCTTCGGGATATGGTAGATGTATGGGACCACTGGATGTTTCGAATACAGGAATAGATGCTCGCTCTTGGTAATAACTTCATTGGCTAATGCTCTATCGAGAAGTGCTTTCAGCTCCATGTTATAACTGGCCATTGGGTCCCAAGTGAGCCTTTCATAAGTGTCGAGGTCACTGATCAGTCTAGATGCTTCTTCTAAATATTGATCTCTATCTTGTATAACTAGACCTCCACCCTTGTCTGCTTTTCTGATTATAATGTTGGAATTGTTCTTCAGGCTATTGAGAGGGCCAACCAAGCTGGCTTCCTGGCCTTTGTTAAATTTCCGAATTTTTCCACCACAAATTTTCTTAAATTCCTCCATTACTATCTCATAGAAGGTGGGTATAAAATAGCCCTTGTTCCAATGCGGGTAGAAACTTGATCTAGGTCTAAAGTCAGTGTTAATGACCTCTCCCTCAAGAATCGAAGGGGGAATCTCATACGTACACTCATGGTTTCCCTCTAAAGAGAGTTCTTCCAGAATCTCAAGTATTCCTTCGTCCGGAGACTCTATGGGGGTGGACGGAATAGTCGTCTCAGGGTGATCGTCGATTGTTCCATTAAGTTCTTTCAACTTGAAATGACGCTTAACAGTGAGGTTCCGTATAAATTTGTTGAGGTCGATGAAAAGTTCAAACAGATTTGGGGGGCTCTCTGGAGCATAGTTTAGTCCTCTTCTAAGTAGCCCAAGTTCTAGTTCTGAAAATTCCCACTTGGACAAATTAAAGATTTTGATCGTGGAATGGCTCTCTAGTTCCTTGAGTTCCTTTTTGAAAGTAGTTTCCCCCCTCCTCTGTACCCTCTCCTCGTGGTCTTAGCTGTCTTCGAGCGTTTAGAGGTGATGGTAGCCGGGAAGCACTGCTTTTCTTCGCTGCAGGCACCATCTTTCCCGCAGCTCCTTCCACCAAAAAATAAGCCTCGTCCTTGGATTTGAGTACCTCGATATTGGTGGCATTTTCTCAAGGAGTTGTGTGATCTTGATTTATCAGGAGATTCCTGTATGCTCTTTGTTGGTGCATCCATATGTGGATGCATCTCAGGAGTTCCCCCATGTGTAGTACTCTCTTTGATTGAGGGAAAATTGGTCATGTCCTCAGCGTCAAATCTGGAGCAGTCTTCCATTCTCTTTTCTACTTGGTTGTTGATGGCATTGGGAGTAGGGTCTGTAGGAAGTGCTACTGTAGTAGAGGGGGGAGGGAAGTCGTCATTTACCCACCCACTAGAGGGCACACTATTAAGCTGATCATGGTGTAATTTAACTCTATTAGGGTCCCTAATGGTGTTAGGGGGATTGTTATAATTATAGGCTGGGTGTTTGTTCTTGTTTTTGTGTGTATACTTATTCTTGTTTTTTATTTTTATTTTTAGTCTGGTTGTTTTTCTTGTCTGTGCTTTTATTGGAATTGATAGTGTTGTTTTTGGAACCCCTGGCATTATTCCCCTTATACATACTGTTGCTAGTGTTGAGAGCACTGGTCATCTGATGTTGCTCTTGTTCTAGACTCCCCTCCTGTACAAGAGTGGAAGGTGAAGACCCTCTCCCCTTCTTCCAGTTGAACTCCCGCCCTGTCGTGTAGTCCTGTCTGTCCCTCTCAAATTTCCCTGATTTTCTGGTAATCAGGTCAGCCTCAAACTCTATAGTTTGTTCATTGATATTCTTATCCCATACCGTGAATGAATCTAGATCACTGAAGGCTGCTAGCTGTTCCTGAATATTGGTGATTTCTAACTTAATATTATCTAGATTCCTCTCTCTTTGTTTAATGATCAGGTTCAACCACGATCTATTGTAAGATCGCATCTCCCTGATCCATTCTTCACCAATATCATCATCCAAAAAAACTGCACAACTTATTAAGTCTAAGACCTCTGGGAATCCTATTGACTTCCAGATATTTTTGCAACAGTATAATATCCCACCACTGGGTCATTTCGCTTTCTAGCAGATGTTTAAGCTTGTAAAAAATTTGATATCATCGCCTCCTCTCTATTCGGTATAGCTATAGTAGTCTCAATATTGTCAGGTCCTTCTGGTCGCAGCTCGTAGTTGTTAATACTGGTCAAGAATCCCTTAGCCAGGGACGCTCGCCTCAGCTGTCTTTCTTCAATAGATAATACCATGCTTGTTAGTTGATGCTTGGTCCTTAGTGGCACACAGACTATTCACTCAGCTGCTGGTGTCCCCAAG
Organism: Lithobates clamitans; assembly: GCA_037952925.1. Taxonomy (NCBI): domain Eukaryota; kingdom Metazoa; phylum Chordata; class Amphibia; order Anura; family Ranidae; genus Lithobates; species Lithobates clamitans. The sequence goes on along the minus strand of JBBGZY010000135.1, from coordinate 15,575,829 downwards.
AAAAACAAGACATATAACCAAAAGAGAACAACTCTCTCCTGCGCTCAAGTGTCTAGATGCTCAGTGTGTGATAAGGCCAATAAGCTTCAATGGTATCTGCTGTCTTGCAGCCCTCTTCAGAATGCTGGGCATTCAAAAGCTACAGAGAGAAACAAAAAGAAGAGAGGGCGCACCGACCTTGCGCATTACCACTGATAAAGTTTATTAGAAATTGTAAAATAGCAAGTAATACTCACAAACGAGCTTGGAATACAGGCATGGACATAAACTGCAGGTGTGCAGTAACAGACATCAGGATACAAATAGGACCGGACATCAGGTGAATACGGCGATGGCTTACGCGTTTCGGGGGCGAGCCCCTTTCCTCAGAGCCTAAGCGGGTGGTAACTGCTCACGAGTGAGAGCTCCTCTATATATATATATATATATATATATATATATATATATATATATATATATATGTGTGTGCATGCCTGTAACCGAGCCTCCCAGTGATCACCAGCACCAGCCCACCATGGCCACTCCCCCCTATTGAAATCTCCCAGTTAGAAAAGCCCTCTCTGATGTCACCAAATCTGCATAGTAACAGCATGGTAATATCATATCCATGAAAGAGATGTGTATGTTAGTTAATTATTAGTATTGGTGGTGTGATACACAAGAAGAACCCTACCTTTGGGCCAGTGGAGACCATCTAAGGCTAGTGGTCCGGCCACATCACAAATGTCCCCCACACTACACAGAGCTGAAATCATATTCTTTTACTTACACCCTTGATCTTCACAGGGTGTATCTGGCTACTGCAGCTACACTGCTGTTCCGACCAGGGAATTTCACAGGTCAGAATGGCAAAATAGAGGCCAGCTACACCCTGTGAAGGTCAGGGCTGTAGGTAAAAGAATCTGATTTCAGCTCTGTGTAGTGTTGGGGGGAGGAGCTGTGTACAATGCTGGGATGGGAAAGGAGCTCTGTAAAGTGCCGTGACAGCGGTGCTCCCTGTCTTCTGACTCTCCAACAGTGACCCCTATCCCCTGATTCTCCAGCGTCGATCCCTGTCCTCTGACTCTCCAGCCTAATCCCCGTCTTCTGCCCTGCCAGCGATAACCCCCGTCCTCTGCCTCTCCAGCAGTGATCCCTGTCCTCTTCCCTGCCAGCGGCGTTCCCTGTCCCCTGCCTCTCCCGTGGTGACCCCTGTACTCTGTCTTGCCAGCAGTAGCCCCTGTCCTGCCAATGGTGATCCCTGTCCTCTGCTTCTCCAGCATTGATCCCCATCATCTGCCTCTCCAGCGGGGACCCCTGTCTTCTTCCCTGCCAGCCGTTACCCCTGTCCACTGCCCTGCCAACACTGACCCCCAGTCCCCCACCCTGCTTACCCCTGTCCTCAGCTCGTCCCCCGCTGACCTTCCATCCTTTGACCTGCTGACTTCCTGTACACTGCCCTAAAAACCATTAGCATCTCTACACTGCCCTACAAACTGCGGACCTTACCTTCTGCTCTGCTGATGCCCTGTACACTGCCCTGCTGACCTCCCATTCTTTGCCCCCTGACATTTTTTACTGCTCTGACCCACATCGGTGTATAATAAACCTGAACTATTCACTGCTGCGGGTGCACATGCAGTAGTTCCAATTGGTCTTGCACCTTGCCACCTTATTCCCAGCTGGCACTGTATAAATGGCAGCTATGAACGGATTGTTTGACAAAGGAGGCAGAGCCCCTGAAATGCATATCAGCCCCGCCCTAGCAGATGATTCAGAACCCGACTATCCGGGTGAATCCCGGACAGGTGGCACCCCTAGCCACATGTCCTGTCCATGCTACTAAACTCCAAGCCAGAAGGGACTATTATGCTAGTATTCCTATGTTCTAATAAGTTCCCGGAGTTGCTGAGTGTATATCTAAATCACTGTGACAGATAGCATATCTGTTTCCTCTTGTTATTATTTCACATGCACAGTGCCAGATATCTAGGTCTATGCCTCTGTGTGTCTGTAGTGGTCACCTTCCAGTATATTGGTAAGTAAACTTGTTTATTGCAGTATACAGTGTCTTGCAAAAGTATTCACCCCCCTTGGCTTTTTACCTATTTTGTTACATTACAGTCTTTAGTTCAATGTTTTTTTAATCTGAATTATATGTGATGGATCAGAACACAATAGTCTAAGTTGGTGAAGTAAAATTAAAAAAATATATACATAAAACTATTTTTCAGAAATAAAAAACTGATAATTGGCATGTGCGTATTTATTCACCCCCTTTGTTATGAAGCGCATGAAAAGCTCTGGTGCAACCAATTACCTTCAGAAGTCACATAATTAGTGAAATGATGTCCACCTGTGTGCAATCTAAGTGTCACATGATCTGTCATTACATATACACACCTTTTGGAAAGGCCACAGAGGCTGCAACACCTAAGAAAGAGGCACCACTAACTAAACACTGCCATGAAGACCAAGGAACTCTCCAAACAAGTAAGGGACAATGTTGTTGAGAAGTACAAGTCAGGGTTAGGTTATAAAAAAAAATCCAAATCTTTGATGATCCCTAGGAGCACCATCAAATCTATCATAACCAAATATAGATTATATATAGAGTTGGGCTTTTTGGCACAGTGGCCAGAAGAAAGGCATAACTTTCAGCAAAAAACAAAATAGCACGTTTTGAGTTTGCGAAAAGGCATGTGGGAGACTCCCAAAATGTATGGAGGAAGGTGCTCTGGTCTGATGAGACTAAAATTGAACTTTTTGGCCATTAAAGAAAACCCTATGTCTGGCACAAACCCAACACATCACATCATCCAAAGAACACCATCCCCACAGTGAAATATGGTTATGGCAGCATCATGCTGTGGGGATGTTTTTCAGCAGTCGGGACTGGGAAACTGGTCAGATTTGAGGGAAAGATGGATGGTGCTAAATACAGTGATATTCTTGAGCAAAACCTTCCAGCGGGAAAATGACCCCAAACACACTGCTAAAGCAACACTTGAGTGGTTTAGGGGAAACATGTAAATGTGTTGGTATGGCCTAGTCAAAGCCCAGACCTCAATACAATAGAAAATCTGTGGTCAGACTTAAAGATTGCTGTTCACAAGCGCAAACCATCCAACTTGAAGGAGCTGGGGCAGTTATGCAAGGAGGAATGGGCAAAATCTCAGTGGTAACATGTGGCAAACTCATAGAGACTTATCCAAAGCGACTTGGAGCTGTGATACCTGCAAAAGGTGGCTCTACAAAGTATTAACTTTAGTGGGGTGAATAGTTATGCACATTGACTTTTTCTGTTATTTTGTCCTATTTGTTTGCTTCACAATAAAAAAAAAACATCTTCAAAGTTGTGGGCATGTTCTGTAAATTAAATTATGCAAATCCTCAAACAATCCATGTTAATTCTAGGTTGTGAGGCAACAAAACACGAAAAATGCCAAGGGGGGTGCATACTTTTGCAAGGCACTGTAGTTTATATGCAGCTCCTGTTATCCTAGTTGACCCCATCCCTTTTGGTCTGAGATCCTATAGCTAGTTTTAGCTTAGGGCACAATAACGAGCATAGACTGGAAAGAGGTTGGGCTTCTGATGGCTACTTCATTAAAGTGTTTGTTAACCCAAAAAAAAAATACAGATCCTGGTCCCTTAAAGCAGATTACACAGCACAGCGCTTGTGCTGTGTAATGTGCCCCCCTCTAAACTGTAAAAAAAACCTCCCTGAATCTGCCACTTCACGAATGCCCTCTCTGTACAGACCACGATAACCAGGGCTGCTCAGCCCTGATCACCATGGTCAAAGTGCGTCCCTCCGTCATACGTGGCCCTGCTCTTCTCTCTCCCCCCCTCACCCCCTCCTCCCTGCCTGTCAGCTGTGTCTCTGCCCCACCCTCCCCGTCACTACTATTAAAAATAAAAGCCTACAATGGTCACTGCCAGCCCTTCTATTAGAGGTTGGCATAGCACACTATGCAAGTCCTTTGTAAAAATGAGCAGTCTAAAAGCGGCCGTGAGTAATGTGACCGGCCTGAAGACAGCTCAAATTCGGTATTTAGACTGCTCATTTTTTAAAACTACTTACATAGTGTGCTATGCCAGCCTCTAATAGAGGGGCTGGCAAAGTCCTATATAAATGGGTTAACAAACCCTTTAACTTAGAGGTTTAGTTGCATGTCAGTTTAGAAACTATTAGGGAGGGACTAAAGCACAGAGTAGATAGGCTAACTCTGGGTTCCAATGCCACATCACAGTTCCTAGTGGTGAGAAGCTCCATTCTAGACTGGTTGAACAACAGTTGGAAGATTTCCCCATGACCGCAGATCTTGTTTTCAGACGCCACATCATGATCATCCTCAGGGGCCCCTGCAGCTGAAATTTTCTGCAACATTAATCTGGAGGTGGCTATATTAAAATCTATATATATATATCTGGGTATATGTGCACAGTTCCACCAGGATTCCTAATGAGCCCTTTGCTAATAGTATCTGTTTGTACATTGGATGTATGTTATTCTTAATTTTTTCTTATATAACGCTTGTATTATTTCCATACTGGTGTGCATCTATGTACGTAAGATTAAAGTTATATGCTGGTTGCAGTAGTTGCTCTGCTCCCAATTACTTTGATTAGATTACTGATTGACTCCCCAGGAAGGGACTCTCCTCTGTTCACAGAGGCACTGCCAACTTTATTATCAAACCCCCTCTTCCACTTAGTGAATGTTCTGGTTCTCTTATTTACCTACAGGTTTAGAGCACTATCCTGTTTGGGGAGGGCTATTTTTCATAGCCCCTCAAAAGTGGGCTACACTAGCGGCAATCACTGTAGTAGGGGTGCATTGTACAGTGATTTCCAGCTTTCATATAGATCCTTCTGGTATAGTATATGCTTACATAGGTCCAAGCTGGAAAAAATGCTTTGTAAACATTGTTATAGCTAAACTTCTGCTTTAATGAATCCCAAGAAAATTATTTTTCGGTAAGTCAAAAATCCATTTAATATTTTATAATTGTACTCATTAAAACTTTATTAATATTTCTCTAGGAATAAAGCTAACAATGTGTATATTACTTATTTTTTTAATAGTCCGTCACATTTTGCACTCCTTAAAAACACGGGGAAAAGGACCCCGTAGATACACTATATTGCCAAAAGTATTGGGACGCCCGCCTTTACACGCACATGAACTTTAATAGCATCCCAGTCTTAGTCCGTAGGATTCAATAGTTGGCCTACCCTTTGCAGCTATAACAGCTTTAAATCTTCTGGGAAGGCTGTCCACAAGGATTAGGAGTGTGTCTATGGGAATGTTTGACCATTCTTCCAGAAGCACATTTGTGAGGTCATGCACTGATGTGTACGAGAAGGCCTGGTTCACAGTATCCACTCTAATTCATCCCAAAGGTGTTCTATTGGGTCAAGGTCAGGGCTCTGTGCAGGCAAGTCAAGTTCCTCCACCCCAAACTCACTCATCCATGTCTTTATGGACCTTTTTTTGTGCACTGGTGCGCAATCATGTTGCAACAGGAAGGGGTCATCCCCAAACTGTTCCCACAAAGTTGGGAGCATGAAATTGTACACAATGTTTTGGTATGCTGACTCCTTAAGAGTTCCCCTCACTGGAACTAAGGGGCCAAGCCCAACCCCCCAAAAACAACCCCACACCATAATCCCCCCTCCACCAAATGATTTGGACCAGTGCACAAAGAAAGGTCCATAAAACATGGATGAGCGAGTTTGGAGTGGAGGAACTTGACCTTGAGGACGGCCTTCCCAGAAGAGTTGAAGCTGTTATAGCTGCAAAGGTTTGACCAATTTAATATTGAACCCTACTGACTAAGACTGGGGTACCATTAAAGTTCATGTGCGAGTAAAGGCAGGTGTCCCAATACTTATGGTAATATAGCGTGCCTTAGTTCTTAGTACCAGAGACCCTGAACACATGGAAATAAATTGTGACATGAGGAAACAGGCTCCTGTAGTTTCCTGTGAGTACAGACAGATAAATGACGTGCCTTTAGGGGGGAGTATTCAGAGATGATTATTTGTTTAGTATTATACAGGAACTGTGTCAGTTCAATATATAGAAGAGAGAAGTGCTACAAGAACATGGCTCTGTCCTGTGTACTGCAGCGTTCTACTGATCAGCTCCTGCGCTATACACTGAGGATTGCATTACCTCACAGGCTTGCTGCACCTCTCTGGTAAAGACCCTGCACCTCTTCATTACAAATGGGGACTATCCTGTCATGCCCAGTAACAGATAGTAACTGCACTGATTTATGTCTTCTACAGGCTGAAAGAGACTTGTTACAACTTCGTTTTTAGACGATAGAGGGACATGTGAGGGATTTTCTGTTTGTGGATGTTTGACATTATTTGCTATCATTTCAGGTGTACACAGGGTTTCCTGGACTGGATTCCTCTCCCTGAAATGAACAAATGTGATTAATTATTTTTGAAACTCCTGCAAAGCTTAGTGTATGTGTAGGCAGGTGACGACAATGTTTTACCGCTGTGCTCATGTTCTGCCGCAATCCATCTCAAGTTGTGCTGTTTCTCTTGTCTGTACTCTTGTCTTTAAGAAGCCAGCCAAGTGCAAATTGTTACAACGTAGATGTGTGGTGGATCTGAGGAATTGATTGGCTAGATTTTCCCGCCAATTTTCTAGAGATCCAAATAAAAAGGGCTAACTGAAATGCCCTGGGGGGAGCTGCTGGGAAATACTGTGAGGATAGACTGTTACTTTGTTGGTCTGACCCCCATGGGGGGGGGGGGGGGGCAGTCGGGGTTCCCTGAGGGGCTGGGAACCTGAGGACCCTATGGACTCTTAACTGCCAGTTGTGGATTATTTACCTTAATGGATACTTGCGTCTAAAGGACTGTGGACTCTCAGCTGTTATTCAGGTATGATTACCTTGTGGGTAAGGATGAGCACCGGCGTGTTCGCATGCTGCACGTGCAGAGCCCGCCAGGAAGTCGGCACGGCGCAGCGCTAATCACAGGCAGTGAGACATTTCCCGATCTCTGCAGCCGCACATCGGGAAATTTCTCACTGCTTGTGATTAGCACTGCGCTGTGCCGACTTCCTGGCGGGCTCTGCACGTGCAGCATGCGGACACGCCGGAGCTCATCCTTACTTGTGGGCACTAGAACACTTCTGTACAGGAATGTATATGAGAAGCTGCTTTACAAGAACTGTTCCTGTATGTTTGCCTTTCTTCAGGAAAGTTACTGTTAACTTCTTGGTTTGAAGTCTCTCAAAGTGGTGCATGTACAACGTATCTAAAGAACAGCAACAACATAACAATGGGACTGCGCTATAGTATGATGCATTACATGGGTCTAACACAAGTTCAGCGGAAGTTCATGTGTTGTTTCTAAGGACGACAGAGTTTTTTTGTTGCTTGCAAGTCAGCCAATCAGCCAGGGGACAGGTTATGGTTCCTCTGGTAGTGGAGGGGGTTAAGTGCTTGGCACTTAGCGGCTGCGATTGTGTCCGTGAAGCTGCAGCATGTGCATCCACTTCTATGTGGATCTTGGAGCTGCCTGCATGCATCTCCAAGATGAATGCACACACATCTGTCAGCTGCTCTGCACAGAGGACGGGCTTGATTGCCCATGGGCATACAGACCCTATTAATAGGGTGCCAGGGCTGGGCGGGAACGGGTTAAGTATATTCTGTTGTTGTTAGTTGTTTGGGAACTTTCAGAGTCCCGTTATTACAAATAGTGTTTAATCTCTTGGAAACTGCGTAATCCATGCATACTGCAGCAGGAAAGGTGGGTTTCAATGCTGCTACAGCAGATACAGTGCCTGTATTCATACCCCTTGACATTTTCCACATTATATCACCAAAATTGTAAATGTATTTTATTGGGAGTCAATACTTTGTAGAACCACCTTTTACTGCAATTACAGCTGCAAGTCTTTTTTTGGGGATGTCTCTACCAGCTTTGCACATCTAGAGAGTGACATTTTTGCCCATTCTTTTTTGCAAAATAGCTCAAGCTCTGTCAGATTGAATGGAGAGCGCCTGTGAACAGCAATTTTCAAGTCTTGTCACAGATTCTCAATTGGATTTAGGTCTGGAATTTTGACTGGGCCATTCTAACACATAATTATGCTTTGATTGAAACCATTCCAGTGGTGTAGCTCTGGCTTTATGTTTAGGGTAGTTGTCCTGTTGGAAGGTCAACCTTCACCCCAGTCTCAAGTCTTTTGCAGACTCTAATGCCGTGTACACACGAGCGGACTTTACGGCAGACTTTGTCCGGCTGAACGGACTTGCCTACACACAATCAACCAAAGTCCGACGGATTCGTACCTGATCACGTACGACCAGACTAAAATAAGGAAGTTGATAGCCAGTAGCCAATAGCTGCCCTAGCGTCGGTTTTTGTCCGTCTAACTAGCTTACAGACGAGCGGACTTTTCCACCGGACTCGAGTCCGTCAGACAGATTTGAAACATGTTTCAAATCTAAGTCTGTCAAACTTTTGAGAAAACAAAGTCCGCTGGAGCCCACACACGATCGAATTGTCCGACGAAATCCGGTACGCCGGACCAAGTATGCCGTAAAGTCCGATCATGTGTACGCGGCATAAGATTGCCCCTTTATTTGGCTCCATCAACTCTGACCAGCTTCCCTGTCCCTGCTAAAGAAAACCATCCCCACAACATGAAGCTGCCAAAATGTTTCATGGTGGGGATGGTGTGTTAAGGGTGATTTGCATTGTTAGTTTTCCACCACACAGTGTTTTGCTTTTAGGCCAAAAAGTTAAATTTTGGTCTCATCTGACCAGAGCACCTTCTTCCACATGTTTGCTATGTCCCCTACATGGCTTCTCACAAACTGCAAATGGGACTTTTAATGTTTTTTCTCAACAATGGCTTTCTTCTTGCTACTGATTTTTTAAGACATCAGTTTTTAGGACTATCAATTTGTGCCCTCCGTTGAAAAGTGCCCGCGCATACACAGAACGGAAGGGTACTCCAGCTGAGTTGCCGATCAGCTGGAGTGACGCCACCATAGCGCATGCGCACATTGTAGGAGGGTTTGTCCGACGGGCGATACCATTTCACAGGCACAATTTAATGCTATGCAAAGAGCGGAGGGACACCATAGATGTCAGATTGTGCCTCGCTGTAAACCTGCCCTGCAACAGCAAGGCACAATATAACAAATACGGTGTCCCTCCGCTGTTTGCATAGCTTTAAATTGTGCCAGAGAAATTGTATCTCCCGTCGAAAAAAGGCTCCTACAATGTGCGCATGTGCTATGGGACGTCACTCCAGCTGATCGGTGACTCAGCTGGAGTGCCCTTCCGTTCTGCTCATGCGCGGGCACTTTTCGACGGCGGGCACATATCGACAGAACACCGGCTCTTTAACAAACAATGACTCATCCCTGGTTGGTGCCGGCCTAATAATAACAACAGATGATTGATCCCTGCTGGCTGACAGTATGGATGAGTCATTGGTTGTTATGATGCTAATGGCTCCTAACAGCCAACACAAAACGCTCCAAAAAAATGAAATAAAAAATGAAATAAAAAATGCCACAATCTGCCTGATTAGAATTACAAAAAAGCTCAAACTTTTTTGAGCTTCAGGCGTTTGGGTTCCAGCAGCTTGGAGTGGAAATGTGAACCATCCTCATAGAAATAATTGTTTTTTTTTTCTCCTCCAGTGTTTTGGAGCTTTAAACTACAAAATGCTCAAGTGTGAATGGGGCCTTATAATAGACAGTAGCTGTGCCACAGGGGGAAAAAAAAACACATTTGTTTTTTTTTGAGGTTACAAAAGTATTTATTTTACTGCCATGGCACTCAGTTCTATTGACTATATCACTCCATATTACTGCAAGAATAATGAATAAACTGTCATTTATAATGAAAAAGTTTTCTATGATTTGTGTCCTCCATCTGCAAAGTATTCTTCTTTGATTTACTTACGTTGTGTTTTGTGATTCATTGCCAAAGTGAGCAAAGGATATACTGTATTGTATTAACTGTGTTTTGACAAAAATATGTCTCCCTACAGTACTTCAGTCACTTCGGAAAGAGTGCAAATTAATGGTGTCAATCTACATTACCAGCGCACGGGTGGCGGTGATCATGGAGTCCTGTTACTGCCTGGAATGTTAGGTATGGTGCTAAAATTTATCAACTACCTGTTGATCCTGTAAGAAAACTAGCAAACTCTTACCTTACTGTTTGATCTGACAACTCTGCCTCTGTTGCACTAAATACCCAAGCAGTGTTATTAGCCTTCTCTTAATTCTCCTCCACTGGACTACTAAAACACCTTCTCCATATGTTATAGGGAGGAGGAAAGCTTGGAGAAATTTTGCCAAATACATAGAACTTGGCATGGCTGACAAAACTGCTTGGGATTTTAGTGTACTATGTTGTCAGCAAAAAATTTGGCGCACACTGGATCAACGGGTATTTTTCTGTACCTGCAGGATTTGTGAAGGGATACATTTTGTGTTTTTTTCCATGTAGTTAACAATGAAGTTATTGACTTGCTGCACAGCTAATGCTGGAAGAGTTGATTATATTTCCTACTTTGCTGTCTCCTCCTGTCAGTAAAGCATAATGCTGTGTACACAAGGGCGGACTTTTCGACATCAAAGGTCCGACGGTCTTTCTGACAGACTTTCAACGAACTTTCGACAGAGTTTTGACTGACTTTTGACGGACTTCCGACAGACTTTCGAACGGACTTCCGACGGACTTTCGAACGGACTTGCGCACACACGATCACACCAAAGTCTGACGGATTCGTACGTGATGACGTACGACCGGACTAAAACAAGGAAATCGATAGCCAGTAGCCAATAGCTGCCCTAGCATCAGTTTTCGTCCATCGGACTAGCATACAGACGAGTGGATTTTTCGACCGGACTCCGTCGGAAAGATTTGAAACATGTTCCAAATCTAAAGTCCGTCTGATTTTCGATCGAAAAAGTCCGCTGCAGGTCCGATGAAGCCCACACACGGTCAGATTGTCCGACGGATTCTTCCCGTCGGACCAGTCCAGTCGAAAAGTCCGCCCGTGTGTACACGGCATAATACACAGTATGAGTTTTTTTCCATTCAACCCAGTGGGCTGAATGAAAAAAAAAGGAAGCGCTCAGGAGGAACCGCTGTACTAACTCTATGCGATGTTATTACAGTGATCTCCCCCGCTGAGCTATTGTGTTCTGTCAGGTCAGTCCACCCAGAACACACTGGTGCTTTGGCTGGGAGCACTGATCGGATGCCAATTAGCAGACCTTTTGCAGTCATGCCCCTTTGACAAAAGCGAGCCGAACAGACAATTTCTTTCGGACCTGCTGTCGTTCACACGGGCCACACATTGGCCAGTTTCTATTGAACCAACTGATGTTGCCCGATGTTCGACCCGTGTGTAAGGCCCTTAAAGAAAAATTCCATGAAAAAATTTTATTCTCACATGCAGTGGGGCTCTGCCTGCACTGCATGGGTTACCTACTTGTTTTGTCTAGGGGTGCAAGAAAAAGCTGTACTTACCCGGTCCTTCTATCCTCCGGAAAACTGCGCTCTCCCACATCCAGCGGTGGACTGTTCCTGCCATTCTCATGTCCAATGCCAGTCTATGAGCATGATGACGTCAGGAACAGTTCATTCAGAAGACCACCATGCAGGGGGGCAAGAGCGGTGGGGGATCAGCAGATTAGGTGAGTATATCTCCGCTCTGCAATCCCCTAGATGAAAACGAGCAGCCCCACTGCATGGGAAAATAATTTTTCCCGGAGTTCTTCTTTAAGGTCCTGGTGATAGACTGATGGTACTGTTCTCACTATGATGCCATTCCCTCTTCAAAGTCCTCTCCTGCTGTACTTTACGATATTATACTAGCTGTTTGTAATAATACATTTGATTATTTTGTTCAAAGAATACACGGTCTTCTGTATCTGCCTGGAATTCAGCTACAAAGATTTAATTTGTAAGTTTTGTCGTTATCGCTATTACTAGTAACGCATTATTTTGTTGTGTACAGGAAGCGGTCAGACAGACTTTGGACCTCAGCTGAAGCACCTTAATAAAAATGCTTTTACACTAATTGCATGGGACCCTCGAGGATACGGACTCTCTATTCCACCATATCGAGACTATCCCAGGGATTTTTTTGAAAGAGATGCAAAAGATGCCATAGATTTGATGCAGGTAATATATCTCTGAGTCAGACATACTTCATAAAGTAGAAAGCCAAAGTGAATGAGAGGTTTCCATCTTCTCCTATGTTGACACTGGACACTTTGGGCATGTAAGTTTCCACAAATTCACTATATGGCAGGTTTGCGGACTTAATCTTGTTCGTACATTAGACATTGATATGAAGATGACTCCCTCTTTGTGGTTATAACAGACTCCACTCTTCTGCTTTCTACGAGAGTTTGGGGTGTGTTGGTGGGAATTTGTGCCCATTCAGTCAAATAGCATTTTGGTCAGGTGCACATGTAGGCCTAGAAAACCTTTCTCACTGTCTGAATTCCAGTTCCTCTCACAAGAGTTCAGTAGCTTTGAGGTCAGGGCTCTGTGCTGACCACTCAAGTCCCTCCACAGAAACTCCCCAAACCATGTTTATGAACCTGCCTTTGTGCAATAGGCATAGTCATGCTGGAACAATAAAGGACTTCCCAAACTGCTGCCAGAAATTTAGAAGCACAAAATGTCCAAAAAGTTTTTTTCTTAAAGGGGTTGTAAACATTTGAGGTTTTTCACCTCAATGTGTTCTATGCATTGAGGTGAAAAACCTCCTGTAATGCTGCAGCCCCCCCCCCCCCCCAAGCCCCCATTTTACTTACCTATACCCTCTCTATCTCGCCCCAGGGACGAGCACACCAGCAAAAGCCGGTGTCTCGGGTCCTGATTGGATGGATTGATAGCAGCGCAGCCATTGGCTCCCGCTGCTGTCAATCAAACCCAATGACCCGGGGGGCGGAGCTGAGTCATACATTCGGCTTCTATGGACGCCGAATGAATGACTTGGGAGCACGCCCACAAGGTAACCCCCTTGGGAGAGCGCTTCTCCTAGGGTGTTATTTAATGCGAGGAGGAGCCGCGAGAGCCGCATCCAGAAGAGGATGTTCGGGGCCACTCTGTGCAAAATGAGCTGCATAGTGGAGGTAAGTATAACATGTTTGTTATTTAAAAAAAAAAACTAAGCTTTAGTGTCACTTTAATGTCTCCAGTAAAAATGTAGCAGGCAATTTCAGGTTCTGATAGAAAATCTTTATTGCTACATATAAGTCAAGAATAAATTGACTTATATGTAGCAATAAAGATTTTATATTGGAACCTGGAGTTGCAGGCTATATTTTCCCTGGAGATGTCTACATGGCTGGAGGCCATTCAAGCCAGAGCACCCAGTGAAGGATCCCACCCTTTATCCATGAGGAATGTTCCCTGAAGTGAGCGCTGCATCGGTGCTTTGTTTTTTAATGCTAAAGTTTGTAAATGTAGGTTGCATGTCTCTATAGCAGGATGTTAGGCATGTAATGCTTTTTTCTACTTTTCACCACTTGATGTCTCCTCTCTCTTGTCTTTGTTTCCCTAATTGAAATGATTTTTCCAGGGAATTTCTTTTATTGTGTTCTATCAAGAGAGAGGGAGCCAGGCATGGCACCATTGTGCCCACTGCCAGGTGACGCAACCATTTTAGGACAGTGTCTTCTGAAATGTTGATGGGTTGTAAATCTTCAATGCTCTAACAGCATCAGGCTACAGCATCACTATAGTAGCGGTGCCTACCACAGTAATTTCCAGTTTCCACAGGGACCCCACAGGTATGACACATACATTCTTACATCGGTCCAAGATGACTCAATGTAACAATTGTCTTATCTAAACTTCTGCTTTTAAATAGCTCAATAATATGGCAACCCTTACATCCTAAATGTTGGGTTCACTATTGCAGAGCTACCATCTTGAATAACTTATATAGACAATAAACGTGATGTGATGACAGCATACTTCTGTGGGAACTGTTAACATTTGAGAATAAACCACAATGCAGATTTAGGCCCCTTTCACATGGGCTGTCCGATCAGGTCCGCCTGTCAGTTTTGCAGGCGGACCTGATTGGACCCTCCAGTCTATTCTATGGAGCGGCAGATGTCAGCAAACACATGTCTGCTGACACCCACTGCCATCCGATCTGATCCTGTCTGACAAAAACAAACCAAGGGTGGTCCTATTCCCCACCCTTCTGACAGATTGGATGGCATCAGATGGAAATGGAAATGGTCTGTTTCCGTCCAATTGCCCCATAGAGGAGAGCGTGACTGTGTCCGTGTCTGCTTTGCATAGTGGAGCGTGTGAAAGGGGCCTTATTTATTAATATTAATTCAGAGAAGAAAATTGTAGTCAAAAGGGCAGTAACCCATAACAGACAAATTTCACTTTAGTCAGATGACTGAAAGATTTGTGATCTGTTCCAGGCTTTGCTATTTGCCTCATTAAATAGACTTGTAAAGTCCAAACAAAGCGCACAGCACATGATGATCAAATGACATTCTAATAAGTTCCCACCATTCTAGCTGAACAAATATATTGAAAGAAAATATTGCCAGTACCTACATTACTATTCTAGTAACAATATCATATGCCAGTCCTCCAAACAAGACAAGGCTCAGTTCACTTATATGCAAATTGAAGGCATTTTGAACAGCATCCAATTCACATGACATGTGAACAGAACTGGCTTTCTATGAAGCCAGTTCACATATGTGTTGGCCAGCCACAGTGCATTTTTAAAAAGAGTCCTGTACAATTTTCAGTCTGCTTCAGGTGCGATTTCAAGTGTCTAACACTTTAAATATTCGCACCTGTACCGATGAACTAAACGGCACTAGACTCCTTTTAAAAATCACAATGAAACTGTGCCCGGACATATGTGAACTGAAACTTACACTTTAAAAATTTGCACCTGAACCCATGAAAAACCCATGCACTATATTACCAAAAGTATTGTGACACCTGCCTTTACACGCACATGAACTTTAATGGCATCCCAGTCTTATGCCGCGTACACACGGTCGGACTTTTCACCTACAAAAGTCCGACAGCCGGTCCGACAGACTTCCTGCGGACTTTCGGCGGACCTGCGGCAGACTTTCTAACGAACGGACTTGCCTACACACGACCACACAAAAGTTTGACAGCCTAGTACGCGGTGACGTACATCAAGTCCGGCGAGACTATAAAACGGAAGTTCAATAGCCCGTACGACACCCTTTGGGCTCCTTCTGCTAATCTCGTGTTTATCTCGTGTTAGTAGAAGTTTGGTGAGAGACGATTCGCGCTTGTGAGACTCGTATTTTTCAGTTCGTTTTAACTGTTGTTCAGTCTGTGCTTGTGAGGTTTGTATCTGCTTTTCAGTGCGTTTGGTCAGTTGGCATTGAGAAATCTTTGTTTTATTGTCCGCTCGTTCCTGATTTTCAGGTCGTTCTTCACAGGCCTTGCTGTTCTTCAGTGCGTTCTGTTAAGTGCGTTCTGACCAGCCGACCGTTTTGAAGCCATGTTACCTGTACGTACTCGTCGTCGAGCTCGTGCATTGTATGTGCTTGGTGCTGTAGTTTATTCTTCAGACCAAGACCAGTCCATGAACAGGGCGAGGAGGAGTTTATGGACCAAGAATTGGTTGCTCCAGCGTGACCAATTCTGTCACATGCCATTGCTCCGTGAGATCCGTGAGAATAATCCTGAGGATTTCAGGAACTTTCTCCGGATGACGGACCCCGTTTTTGATCGTTTGGTGGCTTTGCTGACCCCCTATATCAGCAGGCAGGATACCTGCATGAGGCAAGCCATCACTCCGGAGCAGAGGCTAGTTGCCACGTTGCGATACTTGGCGACGGGGAGCAGCCTGCAGGACATCAAGTTCTCGACAGGCATCTCCCCCTAGGCTCTTGGGGATCATTATCCCAGAGACCTGTTCTGCCATCATCCAGGTCCTGCAGAAGGACTATATTAAGGTAAGAATGTTTTCTTTTATTAGCATCACATGTTCTTTTATTTGTTCTTTGATAATGTAATGTATTTCTTAGCTCAAACACTACTTACCATCATTGTAATATAGTGTGAATGTCCCCTTTTTCTTCTCACGCATGCTTGATTTGTTTCATGTTCTTTTTTGTCATGCATGTATATTTGCCTTCAATAACCTCTCCAGCATACAATGCTGGTCACATAATCACCTTGTCTTCTCAGTTTGAATGTATTTAGTCAGCTGCATTGTATTTAGTTTCCCCTAAACTCTATCCAAATAGTGTGCTTATAATTAGCTTGATTTCAACCCCCCCCCCCCTAACAGTTTGCTAGAATCTTCTCTGGTGTTGATTTTTAAAAAGCAAATATATGTTGCACTTTGCAAAATGCATGTGCACTCTACAAGTGCATTTGCTCCAGTGCTTTAGTAAATGAGCAGAAGCTCTGCTGATTTCCATCATCAAATCATATACAAGCCACAAAGTGTTTTCATTAATTGCCCTTGCATGTGGTTGTGTACTCCTTGCAACATGAAAGCCTTTTTACCTTACCTCATTTACTTAAAGCTGGGGAGCAACTGCACTTGCAGAGTGGAACAACTGCAGTCTTGTAGCCTTTTTAGTCCCTAAATCCTTGTGTGTCCTAAAATTAATATTTTTTGGTAATTTCACCACCCCCTAAAATGTAATCAATGTTCTATCAGAGGGGGTGAGCAATCTGATAAGTGTGCCTTTCAATATTATTTCTTCCAGAAGATATACATTATTTAATGTTATACTGATGCTGTGGAATAATGTTTTTAATTGTATAATTTTCTTGCCATGTTCGATTCTAAATTACTGATTTTTGTTTTCTTGTTTGATTCCCCAGTTTCCTTCCACGCCACAGGAATGGCAGACTGTGGCATCCCATTTTGCCACCCGTTGGGACTTTCCCAATTGTGGAGGGGCTATAGATGGGAAACATGTCCACATTGTGCCACCACCCCATTCGGGGTCATACTATTTTAATTATAAGGGGTTCCACAGTATAGTTTTAATGGCGGTGGTGTCGGCACACTATGAATTTCTATATGTGGACGTGGGGAAGAATGGCCGGATGTCGGATGGAGGAGTATTTGCCCAGACGGAGTTCTGCCAGTGTCTCCAGAGTGGTGGCCTGGGATTGCCACCTGATGCGGATAACGTGGAAGGACTCCCCTTTGTCTTCATTGCCGATGAAGCCTTCGCTCTGAGAAAGCACCTCATGAGGCCATTCCCCCAAAGAACCCTCACCCCGGAGAGGAGGGTTTTTAATTTCCGGCTGGCCAGAGCTAGAAGAGTGGTTGAGAATGCGTTTGGGATTCTGGCCAGCCGGTTCCGCCTATTTCAAACCTCCATTAATTTGGCGGAATACAAACTTAATTTTATCATTTTATCGTGCTGCATCCTGCACAACTTTTTAAACAAACATTCTCAAAATTATATGGTGCCAGTTGGGCCTGAGGCCGGACTTATCGTTGATAATCTTACGGGCCTGGATACTGTCCATACTGGCTTGGCCCCCCAAAGTGCCCGTCAAGTTAGACAGCAATATGTTAATTATTTTATGGGTAGGGGGGCCATTGCAATGGGCCAGGATATCTAAAGATTTAAAATAAAAACAATCTTGATGAAATCTGGAATTATATTTATTGCTTGCCTTTCTTTTGGGCTTTCTCCTAGGTTATGGTCGAGCAGTTGTAGTGCCAACTGTATTTTCCGTGTAAATTTCTAAATAAGCTCCATTGCCACTGTAAACCACTTTTTTGAAATTTATAAACAAACTGATACTGAGCATTGAAATAACAAACCACACATTTATTTAATTCAAAGCAGATGTTTTTAATCTTTGGTATCCATTCAGTTAGGCATTTAGTATAAAATGTTCCTAGCCAAAAATATAAAGATATATAAAATAAATTTAGAATAATATAATTAGAGTTAAATATTTTTAGATAATCAAAAATAAAATTTGTTGGGCATATATATATATATAGAGATAGAGATAGAGATAGAGATAGATATAGATATAGATATGTAACGATGTTTAATAAAAGATCGTTTCAAACAATGCAAACAATCGTATAGGAATGAAAAGCACATGGAGCGGTATACGAGGTAATCAACACAAGATGAAAACACAGGTACTTACTTTTTTGCAACACTTTACGGATCCGTCTGAACTGATCCGGCTCCCTGAGTTTCAGGTCAGACCATCTTTTTCGAAGTTGATCCTTGGAGCGCTGTACCCCAAAAGAAGCCTGTAAAGTGTCCACCACCTTCGCCATTATTTGGGCCTTGCGCAAATTTGGCCGGGCGTACGGCCCATACTTCCCATCATAGTCCTTTTTTTGAAGAATGGCCACCATCTCTACCATCTCTTCAAAACTCATATTGGAGGCCTTAAATCTAGGCCTCACAGATCTTGACGTTCCAGCCTCCGGGCTTTTTTCGCTACCTGAGGTAGTTAACATGTCATGTGTCTCCGCCATTATTCACCCCACTACGCACCGTCACTAAAAATGGGCGCAGAACATGAGTTAAAATCAAACGTCAGGGGCGGGCGACGCAGGCGGAGTTTCACACATGCGTAGTGTATAAAGAGGGGCCTTGCGCACGTGTCGTACGTACGTTCTGTGCGTAGAATTAAGGGGCGGAGAACATGAGTTAAAATCGAACGTCAGGGGTGGGCGACGCAGGCGGAGTTTCACACATGCGTAGTGTATAAAGAGGGGCCTTGTGCACGTGTCGTACGTACGTTCTGTGCGTAGAGTCAAGGGCGGGTTATATGCGTAAACAGAAAGAAACAAATAGGCGTAGTATTACGCATGTGCAGTGTAGAAAGCGCTGTTACGTATTGTGTCGTACGTACGTTCTGTGCGTAGGTGATAGTGGACCGGGACGCTACTAAACGAAGGTAATTTAAAATTTATACTTTTGGTCAAGACTTTGTAGCAAGCGGCCTATATGGCTTGACAGATTGATGAGGCCTACATAGGGATAAGATGATGAGGGTTTAGCAGAAACCTAATAAGTGTTTTTTGTCTTGTGACTTTATCTTTTATACAGACATTATGAATCCCCTATTTAAGGATCCAGAGTTCCTTACTGCTTTTATTTCTAAATATAGAGAGATGAGGAATTTGTGGGAGGTGAAACACCCACAGTTTTATGCAAAGCATGTGAGGAAGTCAACGCTGGAGAGACTTCTGTCCTTTGTCCAGGCGACCATCCCGGAAGCAACAATGGAGACATTGCTCAAGAAAATTGGGGTCTTGAGGAACATGTATAAGAGGGAACATAAGAAGATCCAGGAATCAATGAGATCAGGAGCATCAGCAGATGATGTTTATGTACCCAGGCTGTGGTACTACAATCAACTCCGTTTTCTTGATGACCAGACTGAAGCCAGGGCATCACTTTCAACCCTTCCCTCCACCCTTCCCTCCACCCTTCCCTCCACCCCAGCAGAGGCTCATGAGGAGCAAGCTGGGTCTTCCATCCTGGATGAACAGGATATGACCATCTGGAGTCAGGTAAATTATTTTACCAAATATTTACTATACTAATATTAATGATGTTAACTGGATGTTATAATTGTCTAAAATAATTTTGCACTCAAAATTTTGTATACATATCAATTGACAGTAGTGGCTAAATATGTTTGGCACCTGCTTGAAATAATTAGGGTATCTGATTAGACTCTTTTATTAAAGAGATGTATTCACATTGAATTTGCTAGTCATGAGAAGCAAACTGTGTGTCATTGATGAACCCCAAAAAATATACTAAAACTATTGTCCTTTTTTTATACACAGGATGAGTCCATCCAGGAGGAATGTGGGGAAAGTGGCAGGCAGGAGGAGACCGGGCCCATGGACAGCCTGGAGGAGGCCGGATTCACCATCATCCTGGAGGAGGCTGGGCCCAGTGTCAGGCAGGAGGTGGCTGCTCCCAGTGAGGTGGCTGGGCCAAGTGAGGTGGCTGGGCCAAGTGAGGTGGCTGGGCCCAGTAGGAGCCTGACCGAATCCCAAGTGCCTCCCCTCCACCTTCCCAAAAAAAGGGCCAGGAAGGGGACGGTCACACAGGAGGCATCCCTGCGCCTCATGCAAGAGGCCACCCGTTTTTTAAGGAGCCCCCCTGAAGCGGAAGAGTCCTATGGCTGCTACTTAGCCAGCAGGCTTCTTCAGATGGATTGGGAGCAGCGCCTCATTTGTGAGCGACTATTTGGGGAAACAATCCAGAAGGGGCTGCAGGGCACGCTAACACGAAACACCCAACTACATGAGGCAGCCCCCCCTCCTCCTCCTCCTCCTCCTCCTCCTGCCACAACTGAAACACCAGAGCCACAGCCTCCAAAGAAGGCTACAGGGAAGGCTGCAGGGAAGGCTGCAGGGCAGCGTGGAGGAAAGGCTGCAGGGAAGAGAAGAAAGTGATGACTTGGGTTCAGTCTGGTCTGACAGAAGACGCAGGCTGTTGTAGGACCACAGTCTGGGGACATCTATATCATCTGCTGGTGCTGTTGATCTCTGGGATTCTTGGACCAGATTGTGCTCCCTCTTATCTGGACTCCTCAAGATCCCCATTTTCTTGTACACATACTTTTGCCAGCGTTGACTTCCTCTTTATTTTATTTAGACCATAAATAAATGGATCTTTTTTGAGTTTAGGTTTTTTATTTTAAATCATAGATTTTAGACACAATGTTTTAAATTAACAAGGGACAACAATCTCATTGATTTTGCAAAAACACACCAAAAATAGATTAAAATAATGTTAATAATGTTCGAGTGGTAAGTATTTAAAAAAAAAAAGATACATAACCAAAAACGGTGCTTTGGGTTAACTTTATATAAAAACAAAAAAAAAATCACTATAAAAACAAAAAATATAAAGGGTTCTTTGTGGTAACTTTACAAACATTAAAAAAAAATTAACAAATATATATAAAAATGGGTTCCCTGTGGTAACTTTACCAAAAAAATTAGAGATAAACAGAAAAAAAGTTCCACAACAATCATAAAATAAATATCTGGATAAAAATTACAAGAAAAGATGACTCCACCAAAAAAATAAAAAATTAAAAGTATTATTACTATGGAAACATTGTTTTGAAAAAGCATACCATGTCATTCATGAGATCAAAGAGAAAAAGAATCCAGAAATCAGTTTGGGAGAACTCTGTTTGAATATGAACAGCAAAACATCTTCGTTCTTTATAGCATTCGTAAAGAAGACATTAAATGCGCTGCATTCAACGATCACAGATTTTGCAGCGTGAGGAATGTGCTACCTACAATACGAACACTAGTTTTACTAGACCGAGTGCTTCCGTTTAGTTTTTGCTTATGAGCATGCGTCGTTTTTTTGTCCGTCGGACTAGCATACAGACGAGCGGACTTCGGGGTCCGTTGTAGTTACGACGTAAAGATTTGAAGCATGTTTCAAATCTAAAGTCCGTCGGATTTGAGGCTGAAAAAGTCAGCTGAAAGTCCGAAGAAGCCCACACACGATCGGATTACCAGCCAGCTTTAGTCCGTCGGCGTCCGTTGGACTTTTGTAGACGAAAAGTCCGACTGTGTGTACGCCCCATTAGTCCGTAGGGTTCAATATTGAGTTGGCCCACCCTTTGCACTATAACATCAACTCTTCTGGGAAGACTGTCCACAAGGTTTAGGAGTGTGTCTATGGGAATGCTTGACCATTCTTCCAGAAGTGCATTTGTGAGGTCAGGCACTGATGTGGACGAGAAGGCCTGGCTCGCAGTCTCTGCTCCAATTCATCCAAAAGGTGTTCTACTGGGTTGAAGTCAGAACTCTGTGCCAGTCAAGTTCCTCCACCCCAAACTCGCTCATCCATGTCTTTATGGACTTTGCTTTGTGCACTGGTCCAAATCATTTGGCGGAGGGTGGATCATGGTGTGGGGGTGTTTTTCAGGGGTCGGGCTTGGCCCCTTAGTTCTAGTAAAGGGAACTCTTAAGGCATCAGCATACCAACACATTTTGGACCATTTCATGCTCCCAACTTTGTGGGAACAGTTTAGGGATGGCCCCTTCCTATTCCAACATGACTGCGCACCAGTGCACAAAGAAAGGTCCATAAAGACATGGATGAGCGAGTTTGGGGTGAAGGAACTTGACTAATTTGCACAGAGTCCTGACCTAAACCCAACAGAATACCTTTAGGATGAATTAGAGCGGAAACTGTGAACCAGGCCTTCCCGTCCACATCAGTGCCTGACCTCACAAATTCGCTTCTGGAAGAATGGTCAAACATTCCCATAGACACTCCTAAACCTTGTGGACAGCCTTCCCAGAAGAGTTGAAGCTGTTACAGCTGCAAAGGATGGGCCAACTCAATATTGAACCCTACGGACCAAGACTGGGATGCCATTAAATTTAATTTGCGTATAAAGGGAGGTGTCCCAATACTTTTGGTAATATAGTGTATGTGAACCAAGCCTAACAAAAAATCCTAACCACCTTTACAGTTGTACTGTGTGTTTAAACTAGATAGCCATTGGTTGGGTGTACCAGGCGGTAGGTCATTGAGTCTCAAATGTCATGAATCTCTTGAGGCAGCAGACATGTATACCATACATGAATGTTGTTGGGCATGGCATCCTGCTAAGCGTTCTGTCAATACCAATGTAAGGGACAGCGTTCATACACAAGTGTCTCATAAAACGAAGTATTATCTGTTAATGAAAGAGTGACAATAAAAAAATACATATATTTGTAAATAATTTCATAGGCAAGAAAAAGTATGTGAAGCCCTTGGAATTAACAATAGACAAACACAATGTGCTTAAGCTGACAACACACAAACGATCCTATCGGGTTCAAAAAAAGTTTTTCGTGTGACTGTGTAAAAACTGCATGAGTTGTTAAACTTAGATTAGGGCAGTGGTTCTCAACTCCAGTCCTCAGGACCCACCAACAGGCCAGATTTTAAGTATTACCTTGGGGAGATGCAGACTAGAATACTGCAATCACTCAGCAGCAAATGATATCACCTGTGATGTATTTCAGTTATCTTGCAAACCTGGCCTGTTAGTGGGTCCTGAGGACCGGAGTTGAGAACCACTGGATTAGGGCCTCATGCACACAGATGTAATTATGCATAAAATATATCTATCAAAAAAAAAACATGTTGTTTTCCCATGACTGAGTAGCTGCAGGTGGAGCGTACCCCCAGCCATAGAAGTGAATGACTGTACACTCCTGTACTCATACAAATGCTGATGCTTTTATGTATCAGCATTTTGCATGTGTGTGTAGCACTGCCCCCTTGAGGGCTGTTTTGATTCACCTGTTCAACTGCACCGCCCTGACCCTGTGAACACTCCAATCCACTTGACACTCTAGGTTCAGACATCTTGCAGGCACCTTTAAATGACACTCCAACACAAGTCAATAGATATTATCTTAGGTTTTACTGGAACAAAGGTATATGTACAAAAAGGGGTTATTGATCAACTGAGTTCTGGACAGCCAAGACTCAGGTGAGAAATCCCCTAAACACAGCTTAGTTACAGTTCAACAGTACAAAGGCACAATATACGTGTGTGTGTGTGTGTGTGTGTGTGTGTGTGTGTGTGTGTGTGTGTGTGTGTGTATGTGTATATCTATATATACACATACACACACACACACACACAGTGAAATACCAACTAGAGGATAAACTGGAGAGATTGTAAGGAATCCACTGGTTAATGCAATAGGAGTAGGATAGGGCCTTTTAACCAATAGCAACAGCAATGTCCAGAACGCAGGCCTGCAATGGTCTTTACCGGCAGATGGAGCTCTTTGAATTATATCCAAAATATAATGCAGTGAGGTGATGGCAAGCAGGACAGCTTAAACTGACTAGGGATATTCCTTATAGTAGTTCAGGATATGGATGTCTATGTACAGTGTTCTTATACAATGCAGTAAAGTGTTTCCATAGGCAAGGTGTCTGTACACAGTGTTGAAGCAAGATAACCAGGTAAGGATTGTGAACCAGGCCCAGACTGGCCATAGGCAGAACGGGCATTTGCCCGGTGGGCCAGGGCCACCCGCTCCGTGGCATGTTGATAATCAGGCCGCACAGTGGGAGGTAAGTGGCGACTGCGGCCTAGACAGGGTTCAACACAGGCCGCCACTCGCCTAACGCTATGCGGCCATGCCTGTGTCTTCTCCAGCGGAACTAGCAGCTGCATGTGCTGAGCTGTGTGTCTCTCTCACACACAGCTCAGTCTCAGAGCCGTCGCTGACAGTTCCACTCTCTGCCCCTACGGACTGCTCCTCCTCCTCCAGCCATGGGCAAGGGGGGGAGAGCTGCGGGCTGCTGTCAGGATGTTTCTCCCGCAAGCCCCCCTCCTTTCTCATGTCGGCAGCACCGGAGAAGAGAAAGCTTCCTGCCTGTTCTTCTTCCCTCCTAATTGGCCACAGCGGAGGGCCAATCAGAAGAAACTAGAGGGGCATCATGGGAAATGTAGTCCCGGAGATTGGTGGCCCAATTGTTCTCAGCAGGGAGCAGGTTACAGTTCCCAGCATGCACTCTGCTGGGGGGAAAAAGAGAAAACCCGGAAACAAGCTGAGGAGTGCTACACTGTAGCAGCTACTACAGGAGACATGGAAAAAGAAAGAGAGGACTGTGCTGGGGGAAGTAATAGCCTCAGCACCACCAGATAGAGCCACGCTGTACCCACA
This sequence comes from Lithobates clamitans, assembly GCA_037952925.1. NCBI lineage: Eukaryota > Metazoa > Chordata > Amphibia > Anura > Ranidae > Lithobates > Lithobates clamitans. The sequence continues at coordinate 15,551,108 of JBBGZY010000135.1, read as the reverse complement.
CCTCCAGAGAGAGAGCCACGCTGTACCCGTGCCACCAGAGAGAGAGCCACGCTGTACCCGCACCACCAGAGAGAGAGCCACGCTGTACCCGCGCCACCAGAGAGAGAGCCACGCTGTACCCGCGCCACCAGAGAGAGAGCCACGCTGTACCCGTGCCACCAGAGAGAGCCACGCTGTACCCGCGCCACCAGAGAGAGCCACGCTGTACCCGCGCCACCAGAGAGAGCCACGCTGTACCCGCGCCACCAGAGAGAGCCACGCTGTACCCACGCCACCAGAGAGAGCCACGCTGTACCCACGCCACCAGAGAGAGCCACGCTGTACCCGCGCCACCAGAGAGAGCCACGCTGTACCCGCGCCACCAGAGAGAGAGCCACGCTGTACCCGCACCACCAGAGAGAGCCACGCTGTACCCGCACCACCAGAGAGAGCCATGCTGTACCCACACCACCAGAGAGAGCCACGCTGTACCCACACCACCAGAGAGAGCCATGCTGTACCCACACCACCAGAGAGAGCCACGCTGTACCCGCACCACCAGAGAGCCACACTGTACCGCACCATCAGAGAGCAATGGGAGCCATGCTGTACCTGCACCATCAGAGAGAGAGCCACGTTGTACCTACACCCCCATGAGAGTCACGCTGTACCCACACCACCAAGAGAGCCACGAGGGCCATGCTGTACCGAACCACCAGAGAGAGCCATGCTGTACCCACACCACCAGAGAGCCATGCTATACCCGCACCAGCAGAGAGAGCCACGCTATACCTACACCAGCAGAGAGAGCCACGCTGTACCGCATCACCAGAGGGAGAGAGCCACTCTGTACCCGCACCCCCAGAGAGCCACGCTGTACCCACACCACCAGAGAGAGAGAACTGTAATCATTGCAGTGACCCCCCCCCGGGTCCCTGGAAAAGTTGGCTGCTCAGTCTAAAATGCCCAGGCCTATTTTTTGTCCCAGTCCAGGCTTGTTGTGAACGATGGGTGTCCGCCCTCTCACCAACTGCAGAACCAGGTAGGAGCCTCCTAAACAGCGACCCAGGATGCGATTCCTTCAGGGAGACGAACAGCGATGACCCACCAGCTACTAGACACAGACGGTCATCAGATCCGTCTGAAGTGGTGCCACGGAGATGTCTTGTGAACAGCAAGCAGAGTTGGGACCTCCGGGGCCGGCCTGGAGTCACTCGGTCACTGCGTGGTAGGCTGCACCACTCTCTCTTAACAGAGAGGTGCTCACTCGGTGAGGCCCAGGAAGAAGAGAGTGCGTGGCATCTGCTGGTGTTCCGTCAGATATGGCGACCCGTCAGAATTGGTAACGGAAGTGACGTTCCGTCGCCGCCAACTTGCTACACTGTTATTTTTAACAGTAAACAGAGCTTATAAGGTAAAATAGAGTATTTAGAAAACTGACGGACTGTTTAGATGTTGAATTTTAAAAGCAGCGGCAAACCTTCTCATCTCACAGGTTTGCTAATGTGACAGAACACCGCTGCTTTTATAATTCAACGTGTAAACAGTCAGAGGGGTTTATAAATACTATATTTCACAATATAAGCTCCGTTTCCTGTTAAAAATAACTGTGAACTGCAAAACTCCTGTGGATGTAACAAGATGTCTGCTTGCCCTCTTCTCGGTGTATTGTTACTGTGGAGGACTGTGGAGTGTAGCAAGCTAACGGCAATGAAACGTCACTTCCGTTACCAATTCTGACGGGGTCGCCTAATCTGACGGAACACTGGCCCTTTTGTAGTTCCTCCCAGAGGTCTGTTCGTATTGCCAGGGATCTGTAAGCCAGGGGTAATATCACAACATCAGGATGGCTGATCAAAAGATTACTAGTTCCACATTCCTCCCAGCTTGGCTCACAGAGATTATGTCAGTTACTGAAGCCCGGCACTAGAGGGATATTGGAATAGATGGCGAATAACGGGGGTGTGGTCTGCGAAGCAAGGTAACTGTAGTCCACTGTTGGCTACATGCGTTTGATTTTGTTTCCCGAAAAGCAACATTTCCATGATTGGTAAAATACAATTCTTGCACATACTGTATGATAGGCATATTTTATGCCTAATTATGTCAATATGCATGAGACCAGAGAGTCTCAGGTAATGCACAGTTTATAGTATTCAGATTATAAAAGAAATGTATGGGCCTAATATTGTGTGTCTGAAGGAAGAACTGTCTGTATTGTATTTTGCAAAATGGCCCTTCATTGATTAGTTACATTTAATAATTATATTACATGCATCAAATGGCATGTTAGGTTCAGTTTCTTACTGCATACGATACAATGGTAATTTAAAGTGTATGTAAATGTTTAAAAAAAAAGAAAAATAACAAACAAGTTTATACTTACCTGCAGTGTTATTTTTTATGTCAAATTTCGATTTAGTTTTAGTCATAGTCTTTTGACTAAAATGCCATTTTAGTTTTAGTCATATTTTAGTCATCTGAAATGTTTTAGTCTTATTTTAGTTGACGAAAATCTCCAGTGCATTTTAGTCTACTAAATCTCCACTACATTTTACACTGCTTAACTGTCACTGACTTGGCTACGCTGTCTGGCAGGATTGCCAGGATCTTAAGACTAGAAAACCAGAATTCTAAATTGTTTGGAAGGTAAGCAATTCATATGGTGTATATACTATATTTATGTACTGAACTTGTGAACACATACTGTGTGTTTTTTGTTGTAGGCTCTACAATTCAAGAAATTTTCATTACTAGGGTGGAGTGATGGAGGCATAACTGCATTGATTGCTGCGGGAATTTACCCATCTCTAATCAATAAACTTATTGTCTGGGGAGCCAATGCCTATGTGACTGAAGAAGATCTGCAAAAATATAATGGTAAAGTTAAGAGCGAATAATATGGCCATTATCTTTTTTATAATGTTATAACACAAACTTAATGCATTATTGTAGGAATACATTTACATCCCTTAGGCTGGGTTCACACCATTGCAAATTGGATGTGGATTCTCCGCATCCAATTCGCAATAGCAGGAGATTTTGACCGGCTCTCTATGGAGCCTGTTTACATATCTCTGCAGCAGGTCCGATGCAATTTGCACAAAAACGCTGTGTCTTTTGGTCCATTTCAGGTCTGAATTCAGCCCAAAATTCTGGACTCAGAACAGTTGGACTTAAAACAGTGAACCAGGATGCACCTGACCCTTGCTGTGAGCCGTATGCGTTCATATGTGAACCCAGCCTTAGAGTAGTGTTTCCCAGTGTATTGGGCCCACTGGCCTAATATAATCAGGCATAATACTGGAAGAGGACTAAATATGATTGGAGCAGATCACTAGAATGTTCCCAGCACTCCATTATTTTTAAATTGTAAGCATCACATGCATAGTTGCCAACAGTCCAGATTTTCCCAGGACAACCCCGATTTTGGGACCCTCGTCCCGATTGGAGGCTGTCCCGAATTGGGATTTTCCATAAGGAAAATCGGGAATGTTTTTTTTTATTTTTGGAACAGCTGGCTCCAGCAAAATGGCGGCTGGCGCCGCCGCTTGATCTTCCCCCTAGTGTTCGGTCAGTGGAGAGAGGAAGGGGGCTCGATCCGTGCAGCCAATAAATCGGCTTCTTTAGCTACACGGCCCCTCCCCTCTCCACTGAAGACACAGCGCCGCTGTGTCTTGCCGAAAAGTTCCCCAGCTCGGCTATTTCCGCCAGCTTGTACTGCGCAAGTGCTGCGCCTGCGCAGTACAGGGGGTCCTTACTTGACGAGGGGAACTTTCTCGGCAGAACACCGCTCCTGGATGAGGGGAGGGTCTGCACTGAGGGGGGTTGCATTGAGGGGGGCTGCATTAATTGAGGGGGGCTGCATTAATTGAGGGGGGCAGCATTAATTGAGGGGGGGCAGCACTAATATAGAGGGGGGTCTGCACTAATAGAGGGGGGGCTGCACTAATAGAGGGGGCTGCACTAATAGAGGGGCGGCTGCACTGAGGGGGGGTCTGCACTAATAGAGGGGGGCTGCACTGAGGGGGGGTCTGCACTAATAGAGGGGGGCTGCACTGAGGGGGGCTGCACTAATTAAGGGGGTCTGCACTAATAGAGGGGGGGCTGCACTGAGGGGGGTCTGCACTAATAGAGGGGGGTCTGCACTAATAGAGGGGGGGCTGCACTGAGGGGGGGTCTGCACTAATAGAGGGGGGGCTGCACTGAGGGGGGTCTGCACTAATAGAGGGGGGTCTGCACTGATGTAGGGGGTCTGCACTGATGGAGGGGATCTGCACTAAGGGGGTCTGCACTGATTGAGGGGGTCTGCACTGATGGGGGGGGATCTGCACTGAGGGGGTCTATACTGACTCTGCTGGGGACACCTGATGTGAGGACAGACTCTGCAGGGGCACCTGATGCAAGGACAGACTCTGCCGGGGGCACCTGATGCAAGGACAGACTCTGCTGGTGGCAGGCGACGTGGCTAGTGACACGCTCAGGGATCCCACTGATTCGGCATTATTTTATATTACAATGTAATAATAGAAATAATGTGCTTCAGTCATCCTGACACCATAACAACCATGGTGCCGGGATGATTGAAGCGTTAACACCAGGTGTTTGGAATATCTTTATCTGCTGATTGTTAAACTTTCTAGAATACACATATTTCTATTGTGTAGGATCTGGGGCTGCTGTCCCGTCATTCCCCTCTCCCCCTTTCCCTCTCCCCCTTTCCCTCTCCATCCCTCATTCATCTCAGACTCTAACCACACCCTCTCGAGCCACGCCCATTTAAGCCACGCCCACTATTTCATGTAAGCCACGCCAATTTTTTGCCGCGGCGCGCTTCACGTGCCGCACTTGTATTTTTTGCTATGCCAAGCCTACAAGCGAATGCCCCGCCCCCTAATTATTGTACGGCTCTGCCTACAGCCAGAAAAAAGTGTCCCACATATTTTTTTTGCAATGTTGGCAACTATGCACATGTACAGTAATGCTTATAATATAATATCTTGTTGCAGTTGTATTGTGGCTACAATTGCCTTGAGCTCTGATACAAACTTAAAGGGAAACTCCACTTTTGTGGGAAAAAGAAGGGCAAAAATATAGCATATACAAGTCATATTGTATTTGAATGTTATTAAAAATTTCCTTTTTAATCTGCAGCGCTGTAATTTTCTGTAAAATGCAATATGGCTACCTGGAGGCGTTCTGTACACAGATGTGTACCCCTCAGATATGTAATTTTTTTGTTTGTGTGATTGGCTTACTGATTTTCCCAGAAGTCTGCACTAAGATACAAGTCAGATTGTGAGCATCCCCTGCAACAAAAATGTTATTTTTGGTTAGATGCTCTCAAAGGGAAATCACTCCTAAAGCGCTGCAGACCCTGCCACTTTCCGCATTAAGACCCTACAGGTGCAGCAGCTGATTGATAATTATAAAAGCACTCCCATACAGATTCACTTTGCCCATGGACACAGACAAACAAACAGCTATTCCTTCAGAATAACAAAAGGTAGGGATCTACAACAAAGTTTTTTTTTAAATCCATGCAATGTTCACAGATCACCCAAAGGGGAATTTTTTTTATTTTTTTTCTTAACAAAAGTGGACTTACTCTTTAACATAAAGTAGATAAAAGCACAATACAGTCAAGTTTTGTAAATGCTTACTTTAAAGGTTTTTCCTTTCAATGAATGTTTTTTATTTACTTGCATGGTGCCTCTGAAGTTGATAACACATATGACAGACACTGACAGAAACATATAGGAAGTCCTCCCTGTCACGGACCCCCGTCCTCAACAAGAGTCTGTCCGCCGTGTATGCTTCCAATGTCCGGTACCAGCACAATCCAAGATCCCTTAGCCCAGTGGTCATCAACCCTGTCCTCAGGGCCCACTAACAGGTCAGGTTTGCAAGATAACTGAAATACATCACAGGTGATATCATTTGCTGCTCAGTGATTGCAGTATTCTAGTCTGCATCTCCCCAAGGTAATACATAAAACCTGGCCTGTTAGTGGGCCCTGAGGACAGCGTTGATGACCATTGCCTTAGCCCACCCAGTCACTTCTTGGGACATTAGTTTAGGGTGGAAAACATCGGACTGTTTATTCAAACACAGGCACAAAGAGATATACACTCAGGGGACAACCCCCCTGTTTTGCATAATGACAAAGGTCGGGGGTAAACTTTACCTCCTCCAGTAACAAGAGACACACAGGTACATTCAGTACAGTGAGTCTGATTAGTGCAGATCAGACTGGGGTTCTCGGTCATCCTGTGCCCCTAATAGACTTACACATAGGAGGGGCCAGGGAAGCTGGACAAGGAGTTTCCAGAGCTCTCTAAGGTAAGCCGGGTTCCACAAGCCCCCCCGCCCAAAGTGACTGCCGTCACACATCTCCCCTTTTGGCAGAAGACTAACATAGAAGAAGACTCCAAATGGGTTGACTTCGACGTTAGTCTGTAGTTCCAGTCCCCCAATGGCCGGACCCACACAGTACCCCAAACAAATTGTCCCAAACAGAGCATTACTCACCAAACCAACCTCTGCTTCTCTCATAGAACATACCTGTTGCTGGGGAGCAGTGCGGACTGGTCCTTTCCCCTGGAGTCCGTTCAGCTGCTGGAGCAAAATCAAGGTGGCTAGGCTCACTTCACCAGGCTGTTGGGGATCTGGGCTAACTGCCCAGCATCCCTGAGGTATACAGGTGGAGACTGAAGTCCCATTCACTTTTGCTAGATAAAAATCCCCCAGTGTTTGCAGAGCAAGGCTGATTTCCTCCTGTCCTAATGCCAGACCTTTTTCTCGGGTTGTGTCAGTGGAGACCGAAGTCCCATCCACTACCACAGGAACTCCATCTTCTGTTAGTTAAAGGGGAGAGGCCAGCAGCACTCTGCCCTGTTGCTAGCTCTTCTGCTGGGTTGCTGTCAGTGGAGACCCCAGTCCCATCCACCAATATCAGCTCAAGCTGTAGTTGTGAGGTGCCGATTGCATTCTTTTCCTGGAGCTCCTGCAAAGTTGATTATTGTGGGCAGAGGTCAACAGCGCCATGCTCTGAAGCCAGTTCTTCTGCTGAAGGCTCCCCGGGTTGTTCCTCCTCAGCAGAAAAGTCTATTAAATCCCCAGTCTCTGGAACTGGTGTCTGGGGATAGAAGTTCACCATCTCCGGTCAGTGGAACCCAGAGGATGTTATCGGTGCTTGGCAGAGGTTAGCAGAGCTCTGCCCTGTTGTCAGCACTTCAGCTTTGGGGACAGCCATCTCCGGATTTTCTGCTGCTAATTCTAGGGCATGCTGCTGAACGTGTTCTAGCAGTTCCCTGTATGCCCTTTACAGATGCTGTTCTTTCCTTAGCTAGTATTCGAGGTCAGGTTTAAGCTCGGAGACCCCTGCGAGACCGAGTATAGCCTCTCTGTATTTTCGCAGGTCCTCAAGGGTAGGTTCCCCTTCATCGCCAAACAAAAAAAATCCAGGGCCACCAAAGTCATATTCCTCCAGAGAGCATTCTGTTGTGTCCCCTAAATATTCCTCCTCTGCGCGCCATCGCAGAGCCCGATATCGATTGTCCAGCTCTATCTCCTCCTGGACCAGCCTGTCCAGCTCAGATACCCATTGCTCCTGGGGCCGCTCTCCCAGGAATGCCGTACTCAAGAAGAGTCTGTCTGTCGTATACGCTTCCTTTGTTCGGTACCAGCACGATCCAAGATCCCTTAGCCCACCCAGTCACTTAGATACCAAATAATAGTGTGCTAAATCCCAAATGTATACTTAGTAGTTCAGGTCAGCCAGATCAGGAAAGACTTCAGCTATTACGGTAAGACTTCAGCTATTACGGTAATTCCAGGATTAACAAAACTTCTCCCCATAAAATTAATATCTCTCCGGGTTCAGTTTCTCAAAGCAATTTCTCCAGGTTCAGTTTCTCAAAGTGTTTTTTTTTTATTTCTATCAAACACTCCCCTATATAACCCCTCCCATACAAGAAGTACCTCAGTTTTGTAGCAGGCAATGATAACCCAGAAAGAGGGGTGGGACCTCTGTGTGTATCATTATGTACTCCAAGAAATAGATTTTACAGGCAAGTACAAAAATCCAGTTTTTTATCGTACATCATAAGACACAGGACAGGATATAAATCATGACTATCTATGATGTCTCAAAGTAATGCAGATGAGGTGAGGGTGACAGAGAAGCTACTCCGCAGCCTGCAAAACACTACAGACAAAAAAGCATCCTCGGTCACCCTTACATCCACCTGGTAAAACCTTGTAAAGGTATGTACCAAGGCCAGGTTGCAGCCTTGCAAACCTGAGCCACTGATGACAGATAGCCCAGGAGACCCCCACACTCCTAGTAGAGTGAGCCTTCACTTGAAAAGGCAGAGCCTTACTCTTCAAGCCATAGGCTTGGGTGATATGCTGTCAAATCCAATGCAAAATGGTCGACTTTGAAGCTGCCTGACTCTTTCTAGAACAAAAAAAGAGAGAGTCGCCCTGGGACTTTAAATGAGGTGGTCACAGTTAGCCACTGAGTAACGAGAGTTATAGCAGTATAAACGTTTATTAAAATGAATGTACATACATGGATAATATAGCATATTAGCTTAGCCAATGGATTTGCACATAATGAAGAGAATAAATAAATTTGATGCAAACGTTATACAATGCAGTATATACAAATGCACACATCAGAAAACCCGATGCGTGTTTTCATTGCTCGCTCATCAGGGGCGGATGAGATGTATCTAAATAGACAAAAAGATGTGTCACAGTGGTAAATGTAAAAAAACAAACAAGATATTTGGGGGGCACACCCTAAAAGATTCATTAAAGCTGGTGCAGCCATAAGACCATACAACAGAGCAAAATATTACAGCGCACACATGCAAAAAAGACATTTACCTCCAGTAGGGCTAGTTTAACCAGTTGCTGACCGCCGCACGACGATGTACATCGGCAGAATGGCACGGGCAGGCAAAAGGACTTACAGGTACGTCCTTGCCTTCCCGCGGACGGGGGGTCCGATCGGACACCCCCCCCCGGTGCCTGCGGCGGTCGGATTCTCGTCAGGGGCGATCAAAGGTGAAGGGGAGGCCACTCATTCGTGGCTCCACCCTCGTGATCGCTCCTGGCGAATGAAATGCTTCCTCGGCTTCTGTATAGTAAACAGTACCCCCCAATCACACACCCCCCCCTGTCGCACTGACACCGCAGCAGTTTTTTTTTTCTGATTACTGCATTGGTGTCAGTTTGTGACAGTTAGTGTGGTAGGGCAGTTAGTGTTAGCCCCCTTTAGGTCTAGGGTACCCCCCTAACCCCCCTAATAAAGTTTTAACCCCTTGATCACCCCCGTCACCAGTGTCACTAAGCGATCATTTTTCTGATCGCTGTATTAGTGTCACTGGTGACGCTAGTTAGGGAGATAAATACTTAGGTTCGCCGTCAGTGTTTTATAGCGACAGGGACCCCCATATACTATTGTAGCGCTGGTAGATTTACAATCTACCGCAGGTTAGGTAAATTTAGTAAATTGTGTGTTAGGAAGGTTAAAAGTTTGCCTCTGTTCCAGCTTGGCTGCCGTTGTGTATGCTTCTGTGCTGACCGGTGGGTGTCGCTGTTACCATTAGTCAGTGTATTGGAAGGGCAACGTGTCGAAGTGTATAGACGCTCCTCTGTCTTGGAGACAAGCTCGGTGGAGGTGGTCCTCCGAGTTGCATTCTGGGAAGGGGATATTTATGGGACAGACGCCATGTTCTAAGGTCATTTTACAGCCACCTGCTGGCCCTCCTGGGGAGAGAGGCCTATCCAGACGAGCAAAAGAGTGCGTCCCATGAGGGGAACGTATTCCACATAATTATCTGAATCCTACCGGGACATTTGTCGCTAAGATTTTGTAAGAAGATATTCGAGTTTCTCCTGAAGGTTTCCTTTTCCGTCTCTTTCCTGCTACTTCCTAAAGTTGACTGTTTAATAAAGCATTGAAAACGTACTCCAGTGTTGGTGCGTGTGTCGTCCAGCAGTAAGCTCAATGGAACCCCTAGACCCGGTGCCGGTGAAACAGAGGGAAGCAAAGTGAAGGTAACAGACCCACTTAAACCAGCAGCTCCACCGTGACTTAGTGCTACACTATCTAATAAATGTTTTAACCCCTTGATTACCCCCTAGTTAACCCTTTCACCAGTGATCACCGTATAACTGTTATGGATGACGCCGTTTATTACCGAATAAAGGTTTAGCCCTCTGATCTCCCGGCGGTGATATAACTTAGGTTTTAGGGTCAGATAGGGTCTGCGTCGCCCCAGGCAGCGTCAGGTCAGCGCCAGTACCGCTAACACCCACGCACGCAGCATACACCTCCCTTAGTGGTATAGTATCTGAACGGATCAATATCTGATCCGATCAGATCTATACTAGCGTCCCCAGCAGTTTAGGGTTCCCAAAATGCAGTGTTAGCGGGATCAGCCCAGATACCTGCTAGATGTAAACAGTAAGAGTGGTGCTGCGCTAATCCTAATGTACCCCACAATGTCTAAGTATGTCTCTCAGTTTGATTACTATATCCCTGGAGGATCTGAGGCTAACTGAGAGACAGCCCTGAGTGCAGGACCCGCCCCCACAGGAGACACCAGCGGTGCCTGACTGTTCTATGCTGTAACCTCAGGTTAATGAGGTAAGGGGCCATTACCTTCCAGTGTAGGATCATCTGCATGGAGAGCACCTGTATACACTTCACATTTCTACCTCAGCTAACTATTGTGTGAAAAGATCCAACTATCGCTCATATCTCCCCACTGTTTGGCACGTTTTTGAAGCATTGGAGTTGCTTGATATTGCACAGATCACCCTTTGGATTTTGTAATACTTTGCTGCTGCACAAGTCACTTTCTTTCATGAACTTTTAATATTGTTTTTTTATGCACCTAGTGTTGATATTGAATACTTCACTGCATATATTATGGATCCCTATGGACATTCATTGTAACATTGCACGTTCATTCTTAATTTGCCTTCTTATTGCTTTTTTGGCTACAATCATTGTTTATTTATTATTCCTTTTTACTTTTTGGCATGTTTGAAATAATATTAGAGTTGTTTTATATTGCACAAGCCACTTTCCTGAATTTAATATGTTTTTTGCTGCTGCACTAGTCACCTCTTGATGAATTTGAATATTGGTAATTTGAAGCACTCATTGATGGTATGAGATATTTTATTGCAGCAATCGTAGATCTCCACGGACATTCAGTGTAACTTTGGATTTTCAATATACACCATTTCTGTTTGTGCTTTGGGAGTTTTTTCTGACTCCACCGATTTTTGGATGCAATTTATATACTTATGTTCTTAGGTCGATTAGACACTGTCGTTTTACACGTCACCAGTTTTTACCCATGCACAGTCACGTTTATGTTCATTTAGCACTTTAGGCATTATGGTCATCGCTTGATCTGTAGGCTTATTACTACACTGATATCAGTTTTTTTGCATAAGCCACTGATTGCCATTGCTTATTCATACTTAGACATTGTGGGGTACATTAGGATTAGCACAGCACCACTCTTACTGTTTACATCTTTCTGCCTTTGGGGTCAGGCTGGACCCTATTCGGTGCAAGCTGCTTTTCCTCTATTATTACGGTCCTTACATGGTAGCGCAGGAATAATTTATATTTGTAACCAGATACCTGCTAGCACCTGCGTTTTGCCCCTCTGCCCGGCCCAGCCCACTGAAGTGCAGTATCGATCGATCACTGACACTTACAAAACACTAAACGCATAACTGCAGCGTTCGCAAAGTCAGGCCTGATCCCTGCGATCACTAACAGTTTTTTTGATAGCGGTTTGGTGAACTGGCAAGAACCAGCCCCAGGCAGCGTCAGGTTAGTGCCAGTACCGCTAACACCCACGCACGCAGCATACACCTCCCTTAGTGGTATAGTATCTGATCGGATCAATATCTGATCCGATCAGATCTATACTAGTGTCCCCAGCAGTTTAGGGTACCCAAAAATGCAGTGTTAGCGGGATCAGCCCAAATACCTGCTAGCACCTGCGTTTTGCCCCTCCGCCCGGCTCAGCCCAGCCCAGCCCACCCAAGTGCATTATCGATCGATCACTGTCACTTACAAAACACTAAACGCATAACTGCAGCGTTCATAGAGTCAGGCCTGATCCCTGCGATCGCTAACAGTTATTTTGGTAGTGTTTTGGTGAACTGGTAAGCACCAGCGGCATAGTACACCCCGGTCATAGTCAAACCAGCACTGCAGTAACACTTGGTGACGTGGCGAGTCCCATAAGTGCAGTTCAAGCTGGTGAGGTGGCAAGCACAAGTAGTGTCCCGCTGCCACCAAAAAGACAAACACAGGCCCGTCATGCCCATAATGCCCTTCCTGCTGCATTCGCCAATCCTAATTGGGAACCCACCACTTCTGCAGCACCCGTACTTCCCCCATTCACATCCCCAACCAAATGCAGTCGGCTGCATTAGAGGCATTTTCTTTATGTCCTCCCGAGTACCCCTACCCAACGAACCCCCCCAAAAAAGATGTCGTGTCTGCAGCAAGCGCGGATATAGACGTGACACCCGCTATTATTTTCCCTCCTGTCCTGACAATCCTGGTCTTTACATTGGTGAATGTTTTGAAGGCTACCATGCACTAGTTGAGTATTAGCGTAGGGTACAGCATTCCACAGACTAGGCGCACTTTCACAGGGTCTCCCAAGATGCCATCGCATTTTGAGAGACCCGAACCTGGAACCGGATACAGTTACAAAAGTTACAGTTACAAAAAAAAAAGTGTAAAAAAAAACCAAACAAAAAAAATATAGAAAAAAAAAAAAAAAATAGTTGTCGTTTTATTGTTCTCTCTCTCTCTATTCTCTCTCAATTGTTCTGCTTTTTTTAACTGTATTCTATTCTGCAATGTTTTATTGTTATTATGTTTTATCATGTTTGCTTTTCAGGTATGCAATTTTTTATACTTTACCGTTTACTGTGTTTTATTGTTAACCATTTTTTTGTCTTCAGGTACGCCATTCAGCTGCAGCGCGGATTTATTTATCTTGACAGCAACCGCGTTTGCTCCCACGATATATAAAGCTGTGACTCCAGCGGAGGTGATATATGCCGAAGCATGGGGGCAGCAGAGGGCGGAGGAGCGATTTGCTCCTACCTTTTGCAGGAGGATGCCCCTATGCTTCGGCATATATAAACCGTGCATATATGACCATCATTAGAAGTGGGTGGATGAAGGGAGGTATTCTAATGGTGGGCATCCCCACCGATCAATCTCTTTTTTTCGTTCAGCCCACAGGCTGCATGAAAAAAAAAAAAGATTACAATATATGCCCAACAAGGACCAACAACGTACTGGCATGGTTATACCAGAATGATGCCTGCAGGTTTAGGTATCATCTTGGTATCATTCTTTTCAGCCAGCGGTCGGCTTTCATGTAAAAGCAATCCTAGCGGCTAATTAGCCTCTAGACTGCTTTTGCAAAAATGCCCCCCCCCACCGTCTTCCATGTTTTTCTCTGGCTCTCCTGTCTCAACAGGGAACCTGTGAATGCAGCCGGTGATTCAGCCAGCTGACCATAGAGCTGATCAGAGACCAGAGTGGCTCCAAACATCTCTATGGCCTAAGAAACCGGAAGCTACGAGCATTTCATGACTTAAATTTCGCCGGATGTAAACAGCGCCATTGGGAAATTGGGAAAGCATTTTATCACACTGATCTTGGTGTGGTCAGATGCTTTGAGGGCAGAGGAGAGATCTAGGGTCTAATAGACCCCAATTTTTTTTTTAAAAAGTACCTGTCACTACCTATTGCTATCATAGGGGATATTTACATTCCCTGAGATAACAATAAAAATGATAAAAAAAAAAATAAAAGTGAAAGGAACAGTTTAAAAATAAGATAAAAAAGCAAAAAAATAATAAAGGAAAAAAAAAAAGCACCCCTGTCCCCCCCTGCTCTCGCGCAAAGGCGAACGCAAGCGTCGGTCTGGTGTCAAATGTAAACAGCAATTGCACCATGCATGTAAGGTATCACCGCGAAGGTCAGATCGAGGGCAGTAATTTTAGCAGTAGACCTCCTCTGTAAATCTAAAGTGGTAACCTGTAAAGGCTTTTAAAGGCTTTTAAAAATGTATTTAGTTTGTCGCCACTGCACGTTTGTGCGCAATTTTAAAGCATGTCATGTTTGGTATCCATGTACTCGGCCTAAGATCGTCTTTTTTATTTCATCAAACATTTGGGCAATATAGTGTGTTTTAGTGCATTAAAATTGAAAAAAGTGTGTTTTTCTCCCAAAAAATGTGTTTGAAAAATCGCTGCGCAAATACTGTGTGAAAAAAAAAATGAAACACCCACCATTTTAATCTGTAGGGCATTTGCTTTAAGAAATATATATAATGTTTGGGGGTTCAAAGTAATTTTCTTGCAAAAAAATAATAATTTTTTCATGTAATCAAAAAGTGTCAGAAAGGGCTTTGTCTTCAAGTGGTTAGAAGAGTGGGTAATGTGTGACATAAGCTTCTAAATGTTGTGCATAAAATGCCAGGACAGTTCAAACCCCCCCAAATGACCCCATTTTGGAAAGTAGACACCCCAAGCTATTTGCTGAGAGGCATGTTGAGTCCATGGAATATTTTATATTGTGACACAAGTTGCGGGAAAAAGACAATTTTTTTTTTTTTTTTTGCACAAAGTTGTCACTAAATGATATATTGCTCAAACATGCCATGAGAATATATGACATTACACCCCAAAATACAGTCTGTTGCTTCTCCTGAGTTCGGGGATACCACATGTGTGAGACTTTTTGGGAGCCTAGCCGCGTACGGGACCCCGAAAACCAAGCACTGCCTTCAGGCTTTCTAAGGGCGTAAATTTTTGATTTCACTCTTCACTGCCTATCAGAGTTTCGGAGGCCATGGAATGCCCAGGTGGCACAAAACCCCCCCAAATGACCCTATTTTGGAAAGTAGACACCCCAAGCTATTTGCTGAGAGTTATAGTGAGTATTTTGCAGACCTCACTTTTTGTCACAAAGTTTTGAAAATTGTCTTTCTTAATTTTCAAAAACAAATGAGAGCTGCAAAATACTCACCATGCCTCTCAGCAAATAGCTTGGGGTGTCTACTTTCCAAAATGGGGTCATTTGGGGGGGGGGTTGTGCCATCTGGGCATTCCATGGCCTCTGAAACTGTGATAGGCAGTGAAGAGTGAAATCAAAAATTTATGCCCTTAGAAACCCTGAAGGCGGTGATTGGTTTTCGGAGCCCCGTACGCAGCTAGGCTCCCAAAAAGTCCCACACATGTGGTATCCCTGTACTCAGGAGAAGCAGCTAAATGTATTTTGGGGTGCAATTCCACATATGCCCATGGCCTGTGTGAGCAATATATCATTTATTGACAACTTTGTGCAAAAAAATAAATAAATAAATAGTCACTTTCCCGCAACTTGTGTCAAAATATAAAATATTCCATGGACTCAACATGCCTCTCAGCAAATAGCTTGGGGTGTTTACTTTCCAAAATGGGGTCATTTGGGGGGGTTGTGCCATCTGGGCATTTTATGGCCTTCAAAACTGTGATAGGTAGTGAGGAGTGAAATCAAAAATTTACGCCCTTAGAAATCCTGAAGGCGGTGATTGGTTTTCAGGGCCCTGTACGCGGCTAGGCTCCCAAAAAGTCCCACACATGTGGTATCCCCGTAATCAGGAAAAGCAGCTGAATGTATTTTGGGGTGGGATTCCACATATGCCCATGGCCTGTGTGAGCAATATATCATTTAGTGACAACTTTTTGTAATTTTTTTTTTTTTTGTCATTATTCAATCACTTGGGACAAAAAAAAATAATATTCAATAGGCTCAACATGCCTCTCAGCAATTTCCTTGGGGTGTCTACTTTACAAAATGGGGTCATTTGGGGGGGTTTTGTACTGCCCTGCCATTTTAGCACCTCAAGAAATGACATAGGCAGTCATAAATTAAAGGCTGTGTAAATTCCAGAAAATGTACCCTAGTTTGTAGGTGCTATAACTTTTGCGCAAACCAATAAATATACACTTATTGAATTTTTTTTTACCAAAGACATGTGGCCGAATACATTTTGGCCTAAATGTATGACTAAAATTGAGTTTATTGGATTTTTTGTATAACAAAAAGTAGAAAATATCATTTTTTTTCAAAATTTTCAGTCTTTTTCTGTTTATAGCGCAAAAAATAAAAACGGCAGAGGTGATCAAATACCATCAAAAGAAAGCTCTCTTTGTGGGAAGAAAAGGACGCAAATTTTGTTTGGGTACAGCATTGCATGACTGCGCAATTAGCAGTTAAAGCGAACGCAGTGCCAAATTGTAAAAAGTGCTCTGGTCAGGAAGGGGGTAAATCTTTCCGGGGCTGAAGTGGTTAAAACACCTAGAAAATAATAAATAAATAAAATATAAAAAATAAAATATTATCAAAAAATATGGGGATTTGGTCACACCATAGTGCTATATGGTGCTAAGCCCACTTACTGCGTCAAAGCACCCCATGATTAGTGGGTCCTACACTATCCATGGATTGGGAGATCCTGCTTCTCTGAACCCTGAGAGCAATACACTCTTCTATATAGGAGAACATTGAGGTCTCCACCCATGACACAAGTGGACACTAATGAGAGGTACTTAACCTCCCTGGCGGTATGATTCTTTCTGATTTTAGGTGCTGAAAGCGGTACAATTATTTTGCATGGAAATTTGGCGTTTTATATTGTAGGTCTGTAAATCTTAACAATAACACACTTAAATCTGTCCAAACCAGAGTCTAGTAGATATCCCGGGTATGATAAAGTTTGAAACACAAAAACATAAATTATAATATAATAAAAAAAAAATAATAATTAAAAAAAATAAAAATAAATAGTAATAAAATAAATTTCCACACGATTCACTATCGCTCAATTCTGCAAGTGTTCTAATTTACTATCGCTGTTTTCTAGCTGGTCTAAAGCCATTTTTGACGTAAAGGGACACTTTTTGGTTGCTATGGACAATCTCCAGTTTCCAGGCAGAAAGAACAGTATATATAATATAAAACTGCATGCAGGGCATAGGACAAAGCACTAGGGACAAAAGGGATGTGAAATGATTTCATACAGTACTGTAATCTGTAAGATTACAGTACTGTATGTGTTATGCTTTTTACATTTTTTTGAATTTGCCGCCAGGCTCCGCCCCCGTGCGTCGCGACGCTCGCAGGGAACGGAGCCTGGCACGGAGAGGCTTCGGAACATGACACAGCCCGTGGACACTGCGGGGGACATCGCAGGATCCCGGGGACAAGGTAAGTAAGGAGACACCAGGATCCTGCGATGCAATCCCGAGTGTGGCTCGGGGTTACCGCTAATGGTGCAGAATTTTAACCCCGAGCCACACTCGGGAAAACCGCCAGGGAGGTTAATGAAAGAGTGGGGTGCTCCTCACCCAAATGGATTTGGTCAGAATCCATACAATAGACAAACAAGATATTTGGGGGCACACCCTAAAAGATGCATTAAAGCTGGTGCAGCCATAAGACCATACAACTGAGCAAAATATTACAGCGCACACATGCAAAAAAGACATTTACCTCCAGCAGGGCTAGTTTAAAACACCTAGAAAAAAAAAAAAAATATTATCAAAAAATATGGGGATTTGGTCACACCATATTGCTATATGGTGCTAAGCCCACTTACTGCGTCAAAGTACCCCATGATTAGTGGGTCCTACACTATCCATGGATTGGGAGATCCTGCTTCTCTGAACCATGAGAGCAATACACTCTTCTATATGGGAGAACATTAAGGTCTCCACCCATGAAACAAGTGGACACTAATGAGAGGTACTTAATGAAAGAGTGGGGTGCTCCTCACCCAAAAGGATTTGGTCAGAATCCATACAATAGACAAACAAGATATTTGGGGGGCACACCCTAAAAGATGCATTAAAGCTGGTGCAGCCATAAGACCATCCAACAGAGCAAAATATTACAGCGCACACATGCAAAAAAGACATTTGCCTCCAGTAGGGCTAGTTTAAAACACCTAGAAAATTAAAAAAAAAAAAAATATTATCAAAAAATATGGGGATTTGGTCACACCATATTGCTATATGGTGCTAAGCCCACTTACTGCGTCAAAGTACCCCATGATTAGTGGGTCCTACACTATCCATGGATTGGGAGATCCTGCTTCTCTGAACAATGAGAGCAATACACTCTTCTATATGGGAGAACTTTGAGGTCTCCACCCAAAGTTCTCCCATATAGAAGAGTGTATTGCTCTCATGGTTCAGAGAAGCAGGATCTCCCAATCCATGGATAGTGTAGGACCCACTAATCATGGGGTACTTTGACGCAGTAAGTGGGCTTAGCACCATATAGCAATATGGTGTGACCAAATCCCCATATTTTTTGATAATGTTTTTTTTTTAAATTTTCTAGGTGTTTTAAACTAGCCCTGCTGGAGGTAAATGTCTTTTTTGCATGTGTGCGCTGTAATATTTTGCTCCACAGTGGTAAATGTAAGCACAATGGCAGAATGGGCCAGAGCAAAACGGCCCAATACTTACCAATGAATGAAACCAGAGTTTCTATCGCTATACCCCCAAATGGACAGCAGCAGCCAGAGTATGGCACGGGAGCTGAGTGGCAGACGACGGACACGGGTACCCCCAGGGGGGATGCCAGGCGGCAGACATGGCATAAGTGAAGGTGAACGGTCCTATTGTCTCAGTATGTAGCTTGATAGATATCACCTGTGAACATAGATGTATATGTCTCAATGATTTGCCAAATTTAGTAAGATGAACATCAAGTTATATAATGTAATAATATTTTTGTAAGAGAGCATGTATACTCTAGCGTAAGTATATGTGTCAAGCTTTACTAAAAAAGACAAAAGTTGTACAATTATTTGTATAGAAACATACAGAGGCGGCTCTCTAATTAGGCAAATAAGGCGGCTGCCTAAGGCCTCACACTCCCAGGGGCCTCGGGGCCGCTCAATATGCCTAACGCGTGTGTGGGAGTTGCAGGGAATTTCCCCCGGTCGGTGTCCCCGTCTTGCGTCCGGGGCCACAACTCGTTTTCCCCACCCAGGGGCGGAATGTTACTGACCACTGCCCGAGGTCGGAGGGTCAGTGGGTTGCTACCATGTACTCCTCTCCCCCGGCTCCTCCCTCCTGCCGTGCACCGCAGATCTCTGACTCCGGTACTGGCCCGACACACATCCCGAGTGGGGCCTCATGTCTAAGATTTGCCTAAGGCCTCACAAAGCCTAGAGCCGCCTCTGGAAACATATGTGGACTAACCTGATCCAATAATGGAGCAAACATAGAGACCATGGGTAAGAAAGTAATTCCTGAAAAAATGTATTTGTCTGGGAAAGAAAAAAGGAAAAGGTTGTGTGAAAAGCACTGTTATAAATGAAACAAAAAAGTGCAGGGAATGCAAATAAAGGACCTGGTGAGTGCTAGGGTGGGGAGAGTGTGTTTATCTTGATATGCAAACGGCTGAACAGCAATGGAAATCTCTGTGATGTGCATAGTATTGGTGACCGAAGGAAGTGATCTCAGCCATGTCTCACCCCTGACTTATATCCCCGAAGGGGTCCGGTCCGCTCCACCCCCAACGCCATGCGAGGATGGATTGGTGTGCCAATGTCCAATGGGACTACGCATGCGCAGTGGACTCCCGTCTATCCAAGATGACAAACTGCACTGCCACTGGGTGACAGCACAACCGCGGAAGCCACCCAATGGGTGTAGGAGCATAGCGCCGATATGCCAGTGGCCCCTCCACAAAGTCCATGGGACGAGGTGGGGGGGACAGTAGGAGACAAGAATCTCCCTTAGCATATCGCAGCTCCCATGCCAGACAAACAACGCCAACCGCCAGAGGAGACAGCAAAGGACACAAAGGCCACAGAACACCACCACTGTTGGAGGCAAGGTCAAAGGCTAAAACATGTATATGAAATATATTTGTGAAAACAGTGGCTGGTGGTGACAGCAGGCCATTTTTGGGGCTAAATTCTTTCTAGGACCCTCAGGCAGGATGAATATTGAATCCATCTGCCTGACCGCTGCAGACATCTTCAAATAAACCTTTACAGCTCAAACCACATCCAATGTGTGCAGAGCTTTTTCGCCCTGAGACTGAGGACTATTAAAACAAAAAAAGGTAACATGATGTCCTGATTTAAATGGAAACAGAGTCAATAGAACCAAAGAAATCTCACATATGGGTTCAAAAAATGGTTCCTGCAAGACAGATAAGACCAAACTCAAGTCCCATGTACACAGGAGGTACTTTACATACTATATGGGTTATCTCCTGAACAAAAGCATGTACCGCCTGATTGCAACAACTGAACAGCGATTGGCACTGTTGAAATTGGACTGATGCGCTGGTGTCAGAAATCCTATCTGATCTGAGCCATTCCAGGCAAATTCAACTAATCACAGAATACAGAATCGTCCTGTGGGCTGAGATGGGAACATCCCCCCACAACTGAACTGAACCTACCCATTAGGTTTTGAGACCATGAAGAGATTGGCATTATCTTTTGGTCACTGGAACCAACTAAATTACCCCCTATGCCAACAGCTAACTGAGTGCCTGAAAGAAGGAAGCTCCCTTCTGCTTGCTCACAGGAACATTCAATGTCATAAATTGAGTAGGAGGAAGAACCCGAAACTCCAACCTGTACCCATGAAAACCTGTGGAAAGTACTCATTTGTCTGAAATCTCTTGAAAAAACTGCAGCTGCCCCGCCACCCCACCCCCACCTGCCGGGGGGGCGGCACCCTTTTATAGCAAAGAGGACTTCGAATCTTATTTAACTGACTTAGCTGACCAGGGTATCTTTTGCCCTTGACTCTAAACTATACCCCTGGACCCAGTTGCCTGGGAGCGCCAAAAGGACTGCCTGGTTGTAGAAGAACTGGAAACCGTAGTATCTGATCCTCTGTAGGCTGGACGCTTGCCCTTTTTCTTGAGCAGCAAGAGGAAACTCTTTCCACCAGAGATCTTTTGGATATATTTATCCAGGTCTTCGTCAAACAACTTTTTATAGCGTAATTCAGCGGACCAGCTATTCAAACACAGGACCCTGCGCATGTAAATAGACAGCAGAGCTAAACAAGAAATTTGCTGGATACTGTCCTTCAGGGCATCTACCGCAAAACACAAGGCCTGGGGCAACTCTGCTAACTCCTCACTGGTGTCTGCCTACACATGCCTGGGTTCCTCTTCATGAACTGCTTCATGAGATTCTTTAGCTTTGGCAAACGCTAATGGCTGCCACAGCAGATTGCACAGCAGAGCCTGCCAAAGCAAAGAAAGCCTTTAACAGTGCCTCCAGTCTCCTGTCAACTGGGTCTTTAAAGACCTGGACATAATCCACTGGAAAAGTCAAATTCTTACTGAGCCAGGGCACTGCTGCATCTACTGTGGTTAGAATTTTTCTTCCTTTGGATAGAGAAGAAAAAAATCTTGTTAACAGCACAAACACCCTATCCAGGTTATCTCATTCAGCATACATCTCCTCTAAAAGAGGGTGCAATGCAAAAGCTTGTGAAGTTTGAGGTGGTTGCAGAGACCCCAAAGAGGAATATTTGACTAATGATGACTGAATCGGAGGTAAACTGAAGTCAGAACGAACCATCTCAGAAAGGGATTAGACTAACACCCTCTAAGCTTGAGAAACTGAAAGTCTCTGAGCTTCCTCACGCTTGGAGTCCTCAGAGGTAGGACCAGTGTCTGACCTTCCTCAAGTTCTACTCTAGCCACCTCCTCATCGTCGTCCAGTCATTCCTCCTCCACAGCCAAAGGAGAATCTAGCAGAAGGGAACCTCTCCTGCTTCTTACTGTTCTGTGCTGTGGGGGCTGATCAAACAGGCAATATTTCCTTCTAAGCCTGCCAACTCCACAGCCAAGTCATGTTTAGTGACGAAAGCCAATGCCCCCACAGTGGCCACAAAACCAGACAGATGCATCTGCCACTTCGGTCTATCAGAAGATGCAATCACAGGACCTGATCTGCACCCTTCCCAGCTGTGCTACCCCTCTCTGTTTTCTGAAAGACATTTCCTAAGCATGCTGGTTAGCAATAGGACTATAACCAGTGCTTTTTTCTCAGAAAAAAGGTGCCAGAACTCACTCCCACCCCTCCTTGGTCACACCCCTACTCACCTCCTAGAACCACCCCAGAACCGCCCCTAGAACCACCCCCTAGAACTGCCCCTTTAGAAAACAGGGAACCAAGTATAATTTGGGGGCTAGACAAGTAATTTGTATGGAATTTAATAAAAAGCATTGCAGTAAAATGTGCAAAAAAATTTAAATAGTCAGAGACAGCCACAGCCCAGTCCAGCAAAGAGACAGCCGGGGTCAAGCCCAGTCCAACAAAGAGACAACCACAGCCCAGTCCAGCAAAGAGCCAGCCAAATCCAGTACATCAAAGGGACAGCTGTAAACTTTAAAAGAATGCAACAAGAAATCTAAGGGTGCAATTAGGGCAGCTAAGATAGAACACGAAAGACATAGCAGAGAAATTCTTTAAGTATATAAACAGTAAAAGAGGGAGGACAGACCATATTGGCCCCATAAAGAATGAGGAAGGGAATCTGGTTACAAAGGATGCTGAGATGGCGAAGGTATTGAATTTATTCTTCTCCTCAGTCTTCACAAGGGAATCGGGGGGCTTCGGTAACCAAAACTGCAGTGTTTATCCTCATGACACATCACAGGAAGCACCCTCATGGCTAACAGAGGACAAAATTAGGAATAGACTTGAAAAACTTTACATTAATAAGTCACCGGGACCAGATGGCTTGCACCCGAGGGTCCTTAGGAAACTCAGTCAAGTAATTATCAGACCATTGTTCCTAATTTTAACTGACAGTCTACTGACTGGAATGGTACCAGCTGATTAGAAAAAGCCAATGTAGCACCAAAATTTAAAAAAGGGCCAAAATACATCCCTGGGAATTACAGACCAGTTAGCCTAACATCAATAGAATTCAAGCTCTTGGAGGGGATGATAGGGGACTGTATACAAGATTTTAGTAATGAAAATGGTATCATTAGCAGTAATCAGCATGGATTCATGAAGAATCGTTCTTGCCAAACCAATCTATTAACCTTCTATGAGGAGGTGAGCTGCCATCTAGATAAAGGAAGGCCCGTAGACGTGGTGTATCTGGATTTTGCAAAAGCATTTGACAAAGTTCCCCATAAACATTTACTGTACAAAGTAAGGTCTGTTGGCATGGACCATAGGGTGAGTACATGCATTGAAAAATGGCTACAAGGGTAAGTTCAGAGGGTAAGTGGTAAATGGGGAGTACTCGCAATGGTCAGGGGTGGAAAGTGGGGTCCCCCAGGGTTCTATCCTGGGACCAATCCTATTTAATTTGTTCATAAACGACCTGGAGGATGGGGTAAACAGTTCAATCTCTGTATTTGCAGATGATATTAAGCTAAGCAGGGTAATAACTTCTCCACAAGATGTGGAAACCTTGCAGGTAGATCTGAACAAATTAATGGGGTGGGCAACTACATAGCAAATTAGGTTTAATGTGGAAAAATGTAAAATAATGCATTTGGGTGGCAAAAATATGAATGCAATCTACTCACTGGGGGGGGAGAACTTCTGGGGGAATCAAGGATGGAAAAGCAGCAGCATTGCATGCCATTGCTGCTGTTAGCAGCAGCAATGGCATGCAATGCCAGGCTGCTGCTAACAAAGCAAACAGAATATTGGCATGCATTAAAAGGGGATTAACTCAAGAGATAAAGTGACAATTCTCCCACTCTACAAGACTCTGGTCCAGCCTCACCTAGAGTATGCTGTCCAGTTCTGGGCACCAGTCCTCAGGAAGGATGTGCTGGAAATTGAGCGAGTACAGAGAAGGGCAACAAAACTAATAAAGGGACTGGAGGACATGAGGAAAGGAGTTATGAGGAAAGGTTATGAGCACTGAACGTATTCTCTTTGGAGAAGAGATGCTTGAGACGGGATATGATTTCAATTTACAAATTCCATACTGTTGACCCCACAATAGGGATAAAACTTTTCCGCGGAAGGGAGTTTTATAAGACACATGGCCACTCATTGGAATTAGAAGAAAATAGGTTTAACCTTAAACTGCATAGAGGGTTCTTTACTGTAAAAGCGACAAGCACTTGGAATTCCCTTCCACAGGTGGTGGTTTCAGCGGGGAGCATCGATAGTTTCAAAAAACTATTAGATAAGCACCTGAACATACAGGGATGTACAATGTAATACTGACACAAAAGCACACACATAGGTTGGACTTGATAAACTTGTGTCTTTTTTCAACCTCACCTACTATGTAACAGCCAAGTCCAGTACAGCAAAGAGACGGCCAAGTCCAGATACAGAAAAGAGAGAGCTGCAGCCCAGTCTAGCAAAGAAACAGCAACAGCCCAGTCCAGCAAAGAGACAGCCAAGTCCAGTCCAGCAAAGAGGCAGCCAAGTCCAGTACAGCAGAGGCAGCCCAGTCTAGCAAAGTGACAGCTGCAGCCCAGCCCAGCCCAGCAAAAAGACCGCCCAGCCCAGTAAAGAGACCACCCAGCCCAGTGAAGAGACCACCCAGCCCAGTCCCGCAAAAAAAACACCCAGCCCAGTCCAGCAAAGAGAACGCCCAGTCCAGTCCACAGCAAAGAGACCACCCAGTCCACAGCAAAGAGACCGCCCAGTCCACAGCAAAGAGACTGCCCAGTCCACAGCAAGGAGACCGCCCAGTCCACAGCAAAGAGACCACCCAGTCCACAGCAAAGAGACCGCCCAGCCCAGTCCACAGCAAAGAGACCGCCCAGTCCACAGCAAAGAGACCGCCCAGCCCAGTCCACAGCAAAGAGAACGCCCAGCCCAGTCCACAGCAAAGAGACCGCCCAGCCCAGTCCACAGCAAAGAGACCGCCCAGCCCAGTCCACAGCAAAGAGACTGCCCAGCCTAGTCCACAGCAAAGAGACCACCCAGCCATAGAACAACCGTGTTCAGCAGCATTTTGTTAACACCAGAAAATGCCAGCACAGACCAGTTAACATGACATGAGGCTAGTGAGAAGGAGGACAGCCTGGCTACCCACCCACACTATCCATGATCACATTCTGCGCCACACCTCTCACAGTGACACACAGCGTCAAAACGAGCTTCCGGGTGGCACTAAGAGGCGGGGTGGAGTACAGATCACTCCAACTTCCACTCTCACAAGCTGCAGCCATTTGATCCCTCAGGGCAGTGGCAGCGTGCAGCAGGCTACATAGGAGGAGGAGCTGGAGCCGGGAGTAAACACAGGATACGGTGGGAGTGCTCTGGTGCCCCCATGTTTGATCCCTCCTCTCCCCCTAATCTGGCTATTCAGATTAGCGGGAGAGGAGGGAGTGTTCTGGCAAAGATAGCATTCCGGCGCATTTCGCCAGAAAAAAAGCCTTGACTATAACAATAGTGGCATTGACAGGGAGGTATACATAACTGCACAATCCATATACAGTATATAGAAAGTATATACTGTATATGACTTGGTAGTGTGTATTAAAGAAAAAGGTTATTATCCACAATATAACTGGTGTTAACTTCATATAGTAGCTTCAATATTAAATAGCACCATTTCCCTGCCATTTTGATTTTGCTGATGTGGTATGCAATATGTATTGTCAAGATAAAGTTTCCCTTTAAAATGTCACCCTAACTGCAAAGATCATTGTAAATATAGAGATGTGGTGCATGATCTGTGTGATAATCAAAACACACTAACCTGTCTTGCAACCTTTTTTAGCTATAAAGGATGTGTCAAACTGGAGTCAAAAGATGAGACAGCCCATGGAAGAGTTGTATGGAAAGGAGTATTTTATAAACATGGTTTCTGCTTGGATTGAAACTACCAATCAATTTCTCAATGCATCTAATGGTAAGCTTATTAACCAATGACAAGTATGTCAAGAAATGGCTTGTCAGGTTGCCATCTATTGTCTATATTTGTTACCGGTGTATCATAAAAGCACAAGATCTGATGTATCTCTCTCAATCCTCTTTATTAAGGCACGTGGGTGCCTTATCCACACTGCATTTCTCTTGACTTCCTGATAAGCACTCCATTGATAATCACGGCCACAGTAGGGGTTCAGGGTCCTCATTCCCTGCTCTGTGGCTGCAGTGCAGTTGGTCTTCCCCTGCAACTCTGCAGCACTTTAGACATTATAATGATCAGCACTCCAGAAAGTAGTAAAATAGTACTACATCAAGCTACTTTAAAAGCAACAGCTGCGTCTTATGGACAGACTTGGACAATGTCTGTTGTAAGCTCATCATAAGCAAAGTCATCAAAAATTATTTACTGGTGAACGTGAGGTACAACATTGCAAGGAGGGGAGGTGGAGTCGCTATGGGTGGAACTTCAAAGAGAATAAACTAGTGGGAAATGAATAGTTGGAGTATGCTGCAGGCCCCCTAACTTAAAAGATGAGGAGGAGTTGAATCTCCTGTCACAAGTATAAATGGCGGCAAGGCAGGGCAATGTCATCATAATGGGTCACTTCAACTATCCAGATATTGACCTGGCAGTACAAACAGCTCACTCTTTTAGGTGCCCGTCATTTCCTTAATCTCTTACAGGACAACTTCATGTGCCAATCTGTGGACTAGTAATAATACATTACTAGACCTATTATTTACAAATGACAGATCTGCTCGTGGATGTCGAAATCAGGGACAACTTGGGATCCAGAGATAAATAATAGGGAAAAGAGGCAGGTACAAGGG
This sequence comes from Lithobates clamitans, assembly GCA_037952925.1. Lineage (NCBI taxonomy): Eukaryota > Metazoa > Chordata > Amphibia > Anura > Ranidae > Lithobates > Lithobates clamitans. Next base: position 15,524,313 of record JBBGZY010000135.1, on the reverse strand, counting down.
TAATGCAAGAACACTACATTACAAAAGAGACAACTTTTCAAAACTGCACTTCAAGATATTAAATGGGACCTAATCTTAGAAACAATGAACACTGAGGATAAGTGGGAGTATTTCAGGAACATATTACATTGAGGTATTAGCCAGTGTATTCCAATAGGCAAAAAATATAAAAGATTGAACCTGGGTGGCTAAACTTTAACCCCTTCGCCGCCAGATCCGTACATCCTACAGACCTAAAGCGGGGGGTATTACACACAATCTGGTGGCTGCAGCCACCGGATTGTGTGTGAAACTGACGGGCAGACTCCGCTCTCCTCCCCTTCTACTTTTGACCCGGAAAGCGATATCTCTGGCGTCACTTCCGGGTCAAGCTCTCTATGTCCCCAGTTCCATTTGCTGAAAAAGGATGTTTTGCTATGCGATCTGCATTGCAAAACATTCAGTGGAGTACAGTGGAGATATGCAGGGTCTTTTGGACCCTGCATATCTCAATAAAGAGAACCTGTCACCTAAAAATCATCACATAGGGGACTCTTTGTCCCCTATGTGATGGAAAAAAAAAAGTTAAGTAAAACAAAATTTTTCATTTTTTTGCAAAAAAGAAAGTTACACCCAAGCACATAAAATCCCCTCCCCCCAAAAAAATGTTGAGGCCACCCCCACATATACACATGCACAAACGTAAACGCATGCGTCGGGGCGCCTACGCGTGAAAACCTTGATTGCGATACACATTACATATCGCCACGTACGCTGGAGCGAGAGCAATAATTCTAACACCAGACCTCCTCCATTACACTAAACTGATACTGATACTGAACTGATGGGGCTTTTGAAGCGTCACCTATAGAAAATATAGGGTACTGAAGTTTGTCGCCATTTCATGGGCGCACGTAAATTTAAGGTTTGGTATGTTGGGTATCTATTTACCTGGTGCAACCTCGTCTTTTATATTTTTACCAAAAATGTGGGTAATTTATTGTGTGTGTTTGCACTAAAATTCACATTAGCATGTTTTTTACTGAAATTTTGCATTTCCTAGACCTTTGCGGTAATATCGTGTGACAAAAAAAATTGCAACTACCACTATTTTATTCTATAGGGTGTCTGCTTGCAGAACATATATGATGTTTGTGGATTGTGTGTAATCTTCAGGCCTAAAATTATTTTATTTTTTAAACGTGTGCAAAAAAGGCTCTGGCATCGAAATGGTTAATGGTTTAATGGTTAAAAGACATGTTAAAGAGAAAAAAAAAAGGCCAAAAAAAATAAGGCGGAGGGGTCATTGTTGGCAATCAAACACTAAAGGAATGCAATAAGAAGTGTAATGCCCCATACACACGGTCGGATTTTCCGATGGAAAATGTCCGATCGGAGCGTGTTGTCGGAAATTCCGACCGTGTGTGGGCGCCATCGGACATTTTCCATCGGATTTTCCGACACACAAAGTTGGACAGCAGGAGATAAAATTTTCCGACAACAAAATCCGATCGCGTCAATTCCGACCGTGTGTGGCCTGTTCCGACGCACAAAATGCCACGCATGCTCAGAAGAAATTCCGACACGGGACAGCTCATTCCGGTAAACTTAGCGTTCGTAATGGATAAAGCACTTTCGTCACGCTGCAATGTAAAAAATGGTTTAATACAGCGCACTCTCTTCTTCTTTATAATGTGACAAGAATTAAGTCGTTTTGATGCTCATATTCACACACACTTCTCACAAACTTTTTTCGTTACTATTTATCAGGATTCCCTCAATATATTTTGATTTCTCACATCTGACAACATATTTTTTTTTTTTTTTACTTTAATGTAGAATCTTTTTTTGTGTTTCTCTTTTTATTTTAATTTTTTTTTTGGTGATTTGGATTTGTACTCCCGAAAATGTTTGTGTGTTTTTTGTGACAAGTTCCCACAACACCATTGATATGTTGTTGTATTTAATCTGTAGGAGGAGATTGTTTGGTGTTGTTGTCCCTTGTTAATTTCACATTGTACTTTAGAAATGTACCTGAATACTCACCAACAAACTGTCCTTTTTGGATGAAAACACACACAGGAGAGTAGAATTTACCTAAAAATATTTTATTAAGGGGTCACAACTATAAACAAAGAGGGAGGCAACGCTGGAGAAACTGCAGAAGTGGGCGAAGCCTTGGACCCCCAGGGCAGACATCAATTATTTAGGAGCAAAATTGGTGGCCTGAGGAGTCCATATCTAAGGGAGTGCAGTCTGGTCCAGAAGTCCCAGAGATCCGGAAAGCAGCAGATGACATCTGTGTCCCCAGGCTGTGGTCATACGAGAGACTGCATCTTCTGTCGGACCAGACTGAACCCAGGGCAATCACTCTCAGGTCTTCTTTCCACGCTTCCTTCCAGCCTTTGGCTGTGGTGGTGGAGTTGTGGCAGCAGGAGGAGGAGGAGGATCGTCCCTCTCCATGACATCCGTCTTGGGGGTCAGTTCCCCACTCTCCCCCTTACGAAGGACTTTATAAATCAGGTCCTCAGAGATCTTGCGTTGGCCCTCCTGCATGCCCAGCAATTTGGTGGCAGCCATGCAGGCAAAGGCCTCTGCAGGACTGGGGAAGGCTCTGAGGGACGCCGAAGCCTCCTGGATCAGCCTGTACACTGAATCCTGCACAGGACTGGGAGTGGCCTTCCTGGCCCTTTTATATGGCAGGCGGAGGGGAGAGACCTGAGACTCAGTCAGGCTGCGACTTGTCCCAGGCTTCTCTTGGCTGACACTTAGCCCCGCCTCCTCCTGGCTGCCACTAATCCCCGCCTCCTCCTGGCTGCCACTAATCCCCGCCTCCTCCTGACTGCCACATTCCACAGCCTCCTCCTGGCTGAGGTCTTCCTGTGTATGAAAAAGGGACATAGTTTTAGTATTGTTTTCATCAATCACACACAATTTTCACCTCCTGACTGCTGCAAATTGAATGTTAACAAATATAACAGACTATCCTTCTGAGCCCAGCATTTTGCATTCTTGTCCCAATTTTGGGTGCCCACTACTGTCTATTGATATGTAAAACACTTTATGAAATCAGCAAATAGTGATCAATAATAACATCTAGTAAACATCATTTATTTATTGCCCAGAAATCTGTAGAGGAATGCTATACCTGACTCCAGCTGGGCTCCTCCACTTCTTCCTGGCTGGAAGGCACAGGTTGGACATCGGAAGCCTCAGCTGGTATGGAAGGAAGCGTGGAAGGAAGAGTGGAGAGGGATTCCCTGACTTCAGTGTGGTCTGACAGAAATCGCAGTCTCTCATAGTACCACAGCCTGGGGACATAAACGTCATCTGCTGCAGCTCCGGACCTCTGGGAATCTGTGACCTTCTTGCGCTCCCTAAGATATGTGCTCCTCAGGCCCCCAATTTTAGCTTTTAAATAGGGGATGGTTGCTGTGGGGACCACCGGCTTCACCAACACCAGCAGTTTCTCCAGCGCTGCCTGCCTCTTCTGTTTGTGATTATAGTGGGGGTGTCTGACCTGCCACAGACAGGGCAGCTCCCTGTACTTGTCTATGAACAGGGGCAGGAAATTGTGGTCGTTGAACCCATCCATTTTCTCTGCAAGACACAACACAAGACAAAACCTAATGTCAGGCCAAACTCCCCTAATCTTGTTACAATATAGGCTTCAATTTCGAAGCAGTATAGGCCCAAGTTTAGATCCTACCTTCGTTAGCACGATCGGCGTCTCCGATGCTCCTTCCTCCGCTCACAGATCGTACGTAAGACGCGCGCGTTACGATTTATACACACTGCGCATGCGTATAACTCCGCCCACCCCTGACGTTCTTTCTATTCTATTCCCCGCCCCTTTTCGTTCGGCGCAGTGGAGGAAGAGCACATGGCGGAGAGACAGCAGGATAGTGCTAAGTACAGCAATGAGGAGGAGGAGGAGGAAAGGCCGGAGCCTGAAACGTCCCGATCCAGAAGGAGATTAAAGGACTCAAATATGTCCTTTGGGGAGATGTTGGAGATGGTGGACATCCTGAAGAAGGCCGACTATGATGGAAAGTATGGGCCTTACCCTAACCACAATGTCCGAAAGGCCAAGATCATGGCGAAAGTGGTCAGGAGTCTGCACCGGAAATTCGGGGTACGACGATCGAAAGATGAGCTCAGGAAGCGGTGGTCGGACCTGAAATTACGAGAACATGAGTAGTACAGAAAGATCCGGAGAGTGCTGCAAAAAAGTAAGTAGTTGTGCTGTGTTCCTATTGTTCTTGTGTTTATTACGTTCGTGCTGCTCCATGTGCTTTTAGGAACTGTTGTACAGTTTAAAATGGCAACTTTCATGTTCATGGGCACATTATTCGTTCGGATCACACATTTTTTTTCGGACTATAAAATACCATTGTTTAGCCCATATGCATTTGGCCACCATTTTGACGCCCTATACTTGTCTTCAAAGAATTGGGTTGTGTAGATGGCTTTGTTACTAGAATGAAATGCAAACTAGATTGTGTGTAAGGAGAGGACACTGAGCAGCTGTTTTCACATCTGGACACTGGAGCACTAGTGTGGGACCCCAGAACACCCTTTTTATTAGGGGGGCCACACAGGTGCTCCAGGGTATACTATAGGGGGGTCTACATCTGTGAAGCTTGTACAAAACAGGTAAAGTATTGCAGCTTGACAAAGGACACTAAAAAAGCTACATCTTGGAACTCGGCTAAAATAGATCATTGTACCCCACTTCCAAGCAATGTTTCATCTTTATAGTTCTGCCATCAAATATCTGTGTGCTAAGTATACCATTTTTGTTTTACATAGGGGAGAAAAGACTCGGAGGACACCCCTCATCCCAGGAGACCAGAGACCCCCCACCTCTGGAAGAAGGGGAAATACCAACACAAGCTGAGCAGGAGGATGAAGACGTGGTGGAACTAGTCACCACAACAGGTGAGTGTCTGCGACCACAGGCTCAGATAAGAGATGGATGGCGGCATTTTTTTTAGACCTAATTTATTTTGGGTTTCCTTTCTTTTTAGGTGATCGTGAGGTTGTGGATGAAGATCCTTTCACATCCGAAAGTGCCCAGATCCTGATCGGGGAGATCATGGGGTGTAATTTACAATTGGAAAACATCAAGCAAAACATCAATGATGTTATTCCAAAATATAAAAACATCATTGATGTTTTGGGGCGAGTTTAAAACCCCTCAAAATCACTTTCTTCTTTTGTCTGCTACAATGTGCGAAATGTTTTTGTGATTTTTCCCAAAGCCAAATTTAGAGGATGCACACAGTGTGCCAACATGTGCTATCTGCCATCACGGGAGATCAATGGATGCGTTTTGGGGGTGCAACCCCTTCCTCAATTCTAAAGTAGCGGTGAGGAAGGGCTTTCTCCCCCAAAACACATCCCTTGATCCCCCCTGATGGCAGATAGCACATGTTGACATTGGGAAATTTGTGTGCATCTTCCAAATTTGGCTTTTCCAGGGGTGATTTCCCCCCATCTGAACGCAATATCAAACACAGTTCCTAAATACTCATGTCTGATATTGCCTTCCAGTTCTACCAAATGTGAACTTTGTAAGATCAAGATTTGTGTCTTTCTTGTGGGTTTTACACAGGCCTGTTTTCTATAAAATGCACATTTTGATTTTGGATAATGACACCACAAAAATTGATATACAACAAACATGTTGGTTTGTCAGAAAAACCTTTGGTAAATGCAATGTGATTGTGCTGGTATTAAAAAGATTGTTCATCAAGAATGTGTGGATTATTGTCTCAACGCTACAACACTTTTGGGGTGATGTAATTGTTTTTTTATGAGAAAATGGGTGTAATTTCCTAAGGGCAAATCCACTTTGCACTACAAGTGCAGTTTCAGTGCAGTTGCAAGTGCACTTGTAGTGAAAAGTGTCTTTGCATTTACTAAATAACAGCCAACAGTGCTTTGTAAGGTTACACAATCACGACATTTTCTGGACTCCACACATTTCTGTCAGGGTCAGCTCAAACAAACACAAGCAGTAAATGTCCACAAAGAAGAGCCTGGGGGGAGATGCCTGTCGAGAACTTGAGGTCCTGCAGGCTTCTCCCTGTGGCCAAATACCGCAAGGTAGCGACCAACCTCTGCTCCGCAGTGATGGCTTGCCTCATGCAGGTATCCTGCCTGCTGATATAGGGGGTCAGCGATGCCAACAAACGGTGAAACACGGGGTCCGTCATCCGGAGAAAGTTCCTGAAATCATCAGGATTATTCTCACGGATCTCACGGAGCAAAGGCATATGACAGAACTGGTCACGCTGAAGCAACCAATTCTTGGTCCAGGAACTCCTCCCCACCCTGTTCATGGACTGGACTTGTGTCAAGGTCAGGACCCCAACACCAAGCCCCCGCACAGCACGAACTGTACGAGGAGTACGCATACGAAACATGGCTAGAAAACGGTCGGCTGCTCAGAACGAAGTAACAGAACGCACTGAAGAACAGCAAGGCCTGTGAAGAGCGACCTGAAAAACAGCAACGAGCGGACAAGATCGCACAGAAAACTCCGATACGTACTGACTGCACGCACTGAAGAGCAGATACAAACCCACAAGCACAAACTGAACGTCAGAAAACGATCTGAAAGCCACGAGTCTGAAAAAGCGCGAATCGTCTCTCACCAAACTTTTACTAACACGAGATTAGCAAAAGGAGCCCAAAGGGTGCCGCGCTTGGTTCTGAACTGGCCTTTTCTAGTCTCGTCGTACGTGCTTGACGTCACCGCGTTGTTGGCGATCGGAAATTCCGACAACTTTGTGCGACCGTGTGTAGGCAAAACAAGTTTGAGCCAACATCCGTAGGAAAAAATCCGAGGATTTTGTTGTCGGAATGTCCGATCAATGTCCGACCGTGTGTACGGGGCATAAGAATGCAATCAGGGCGACTAAGATGTACCAAGACACATAGCGGAGAAAAAATCCCCAAAAATTCTTTAAATATAATTATATTAAAAAAGCGAGGTCAACATATTGGCCCCATAAGGGATGATGAAGGGAAGTTGGTTACACATGACAAGGAGAAGGCGACTGTACTAAATGCATTCTTCTCCTTGGTTTTTACTAAGGGAAAGTATGTGTATAGTAATCATGACTGCTACATTAGTAACATATCACAGAGTAAACCCTTATGGCTTACAGAAAGCCGGTGTCCAAAAAAAGACTTGAAAAGCTAAATGTAAATAAATCACCAGGACCAGATTGTTTTTACCTGAGGAGTCCTCAAAGAACTCAGTCAGGTGTTAGCTAATTTTTATGGACAGCATACTGACCAGGATGGTACCAGCAGATTGGTGAAGGGCCAACGTGGTACCAGTATTTAACCACTTCAATACAGGGCATTTATACACCCTTCCTTCCCAGACCAATGTTTAGCTTTCAGCACTCTCTAGGGATGGGTCGAATGGACCCTCTGTTCGGTTGTTACCAGAACTTCCGAACACCGCGGACGTTTGGACCCGAACCCCATTAAAGTCAATGGGACCCGAACGTTACATATCAAAAGTGCCCATTTTGAAGGCTTAAATGCAAGTAATTAGGCATACAATGGTTATAGGGGTCCGGGTCCTGCCCTGGGGGACATGGATCAATAAAAAAAAAGTTTGTGAAAAACGTCATTTTTAAATGAGCAGTGATTTTTTAATTTTTAAAGTTAAAGCCTAAAAATGAAAAATTCCTTCCAATATAGTGCCAGGGGGTTCCCCTTAGTCTAAATGTAAAGTGGCAGATCTGTACCATGTCTAGAATCTGCTGCAGCAATAATTGAATTTATAAAGCCAAAAAAAATGACATGTTTCCTGCAAGCTGCCTTTATTTTGCTCAGCAACAGCTGGGGAGCCAGTGTGTATGACGAGGCCACAATGTAGTGCACTGGGAACAAGATTAGAGATTTTTTGGATACATTCTGATGTCACTTTGACTTTGGATAGAAGTAACGGGTGCATTAAAATTGGTCTTTGGGTGTCGGTGCGCCTTCCCACCGTAACCCTATAGAGATAATCTTGATGAAAGCGAGAATGTGGGTGGCAGGGACTGTATTTTTTTTTCCGCTGCAGAAGATGGGGCAGAGAAATTTGCCGGATACAGCTGGTGGTGTGCTGCTGGTAGATGAGCTGCTAGGACCTTGGACACCCTGTGCTATACCGTCATCCCTGTCAGTGGAGGCTGCTGAAAGGTAATGACTCGGTATCGCAGGGGCAGTCTGAAGTGGGTAAGGAGGAGGAGGGACAGATTTGTGCCCCTTTTGTGTGGATTTTAGGTGCTCTTGCCAACGGGCTGAGTGGTTGGATTTTGAATGCTTTGTTAGGCATGTGGTACCCAAATGGTTGGTGTTTTTGCCACGTTTGATGTGCCTGTGACACAGTTTGCAGATAGCAACAGTGCAATCTGCTGCAGATGTGCTGATAAAGGCCCAGACAGCTGAGCTGTGAGGAGTGGGCCGGGAGATAACAGCTGCAGAATGTGATGGAATAGGGTGGCTTCTCTCTACTCTTTCTTGATGCCAATCTCCTTGGGGTTGTGCTGCCTTCAGTTTCCTCCTCTTCTCTATCTAGCACCCAAGTCGCATCAGTGACCTAATCATCATCATCATCATCATCATCATAATCTTCATCTCCATCTCATCCATCTTCATCATTACCACTGGAGACAACTTTGCAATATGCTGCGGCTTGGGGAACATGAATGCCAATTTGTCTACCAGTGTTCCTCCCTCTCTCTAGGCTCATGTTCCTGTCATCCTCAACCTCAGAACCAGCAACTTAATCCAGTAATGGCTGGGCATCATCAAGGAGCAAGTGGCTGACGCTGTGGTCAAATAACTCAACTATGTGGGCAAGGAGGCAGGTTTATCCACTCTGGCAACTGCAGGGGACTGCACACTTGTCCCTGCTTGTGTGACAGAAGATGAGGAGGATGAGAAAGGTTTAGTAAGCCAGTCCACCACCTCCTCTGCATGCTGTGGCTGGATAGCATGGGCAAACTCACTAAACAGAGAAAATTATGCCCTGCCTGAGGATTGCCCACCACGTCCACCTTTGCCTGTGGACACATTTGTTGCTGGCCCCCTTACAGTGCCAAGGGAACGTCTGCCTCTCCTTGTTATTCTCCCACACGTTATTGGGAGGTACTTATAAGCAAATGTAAAGGAGAAGTTGAAATCTGTACGTAGGTGCACTGTAATCAATGTAAAGAGGTGTTTGGTGCCCTTTAATTTGAGTACTCACACTACACAGACACACTCAACGGATACAATATAATATACTGCAATATAATGCGCCAAACGTACAGTGATGCACAGAACTATATGGCATTAAACTGGCAGTAACGCACACAAAAGTAAATGGGGTTAAACTGGCAGAAACGCACAAAACTATATGGCGTTAAACTTGTAGTAACGCACACAGAACTATATGGCGTTAAACTGGCAGTAACGCACGCAAAACTATATGGACTTAAACTGGCAGTAAGGCACGCAAAACTATATGGCGTTAAACTGGCAGTAACGCAATCAAATAGACGGTGTTCAACCGTAACTACACTGAATCTATCTGAACTGTCCCTACTCTAGCTATATACTGTCAAGATTACTGACATGGTCTCACTACACTACACTGAAACTATCTGAGCTGTCCCTACTCTAGCTGCACACTATGAAAAGCTGAATGATGGTCCTCCTCACTACGCTCACACTATCCCTAGACTGACATTAAACTAATATTCTACACTGACAATTGAAGCAAAATAGCACAGTATAGCACACTAACTAATAGCACTGAACAGAGCCCTGTTCTATCTCTCTCCACACCAAAATCAAACTGAAAATGGCTGCCATTGAAAAAATACTTTTATATTGTGGGGCGGGAATGAGCCATGATTGGATAAAGTCATGATGACAGTGTCCAATCCTGACTCTGACAGTGCTCTGTGCCCTAATTGGCTGAAGCTTTCACTGCTTCAGCCAATCAGGGCTTGCAATGCACTGTTCAACGCCACAATGCATTGTGGTCGGTTCGGGGGGGGCGAACAAATGGTCGAACGTCCCGTTTGTTCGGCTGTTCTCCGAACTTATGCTTGGGCCGAACCGTTCGCCCATCCCTAGCGCTCTCACACTTTGAATGCCAATTACTCAGTCATGCAACACTGTACCCAAACAAAATTTTTAGCATTTCTTTCATACAAATATAGCTTTTTTTTGGTGGTATTTAATCACCACTGTGTTTTTTATTTTTGGCGACAAGTGAAAAAAGAGCGAAAATTTTGAAAAAAAACACTTTTTTTTTACCACATGTTATAGAGTCTACAAGCTATGGTTCAAATCATTGAAATTTGATCACATCTGATCACACCTGATGCACTGACGGCCTATCTCATTTCTTGAGACTCTGAAGTGTCAGGAAAGTATAAATACCCCCAAATGACCCCTTTTTTAAAAAGTAGACAGTTAAAGGTATATGTAAGAGGCATGGTGAGTTTTTTGAAGTTGTGATTTTTTCCCACAATTCTTGGGAGAATGAAGAATTTTTTTTTTCACAAAATTGTCATAACAACGAGTTATTTCTCACACACAGCATATGCATACTTCCAATTACACCCCAAAATACATTCTGCTACTCCTCCCAAGTATGGCGATACCACATGTGTGGGACTTTTACACAGCCTGGTCCAACATGCAGGGAGCACCGTCAGGGGCTCTAGGAGCATAAATTACACCTCCTAATTTCCTTACGACCTATTACATTTGTGAAGGCCCTGGAGCACCAGGACAGTGGAATTACCCACAAAATGACCCCATTTTGGAAAGCAAACACCCCAACGTCTATTCTATGAGGCATAATGAGTCTTTTGAACGATTAATTTTTTTACACAAGTCTTCAGAAAACGTGGAAAGAAAATGAAAATCTTTTTTTTTTTTTTACACAAAGTTGTCAATTTATAAGATATTTCTAACACATAGAATGTATATAGCAAAAATTACTTTTTCACAGCCTGACCACATACAGAGAGACCCAACATTGAAGTAGTACCTTCAGTCATTCTAGGAGCATAAATTACACATCTCATTTCATTCCTACCTATCACACTTTTGAAGGTCCTGGAGCACCAGGACAATGGAATTACCACCAAAATTACCCCATTTTGGAAAGCAAACACCCCACCGTATATTCTATGAGGCATGGGCTGCAGATAGGTACTCGGGTACTCTGATGGGCTGCAGTTAGGTACTCGGTTACTCTGATGGGCTGGTGACAGGTACAATCAGGTCCATAAATATTGGGACATCGACACAATTCTAATCTTTTTGGCTCTATACACCACCACAAGGGATTTGAAATGAAACAAACAAGATGCACTTTAACTGCAGACTTTCAGCTTTAATTTGAGGGTATTTACATCCAAATCGGGTGAACGGTGTAGGAATTACAACAGTTTGTATATGTGCCTCCCACTTTTTAAGGGACCAAAAGTAATGGGACAGATTAACAATCATCCATCAAACTTTCACTTTTTAATACTTGGTTGCAAATCCTTTGCAGTCAATTACAGCCTGAAGTCTGGAACACATAGACATCACCAGACGCTGGGTTTCATCCCTGGTGATGCTCTGCCAGGCCTCTCCTGCAACTGTCTTCAGTTCCTGCTTGTTCATGGAGAATTTTCCCTTCAGTTTTGTCCTCAGCAAGTGAAATGCATGCTCAATCAGATTCAGGTCAGGTAATTGACTTGGCCATTGCATAACATTCCACTTCTTTCCCTTAAAAAACTCTTTGGTTGCTTTCGCAGTATGCTTCGCGTCATTGTCCATCTGCACTGTGAAGCGCTGTCCAATGAGTTCTGAAGCATTTTGCTGAATATGAGCAGATAATATTGCCTTCAGAATTCATCCTGCTGCTTTTGTCAGCAGTCACATCATCAATAAATACAAGAGAACCAGTTCCATTGGCAGCCATACATGCCCACGCCATGACACTACCACCACCATGCTTCACTGATGAAGTGGTATGCTTTGGATCATGAGCAGTTCCTTTCCTTCTCCATACTCTTCTCTTCGCATCACTCTGGTACAATTGATCTTGGTCTCATCTGTCCATAGGATGTTGTTACAGAACTGTGAAGGCTTTTTTAGATGTTTTTTGGCAAACTCTAATCTGGCCTTCCTGTTTTTGAGGCTCACCAATGGTTTACATTTTGTGGTGAACCCTCTGTATTCACTCTGGTGAAGTCTTCTCTTGATTGTTGACTTTGACACACATACACCTACCTCCTAGAGAGTGTTCTTGGTCTGACCAACTGTTGTGAAGGGTGTTTTCTTCACCAGGAAAGAATTCTTCGGTCATCCACCACAGTTGTTTTCCGTGGTCTTTCGGGTCTTTTGGTGTTGCTGAGCACACGGATGCATTCTTTCTTTTTAAGGTTGTTCCAAACAGTTGATTTGGCCACACCTTATGTTTTTGCTATCTCTCTGATGGGTTTGTTTTGTTTTTTTCAGCCTAATGATGGCTTGCTTCACTGATAGTGAAAGCTCTTTGGATCTCATATTGAGAGTTGACAGCAACAGATTCCAAATGCAAATAGTACTCTTGAAATGAACTCTGGACCTTTTATCTGCTCCTTGTAAATGGCCACACACCTGGCCATGGAACAGTTGAGCAGCCAATTGTCCCATTACTTTTGGTCCCTTAGAAAGTGGGAGGCACATATACAAACTTTTATCTGCTCCTTGTAAATGGGATAATGAGGGAATAACACACACCTGGCCATGGAATAGCTGAGCAGCCAATTGCCCCATTACTTTTGGTCCCTTAAACAGTGGGAGGCACATATACAAACTGTTGTAATTCCTACATCGTTCACCTGATTTGGATGTAAATACCCTCAAATTAATGCTGAAAGTCTGCAGTTAAAGCACATCTTGTTCATTTCATTTCAAATCCATTGTGGTGGTGTATAGAGCCAAAAAGATTAGAATTGTGTCGATGTCCCAATATTTATGGACCTGACTGTACTTTGATGGCCTGGTGACAGGTACTCGGGTACTCTGATGGCCTGGTGACAGGTACTCGGGTACTCTGATGGCCTGGTGACAGGTACTCGGGTACTCTGATGGCCTGGTGACAGGTACTCGGGTACTCTGATGGCCTGGTGACAGGTACTCGGGTGCTCTGATGGGCTACAGGTAAGTACTCTGGTACTATGATGCGCTGGCGACAGGTACTTTGATGGCCTGGTGACAGGTACTCGGGTACTCTGATGGGTGGTGACAGGTACTCAGGTACTCGGCAGTGTTAATTTCGTCAACCAAAACATTTTAGTCGACTGAATACTATTTTAGTCAACTAAAATATGACTAAAACTAAAACAATTGAGATGACTAAAATACGACTAAAACTAAAATGGCATTTTAGTCAAAAGATTAAAATGGAACTAAAACTAAAATGCCATTTTAGTTTTAGTTGTATTTTAGTCATCTCAATTATTTTAGTTTTAGTCTTATTTTAGTCAAAAGACTAAAATGGCACTAAAACTAAAATGCCATTTTAGTCAAGACTAATGCCCTGTACACGATCGGATTTTCCAACGGAAAATGTGCGATCGGAGCTTGTTTTCGGAAATTCAGACCGTTTGTGGGCTCCATCGGACTTTTTCCATCGGATTTTCCGACACACAAAGTTTGAGAGCAGGCTATAAAATTTTCCGACAACAAAATCCGATCACGTCAATTCCAACTGTATGTGGACAATTCCGACGCACAAAGTGCCATGCATGCTCAGAATAAATTCTGAGACGGAACTGCTCGGTCTGGTAAAATTAGCGTTCGGAATGGATACAGCACTTTCATCACGCTGCAATGTTTTAAAATGTTTAATGCAGCGCACTCTCTTCTTCTTTATAATGCTAGAAGAATGAAGTTGTTTTGCTGCTCATATTCACACAGACTTCTCACAAACTTCTTTCTTTATTATTTATCGTGATTTCATCAATATAATATTTTTATTTGTCACATCTACCGAGAAAATATTATTTTTTGGATGTTTTTATATTAAATATGTTTTTTTTGGATTTTTTTAAAGCCTGATCTTGTGTTTTATTTTTCAGATTTTTTTTTTTTTTTCCTCCAGAATAGTTTTGTGTGTCAAGTTACCACAACACGATTATTATCTTGTATTATTTAATCTCAAGGAGGTTGCTTGGTGTTGGTGTCTCTTGTTAATTTCACATTGTATTTTTGAAATGTACCTGCCTCCTCACAAACAAACTGTCCTTTTTGAAGGCTAACACACATAGGCGAGTATTATAAAACAAACCAAAAATTTATTAAGGGGTCCTAACCAAAGAAAGAGGGAGGCAACGCTGGAGAAACAGCAGAAGTTAGCGAAGCCTTTGGCCCCCAGGGCACACATCAACTATTTTACTGCAAAATTGGTGGTCTGAGGAGTCCATATATAAGGGAGTACAATCTGGTCCAGAAGTCCAAGAAATCATGAACAGCAGCAGATGACATGTATGTCCCCAGGCTTTGGTCATACAAGAGCCTGCATCTTTTGTCAGACCAGACTGAACCCAGGCCATCACTCTCTTGTCTTCCTTCCATGCTGTGTCTGTGGTGGTGGAGTTGTGGCAGAAGGAGGAGGATGATGCAACTCACTCAGGTGGGTATTGGGTGTGATTTCGCCCCTCAACCCCTTATTTAATGTTTTATAAATGATTTCCTCACACATGAGGCATTGGCCCTCCTGCATGTCCTGCAGTTTTGTGGCAGCCATGGAGGCAAAGGCCTCTATACCAATGGGGGTGGTTCTGAGGGACGCAGAAGCCTCCTGAATCAGCCTGAGTGCTGAATCCTCCACGTTACTCCCCTTCCTGGGTCTTTTGTTTGGAAGGCGGAGGGGAGGGACCTGGGATTCTGTGAGGCTCCTACTGGGCCCTGCCACTTCCTGGCTGCCACTTACCCCTGCATCCCCTGACTAACCCCCGCTTCCTCCTGTGTGCCACATTCCACAGCCTCCGCCTGTGTGCCACATTCCACAGCCTCCTCCTGGCTGAGGTCTTCCTGTGTATGAAAAAGGGACATAGTTTTAGTTTTTTCTTCATCAATCACACACAATTTATATCTCATGACTGTTGCAAATTGAATGTTAACAAATATAACAGACTATCATTCTGAGCCCAGCATTTTTCATTCTTGTCCCAATTATTTTTGCCCACTACTGTCTATTGATATGTAAAACACTTTATTAAGTCAGCAATTAGTGATCAATAATAACATCTGGTAAACATCATTTATTTATTGACCAGAAATCTGTAGAAGAATGCTATACCTGACTCAAGCTGGGCTCCTCCACTTCTTCCTAGCTGGAAGTCCCAGGTTGGACATCAGAAGCCTCAGCTGGGGTGGAAGATAGGGTGGAAGAAAGAGTGGAAGGAAGGGTTGAGAGGGATTCCCTGACTTCAGTCTGGTCTGTCAGAAATCGCAGTCTCTCATAGTACCAGAGCCTGGGGACATAAACGTCATCTGCTGCAGCTCCTGATCTCTGGGAATCTTGGACCTTCTTGCGCTCCCTAAGATAAGTGCTCCTCAGCCCACCAATTTTGGCTTTTAAATAGGGGGTGGTTACTGTGGCGACCACCGGCTTTACCAACTCCAGCAGTTTCTCCAGGGCTGCCTGCCTCTTTTGTTTATGATTATATTGCGGGTGTTTGACCTGCAACAGACAGGGCAGCTCCCTGTACTTGCCTATGAACAGGGGGAGGAAGTTGTGGTCATTGAAGCCATCCATTTTATCTGCAATACACAAGACAAACCCTAATGTCAGGCTAAAGTCTCCTAATCTTGTCCCAATATAGGCCTCAATCTATAAGCAGTATAGGCCCAAGTTTAAATGTTACCTTCCTTATCACGATCAGCGCTTCTGATACTCCTTCCTCTGCTCACAGATCGTATGTACAACGCACGCGTTTTACGCTTTATATACACTGCGCATGCGTGAAACTCCGCCCGCCCCTGATGTTCTTTCTAGTCTATTCCCCGCTCCTTCTCGTTCAGCGCAGTGGGAAGAGCACATGGCAGAGACAGAGCAGGTGCATGCTAATTACAGCAACGAGGAGGAGGAAAGCCCGGAGCCAGAAACGTCATGATCCCGGAGGAGACGATTTAAGGCATCAAATATGTCCTTTGTGGAGATGGTGGAGATGGTCGACATACTGAAGAGGGCCGACTATGACGGGAAGTATGGACCTTACCCAAAACCCAATTTCAGAAAGGCCAAGATCATTTCGAAAGTTGTGAAGAGTCTGCACCGAAATTTTGGGGTACGGCGATCCAAGGATCAACTCAGGAAGCGGTGGTCGGACCTCAAATTAAGGGAGCACGATCAGTATAGAAGGATCAGGAGAGTGCTTCAAAAAAGTAAGTAGTTGTCCTATTCGTTATTTTTATAACGTTCGTGCTGCTCCATGTGCTTTTCTTTACTGTTGTACAGTTCAAAATGGCAACTTTCATGTTCATGAATACATTATTCGTTCGTAGGAAACATTGTTCGTTCGGCCAATAAAACACCATGTTTTGTCCAGATGCATTTCAATACATTTTTTCTGGCCTACTTCTCTTAAAATACGTTTGGTGTCTAGATGGGTTTGTAACTAGAATGAGCTGCAAACTAGATTCTGTGTAAGGAGAGGACACTCAGCAGCTGTTTACACATCTGGACGCTGGAGCACTAGTGTGGGACACCAGAACACCCTTTTTATTAGGGGGTCCCACACAGGTGCTCCAATGTATACTATAGGGGTGTCTCCATCTGTGAAGCTTGTACAAAACAGGTAAGTATTCAAGCTTGACAAAGGAAAACAATATTTCTTATATATATCTCAATATATCTTGGAACTCTGCCAAAATAGACAATTGTACCCCACTTCCAAGCAATTTTTCATATTCCTATTTCTGCCATCAAATATCTGTGTGCTAAGTATACATATTTTTTTTACATAGGGGAGAAAAGACTTGGAGGACAACACTCATCAGAGGAGACCACAGACCCCCCACCTCAGGAAGAAGGGGAAATCCCCCAAAGCCAAGCAGTGGAGGAGCAGGGAGACGTGGTGGAAATTGTCACCACAACAGGTGAGTGTCTGTGACCACAGGCTCAGGTGAGAGATGGATGCCTGCATATTTATAATACATGGTGTGTTTTTTTTCTATATTTTTAGGTGATCGTGATGTTGTGGATGAAGGTCATTTCACCAGTGAAAGTGCCCAGATCCTGATCGAGGAGATCATGGGGTGTAATAGGGACTTGGAAAACATCAAGCAAAACATCAATGATGTTCAAAACAAAATGAAGAACATAACTGATGTTTTAGGGAGAGTTTAAAACCCCTCGAAATCCCTTACTTCTGCTTTATTTTTCAGAAAATTTTTTGCACTTTTTTTGACATATTCTAGAAAAGCCAAATTTTGAAGATGCACACAGTGTTTCAACATGTGCTATCTGCCATCACGGGAGATCAATGTACGCATTTTGGGGGTGCAACCCCTTCCTCAATAATAAAGTAGCTGAGAGGAAGGGGTTGCACCCACAAAACATGTCCATTGATCCCCATGATGGCAGCTAGCACATGTTGACATTCGGCAATTTGTGTGCATCTTCAAAATTTGGCTTTTCCAAGGGTGACTTCACCCCATCTGAACGCAATATCAAACACAGTTTATAAATACTCATGTCTGATATTGCCTTCAATTTCTACAAAAGTTGAACTTTGTAAGTTCCAGATTTGTGTATTTCTTGTTGGTTTTAAACATGCCTGTTTTCCCTTAATAGGACATTTCTACTTTTAATGTCACCTAAAAAATTGTTATACAACAAACATGCTGGTTTGTTTTAAAAACCTTTTATAAATGCACATGTGACTGTGCTTTGATTAAAAAGATTGAGAATCAACAATGTGTGGCTTCTTCTTTCAATTGGGTTGTAAAGTTGGTGTTTTCAGTGACAATGGGGGTTATTTACTAAAGGCAAATACACTTTGCACTACAAGTGCAGTTTTTGTGCAGTCTTAAGTGCACTTGTAGTGCAAAGTATTTTTGCCTTTAGTAAATAACACCCAACAGTGCTTTTTAATTTTACACAATCACGCCATTTTCAGGACTCCCCAAATTTCAGTCAGGGTCAGCTAAAAGAAAGACAAGCAGTAAATCTAAGCAAATATTTGTTCAGTTTAAAAAAAAAAATGTATTTAAAAAATGTCTCAGACATTGTCTGTCATATTGATGGCCCCCCTACCCGCAAAGTATTCCATGTATCTTAGATGGACCTCGCGGGCACTCTGGGAGCAAGCCAGGACGGCCAGCTTCAAGCGCCGTCAGGGTTGGTTCATTGAGATTAATTCTGGCTTCAGGCCCAACTGAGACAGCATAGTTCACAGAATTTCCCCTTAAAAAGTTTTGGAGAACACAGCAAGCCAGGATGATGTGATTGAGTTTATATTCCGCCATGTGTATCGGTGTAAGAACTAGGCGGAACCGGCTGGCCATTATTCCAAACGTGCTCTCCCCCACTCTTCTGGCTCTGGCCAGCCGGTAATTAAAAACCCTCTGGTCCGGGGTGAGGGTCCTCATAGGGAACGGCCGCATAAGATGGTCCCCCAGCACAAACGCTTCATCCGCAACGAAGACGAATGGGAGACCTTCCGCATTGTCTTCTGGAGGTGGCAAGTCCAAGCTGCCATTCTGGAGATACCTGTAGAACTCCGTGTGAGCGATGACTCCACCATCTGACATCCGGCCATTCTTCCCCACATCCACATACAGACACTAGTAAGTAGCCGACACAACCGCCAACATCACAATACTATTGAACCCCTTGTAGTTGTAATAATATGGCCCCGAGTTGGGTGGTGGGACAATGTGGACGTGTTTCCCATCAATTGCCCCTCCGCAGTTAGGAAAGTCCCACCGCTGGGCAAAGTGGGAGGCCACAGTCTGCCATTCCTGTGGATTGGAAGGAAACTGTGGAGTCAAACAAGAAAAAAAATTAATCATTTTGCACATAAACATGGAAAGCAGATTAGACACAAACATTCTTGGCCAACATCAGTATAACATCTATTTTAGGGAGTATTTATAGACGAAGGTATAAGGTCCACCTATCAGATCCCCCCCCCCCATGGGCCATTTTAGAAATTTTATGGGGGGGAGATCTTTTAGACAGGTAACCCTCTCCACTTCATTGAGAGCTGTATGCATAAATAATGTGTATTACCAGCCCCTCCTTACTTCCTATTGGCAGCCCACTGGACAGGTAAGAAGTGTCATAATACAAAGATATAAATACACTCTGTACACATTTTAGCACATTTTTAGATTCTGCTATTACCTATCAAGATAATAATAGGATACAAAAACTTTGAACATTACCATTTGAAAGTATTCAGGCAGGCCCTTGCACTACATGCTTTGGGGAATTCATCCATAAATCTGACCACAAAAGAGGTAGGTATAGTGTGTATGGGTTTGGCAAAGTCAGCAGATAGATGATTGAGGATAGCTAGAGGATTGGTATCAGCTGAGTTAGCAGTTGGGGGGAGGGAGGGTTCCAAATGATTTTGGGACCCAAAAAAAAAAACCTCTGGCACTCTGCCTGAATTTAAAGCACAAATCACAATTTTACACGTTTTAGGGGGTGTTTAGGGTAAAGCACTACTATGGAGCTGACAAAATAAATTGATAAGTGACTACACGAGGTGAATATAGGCCCAGGAGAGCATGCTGGGGAGGTAAGTGAAGGCAAATATGTATGAAGGACAAAAAAAAATAACATAAAAATCCAGCATGCATGAGGACAAAGGGGACATTCACAGCATATTACAATCATGGTAATTAGGGAATGAGGAAAGAAATACAATACATTAGCAAACATTCTATACAAAAAAATGTGATATTAAAGGATAAAAATCTTACCTTAATATAGTCCTTCTGCAGGACCTGGATGATGGCAGAACAGGTCTCCAGGATAATGATCCTCAGAGCCTGGGGGGAGATGCCTGTCGAGAACTTGAGGTCCTGTAGACTTCTCCCCGTCGCCAAGTACCGCAGGGTGGCGACGAGTCTCTGCTCCGGAGTGATGGCTTGCCTCATTCAGGTATCCTGCCTGCTAATATAAGGGGTCAGCAAAGCCAACAAATGGTGAAATATGGAGTCCGTCATTCAGAGAAAGTTCCTGAAATCGTCAGGATTATTCTCACGGATCTCACAGAGCAAAGGCATTGTCACGTACCTGGTGGGTTTTGAGCCCGAACTGCAGAGAGAGACCTCCCCTATGGCTCCCACACACGGTCCTCTGGAATGAGAACAGAGAGCACAGGAGTGAGGAGTGGTATGGGTGCCTGGCAGGATCAACAGCAGGTGAGTAGGCAGAAGACTGGAATGCTGGACTAGAACCAGGAATACAGCAGGCAAGTTGACTGGAGACTGGATGCTGGACTGGAACCAGGAACACAACAGACAAGTAGACTGGAGACTGGAGACTGGATGCTGGACTGGAACCAGGAACACAGCAGGCAAGTAGACTGGAAACTGGATGTTGGACTGGAACAGGAACACAGCAGGTAAGCAGACTGGAGACTGGATGCTGGACTGGAACCAGGAACAACAGCAGGTGAGCAGACTGGAGACTGGATGCTGGACTGGAACCAGGAACACAGCAGGTAAGCAGACTGGGGACTGGATGCTGGACTGGAGCCAGGAACACAACAGGTAAGCAGACTGGAGACTGGATGCTGGACTGGAACCAGGAACATCAGCAGGTGAGGAATGAATACTTAATGAATACTTGTGCTGTTTCTGAAGCTGAGGGAGTACCCATCATTGGAACAAAATGGGCCATCTTTGACAGTCGATCCACAATCACAAAGAAAGCGATGTGGCCCCCCGCCGGAGGCAGCTCGACAATAAAATCTATGGATAACATCTTCCATGGCCTGTCTGGGACAGGTAGAGGTCTTAGTAGCCCCCAAGCCTTAGTTTTGTAACCCTTGCTCCTAATGCAGGTTGTACAGGATTCCACAAATTTTTTGCAGTCCTCACGTACCTGAAGCCACCAAAAGGTCCGCTGTACCAGGTCAGTGGTCTTGGTTATACTGAAATGCCCAGCCAGTGCGTGATCGTGACAGAGCTCCAATATGGACACTTGTAGGCATTCGGGTATATGAACTTTGTTTTCGTGCCAAAGCAACCCATCTCTAATCTGTAGTTCTGACCCAACAGAAGATCCCAGACCTGCGGAGGCTTGCTTAATTTGTGAGAGCAGATTTCCCTGAAGCAGAAGAAAATTCCCCGGAGACAGGATAGTGTCTGGAGGTGAAATTTCTTGGGGTTTGTGGAACATCCGGGATAGGGCATCAGGTTTACTGTTTTTGGAACCAGGGCGATATATGACGTGGAAGGAGAACCTGGAGAAGAAGAGGGCCCACCTGGCTTGTCCTGGCTTCAGTCTTTTCACAGATCTCAGATACTCTAGGTTCTTATGATCTGTAAAAACTAGGACTGGATGTGCGGCTCCTTCCAGAAGGTAGCGCCATTTTTCTAATGCAGTTTTTATTGCTAACAACTCTCTGTCTCCTACATCATAATTTCTAACTTGCGGGAGAAGAAGGCCACCGGGTACAGTAGGGCCCTGGTTCCTTGTCTTTGGGACAGCACTGCTCCCACAGCAATTACGGATGCATATACTTCAAGTACAAATGGCAGAGAGGAATCTGGATGTTTTAATACAGAAGCAGAAGTGAAGAGACCCTTGAGGGTCTCAAAGGCCTCTTGGGCTTCAGAAGACCAGTGAAAACGTGTTCCCTGTTTGGTTAACTGGATAATTGGAGTGATAATGGCTGAGAACCCTTTAATAAATTTCCAATAGAAATTGGCGAATCCAACAAATCATTGGATTCCCTTCTTGTCTATTGGGACCGGCCAATCCAACATTGCAGCAATTTTTTGAGGGTTACATAGAGCTGGGGATCTTCGTATAACTGGGCCAAAGCATCAAAAAAGGTGATGAGGTTGGTCAAGGACACATCCTTTTGTTCCAGAAGACCATGGGCTCAGGTTTGGGGATCGCCTGTAAGCAAGGAAACCACAAAGCCCACCTTGGTAACTTCCAGGGAAAAGGTGCGCGGTTGGAGGGCGAAGAACAGTTAGCAGGACTTGCGAAAGGCCCTGAATTTACTTCGATCTCCGGAGAATCTTTCAGGTGTCGGAACTCTAGGCTCTGGGGGAAGCATCACCACGGTTGAAGAAGGCCCAGCTGAAGAAGCGGAAGCAGAAGGGGCTCCCTGGACCCCGTTAGGGTTAGACAGGGCTAGTACCTGTTCTTCCAGCCGGGTGTACCCTTGCTGAAGATTCTTGACTGCTTCAGTCAATCCTGCCAGGTGTACACATAGGTCCTCCATGGGAGAGGTTCTCTGCTCGGGCTCAGACATGGCTGTCTGCTACTGTCATGTACCTGGTGGGGTTTGAGCCCGAACTGCAGAGAGAGACCTCCCCTACGGCTCCCACAAACGGCCCTCTGGAATGGGGACAGAGAGCACAGGAGTGAGGAGTGGTATGGGTGCCTGGCAGGATCAACAGCAGGTGAGTAGGCAGAAGACTGGAGTGCTGGACTGGAACCAGGAACACAGCAGGCAAGTAGACTGGAGACTGGATGCTGGACTGGAACCAGGAACACAGCAGGTAAGCAGACTTAAGACTTGATGCTGGACTGGAGCCAGGAACACAGCAGGTAAGCAGACTGGAGACTGGATGCTGGACTGGAACCAGGAACAACAGCAGGTGAGCAGACTGGAGACTGGATGCTGGACTGGAACCAGGAACACAGCAGGTAAGCAGACTGGAGACTGGATGCTGGACTGGAACCAGGAACAACAGCAGGTGAGCAGACTGGAGACTGGATGCTGGACTGGAACCAGGAACACAGCAGGTAAGCAGACTGGAGACTGGATGCTGGACTGGCACCAGGAACACAGCAGGTAAGTAGGCAGATATCAGGAACCAGGCAGAAGAATCGTCAAACAGAAAAGGTCCAAAAAGGTTCTCTTTATTAGGAGGGGTAATCAGTGTGATTGGTGTACACTAAGCGTTAACGAGATGTTACCACAATCTCCTTCTCACACATGATCGGTGTGTGAGGAGGAGAACCCGGTAACATCTTGTTACCACGGTTTGTTGACATTCTGTGACCTGCTGTGATTGGACACAGCCGGTCACGTAGTAAAGAGCCAATTTCATTGGCTCTTTACTGCGATCGGGGTTGGGCTATGTCAGGATGACAAGCCTCATCCCCGATCTGCACGCGCCCTAGGGGCGTGCACGAGCGCTGTGCATGTAGACAGTACAGGTGACCGGCTGTGATTGGACACAGCCGGTCACATGGTAAAGAGCCATTTTTTTATTGTTTTTTTTTACGAATCTGGGATGGGCTGTGTCTGAGGCACACACCTCATCCACGATCGCCGTGCTGCGGGGGCCCGCAGGAGTGGCGAGAAGCCGAGGACGTCATATGATGCCCGCCCAGGATGGGAGATCCCATCTGCGGACGTCATATGGCTATAGCCCGTTATTGAAGTGGTTAAAAAAGGGCAGACATGTACCTGGAAACTACAGGCTAGTCAGTCGAACATCGATAGTATATGAACTATTGGAAGGGATAAGGGGCTATATACAAGATTTCGCTGATGAATACAGTATAATTCGTAGTAATCAGCATGACTTTACGAAAAGGTCGTTGTTGCCAAATCAATCTGTTAACATTCTATGAGGAAGTGAGCTGCCATCTTGATAAAGGAAGGCCTGTGGATGTGGTTTACCTGGATTTTGCACAAGCATTTGACGCCGTCCCCCACAAATGCTTCATTTACAAACTGAGGTCTATAGGCATAGACTACAGGGTTTGTACATGGGTATAAAATTGGTTACAGGAGCGCATCCAAAGGGTGGTGATAAATAGCGAGTACTCAGACTGGTCTGGAGTGGTAAGTGGGGTACCTCGGGGCTCTGTCCTGGGACCAGTTCTGTTTAATTTATTCATAAATTGTATAGAGGATGGGATAAATAGCTCAATCGTAGTGCTTGCTTACAATACAAAGCTAAGCAAGGCAATAACTTATGAGCAGGATATTCACACTTTAGAAGAAAACCTCAATAATACAAAGGTTTGGGCAACTACATGGCAAATTAAGTTTAACCCTTTCGCTGTCTGGCCCTGTGCTCCATTTTTACAATTTTTCCTTTGTTTTTTTATTTTTCACTTCAGCCTTCATAGTTTGTAAAATTCCCCCCAAACCATATATTTTCTAAATGGACATGACCAGTAGAAAAAAAAGGAGCTACTGATTTTTAAGGTCCCTCGATATTTGCGCAAATGTTTATCAAAACAATATTTTTGCTAAAAATGCACTAAAATCATGATTAGCAGATAAATACACAGCAAATTTTAGAAAATTCCTGCTAAATATAAAAGCTTACCCTGTATTGAGTTAATAAATAACAAATGTTTGTAATTTTTACATTGCACCTTTTTGCAAAAATACACTAATGGCGCGTACTAGACATGTGCATTCGTTTTCGTCCGCATGCATTTTCGTCCGAATTTCAGGTATTTTTGTTATCGTTTTAACAAACGATAACGAAAGTGCAGAATCCGAAAAACGAAAGATCCGACATAAACAAATGCTTTATTTTCGTTTTCGTTGCTACAACAGTTCGATATAGATAGGAAATTCGACATGATGATGACGACAATAACAATCTGTGTCCATCAAACCTGTGGTCGAATGTGCCTAACCTTAACTCTATTAGTCCAAGATTATTCTACATAGAGAGAAAAGATTCGACGTAGGGGAGAAAAGATTCGACGTAGGGGAGAAAAGATTCGACGTAGGGAAGAAAAGATAAATAAAAATAATGATGATGATGAATGTTATTGGCTAATTGTAACCAAAGAGGAGGAGCAGTAAAATAGCTAGAACTAAGTACACACGTACTTTGGCTTATGGTGTCTGTTGAATGTTCTAAGAAGATTCGACTGAGCAGGTAAACTATACGGCATCGTACAGTTTAGCTGCTCCGTCAAATCTTCTTTGAACATTCGACAGACACCATAAGCCTTCAATGACAGATTCGACCTTAATTTGGATTTTCGGACTAATGCAATTTTTAACGGAAAACGAAATAAATAAAAACGAATTTCGGGAGTAACTAAATAAATTTATTTTTCAGACGAAAACGAAATTCCGAAACAAAATATTTCAGTGTGCACATGTCTAGCGCGTACACACGATCGGAAATTCGGCCAGCAAAAGGCAGATGAGAGCTTTTGGTCTGAAAATGCGACCGTATGTATGCTCCATCAGACTTTTGCTGGCGGAATTTCCGCAAGCAAAAGATTGAGAGCATGTTCTCAATTTTTCAGACGGAAAAGTTTCTATTGGAAATTCCGTTCATGTGTATGCAATTCCGACGCGCAAAATAACACGCATTCTCAGAATCAAGTTCAAGACGGAACCGCTCGGTCTGGTAAAACTACCATTCGTAATGGAGATAGCACATTCGTCACACTGCAAATTTTTAAATCTTTCAATGCAGCACATTCTCTTCTTCTTTATAATGCTAGAAGAATGAAGTTGTTTTGCTGCTCATATTCACACAAACTGATTTCTTTATTATTTCTCCTGATCTCCTGAATAATCTTTTTTGTTTTTAAAGCCAGATCTCCATAATAATGTTTTGAATTTTTTTGTTGTAGTCTTTTTTTTTTTTTTGTTTGTTTTTAATCAAGATCTCCTGTTGTTTATTTATTTTTTTTATACTGATCTCCATATTATTTATTTTTTTTTTTTTTGTATGTCACGTTTCCACAACACCATTATTATCTTGTATTTATAAATCTCAAGGAGGTTGCTTGGTGTTGTTGTCCCTTGTTAATTTGACATTGTATTTTTGAAATGTACCTGCCTACTCACAAAAAAACTGTCCTATTTTAAGAAAAACACATAGGCAAGTATTTTCATAACAAAAAATCTACATTTATTCTGGCTCATAATAACAAAATAAAGAGGGAAGGCAATGCTGGAGAAACAGCTGGAATTTTCAAAGCCTTTGGCGCCCAGGGCAGACATCAACTCTGTGGATAAAAAAATTGGTAGCTTGAGAAGTCCATATATAAGGGAGCATAATCTGGTCCAGGACTCCCAGAGATCAGGAATAGCAGCAGATGACATATATGTCCCCAGGCTGTGGTAC
This sequence comes from Lithobates clamitans, assembly GCA_037952925.1. Lineage (NCBI taxonomy): Eukaryota > Metazoa > Chordata > Amphibia > Anura > Ranidae > Lithobates > Lithobates clamitans. Next base: position 15,498,012 of record JBBGZY010000135.1, on the reverse strand, counting down.
TACAACAGCCTGTGTCTTCTGTCAGACCAGACTGAACCCAGGCCATCACTTTCTTCTCTTCACTGCAGCCTTCCCCCCATGCTTCCCTGCAGCCTCCCCTGCAGGCTGTGGCTCTGGAGGTGGACTTGTGGCAGAAGGAGGAGGAGGATGGGCGGGCATACATAAGTGGACCTCATCAGTCATTTGCCCCCTCAACCCCTTGTGAATGACCTCAAAAATAATTATTTTGCAGTTGAGGCGTTGGCCCTCCTCCATTTTATGCAAATTTGAGGCTATATAGTAGCCATAGGCCTCTCCAGCATTGAGGGGGGCTTTCAGGGCCTCATTAACCTCCTTAATGAGGGCAAGTGCTGCCTCATCTACATTCCTTCCCTTCCTGGGCCTTTTGGGTGGAAGGCGGAGGGGAGGCACCTGAGATTGGGTGAGACTGGGCCTGGCCACCTCCTGGCTGACACTTACCCCCGCCATCTCCATTCTGCCACATTCCAGAGCCTCGTCCTGGCTGAGGTCTTCCTGTGTAAGAAAAAGAGACATAGTTTTAGTTTTTGGTTCATCAATCACACACAATTTTCAGCTCATGACTGTTGCAAATTGAATGTTAATAAATAGAAACGACTATCATTCTGACCCCAGCATTTTTCATTCTTGTCACAATCATTTTTGGCCCCTACTGTCTATTGTCAAACACTTTTTGTTAAATCATTAATTTGTTAGCAATAATAACATCTAGTTAACAACAATAATTTTCCCACAAAAAATTTTGAAAAATACTATACCTGGCTCCAACTGGGCTCCTCAATTTCTTCCAAGATGGAAGGCCCAGGTTGGTCCTCAGAAGCCTCAACTGGGGTTGAGGGAAGGGTGGGCCGGAAGAGTCGAAAGTGATTTCCTGGCTTCCACCTGGTCATCCAGAAACCGCATCTTGTAGTACCACAGACTGGGTACATACACGTCTTCTGCTGCTGCTTCTGATCTCTTGGACTTCTAGACCTTCTGAAGCTCCTTCCTATATGTGCTTCTCAAGCTACCAATTTTCTTATCCACAAACTCAATGTCTGCGTTGGGGACCTGCGTCTTCACAAATTCCAGCAGTTTCTCCAGCGATGCCTTCCTTGCTGGTTTTGTTGCGATATAAGGGGTTTTTCACCTCCTACAAATTGCGCATATCCCTGTATTTATCTATGAATTGGCCCATGAAATCCGGGTCTTTAAATTGTTTCATTTTTGCTGCAAGACCAAACAAAAGACAAAAACACTAATATCAGGCTAAACTTTCCTAATCTTATCCCAATATAGGCCTTATAGAATCAGTATAGGCCACTTATGTCCCAAGTTAAAATGTTACCTTCGTTATTACGTTTGTCACTTCTGTTCCTCCTTCCTCCGCTCACAGATCGTACGTACAACACACGCGTGTTAGCTTTATATACATAGTGCATGAGTGAAACTCCGCCAGCGTGGTCTTTCTAGAATATGCCCCATCTCTTTCGTCGCAGTGGGAGATGAACATGGTGGAGACACATCAGGTGCATAATAGCAGTGATGAGGAGGAAAGCCCAGAGCAAGAAACATCACGATCCAGGAGGAGATTTAAGGCCTCAAATATGTCCTTTGCAGAGATGGCGGAGATGGTGGACATATTGAAGAGGGCCGACTATGATGGGAAATATGGACCGTACCCAAACCCAAATGTAAGAAAGGCCAAGATCATGTCTAAAGTAGTGAGAAGTCTGCGCTGGAATTTTGGGGTACGATGATCCAAGGAGCAATTGAGGGAGCACGATCAGTACAGGAAAGATCAAGAGAGTTCTTCTAAAAAGTAAGTAGTTGTCATGTGTTCCTATGATTATTATTACTTGCATGCTGCGCCATGTGCTTTTCTTTACTGCTGTACAGTTTTAAATGGCTACTTTCATGTTCGTGGGCACAGTAATCGATCGTAGTAAACATAGTTCGTTTGCCAACTAAATACGATGTTTTTGCCAGATACAGGGTAAACTACATTTGGTCATGATAATTTGTATTAAAAGAAGTTTAGGACATTGTTGTCTAGATGTGTTTGAAACTAGAAGGAATTGCAAACTTGATTCAGTGTAATGTAAGGAGAAGACACTCAGCAGCTGTTTACACATCTGGACTCAGGTGCACTAGTGTGGGACACCAGAACAAACTTTTTTGGTGTCCCACACAGGTGTGCCAGTGGATACTAGGGGTGTCTATATGTGTAAAACTTGTCCAAAAAAGGTAAGTATTCCAGCTTTGGTAAGGGAAAAAATCATGTCTTCAGCTTTGAACTCTGCCAAAACAGACAATTGTACCCCACTTCCAAGCAATGTTTCATATTCCTATTTCTGGCCTCAAATATCTGTGTGCTAAGTATACCTTTTGTTTCATTCTCATAGGGGAGAAAAGACTCGGGACATCAGAGGACAACAAGAACCCCCCCCCCCCCACACACCTCCTGAAGAAGGGGAACAGAGGACACCACAACCTGAGGATGTGGAGGAAGGAGAGGTAGTTCAGATTGTCACCACAACGGGTGAGTATCTGACACCACAGATTCAGGTAAGAGAGGTATGCCTGCATATTTATAATACATGTTGTGTATTTTTATATTAGGTGATGTGCAGGTTGTGAAAGAACAATCTCCTCATTTCACCAGTGACAGTGCACAACGGCTTATACAGGACATAATGTGGTGTAGTGGGGATTTAGACCTTATCAAGGAAAAAACCAAGGAGATTGAACAAAGACTGAAGAACATGATTGATGTACTAGGGAGGATATAAATCCAACAAGAACTACACCTTTTTTATTTTTCAAAGAATGTATTTAAAATTTTGAATACAGTTTAAAAGCCAAATTTTGAAGATGCACACAGTGTGTCAACATGTGCTATCTGTCATCAGGGGATTTGAATGTACGCGTTTTGTGGGTGCAACCCCTTCCTCGAAACTCTAGTAGGTGAGAGGAAGTGGTTGCACCCTAAAAACAGGTCCTTTGATCCCCCATGATGGGAGATAGCACATGTTGACATTAGGCATGAGATCAGGAGGGAAATCCTCATTTTGATTCACAATTTGTGTGCATCTTCTAAATTTGACATTTACAGGGGTGACATGACCCCATCTGATGAAGGCAAGATCAAGACATTTTGGACACTATAATATCTGATATTTCCTTAAGTATTTCAATGTTGAACTTCCTGTTTTGTGTATGTTATGTTTTGAAACATGCCTGTTTATGTACCCCAAAAAAAATTGATGTGCGTACTCGGCTTTCCGGGGTTATACCGGGATGATGCCCGCAGCTGCAGGCATCATCCCGGTACCGTTGTTTAGAGCCAGCGATCGGCTATCCAAGTATAACAACCGATGCGGCTAAAAGCCGCTCCGCTGTTATACCGGAGGAGCGGGAGGGGACGTCTCCCCCTCCCGCCGCTCTTACCGGGCCTCCCGTTCGATCAGGAGACCCGGTGACCAATCGGCTGCCTCCGGCGGCTGGGGGCGGGCTGGAACGAAGCTGTGGGTGGCTTTGTTCCAGCCTTCTAATAGTAAACGCGGAAGCGACGTCATGACGTCACTTTCCATATACGCGGCTGCCAGTGGCGCCGGTTTAAAAAAAATACACAGTATTCAGAATCGCCGTTTTCGGTGATCTGAATACTTTGAAGTGCAAAAGAGGGACCCCCGATCCCTCCATAAAGAGTACCTGTCACCACCTATTACTGTCACAAGGGATGTTTTACATTCCTTGTGACAGCAATAAAAGTCATCAAATTTTTTTTTTTTTTAAACACAATTTATGAATATATAATTAAATAAAATAAATAAGAAAAAAAAAAAATTTTAAGCGCCCCCTGTCCCCACGAGCTCGTGCAGCAAAAAAACGCATGTGAAAGTCACGCCCGCATATGTAAACTGTGTTCAACTCACACATGTGAGGTATCGCCGCGATCGTCAGAGTGAGAGCAATAAATCTAGCACTAGACCTCCTCTGTAACTCTAACCTGGTAACCGTAAAAAAAAATTTAAAGTGTCGCCTATGGAAATTTTAAGGTACTGTAGTTTGTCACCATTCCACGAGTGCGTGCAATTATAAAGCGTGACATGTTTCTTATCTATTTACTCGGCTTAACATCATCTTTCACATTATACAAAAAAATTGGGGTAACTTTACTGTTACTGGATTTTTAAAATTCATGAAAGTGTCCCTTTTCCCAAAAATTTGCGTTTAAAATACCACTGCACAAATACCGTGTGACATAAAATATTGCAACAATCTCCATTTTATTCTCTAGATTCTCTGCTAAAAAAAATATATATAATGTTTGGGGGTTCTGAGTAATTTTCTAGCAAAAAATACGGATTTTAACTTGTAAACACCAAATTTCAAAAATAGGCTTAGTCATGAAAGGGTAAACCAAAAATGTTTTACAATGCACATCTGCATGTGCATGGAGTAAAAGGTTTTATACTCAACAATGTGTGGCTTCTTCTTTCAATGATCAATACCAGTTTTTGTATTAAGTTGGTGTTTACAGTGACAATGGGTGTTATTTAATAATGGAAAAACCACTTGACACTACAAGTGCACTAGGAGACATCAAAAAGAAACACAAGCAGTAAATGAAAATCAAGATTTTATCTGATAAAATAGAAAATGTATTCAAAATTTGCTGGCATAGCAATGGCCCCCCTACCCATAAAATATTCAACATATTTTTCACGCACTTCACGGGCGCTTTGGGGGGGGCAAGCCAGGACGGCCAGCTTCCAGGGCCGTCATTGTTTCATTAAGTCCAGCCTCAGGCCCAACTGAGGCAACATAACTTGGATTAGTTTTTTTTTTTTAAGTTGTGCAGGATGCAGCAAGCTAACACAATGTGATTAAGTTTGTACTCCGCCATATTTATGGCAGTCTTAAATAGATGGAACCGGCTGGCCAGTATCCCAAACGCATTATCCACCACTCTTCTGGCTCTGGCCAGCCGGTAATTAAAAACCCTCTTCTCCAGGGTGAGGGTCCTCTGGGGGAATGGCCTCATCACGTGATCACCCAGATCGAATGCCTCATCTGCGACAAACACAAATGGCAGTCCCTCAACGTTCTCTTCCGCTGGTGGCAATCCCAAGCCACCACTCTGGAGACATTGATAGAACTCCGGGCAAAGACTCCACCATTCCTCCCCACGTCCACATAGAGGAACTCATATGTCGCCGACACCACCGCCATCAACACGATACTATCAAACCCCTTATAGTTAAAATAGTATGACCCTGAATGGGGTGGTGGGAAGATGTGCTTCCCATCAATTGCCCCTCCACAGTTGGGAAAGTCCCAACGATGGGCAAAGTGGGATGCCACATTCTGCCATTCCTGTGGCGTTGAAGGAAACTGTGGAGTCAAGCAAAAACATAAAAATTTGTCATTTTGCACATAAACATTGCAAGCAGATTAGACACAAACATTCTTGGCCAACATCAGTATAACATTTTTTTGAAGGAGTATTTAAAGACAAAAATATAAGGTCCACTTATCAGATTCCTCACCCCCTCTGATGGCCCCTTGGAAATATTTTAGGAGGGGGGGGTGTTTTGGACAGGTAACCCTCTCCACTTCATTGAGAGCTGAATGCATAAATAATGTGTGTTACTTTGGCCAGCCCCTCCTTACTTACACTATTGGCAGCCCACTGGACAGGTAAGACGTGTCATAATACAAAAATATAAATACACACTGTACAAATGGAAGCAGATTTTTAAATTCTGCAATTAACTATCAAGATAATAGGAGAACCAAACTTTAAACAGTACCATTTGAAAGTATTTAGGCAGGCCCTTTCACTACATGCTTTGGTGAATTCATCCAAAAATATGAACACAAAAGAGGTAGGTATAGTGTGTATGGGTTTGGCAAAGTCAGCAGATAGAGGATTGGTATCGGTTGACTTAGTGGTTGGAGGGAGGCAGGGTTCCAAATGAGTTTGGGACCCCAAAAAAAGCCTCTGGCACTCTGCCTGAATTTAAGGACAACAATACTATTTGGACACATTTTAGGGGGTGTTTAGGGTAAAGTACTACAATGGAGCTGACAAAATACATTGTTAAGTGACTAAGCTAGGTGTATATGGACCCAGGATAGCATGCTGGGGAGGTTAGTGAAGGCAAATATGCATGAAGGACAAAAAAGAAAATTAAAAAAATTCCAGCATGCACAAGGATAAAGGGGGCATTCACAGCATATTACAATCATGGTAATTAGGGAGTGATGAAAGAAATACAATACATTAGCAAACATTAAATACATTGAATGTGATGTTAAAGGAGAAAACTTACCTTAATATAGTCCTTCTGCAGGACCTAAATGATGATGGCAGAACAGGTCTCTGGAATAATGATCCCCAGAGCCTGGGGGGAGATGCCTGTTGAGAACTTGATGTCCTGCAGACTTCTCCCAGTCACCAAGTACCGCAACGTGGCGACTAGCCTTTGCTCGGGAGTGATGGCTTGCCACATGCAGGTATCCTGCCTGCTAATATAAGGGGACAGCAAAGCCAACAAACGGTGAAAAACGAGGTCCGTCACCCGGAGATAATTCCTGAAATCATCAGGGTTATTCTCCTGGATCTCCCGCAGCAAAGGCATGTGAGAGAATTGGTCATGCTGGAGCAACCAATTCTTGGTCCATGAATTCCTCTTCACCCTGTTCATGGACTGGGCTTGTGTCAAAGCAAGAAGCCCAACACCAAGCCCCCGCACAGCACGAACTCTACGACGTACCCGCACCATGGCTTCAAAACGGTCGGCTGGTCAGAACGAACTAAACAGAAAGCACTGAAAAACAGCAAGGCCTGAAAGAACGAGCTGAAAATCAGAAACGAGCGGACAAGAACGCACTGAAAATCAAATACGGTACTATAAATAGCACGCACTGACAAACAAATGCGAACTGACTACACGCATTGAAAAGCAGATACGAACCCACAAGCACAAACTGAAGAAGAGCAATGATATGAAAAGCGAGAATCGTCTCTCACCAAACTTCTACTAACACGAGATAAACACGAGATTAGCAGAAGGAGCCCAAAGGGTGGCGCACTGGCTATTGAACTTCCCTTTTATAGTCCCGTAGTACGTGTTGTACGTCCCCGCATTCTTGGTGGTCAGAATTTGGTGTGACCGTGTGTATGCAAGCTTGAGCGGAATTCCGTCGGAAAAACCATCCAAGACTTTCCTGACGAGAATTCTGATCGTGTGTATGCGGCATAAAACCATTATTAACAGATACAAACACAGCTAATTTTACAAAATTCCTGCTAAATCCCTACTAAAAATGAAAGCTTAACCTGTATGGAGGTAATAAATAACAAAAAAATAACATTTTTACATTGCGCCTTTTTGCAAAATGATTCAAATCGAACGTATGCAAAAATGTAAGTATCCAAATTTCTCTAAAAATCCGAAGGTTTTCATTTTTCCCTTACAGCTTTCAGAATTTGTGAACGACCCCCAAAACCATATATTTTCTGAAAGCATATGACCTCTGGAATAAAAAGAAGGTGCTACTGATTTTTCAGGCCCTGTGGTATTTGTGCAAATGTTTATCAAAACAATATTTTCGCTAAAAATACACTAAAACTATAGTGGATACATACATGGCAAAATGTACAAAATTCCTGCTAAATTCCTAGCAAATATAAACGTTAAAACTGTATAGCCGACCAGCCGCCACAGTTATAATGTGGCAGGTTGGCACAGCTGTGCAAATCGCTGTAGCCGTACGTTGCTTATTTAAGACATCACAGCAGGCCGATGCTCGTGTCCTGCAGGCGCAATGACCGCCGGGCACCCGCGATCGCTCGTGATAGAGCAAGAAACGGGATCTGTGTGTGTGTGTAAACACACAAATCCCGCTTCTCTCAGGGGAGAGATAACAGATTGTGTGTTCATCTGTCATTGGCCTGAGGAAGGAGCAAGCATGCTCTCACCCTGCACCCGGAAGTGACGTCATCTCCGCTCGCCCCTGTGTTCCCTGCTGTTCTCATAGGCTGCGTATGCTGGAATCCATCTGCACGAGCTGTCAACTACACTTCAGAGACATGGGCGTTTCTACAATGTACCCCTACTCATTAACATAGGTAGGAGGGCTGTGATCTTGTTAAAGGGGGGCTTCCAGATTTCGATAAGCCCCCCGCTCGCAGACCCTGACAACCACCACCCAGAGTTGTTGGAAAATGGCCCTTGTTCCTAATACCCCCCCTATCCTGACCTGCTGGGCTGCATGCTCAGATAAGGGTCTGATATGGATTTTGTGGGGACCCCATGCCGTTTTCTTCTTCTTTCTTTCATTAAAAAAAGTGCATCCAAACACACATTTCCCACTTTCTATTACATTTGGGTAATTAGCCCCCCCCATCATGTCTGGGAGGCCAACAAGGAGAGGCAGACTTTCCCATGCCACTATGAAGGGCCCAGCAGTATCCACAGGTGGACGTGGTCCGTCCTCAGGCAGGGCACCTTTGTCTGTTTTGTGATATTGCCCATGCTATTCAGCCACAGCATGTAGAGGATGTGGTGGACTGGCTTACTAAACCATCCACATCCTCTCCTTCTTCTATGACCCAAGCTGACACTAGTGTGCAGTCCACCGCAGCTGCAAGAGCGGCTTATTCTGCCACCTTGTCCACAGCTACTCCTGCCATAGCCACAGCATTATATTGTAAAGCGCTGCGTAAACTGTTGGCGCTATATAAACCCTGTATAATAATAATAATAATAAACATGCATAGAGGAGTCAGCTGAATTATTTGAACACAGCTTCAGCCACTTGCTTCTTGAGGATGCACAGACATTACTTGATTCTGATGTTGGTTCTGATGTAGAGGAAGGGAGTAACATGAGCCTACAGAGAGGGGAGAACACTGATAAACAACAAATTGGCAGTCATGTTCCTCCAGCCGCAGCGTATTGCCAAGTTGGCTCCAGTGATGGTGACCTCTCAGCAGCCTCCACTGACAGGGCTGGTGGTATAGCAAAGGGTGTCACAGTCCTTGTAACACATCTACCAGCAGCACACCACCAGCTGTAGAGTATAGCAGGCAAATTTCTTTGCCCCAGCTGCTACAGTGAAAAACAAAATACACTCTCTGCCACCCACATGCCCAGCGTCTAAATTCCAGCTTGTCCAAATTGCTGGCTTTACAACTCCTGCCTTTCCGTCTGGTGAATTTTGCCCCCTTTCATGAATTTTCAGAATGTGCTGTACCACAATGGCAGGTTCCCAGTTGCAAAAAAGGGAAAGGAAATAAGGGAAAGGACATGGACCTTTTGGCCAGAGTGTCAACTGGTCAGGTCTAATGGTAGGATTTCTGACTCATCCAAAGTAAGGACGGAGTTCACCAATAGGGACCAATAAAGGATTCAATACGGGCAGAGGGTAAGGAAAGATATCCTCAAAAAAAGAGGGTCCATACCCTCAAGAAGAGAGGTGGGAACACAGCGGAGTACTAAGATACGCTTTATTGAAAAATGCACACAAATTAACAATTTGTAAACATTCACAAAAGATGGCAAAAAAAGTTTAAAATGACAATGGTGTCCTTCTAAAAACACACTCCCAGGATGCCAGCCATGCCACTTCCATCCATACAGGACTCTAAACGGGTTAGTGAAGATGACACATGAGAAAAGGGTCTAGAAGGCTCCTGGTAAACCTACGGGGCACTTGCAACTGAATGCTGTGTGTCTACCTTGGGGACATCCAGGCCCGCTGTATACCCTGTGTCTGCAGTGCTGGTAAAATCTATACCGAACCAGCAATCATGTACATCTTATCCTGACAATATATCAACTTAACGGATGACACCTACAAACAGGTCTGAAGGAGTCCTGGGAAACCTATGGGACACCTGTAACTGAATGCTAGGTGCCTACCTTGAGGACATCCAGGCCCACTATATGCCCTGTGTCAGCACTATTCAGTGCAAAGGAGGGAGTCTGTGGCAGACCAGCATAAATATACAGCAGTGGAACAATTCAAAGCCACTGCTGTCTAGACAACCCATCAATGGGCAGCAACATAAGGGCTCAAAACCGAAATGGAGGGGATTCAATGTCAAGATGTATGGCATAGGAATGAATGATGAAAATGCTAGTGGGGCGATCCAAGTGTGGTCCCTAAGTAACAAAGGGCAACTCCAGGCTATTCACATAAATTCGTGACACAGCCTGTGATTACATCACTGCTGGTGTCACCCCAGTTTGCAGGGGGGGCCTTCAATCAGGTTCCCAGTCGGTATTTCTTTGCACGTGCAGCCATTCCAGCTCTTTACCATCACGTGGAGTGCAATGTTTTTGGCGTTGTTAGGTAAGACAGTCAGCCGCAAGGTCCACCTAACTGCTGATATGTGGTCCAGCAAGTATGGTCAGGGACGATAAATTTCGTTCACAGGACAGGTCTCAGTGCTGGAGCTTGTTTTGCTGCCACGTCCCACTGGCCAGAACTTACCCAGTATGCAATTGAGCTGCTGGGCTGCCCTGTATCCAGCGTGCTTTCCAAATGGTCATTCAGTACTGTCAGAGGTTTTGTGATAGATAAAAGAGCACATCTGTCCACATTTGTCAAAATGAATCAGTCCTGGATTAGCAGCAGCTACCAAGCCCCTGATGCCAATGTCACTGATTAAGTGTTATTGGGATCTCACATCTCTGCAAGACTGTCTAGGCTGCCTAGCTTTGTGGGTGTTGATTTTATCTTGAAGTCATTTTTTGGTATAGGTTTAATGGGCACAATTAACACCTAAGCACCAATTTTTCCACACCTGTTTGACAGGTGCATCAAATTTCAATTTTTTTTACAGCAAAACCAATTCTTGCTTTCATCAAGAGTACCTCTAGAAGGTTACAGGCACCACCAACACCCAAAGACCACATTTTCTGCCACTGTGTGACAGGGGCATCAAATTAATTTTTTTTACAGCAAGGCCAATTCTTGCTTTTATCAAGAGTACCTCTATAGGGTTATGGTGTGAAGGCACCACCCAAAGCCCAGTTTTTCTGCACCTGTTACTTCTATCCAAAGTCTGTGAAAGAGACACCAGACTTTATCTAAAAAAAAAAAATTGTATATAATTTGGCTTCTTCACATAAGGCTTGCTCACTGTGGTGCAAACATTTTGTTATTTCCATCCAAAGTCTGCCAAAGAGAGACCAGAGTTTATCAAAAAAATCTCTAATCGTGTTCCGAGTGCACCCCAAGCCATTGTTTCCTAAATAAAGAAAGCTTGCAAGAAAAGTCAATTTAAACGTCATTTTTTTTTTCTTTATAAATGTCAGTTTTGCTGCAGCAGGTTCTATACACGGTACAGATGCACCACTTTACAGGCAAACTAAGGGGACCCCCCAGCTATTATATTTAAAGGAATTTTTTTAATTTTAATTATTTCACTTTCAGCATCATTATCACTGCTCGTTTAAAATCGATCTTTTTTACAAGTTTTTTTTTTTTGCATTTGTACATGTCCCCCAGGTCAATAGCCGGGCCCCAATACCCTTTTTATGGCCAATAACTTGCATATAAGCTTTGCATATAAGCCATCTCTATTGAAGATAATTTGTTGTGCTGATTATTTAATAATCTGCTCACAGGTTTTTATGGGTATTCTTTCAGTTCTTTGTGATAGCGGAAGATGCATTGTTTTCAGGTGAGAATGAACTCCAAGAGAGGATTATGTTCTTGTCAGAATCACTGCTAGAAGAATTATGTTTGCTGCAGAAGATTTCTTTTCCGACTTATGTGCCACCTGTCGCTAAATATGCATTGTACTAAACTAGATACATTTTTTTTTTGTTTAGCAAATGTTAAAAGAGCCTCCAGTACCATCCATAAGACTAAATGCATTTAATTTTTTTTGTAGGTAATATATGTCAGCACTTTCTACCCTTAATTGATTGTCCAACATTAATTATTCATGGTGGTAAAGACCCTCTGCTTCCATCATTTCATCCAGAATATCTTCACCAGCACATTAAAAACTCAAGGTAAGAAATAAGCTTAAGTTCTATCCTAAAAATGATTTATTTCACCAAGGGCTTTTGGTACTGACAGATTTCGGTGCGCGGGATCTCCTCCCTCTTGTCATAGGTTCACATATGTGCATGGGTGTTTGTGCACGCACGCTGTGGGCACAGCAGCCTATTCATTTGAATGGGATGCTGTACCTGTGAGAAACACAGGGAAGGAAATCTCTGATAAAGGAAAGGAGGCGCCAATCCCTATTCACTTTAGCAAGATGATAAAAAAGTAAAATTGTGAAATATGGTGTGCCTGCCCCTTTAAGTGTACAATCAACACTTATGAACTGTGAAAAAAACGTGAAAGTAAGTAGCTACACCCCAAAATGCGTAAATGGGTAACTCAAAACCAAATACTTAAAAAAAAAAAAAAAAGGATAAATGCAAGTCTCTTAGGGCCCTTTCAACACGCACTTGTCGGTGTAAGGGCTCCGCTTTGCTCAGCGGGGATCGCTCCGTCGATCCCCGCTGAGCAGACAGATTATTATTAATCAGGATTTATATAGCGCCAACAGTTTACGCAGCACTTTACAATATAAAAGGGAGACAATACAGTTATAATACAATAACATACAAGAGGATTAAGAGGGCCCTGCTCAGAAGAGCTTACAATCTAATAGGGTGGGGCAGGTGGTACAAAAGGTTGTAACTGTGGGGAATGAGCTGGTGGAAGTGGTAGGAGATTAGTTGGAGACGTGATAGGCTTTCCTGAAGAGATGAGTTTTCAGGGATCACCTGAAGGTAGCAAGAGTAGGGGATAGCCGGATAGATGGAGGTAGCGAGTTCCAGAGGATGGGAGAGGCTCTGGAGAAATCCTGGAGACGAGCATGGGAGGAGGAGATGAGAGAGCTTGAAAGCAGGAGGTCTTGAGAGGAGCGTAGAGGTCGATTTGGATGATATTTGGAGACAAGATTAGTGATGTAGCTCGGGGCAGAGTTGTGAATGGCTTTGTACGTTGTGGTTAGTATTTTGAATTTAATTCGCTGGGTGATTGGGAGCCAGTGTAGGGATTGGAGTAGAGGGTTGGCAGACACTGAGCGGTTGGTAAGGTGGATAAGTCTGGCAGCAGCATTCATGATAGACTGAAGAGGGGATAGCCTATGGAGAGGCAGGCCAATGAGAAGGGAGTTGCAATAGTCAAGGCGAGAGATAACAAGGGAGTGAATGAGGAGCTTGGTGGTTTCATTTGTTAAAAAGGGGCGAATTTTAGAGATGTTACAGAGGTGAATTCTACAAACTTTTGACAACGATTGGATCTGAGGCTGAAATGACAAGTCAGAGTCTAGGATTACACCTAGTACCCTGGCGTGAGGGGAGGGACTGATGGTTGCATTGTTGATTTTGATGGAAAAGTCATGGAGGGGGGCACGGGCGGGGGGGAATATTAATAGCTCAGTTTTAGAGAGATTTAGTTTAAGGAAGTGGTGCGACATCCATGCTGATATGTCAGTTAGTAAGTTAGTAATGCGAGAGGAGACTGAAGGAGTGAGGTGAGGAGTAGACAGATAGATTTGGGTGTCATCAGCGTATAAGTGGTATTGGAAGCCGTGGGCATTTATTAAGTGACCGAGGGAGGAGGTGTAGATAGAGAAGAGAAGGGGTCCAAGAACAGAGCCTTGGGGGACCCCCACAGAAAGGGGCAATGGAGAGGAGGAGACAGAGTTGTAGGTGACACTGAAGGAGCGCTGTGATAAATAGGCAGAGAACCAGGATAGAGCAGAATCTCGGAGGCCAAGGGAATGTAGCTTATTGAGAAGGAGCGGGTGGTCAACAGTATCAAAGGCCGCAGAGAGGTCAAGTAGTAGGAGTATAGAGTACTGGCTGTTGGTTTTAGCAGTTAGTAAATCGTTAGTGAGTTTTAGTAAGGCAGTTTCCATGGAGTGCTGCGAGCGAAAGCCAGACTGTAAGGGGTCAAGAAGGTTATTTTCATTGAGGTAGGAGCTAAGACGGTTGTAGACTAAGCGTTCTAGAAGTTTAGAGGTGAATGGGAGCAATGAGATGGGTCTTAAGTTGTTTAGGTCGGTAGGGTCCAGTGAGGGCTTTTTAAGAATGGGAGTGATCTGCGCATGTTTTAGAGGGGAGGGGAAGATGCCACTAGAGAGGGAGAGATTGAAGATGTGGGTGAGGGAGCATAGGATAGAAGAAGAGGGTGACCGTAGTAGTTGTGAGGGAACAGGATCCAAAGGACAATTGGTTAGGTGGGCATCCGAGAAAATGTTTGTAACCTCTTCCGTAGTAGCCAATTCAAAAGAGGAGAGTGTTGAATGTGCTGCTAGGCAAGGTATGTTGGGTGGAGAAGACGTACGCACAGTGGAGATGTCCTCACGAATTGCATCGATCTTGTCTTTGAAGTGATTGGCAATCTCTTGGGCAGTGAGTGAGTTAGTGGGTAGGGGGGGTGGTGGACGAAGCAGAGAGTTAAAGGTTGAGAAGAGCCGACGGGGACTGGTTGACAAGGAATTAATAAGAGAGACAAAGTAGGCTTGTTTGGCAGCATGGAGGCATGAATTGTATTTTAGAAGGGCAAATTTATATAGGGTGAAGTCTTGCAGGCATTTGGTTTTATGCCACAGTCGTTCAAGAGCACGGCAATGTCTCTTGAGATTTTTAGTGTTGTCAGTTTGCCAGGGTTGTAACGGTCGGGGCCTGATTCTGCGTGTGGTTAGAGGAGCAAGTGCATCTAGTGATGATGAGAGTGAACTGTTGTAGACAGAGGTGGCCAGGTCAGGACAGGACAGGGGAGAGATTATGTCATATAGGTGGTCAGCAGCAGAATAGAGAAGAGAAGGGTTAAAGTGGCGAAGGTTTCTACAAGTAATTGTTTGCTGCTTGGAGGGATGGGTGGTTGGAGGCAAGGATACAGTGAAAGTAATGAGGTTGTGATCAGATAGAGGAAAGGGGGTGTTGGTGAGGTTGCCAGGGTTGCAGAGATGGGAGAATACAAGGTCAAGGGTATTACCATTGGAGTGAGTGGAAGTATGTGTCCATTGGGTTAGGTCAAAAGATGAGGTTAAATCGAGAAGTTTAGCTGTAGTTGGGCTGTTAACATTGACAGGAATGTTAAAGTCACCAAGAATAATGGTGGGTATTTCAGAGGAGAGAAAGTAGGGTAGCCAGGCAGCAAAGTCATCAAGAAAGCGCAATACCGGTCCTGGAGGCCTATAAGTTGCTGCAATCCTCAGAGAAATGGGAGAAAACAGACAAATACAGTGCATCTCGAAAGAAGAGAGGGATAGAGAGGGAGGGACAGGAAGGACTTGGAAGGTGCTTTGTGGGGATAGAAGGAAGCCAACTCCACCTCCTTTCTGTCTGTTGGGTCTGGGGGAGTGAGTCCAATGGAGACCACCATGGGAGAGGGCAGCAGGAGAAGCTGAGTCAAAATTTTGAAGCCAGGTTTCTGTTATGGCGAGTATGTTAAAGCCATGAGAGATGGGGGGCGTGGCCGGGATGGTGGACTGAGCAGACGTGTTTGCAGAGCTCTCCTGGAGTGTGATCCGTTAAACTAAACCGTACTGACTGACCAAGTGGATCGAGAGGATCCTGTCACACCTGGATGCCTTCTAAAAGCTTCGGAAGTCAGAAAAGGGGTAAGAGGCTGAAATTCCCCCAGAATATACCTGCAGAGACTTCCCCGATCTCTGGAACCCGAGGCTCTCTGGCGCGCCTAACCAATATGGCGTCGCAAACGGACCACGAGGAGGACGCTCTCCCGGCACCTCCAGGCATTCCAGAGGTTATGGCGGCCATCACCCTGTGCCAAACTGCTTTGACCTCTAAGATTGAGGAGGTCCAAATGGATGTTGGGCTAATTCGACAAGACCTCGATAAGATCAGGTCTCGAGTCTCCGAAACAGAGCGGCGAGTGGGAGAGGTGGAGGACGTAACGGCGGAGCATGCGACTTCCATCAGAGCCCTACAGACGAAGGTTAGGGCCCTTGAATATAGAGCGGAGGACGCCGAGAATAGAAGCCGCCGGAACAACCTCAGGATTGTGGGCCTTCCAGAGGGGGTCGAGGGAAGATCCCCTGCCTTGTTTACAGAAGATTTCCTCCGCGCCCTCCTGCCGGCTGCCAAACTTTCGCCACACTTTGCCGTAGAACGCGCTCACCGCGTCCCCGCCAGGCCTGGACCTGAAGGGGCCCCACCCAGAACCTTTATTCTCCGGCTGCTCAACTACAGAGATCGTGATGAGCTGCTGCGAGCGGCGCGAATGGCTGGGGAGCTTCCGTACCGCAATGTAAAGATCCTATTGTTCCCAGATTACACCATGGAGACCCAGAGACAGCGCCGTTCTTTCGACAGCGTCAAGGCCGCCATGCGAACCAAGGTTTTGAAGTACAGCGTCTTGTTTCCGGCGAAACTCCGAGTAGTGGATGGTGAGACCGTGCGATTCTTCGTCAATCCAAAGGAAGCCGCCGCGTGGCTTGAAACACTCCCTCCGTAGGACTACCGAGCCCAGCATGCTGATGTGAGAATAATCTGCCTACAGTTTCTTGAATCGCCCTACACTACTGGGTTGGGTAAGCTTTTCTCCTTGGAACTGTGCCCACTTCCCCTTCACTTATGCAGGATTGCGGTAGCACACACTTTTTCTCCCCTTCTCCCTACATTCCTCCTTTTTTTTTTTTTTTTTTTGCTTTTGTTTGTTTTATATATCCTGTGTGGAGGAAGTGGGGAGAAGACATAACTAGACCCTTGGTACGCTTTGAAACTGCGGGACTTTCAGACCCTTGGGGTCTAGTGGATAACTGTAACCTTCAATACCCCCGAGTTTATCTAAGGCTTATCGTACAGAACTCTGAAGTGTGTACCCCTGCTCACCAGGTGACATTATCCCTATATCAGTATATAACACTCCAATGGCTCTGAAAAAAGGGAAAAAGAGCAAACCCCTGTGAGACTTTTTTTGTTTTTTTCAATTTTTTATTTTTTTTTATATATATTTCCCTAATTCTGTTTTTGGACTTTGTGTGAGTTACTAGATGTGCAGATCCCTGTCTGGTCACACGTCCCCAACCTGAGGGATTAGTATGAGAGTAATGGACGTTAAGGGTTTTAAATGCATCTCAATGTTCCGGGGTGCATGGGGTGGGCAGCTAATGTTCATGGCTGCTGGTTATTATGGGTTTGTAAGTTTACAAGGTTTGATTGGTCTTTCGCTGCTCCCATTTATGGATTGGAGCAGCAATTTAGAGGTGTTGATACTATACATATTGCTGTGCGCATGTTCTCCATGGCCCCGGTGGGGTTAGGTAGTCCCCCTCGAGTTCACCGGACCCCCGGGTCACTAAGAGGAAATATCCTTTATCACTGGTTGAGAGTAGTTAATGGCTAAGTGCTTAATAGTCTCCTGGAACGTGAGGGGGCTGAATTCAGCCATCAAGCGTTCCCTGGTGCTAAACTATTTGAGGAAACTCCACCCGCAAGTGTGCATCCTGCAGGAGACACACTTGACGGGTTCCAAAGTTATGAGTCTGAAGAGGGCCTGGATTGGTGAGCACTATCATGCATCTTACTCTAACTATGCCAGAGGGGTCAGCATTCTGGTGCATAGATCCCTGCCTTTTCAGCTCATAGAGGTGAGACTTGACCCCGGAGGTAAATACATTATTCTGCACGCATTAATCTCTGAGATCCCTTATGTAATAGTGGGTGTGTACTTGCCCCCACCTGCAGACGTAGAGGTGATGCATGTATTGATGCAGCAGGTCACAATGTTTAACGTAGATAATGTCCTAATCATAGGGGATTTTAATATGGTGCCTTCCAAAGAGATGGATAGAATGAATGCTTCGGGACCTCCGCAGGAGGCCCTGTCACGTTGGGCGACCGCCTTCCACATGACCGATGTCTGGCGTCATTTCCATCCGTCAGACAGAGAGTATACTTGTCTCTCCGCCACATACCGGACTATGTCACGTATTGATCTGGCATATGTCTCATCAGCTATGTTGCGGAGAGTGGTATCGACTCAGATTCTGTCGCGGGGGATATCTGATCACGCCCCCCTGTCCGTCACAGTTAGGACCTCATATGAGGAAGGCGGGAGGGTGTGGCGTTTATCCAAATACTGGATTGAAGACCCTGAGATTCAGGAGGAGATACCAGAAGGGCTGTGCAATTTTTGGGTGGATAACGCAGGTTCCACTGAACCCACAGTATTATGGGATGCCTTTAAGGCCTGGCTCAGGGGAGAATATATCAAACGTATAGCCCAACGGAAGAGGAAATCTGTGCAGTCTCTGAGAGATCTGGAGGAGCAGGCGCGCCTTAGGGAGGCAGAATATGTACGTTCCCCGATACAAGCTAACTATATAACCTGGCAAGACACCCTAAGGGATTTATCCACTGTAAGAGTAGACCTCACCAAGAAATCTATGCTAGAGAGTTCTCAAAGGGTGTTTGAATATGGGGATAAAAACGGTAGGCTGCTGGCCTGGCTGGCTAGGGGGCAACAAGCAACGACCCATATTGGCAGGCTGCGAGGGCTGGATGGCCGTTTGCTGACGACACCCAGTGATATTAGTGCTAGGTTCCTAGAATTCTATCAAAACCTGTACTCATCGAGGGTGGCTTATGGGGAAGGTGAGCTGCTGCAGTATTTAGATCAAGTCTCGCTACCTACCTTAGAGCCAGAAAAAAGAGAGATGCTAGAGGAAGACATTTCCTTAGAGGAGGTTCAGGAAGCGATGGGTGTTATGCAATCAGGGAAGGCCCCGGGTCCCGATGGAATCCCTATTGATTTTTACTCCACCTTTCAAGAACTGCTGGCGCCCCGACTTACCTTACTATTGAAACAATTCGCGGAGCAAGGTTCCCTCCCTGAGTCGATGGCAGACGCGATAGTGGTCTTGGTGCCCAAACCTGGCAAGAGCCCAGAAGAGTGCGCCTCATACAGGCCAATTTCGTTAATTAACGCGGACGCCAAACTGCTAGCAAAAATATTGGCTATTCGTATAAGTAAGGTTATGGATGATTTGATCCATATAGACCAGACTGGGTTCATGGCGGGGAAGGGCACCGACATTAACATCCGTCGTCTATTTCTTAACCTAGCCACCCCACATGACAATGGAGGTACAAGAGTCATAGCCTCTCTGGACGCGGAGAAGGCTTTTGATTCCGTAGAATGGGGGTATCTTTGGGAAGTCCTTATTAGATTTGGGTTCGGACCCAAATTCCTTCATTGGCTGGGCCTACTGTATCAAAAACCTAGAGCGAGGATTTGCGTAAATAATACCCTCTCGGACTCCTTTCTCCTCCAGAGGGGAACTCGTCAGGGGTGCCCATTATCCCCTAGCCTATTTGCGCTGGCCTTGGAGCCCTTGGCAATAGCGGTCAGAGAATCGAGTCGTATTGTGGGACTCAGGGTTGGCCCTCTGGAGGAGAAAATATCCCTATACGCGGATGACACCCTGCTATATTTACATGATGCCGGCGCATCGTTATCTGCAGCACTTGAGACCTTTGATGAATTTGGTAAATATTCAGGGATCCGGATTAACTGGTCCAAATCCGCGCTGTTCCCGCTAGATGACCATGCCAAAGCTGGGGGAATGCAGTCCCCCTTGCCGTGGGTGGAGGAGTTTGTATACTTGGGAATCAAGGTGGGTAGGGACTTACGGGCTTTTCAGCGCCTCAATCTCCAACCGATAGTGACACGACTTAAAGATCACTGTTCCCGCTGGGCTAAGCTGCCCCTTAATCTTCTGGGGCGCATAAACATCATAAAGATGATCTATCTCCCAAAGTTTAACTATATTTTCAGAAATTGCCCGGTATGGATACCCCATTCTTTTTTCAGAGACATAAATAACTGCATTGGCAACTTTCTATGGGATGGGGCCCCCCCTCGATTGGCTAGACAGACCTTGTGGCTTCCTGTGAGTAGTGGAGGCCTGGCCTTGCCTAATTTCTTAGTGTACTACTGGGCAGCGATGCTTGTCACGGTTAGATGGTGGATGGAACAATCGAGAGCCAATGCAGCGACTTGTCTAGAAGCAAATATAGTAGGTTCTCTCAATGAACTAAGCAATCTAGTGTATAGGGGCTCAGCGGCATATCCATCTCTCCCGACGCCGACTCAGGCGACCTTGAGGGTTTGGAAGGTGGCCAGACGTAGATTCCAGCACTCGAATAGGTGGTCCCCTTATTGTCCATTGTGGGGGAACCCCGAACTCCCCCACTACCGGACGATTCCTGACCCACAGATCTGGGCACGCTATGGAATTAAGGTGCTGCGAGACGTAGTACAGGACGGCTCCCTTATCACGTTTAATGCCCTGGCTAACAAATATGGCTTACCGGCTTGGATGGCCTTCCGTTATCACCAATTGAGACATGCAACTAGAGCTCAGTTCCCGGCGCCCCCCAATCTTGAGACAGATCCTGTAGAGGAGCTGTTGGCGCAGGAGTCCCTCAAAAAACCTCTCTCCGCCCTATACCTAACTCTCCTCCAGTTAGACTCACCTAAAATGGATGCTCTCTGGGAAAAATGGAAGGTAGACCTACCCGAATTGGATAGAGAAACCTGGGAGGAATGTTTTGAAAATAGTGCTAAAATAGTGATATCCTCTAGGGACAAATTAATACAAACCAAATTTCTCCATAGGGTATACTATACGCCTCAGAGGCTGCACAGAATCTTCCCGTCTCGCTCTCCCGACTGCCCGCGGTGTCACTCCTCCGAAGGCACTTACCTTCATATGTTTTGGTCTTGTCCCAGGCTGTCGAGGTTTTGGGCTTCGGTGGGAGAGTGGTTTAAAATCCGCCTTCAGCTGGACGCCCCCTTGACGGCGGAGCTGGCACTGCTGGGGGTGCAGGATGACGAGCAACGACCTAGGTATACTAAGATATTGATCTCGCTTTTACTTTTTTATGCAAAAAAAGAGATTCTGCTGAAATGGACTTCCCGGTTGCCACCAACGGCGGAGGCATGGGAAAAATCAGTCAATGCGACTCTCCCTTTATATAAACTGACGTACATAAGTAGAGGGTGTCCCTTGAAATATGAAAAAATTTGGAGACCATGGACTGATCCCATGTAATAGGAGGCTTCCTGATATGTGTTTGATACGGATACGCTGACCTTGTGGCTTGTCTGCCTCCTCCTTCCCTTTTTTTTTTTTTTTCCCTTATAGGGGACCTGCCCTCCACCCCCCCCCCCCCCCCCCCCGGAGACCTACTAAGTTTCTACTATGTAGAGGAAGTTTACATTAAGTGTGGAGGAGGGTACTAGTGTATACTCAGGTATATGTTATTTGACAATACAGAATACGATATTGCAATTGTTTTACCTGTTATAATTGTCAGCGTGAAATGTATGTATCATGACATGATTTTTTTTTTCTTTCAATAAAGACCAACCTTGTTGTTAAAAAAAAAAAAAAGCCATGAGAGATGAAGAGGTCATGTACAGATGTTAGCTTGTTACAGATGGAGCGGGCGTTCCAAAGGGCGCATGAGATTGGTGGGGTGCTTTGAGGAAGCAGGGGGATAGAAATTAAACTGAGTGGATTGCAGTGGTTGCCAGAGGGGGAGGGGTATTGGATATGTGGCTTGCATTTGGAAAATGGCAGACCAGGATTAGGAGAAATGTCACCTGAGACTAGAAGGAGGAGGGCGAGGAAGGCAAGGTGGGAGTGGGATGTGCATGAGCGCACGTGTCTAATGGCCCTGGTGTTTATGTCAGCATGTGGGTGCAGCAAATGCAGGAGATGATGGGTGCCATAGTAGGGAGAGGGTAGGAGTGAGGGTGATATGTGCATGCTGCAGGGAAGAGAGGAGGGGTAGAGTAAAGATAATTTGAGGATAGAAGACACCAATGTGAGAAGGAAGAGAAGAAGAGAATAAGGAGCATGTTAGTGAATAGAGAGTGGGAAACTAACCTAATATAAAATAAACGTCAAAGCTGGTTTGCTTGTTGTTTTGCAGAGTGGAGCAGAGTTCTTGTTGTTCATGCAGCTTTAGTTATCCTGCTTTCGTTAAACTGCGTCGGTTAAACTGCGCATCACTCAGGACAGAGCCATAATGTCTGTGCCTTGCCCCTGTCTGCGCCACCCCATAAGCTGCCATAAATTTATAGGGAGACTAAGCTGGGATGCATTTCTCAGTTGGTTATTATTGGGTCTGATGTGAGACACCTGAATATGGGGAGGAGATGGCCAGGGCCAGACCAGATACAGACACAGGCTAGGGTCGTAAAGCTAATTACCTCTCTTGATCACTCAAGCCACATGGAGTTGAGAATCAATCAAGAGTAATATCGCTATTGCAGTGTGTTTGTTATAGAGCTAGCAGTAAATATGGAAGTTTAAAGACATGGCAGCAGGAGACAATTACCAAAAATATTTCACAGCAAAGTCAGTTCAGTAGGGATGTAAAGATGGGTAGGAGACAATTACCAAAAATATTTCACAGCAACGTCAGTTCAGTAGGGATGTAAAGATGGATAGGAGACAATTACCAAAAATATTTCACAGCAAAGTCAGTTCAGTAAGGATGTAAAGATGCAGGGACTGACCTGTCAGAGCACCGCTCTCCTCTATGGGGGATCGGATGAAAACGGACCGTAGAGTCCGTTTTCCTTGTCAAAAGATTTTATTGAATATACAACAATCAGCAAAACGTATATGTTGAATAATCACATATGAACAGATAGTCTAATTTTGCTATTGCATAGGAAAATTAAAGATAAGTAGAAAAAAAAATAAACAAGACAAAACAAATCATATGCAAAGATTACATTGTACATATAAAGGAATTAGTGTGGGGAGTCTAAAGACTGTAAGTTTGGTTGATTAATTCAGCAATATCTAAAGCTAAAGATTTAAGATATACAATGAGAGCAATTCACTACATTATAAAAAGAACAATGAACTTAAATAGTACCATGTTCACAAGCAATAGAGAAAAAAAAAAAGGTAGGGGACAGAAAAGAAGAAAGTAGGAAGAAAGCGGAATATAAAAGAAGAGAGAGGAGAGGAAGAGAAGGAGTTCACCAGATTGGTCCGAGAGCCATATGGAAATGAGTAAAGATTAAGACCAGTCAATTTTAACCACTACCATGGCAATAGGACTTTTTCATCCATAGATGATGCGGTGAAAAATGTAATTCATGAGTTCCATATTTTCTCAAAATTTGGTATAAGATTATTTTCTATAGCAGCCATTTTAGAGTGAAATTATTCATTCTATTTTTTTCACTCAGCCACTCCTAGTGAAGGGGATTTCCAGGCTTTTGCAATTGTTTGTCTAGCGGCTCTCAGTAATTGGATCAACAGCTTAAATTGTATATGTGTTAGGTATACCAGTTTTAAGTTGAGCAAAGCCATGTTGGTATCAGGGTGAATTTTAAATTTGAACATTTCAGAGGCTATGCCAAAAATTTTCTTCCAAAAGATCTGGGCTACCGGGCAGGTCCACCAGACATGCAAATGTGTGCCCAGGTCTGGGCAGCCACAAAAGCAAAGAGCTGAGTAAGTTGGAACATATTTTGCGATTCTAGAAGTTACTAAGTACCATCGAGTCAGAACTTTGTAATTTGTTTCCATCGCTAAAATATTATCAGAAGATGTTTTAGTGGCCAGCCAGATACTTGACCATTCCATATCCTCAAGAGTTCGTCCTAGGTCCTCCTCCCATTTCTGAACATAGGATGGTTTATCTACAGTGGGGACGGAAAGTATTCAGACCCCCTTAAATTTTTCACTCTTTGTTATATTGCAGCCGTTTGCTAAAATCATTTAAATTCATTTTGTTTCCTCATTAATGTACACACAGCGCCCCATATTGACAGAAAAACACAGAATTGTTGACATTTTTGCAGATTTATTAAAAAAGAAAAACTGAAATATCACATGGTCCTAAGTATTCAGACCCTTTGCTGTGACACTCATATATTTAACTCAGGTGCTGTCCATTTCTTCTGATCATCCTTGAGATGGTTCTATACCTTCATTTGAGTCCAGCTGTGTTTGATTATACTGATTGGACTTGATTAGGAAAGCCACACACCTGTCTATATAAGACCTTACAGCTCACAGTGCATGTCAGAGCAAATGAGAATGGAGAGGATCTGCAAGGTGGAATGGCAGAGGATCCCCAAATCCAGGTGTGAAAAGCTTGTTGCATCTTTCCCAAAAAGACTCATGGCTGTATTAGATCAAAAGGGTGCTTCTACTAAATACTGAGCAAAGGGTCTGAATACTTAGGACCATGTGATATTTCAGTTTTTCTTTTTTAATAAATCTGCAAAAATGTCAACAATTCTGTGTTTTCTGTCAATATGGGGTGCTGTGTGTTTATTAATGAGGAAAAAATGAACTTAAATGATTTTAGCAAATGGCTGCAATATAACAAAGAGTGAAAAATGTAAAAATGTAAAATACTCTCTGTCCCCACTGTATATTAATATTAGTCAGTAAATGGGAGTAGATAGAAGAAATTTGTTTCTTGGCATGTGGATCTTTTATACAAGTGGATTCAAACTTAGTAAATTGGTGTAAAGGAGTGTCTATATTTGTGAAAGGTGTGAAAAAATGTTTGATCTGAAGGTATCGGAATGTTTATGATTGAGGTATTCCGAATGTTTCACGTAATTCTGGAAATGGGATAATGTTGGAAGGTGTGATGAATTTATGTAGTCTCGAGATTTCCATGGAGTCCCATATTTTAAACGATTTAGGGGAAACCCATGTTGGGTAAAAGGCCAGGTTTTTGAGGAAGGAGAGGAGAGGGCTATGAGGAGACTGCAACTGATGCTTAATTTTAAGCTTGTCCCAAAGGGTTACAAAGTGCTTTGTGATGGGGTTGTGTAAACCTTGACGATCCTTGGGGTTAAGCCACAATAAATTTGAGACCGATAGAGGGTTACATTCAGCCGCCTCTATCATTACCCACAGGGGTGTGTCATGAGTTGTGTGATACTTAATTAAACTTGCCATATGTGCAGCTTTATAGTATGCTGCAAAGTTGGGGAAGCCCAGGCCACCAGAAGATTTGGGGAGGTATAAAGTATGTATAGGAATTCGTGGTTTTGTGCATCCCCATACAAATTTTTTCATTCATTCTATTTTGAATTAGTCATAAAAAATAAGCCGGAATTGGAATCGGGAGAACTCTAAACAGATATAATAATTTAGGTAAGATCGACATTTTAATAGTATTAATCCTGCCAAACCAAGATAGTCTAAGGAAAGACCATTGTTTCATCAAATTTGTTATGTGTTTTAGAATGGGTGGATAGTTAGCTGAGAAGAGATCAGAGATGGATGCTGTTAAATGTATGCCCAGACATGGGATTGTTTTCTCTGCCCAAGTGAAAGGGAGTGCCGACTATTTCTTTGTCTCTATCAGACAGGGATATATTCAGGGCTAAACATTTTTTGGGATTAATTATCAGTCCCGAAATATTGGCAAATGTATTAAGATTAGGTAAGAAATTGGGGCCTGATATCTGAGGAGAATATAAAAATAGTAAAATATCATCTGCGAACAGGCTGAGTTTGTGATTGTAGCCTAATAATTCTATACCCGTTATTGTTGGATTTAGTCTAATAAATTGGGCAAGAGGTTCTATAAGAATGAGTAAAAGGGGGGATAAAGGGCATCCCTGACGCGTGCCTCTTTCAATTTTAAATGGGTCTGATTTATAGCCTGCATATTTTATGTATGCTTGAGGACTATTATGAAGTGCGGCTATCCATTTGATAAAATGAGGTCCAAAACCCCATTTCTGTAAAATATGATAAAGATAGGTCCAAGACACTGAGTCAAAGGATTTCCTAATATCCAATGAGAGGAAACATGAGGGGATACGTCGGGTCTTAGCAATGTGTGCCAATAGAAGTGCTCTGCGTACATTGTCTCCCGCTTGACGATTAGGCATAAAACCTACCTAATCTCTATGGATAAGGTTACCTATAATTTTATTAAGTCGAGTTGCCAGGATTTTTGCTAATATTTTTATATCCTAAGTTTAAGAGAGATATGGGGCGAAAATTATTATAGGATGTGTGATCAGCATTAGGTTTGAGTATCATACAGATAATTGCCATAAGCGACTCTTGTCCAAATGATTTACCTTTTAGTATTGTATTATAAGCTTTGGTAAGTAGTGGGGATAAGATTTCTGCAAATGTGCGGTAATATAAAGCTGAAAAGCTGAAAAGCCAGGTCTTTTGTTTAACTTTAGTTCTTTGATTGTGAAACTTACTTCTTCTGATGAAATGGGTTCTTCAAGAAGAGCTTGTTGGGCGTGTGTTAACTCTGGGAGTTTGATTTGAGAAAAGAAGGCTTCCGCCTCTACTGGATTAAAATCATTTGTTGCCGAATATAAGGATGCTAAGTGGGATCTAAATTTGTGAACTATTTTAACAGGGTTGCATTTTTAATTATCTTTGGATATTTTGAGTCTTATTGGTTTTGTTTGTTTAAATTGGGAGTTAAGGGCTCGTAATAGAAATGTCTTTGGCTTGTTGGACTTCATATAAAAGGCATGCCTAGATTGGCGTAAAGATTTATCTGCATTTTCTGTGAGGAATAGGTCATATTCTAGGCGTGCTTTTTCTAGACGGGCTTTAGAAGGCAAGGAGGGGTTATCTTGAAAATTTTAAAAGGAATTATTATATTCCAATTCAAGCTTTCGTGCCAGATTTTTACTTTCTCTCTTGAACAATGCAGATTGTTTTTGTAGTATACCTCTTAGCACTGGTTTATGGGCTTCCCAGAGGGTTAACGGAGATATTTCAGGGCATGTATTATATAACAAATATTCTTTTAAGGCTTGTTCGACCTGGATACAGTGAGATGGATTTTTGAGCAGAATATTGGGAAGGTACCAGGTACGATCATGGGATTTGGGAATAGCGGAGGCTATACTGGTAAAAAACGCATTGTGATCTGACCATGGTATTAGGATTATATTTGAATTGAGAATCTCCGGAATCATGCCTATGGTTAAAAATATATGGTCAATGCGTGAAAGAGTTTGATGTGGGTTCGAATAATATGTATAACCTCTCTTAACCGGGTTAGTTTCCCTCCAAGAGTCAAAGTTGTATCTCAAAAGAAGCTGTGAAAAGGATTGATTAAATGGACTTCTCGTGGGCGTGTAGGGGGTTTTATCCAAGAATGGTAAAAGAACCTGATTTGAATCTCCACACATTACAAATCCACAAATCCCATATTAATGTAACTGATGAAGGGTGGGGAAAGATAAATTATTTTTCCTAGTTTAAACTCAAAGATAGCAGAAGAGCTAACTAGGGAGGGCCATCTATTTTCTTTGGCGCCAATGCTCGGTGGACCCTATCCATCTCTAAGCACTCAATAGGTATTGTCAGTTGTAGCTCCTGAAATCGGGCTGTTATCGTCGAAGGTAAATAAGTTACCGTCTCAGGAATTCCTTTAATACGAATGTTTGAACGCCTGGCCCTATTCTCATAATCTTCTAATCTGGATTGAAGTGTGAAATTCTCCTCTTTAAGGTTTTCTATTTCTTTCATAGTATCTTGTACAGAAAGTTTCATTTCTTCAAATTTATTTTCCAATACATCAGTATGTGTGCCCAGTTCTCTAATTTCTTTTGTGAGGCTACTTGTAATATGTTCTGCTGTTTGTTTAAGTGCCTTTTGTAACATTCTCTCAAATTGTTTCAAAGGCACAGGTGAAGCAGATACATTCTTTAAAGAATCTTGTGAGGGGAAAAGTTCTATGTCAGAATCATCTGGTGATGTTATCTGTATAGAAGGCTGCTTTTCCTTGTGTGAGCACTCTGAGGCGTTCTGTGAGGTAATCTGTGAGGCAGAGGCTGATGCCGCTCTGGCTGCAGCCCGTGACTGAGACTCCTTCTTGGAGGACGTTTTAAACTTGTTTCTGCCACCTCCTAGCACCATTTTACCTGAGTCAGTTTAGTCCCCGGGGTCACAGGAATAAGCCCAAGGTAGTTGTGGAAGTTACACCGGCAGGTTCAGGCTGTATGGTGGGTTTTCCCTCAATCACGGAGCGGAGCTCTAATGGGACATTACTGCTCAGTTAGACTCCACGCATGCGCCCCCATAGAGTCCGTTTTCATCTGATCTGCAGACGGATGGAAAAGTAGGGTTTTCCTCCGTCATCAGAAACGGAGCATAGCGGAGACTGATGTCAGCAGATGTTCATCCGCTGACATCCGCTATCCCATAGAGATACATGTATATCTGTTTTTCATCCAAAAACGGATGGATGGAAAACGGACATATGGTCCGTCGTATGAAAGGGACCTTAAACTCAAAAATCAAAGTCCATTCAAATTTGACACAGTAGACTATATTATCCCAATACCGTGCAAGCGTAATATACTTTTGACTCTTCTTTATTCTTCCTATCCTGGTGCATACACCACCACGTGTGATTAGATTGTAAACTCACTCCAAATAAATGACTTCTTGTCACAAGAAGGTCAATAAGCGCTTACAGTATTCCAACAATTGCAGATATAGAATGAAACTGGCAGTTCCCCAGCAGCTCTCAATGGTTCTGAGACTGTATATAGGCTTCTACTTCATAAGAAATCAGTGACATATACCAAAAGGAAAGGGTAGTGCAGTAATTTTATTGATAAAATGAACACACAGAAACTAATGTATAGTTCACTCACATTTTATAGTGCCATAATCGGCACCAATATAGGCAGCCTTTGGTATGTGAAGATATGACTGCTCCATGGGCGTAACAAAAGCATTTGGCACCCAGGGCGGATCCTATATCTGATACTGCGGCACGGAACCTGGAAGAATCCTCCTGCCTCTGCTCCCCCAGGTGGTAAGGCCACTCCTCATCCTCTGTAAAATTGGCATAGACGCCAAAGATGCCGCATGCGTGACTTTTGGTGCGCTTTTAGAAAATGCAGGAAAAAAATGCACAACCTAATAGAAATCTATAGGACTGCAGCTATAACTGCGGGTAAAATGTAAGAAAACCCCCTTTACATTACACAGCCCCCACACCTCTGGACCCCTTCACATTACACAGCCCCCGCACCTCTGGACCCCTTTCCATTACACAGCTCTGCACCTCTTTACATTACACAGCCCCCGCACCTCTGGACCCCTTTACATTACACAGCCCCCACACCTCTGGACCCCTTTACATTACACAGCTCTGTGCCCCTTTACATTACACTCCCGCACCTCTGGACCCCTTTACATTACACAGCCCCCCGCACCTCTGGACCCCTTTACATTACACAGCCCCCACACCTCTGGACCCCTTTACATTACACAGCTCCGCACCTCTAGACCCCTTTACATTACACAGCCCTCACATCTCTGGACCTCTTTACATTACACAGCTCTGCACCCCTTTACATTACACAGCCTCCGCACCCCTGGACCCCTTTACATTACACAGCCCCCGCACCTCTGGACCCCTTTACATTACACAGCCTCCGCACCTCTGGACCCCTTTACATTACACAGCCTCCACACCTCTGGACCCCTTTACTTTACCCAGCTCCCGCACCTCTGGACCCTTTTACATTACACAGCCCTGCACCTCTGGACCCCTTTACATTACACAGCTCTGCACCCCTTTAAATTACACAGCCCCCCGCACCTCTGGACCCCTTTAAATTACACAGCCCCCGCACCTCTGGACCCCTTTACATTACACAGCTCTGCACCCCTTTACATTACACAGCCCCCGCAACTCTGGACCCCTTTACATTACACAGTCCCTGCAGCTCTGGACCCCTTTACATTACACAGCTCCCGCACCTCTGGACCCCTTTACATTACACAGCTCTGCACCCTTTTACATTACACCAAGGGGAAGTTCCAAGACCTGGACAGAGCACCCTGACCCAACGCCTGTGGATGCCAGGTCTGGGAGAAGAAGCAAGGCAGTTGACAATTCTCCTCCAATGCCATAAGATCTATCGAAGCTGTCCCTCAGACCCTGAGGATCTTGCGTAGGTACTTGGGGTTGAGGCCCCATTTGTCGTGATCTCCAAAGCCTCGACTCAAGTGATCTGCTAAAACATCCCCAGGCCCTTCATTCGAATGGTCAAGACACACCCCTGCCTATACGACAGCAAGGACTCAATTTACAAAAGCCATGCCAAGATAAGGAGGGCCTTGGAGAGTATTGGCCAGCAGATTTTCCCAGACTGGAATGGATTTGATGGAAATGTGAAAGATGACAAAAGTA
Organism: Lithobates clamitans; assembly: GCA_037952925.1. Classification (NCBI taxonomy): domain Eukaryota; kingdom Metazoa; phylum Chordata; class Amphibia; order Anura; family Ranidae; genus Lithobates; species Lithobates clamitans. The sequence continues at coordinate 15,467,749 of JBBGZY010000135.1, read as the reverse complement.
AGTTTAGCAATCATTATGCATATGTTTAGAAATGTCTGTGCTTGCCATTTATCTAATTGCGTGTTTAAACTGTTTTTTAACCTGTTTATTCAGTTTAGCATACAGGCTGCTTATAGAAATATTTGTGCCCCATACAGCTTACCTGACAGACCACCCATAGGAAAATATAGCAAATACTCTATTTTAATTATTATTAACCACTTTAAAACTAGTGATGAAAACGGAAGCAATGGAGCATTTCAACTGGTTTTATTGATTGTAAACAAACCCTGATGGGTTTAAAAAAAGCATCAGATCATATCATCTTGGTATAATCCAAAGCAAAGGGCAGAGGAGAGATCTGGGGTCTAATAGCAAAAAAGAGTACCTGTCACTGCCTATAGCTATCAATGATTGTCCAGTTGCTAGGCACCTAAAAAAAATTGTTTTTTCCTTTTCACAGTAAAACTGCTGAAAATAAAGTGTAAACGCTTATGGGAAGCTTATTCGCGTCACCTTAGGTTACTCTGCGAGCACAGAAGTGGAGGTGCAGCATTCCCCCCCTCAGAATACATGCACGCCAAGGAAATTGAGCTCCTCAGGTATGGCTACTCCAAGGTTAAGCTAGCATCTGCAATTATGTCTCTCTTATATAATTACATATTGGAAATGATCTAACAAGAAATTTCCATTTACAGTACAGAAACCAGCTAGGAGGATTCTGCTAATCAAGAAACTCACCAGGAAACAGTGGAAAACATTGCAGACTAATCAACTCAGGATACAGCTATGCTACCTTCAACTTGGTCATCTGTAACCCCAATTCCTGATGAGGATTTTAGTAAACCTACACCAACCACATGTGTACATGCAACTTATTCACATGCAAGCACACATCCAACTAGAGGGAGGACAACAGTGCTGGATGTCAACAGGATGTTGGACATTCTGTCCACTATGGCTGACCGTATAACGGGAAGCCACATAGAGGTACAGTATTTTTGCCGGTGTCTAGAGGGAACTACTGTAGGAGGGATGCAGAGGACACTGCTCTGGGGGGGGGGGGGGGGCAGAGAACACTACAGTGGGAGGGGATGGCAGAGGACACTGCTATGGGGGGCAGAGGTCACTACAGTGGAGCGGGATGGTAGAGGACACTGCTATGTGGGGCAGAGGGCACTGCAATGGTGAGGGATGGCAGAGGACACTGCTATGGGGGGGGGCAGAGGGCACTTCAGTGGAGGGGGATGGCAGAAGACACTACTATGGGGGGGCAGAGGGCACTACAGTGGAGGGGAATGGCAGAGGACACTGTTATTGGGGGCAGAGGGCACTACAGTGGAGGGGGATGGCAGAGGACACTACTGTGTGGGTGGGATGCAGAGGACAGTGCTATGGGAGGGGGGGCGGAGGGCACTACAGAGGGGGGGCAAAGGACACTCCAGTGGAGAGGTATGGCAGTGGACACTGCTATGGCGGGGCAAAAAACACTGCTTTGAGGGTGCACAGAGGTGTGCTGGGGTCAGAGGACACTACCGTGTGTGTGTGTGGGGAGGGGCCGAGGATACTACAAAAATATATTAATATTTTTCAGCACCATGACCGAAATTTGGGGAGTCATGAAAATGGCGTGATTGTGTAAAATTAGAAAGCACTGTTGGATGTTATTTACTAAAGGAAAATACACTTTGCACTACAAGTGCACTTGAGACTGCACTGAAACTGCAGTTGTAGTGCAAAGTGGATTTGCCTTTAGTAAATAACCCCCATTGTCACTGAAAACACCAACTTTACTCCAAAAAATGCTTTTGAGCATTGAAAGAAGCCGCCACACATTGTTGATTATCAATCTTTTTAATCAAAGCACAATCACATGTGCGTTTATAAAAGGGTTTTTGAACAAATCAACATGTTTGTTGTACAACATTTTTTTAGGTCACATTAAGTAGAAATCGCCTTTTAAGGTAAAACAGGCATGTTTAAAACCATAAAAAAATACACAACTCTGGAACTTACGGAGTTCTACTTTTATAAAGTGAAGGCAATATCAGACATCAGTATGTACAAACTGTGTTTGATATTGCGTTCAGCAGATGGGGTGATGTCACCCCTGTAAAAGCCAAATTTAGAAGATGCACACAAATTGCCTAATGTCAACATGTGCTAGGTGCCATCATGGGGGATCAATGGACGTGTTTTGTGGGTGCAACCCCTTCCTCTCAGCTACTTTATTATCGAGGAAGGGGTTGCACCCATAAAACGCATACATTGATCTCCCGTGATGGCAGATAACACATGTTGACACACTGTGTGCATCTTCTAAATTTGGCTTTTAACATATGTAAAAAAAATGTCATAAAAAAAAAAAGCAGAAGAAATTTAGGGATTTCTGGGTGTTTTAGAACACTAAAACATCAATGATGTTCTTCATTTTGTTTTGAACATTATTGATGTTTTGCTTTATGTTTTCTAAATCTCGATTACACCCAATTATCTCCCCGATGAGGATCTGGGCACTTTCACTGGTGAAATGACATTCCTCTTCCACAACATCCCAATCACCTCCAAAAAACAAAACAAAACACCAGCATGTATTATAAATATGCAGGCATCCATCTCTTACCTGAAGCTGTAGTCGCAGACACTCACCTGTTGTGGTGACAATTTCTACAACGTCTCCCTCCTCCTCCTCTGGTTGGGTTTGGGGGATTTCCCCTTCTTCCTGAGGTGGGGGGTCCCTGGTCTCCTCTGATGAGTGGTGTCCTCTGAGTCTTTTCTCCCCTATGTGAACAAAAATAGGTATACTTAGCACACAGATATTTGATGGCAGAAATAGGAATATGAAACATTGCTTGGAAGTGGGGTACAATTGTCTGTTTTGGCAGAGTTCCAAGCTGAAGATTTTTTTCTGTCCTTTGTAAAGCTTGAATACTTACCTGTTTTGTGCAAGCTTCACAAATGGAGACACCCCTATATTATTCACTGGAGCACTTGTGTGGGCCCCCTAATAAAAAGGGTGTTCTGGTGTCCCACACTAGTGCTTCAGCGTCCAGATGTGTAAACAGCTGCTGAGTGTCCTCTCCTTACACAGAATCTAGTTTGCATTTCATTCTAGTTACAAACCTATCTAGACAACAAACTTTTTTTAATAGAAGTAGGCCAGAAAAACGATATTGAACTGCATCTGGACAAAACATTGTATTTTAGTGGCCGAACGAACAATGTTTCCTACGAACGGTTAATGTGCCCATGGACATGAAAGTTGCCATTTTAAACTGTACAACAGTAAAGAAAAGCACATGGAGCATCACGAACATAATAAAAAGAAAAAGTAGGAACACAGGACAACTACTTACCTTTTTGCAGCACATTCCTGATCCTTCTATACTGATCGTGCTCCCTTAATTTGAGGTCTGACCACCGTTTCCTCAGTTGATCCTTGGATCGCTGTACCCCAAAATTCCTGTGCAGACTCTTCACAACTTTAGCCATGATCTTGGCCTTTCTGACATTTGGGTTTGGGTAAGGCCATATTTGATGCCTTAAATCTTCTCCTCCGGGATCATGACGTTTCTGGCTCCGGGCTTTCCTCCTCCTCCTTGTTGCTGGATTTATCACGCACCTGTTGTCTCTTCACCATGTGCTCTCCCCCACTGCGCCGAAAGAGAAGGAGCGGGGAATAGACTAGAAAGAACATCAGGGGCGGGCGGAGTTTCACGCATGCACAGTGTATATAAAGCGTAACACGCGCGCGTCGTACGTACGATCTGTGAGCGGAGGAAGGAGTATCGGAAGCGCTGATCGTGATAACGAAAGTACCATTTTAACTTGGGCCTATACTGCTTATAGATTGAGGCCTATATTGGGAGAAGATTAGGAGAGTTTAGCCTGACATAAGGGTTTGTCTTGTGTTGTGTCTTGCAGAGAAAATGGATCTAGTCAATGATCATGACTTTATGCCAATATTCATTGATATGTTCATAGAGCTGCCCTGTCTGTGGCAGGTAAACCACCCTGATTATAAGAATCAAACAAAGAGGAAGGCAGCGCTGGATCAATTTGTGGAATTTGTGAAACCGGTGATCCCCACAGGAGACATCCCCTATTTGAAGGCCCTATTTGGTGGCCTGAGGAGCACTTATCTTAGGGAGCACAAGAAGGTCCAGGATTTCCAGAGATCAGGAGCTGCAGCAGATGACATTTATGTCCCCAGGCTGTGGTACTATGACAGACTGCATTTTCTGGCAAGCCAGACTGAACCCTGGCCAGCACTCTCCAGTCTTCCTTCCACACTTCCTCCACCCCCCCAGCTGAGGCTTCAGACGCCCAACCTGGGCCTTCCAGGCAGCAATATGTGGAGGAGCCCAGCTTGAGCCAGGTATAGCATTCTTCTAAATATTTCTGGTTGTCAAATTAATGATGTTAAATATATGTTAGTTTTGATAACTAATTTCTGATTTCACAAAGTGTTTTACATATTAATAGACAGTAGTGGCCACAAATGATTGTGACAAGAATGAAAAATGCTGGGCTCAGAATAATAGTCTTTTCTATTTATTTGAAAAGAAATAAAAAAGTGTGGCGCTAGAAAGTGATATAATCAGAAAAGGTATTGCTACCAAAAGTGAAAAATAAATGAGCACAATCCTGAAGTGTGTGCAAAGATACATATAGTGAAAAGAGAGTTAAAAGGTGATAGTCCCTATACATATACCTAGCGTCTTAGTGGTGACCCTAGGGGGGTATAGAGGGGTAATTCCTACCCAAGATATCTTATAAACCAAAACCAACAATAATGCAAATTGTATATAGTGGTAGAATTAAAGCTTAGTATCGATAATAAGTAAAAACAATAAGGTGGTATCCAATACAGGAGTATTGGATAGAGTGGCTTTTACTTATATCTGAGTGCCAAAGGGAGCAGAAAAATATTTAAAAATTGAAAGTAACACAATAAAGTATAGTGCTGCTCCTACAACCCTATCAATAGACCAAAGAATGTGAGATTAGAGGTCCATCAGAATAATGGGTATAAAGGTGACCTTTAAAGTCCAATAATAATTATGGATTTTATAACACTCTAGGTATAGGCAGTCCTTTTTGATGTATCAAAACGGAAAATGTTGGCCGTATCCCCACACATAGGTCAATCCTTCCTTAGTATGGTAATATTGGTTCAAGGAAATAGGTGTACAATGCCCTTACCAGATAAGGTGGACTCACAGGCCCGTGGCGGTGAGTCAAACGAGCTTGTACCGTCAAGCGGTGTGGGGTTGTAAGGATCTCTCCTGGCAACGCAGGTTGGCACGCCTCAAGCTCAAAGCCGCTCATCAGATGTCATCTGGAAGGGTATCCTTGGTATGACTCAGCTGGTGTCCCAGGTCTGTCTTAATCCTCAGACGGTAAGGGAGTTTTCAACAGCAACCATTGCCATGTAGGCGGGCAAAAAGAGAAGGGAAAGAAAAAAAACTTCCACATAGTGTAAATCTTACTTAAACGTGACGACGTTTATTCAAAATAAAAGGAAATTTTGCAATTAATTACAAAAATTGGGCAGTAAAAACTCGGCTCAAAGTAGTAAAAAATGCCAAAATTGTTTAAAAAAGTTGCGCAGTAGGTGATGGTAGGGGTAAATGCATAAGATCCCAAATCTATTTATTGACATTCAATTTGCAGTCATGAGCTGAAAATTGTGTGTGATTGATGAACCAAAAACTAAAACGATGTCCCTTTTTCATACACAGGAAAGTCTCAGCCAGGAGGTGGCGGGGGTAAGTGGCAGCCAGAAGGTGTCCGGGCCCAGCAACCTGCCCGATACCCAGGTCCCTCCCCTCCGCCTTCCACAAAAAAGTGGCCGGAAGAGGAGTAACCTGGAGGAGGCAGCAATTGGTCTATTTTGGAAGGCTACTGCAGCCCTCAGAACCCCCCACAGTCTTCAAGAGGACTTTGCTTATATTACAGCCTGCAAAATGCTGGAAATGGAGGAGGGCCAACGCCTAATATGTGAGTATCTCATCTTGCAAGCCCTAAATAAGGGGTTGATGAGCCAACTCACAAGCCAAAGCCACGTTTGTAAGGTCAACCATGGTCCTCCTTCTCCAGGTCCTCCCCCTCCTCCACCTCCTGCCACACCTCCAACACCAGAGCCACAGCCTGGAAGGATGCTTCTAAGGAGTGATCGCCCGGGGTTCAGTCTGGTCTGGCAAAAGATGCAGGCTGTTGTAGTACCACAGCCTGGGGACATAGATGTCATCTGCTGCGGTTCCTGATCTCTTGTAGTCCTGGACAGGATTGTGCTCACTATTATAAGGACTCCTCAGGCCACCAATTTTGACTGTAAAATTATTGATGTGTTGCCTTCCTCCTTATTTTGTTATGACCCAGAATAAATGGCTATTTATTTTTCAAAAATACTTGCCTATGTGTTTTACTTCAAAAAGGACAGTTTTTTTGTGAGGAGGCAGGTACATTTCAAAAATACAATGTCAAATTAACAAGGGATACCAACCAATCTCCTTGAGATTCTAAAATCCAATATAATAATGGTGTTGTGGTAACTTGACACACAAAACCCACAAAAACAATTATGGAGATCACCAAAAAAAAAAAACAGGAGATCTTGATTAAAAGAAAAAAACAACAAATTATCAAAAATATAAAAACATAAAACCCCCCAAAAAATTGGTAGATCTGACAAATATTATATTCATGAAATCACGAGAAATAATAAAGAAAGAAGTTTGTGAGAAGTCTGTGTAAATATAAGCAGCAAAACAACTTCATTCTTCTAGCATTATAAAGAAGAGAGTGCGCTGCATTCAACAATTTAAAACATTGCAGCGTGACGAAAGTGCTATATCCATTACAAACACTAATTTTACCAGACCGAGCAGTTCCGTCTCGGAATTTATTCTGAGCACATGGTCGGAATTTACGCGAACGGATTTTGTTGTCGGAAAATTTTATAGCCAGCTCTCAAACTTTGTGTGTTGGAAATTCCGATGTAAAAAGTCAGATGGAGCCCACACACGGTCGGAATTTCCGACAACAAGCTCCGATCGCACATTTTCTGTTGGAAAGTCCAAGCGTGTGTACAGGGCATTACAGTAAGCATTTGATAGGAAATTTTCAGTTTTCCTGACTGACGGGCAGCATACGTATGGGAACTAACTTGCTACACACCCAATGGGCGGGCAATCTAACCCAAAGGCTTTAATTTGTACCGTCAACAGACAGGACCTGCAAGCCACAAAAAAAAAAAGGATAAGGAAGCAGACGCTTCACAATAATGACCCATAAGTGTATTGATTTAGGACCACAAGGTCGCCCTACAGACTACTTTGGGAACCACATGCTATGACTTCTGGTCGAGTGAGCAGACACTACCTCCAAAGGAGCCAAGCCCTTGGCTCTGTGAGAGCCTTTTGGATGGCCTAGGCAATCCGTGCCACAATCATCCTACAGTAGATGACACACGTTTCTCTGTCCTTTCTGGCAAAAGAATGAACAGGCGTTCTGAAGCCTGAAGAAAGTTGTAGCTTTGTAGATGTAACTTCACAATATCCAAGGGATTCCTAGAACTGAAGGAAGGCACCGCTGGGAGTCAACTCAGGATTCCCTGTCTACTAGACATGCACTTTAACTAACTAAGCCACAGCGCGCCCTCTCCCACGTCTAAAGGATGCAAGTTAAAACTCTAAGGTTGGCAGAACAATTTCTTGGCTCCCATGAAAGACTCATGCACCCTTGGAAATTGAATCAAGCATAGGCAACAGCGCTGCTCAATCTGGAAAGAACGTAAGAAAAGTTCCCCATGACCAGTGAATCAATCTCTTAGGCTTTTTATGCCGACGTGATGGCCAGGAAAAAGGCGAGCTTGACAGAGATGCCTTTTAACGGAGACAGCCCTAGAACACTCCGCTCCAATTCCCGAGGGGGTGTTGAGAACAAGAGGGAGGCTAAATTTGGAAAACCTCTGCTTACCCTGAGGTCTGAGCCTAGCTACTCCCTTGAAGAATTGTTGAACAGGAAAAGATGCCTAGACTGGGATACACCTGTGAAGGCCAATAAAGCTGAAACTTGAACTCCGAGGGAGCTGACTGATAGAGCCAGATCTAAATCCGACTGGAGGAAGTCTAGAATATTTAGAACTTCTAGGTCACTACATGATCTGCCAGCAGCAGACATGTATTTGAATCAACTTTGACCAGATTCTCCCGTAAACTTTGTTTGCGTTCATTCTTCTAGTATTCAAGTGAGCGGAGATGACTCTGGAAAAGCAGCCTAGGACTTCCAATCTTGAGAACCAGGCCATCAGACGCAATCGTGCTGGACATGGATGTAGAATTGCACCCAGTGACAGAAGGTCTGGCCTGAGGAGAAGGTGCACTGGGTTCCGGAAGCTGAACTGTGCTAGCAAGGTGAACAATGACCTAATTGGTCAAAAAGGCATCACTGCCACAACCTCCACAACCTCTGTTTGGAGTCTTCGTAGAAACCCAAGGTTGACCAGGACTGGAGGAAATGCACAGTTCCTACCAATTGAGCCAGTTTCTCCATTGCAGCCACCAGGCTGACTGAGGTTATGTAGATGACCTGAATACTGCTTCCTGGCTTCCACTGCTGGAGAAACCCCTTCCGGAAGGGCCACCTTCAGCTTCCACTTGACCCACGGAACACCATAGTGCCAATCATTTTAGACACTGGAAGGTGCACAGGTGGGAAGGAAAACAGGGCCAGGAGTATTCTGTTCCAGAACATCGGGATCCAGACTCAAGGCAATGGTCCCCTTGATTATATTGAACTGAGCCCAGGGGTACGCAAGATACTGAGTTGTCTCCAGGTGACTTTTCCAGATTCAGCTGCCAGTCGAATTTGAGGAGCATTGAAAAGACCTAAGCTCTGGGCTCCAGCAGCTGCCCTTTGTTTTGGGACACTAGGAGAAGGACACCCACGTAACTATGCAGGTGTATGCTCCTTGTTTTGATAAAGAACATAACAACCAATAAGACCCTGAAAATACACAGGGTGATGTTGAAAGCCTGAATAGCTGGACATGGTCTTGACCTACAGCAAACCGAAGGAACTTACGGAGGTCTTCTACAATGGACACATGAAAGTAAGCATCTAAGGACTATTGGAAACAAGCCAGTCATCTGGCTGGACCCCCTATGAATCAGGGATAATGTTTCCACCTTGAACTTTTCCCTTGATGAAAATTGTCTTAGGTGCGCAAGGTCCAAAACCGGCCTCCGCAAGCTGTTCCTCTTCATGACCATAAAGAGGGTACCTGCCCTGAAATCTCTCACATTCAGAGACTGGTATGGCAGCACTTTGCGACAACCAGTGACTTACGTAAAGCATGAGTATATGTTTTGTTTATCTCAGAGTGAGGTAAAAGCCATTTAAATACTCTGAGATGAGGAGAACTTCTGATGGACCATGCATGTCCCAAAAAAAACACATTTTGATGTCCCAGTAGTCTGAGGCCCAAACTCCAAGTAGCTTCTTGGAGTTCAAGCTTTAGCATACTTCTGAGGGAAAATCTGGTCTCCACAACAGCTTTTCCTAAAATCCCAACCTGGTCTGTAAAAACGTGTGACCCTCGCACGCTCCAAACTTTCTTCTCTAGACTGTCGTCTTCCGGCCCATCGGGCCTGAGGCAGGACCCCAACTTGCCAACTGTGGCCCGAGATGCGATGCTATCCAGCTTGCCAAAGATGAAGCTCCCTCAAAGGAAATGCTACATTATGCCTGTTAGAGGCGGGATCAGCAAGCCCATGCGGAAGAAGAAGAAATTTGACCCAGGAAGTGGAAAAAAAACTTAGCAACAAAGGATGAAACAGATGATCTTTTATCTATTGGCTAATGAAAAAATGCGCATAAAAAAACCCAAAATCGCGCTTAAAAACGTTCCAAAATCATGCATAGAAACGCGTAATGACGCCATGCTCAGGTGTGAATACAGCCTTAGGGGTCCATTCACTGCCGACTTGCCCAGTGTTCAGAGAATGGCCTGTACCAGCCCCACCTGATTTGTTTGTAGTATACTATGTGTATCTACTAATTGTAAGTAAATTTCTTTACACAGTAGCCTAATGTAACATATATACTAAATACGCTACCGACTGTATGCAATTTATGGAATACTTGTCTTATACCTCCAGACTGATTTTGATATATTGCATTTTAGAGTTCTATATACCCATTCATCCCCTTGTAGAAGGAAAACTTCCAAAACATGTCGAGATTCATCCAAGATTCTTTCCCAAGACAGCAAGTATTTTTCTGGTAGTTATCTTGGGTATATCTTGATCCATTTGGGTATACTTTGTATATGTATGAAATTGTTTTTCATGCACACATTGTTATATGTGATACCTTTTACTGGACAGATGCCCCTTTTGTTCCATACTTTAAACTTAAAATTGGCAGTTGCCTTTTAATCCAATTATCCTGTTTGCATTCTGCGATAAAAGTCCCTGAAGGGTTTTCCTTACACAACATATATTCAGCAAAGCGACATCCCAATCCAGCAAAGCGACATCCCAATCTAGCAAAGAGATGGCCCAATCCAGCAAAGAGACATCCTCAGATATTTAGCAACGAGACAGCCCCATATATTCAGCAAAGAGACAGCCCCATATATTCAGCAAAGAGATGGCCCAACCCAGCACAGACACATCCCCATATATTTAGCAAAGAGAGATCCCAATCCAGCAAAGAGACATTCCTGTATATTTAGCAAAGAGACATCCCTATTTTACAAGGAGACATCCCCATATATTCAGCAAAGAGACAGCCCAGTCCAGCAAAGAGACATTACAATCCAGCAAGGAGATATCCCAATATATTCAGCAAAGAGACAGATCTATATATTCAGCAAAGAGACATCCCAATCCAACAAAGAGACATCCCCATATATTCAGCAAAGAGACATCCCAATCCAACAAAGAGACATCCTAATCCAGCAAAAAGACTGCCCAATCCAGCAGAGACATCCCCTTATATTCAGCAGAGAGACCTCCCAATCCAGCAAAGAGACATCTATACATATTCAGCATAGAGACAGCCCAATCCAGCAAAGAGACATCCCCATATTTTCAGAAAAGAGACATCCCCACCCAGCAAAGAGATATCTCAATTCAGCAAAGAGACATCCCCAAATATTCAGCAAAGAGACAGCCCCAAATATTCAGCAAAGAAAAGGCCCAATCCAGCAGCGTTTATTCCCATATATTCAACAAAGACACATCCCAATCCAGGAAAGAGAAATCCCCATATAGCAAAGACACAGCTCAATCCAGCACAGAGACATTCCTATTCAGCAAAGAGACAGCCTGAACCAACAAAGAGACAATCACAGCCCAGCCCAACAAAGAGACAGTCACAGCACCCTTCCAAGCCCCACTCAGCCCTCACAGCTGTTCCAACTTCAGCAGTGCCTGTCTCTCCTCTACCCCGGGCATCGATCCTCCTAAGCCCTCTATCTCCTGCACTAGGTCAATGCTCTGAGGGTCCCCCTCACCAGAGTCCCAGTTCCGTTCCCAGTAGCAGAATGGAAGGCAAAAGCCAGGAGGCGGAGCACTAGTATGTGGTGGAGCAGGGGGGAGGAAGTTACATCTTCCTCCTCTACTGGGTTCTGTGAATACATGGATGCCAGGCGGTCCTAGCAACAAATAACTTTGACAGTGGTGGCCAGCTGGGGGTTGGGATTCAGGAGCCATTTTTTCTTAAGCTTAATAATTTACCTTCTTGTTTGCAGTATTTTTCAGTTAAACAAGCTTTGAAAGGTTATAAGAAAAATAATTTTAAAACAGATCCACGTAAACCTATTACTCCAAATATTTTGGGTAAACTTTGTTCAGTTACTGATCGGGTTTGTTTTTCTTCATTCAAGTCAGTGCTCTTTTAAGCAGTATTTTCTGTTACTGTTTCTGTTTTTTGCTGCACTTAGCGTTTCTTAGATGATTTCTATTCAAGCTTCTAATAATATTATTTCTAATACAACTGTAAAAAATTGTATTAGTCAAAAACAGATCAAATTGGAAAAGGTAATTGGATCAATTCACAGTATCTCACAAAAGTGAGTATACCCCTCACATTTTTGTAAATATTTTATTCTATCTTTTCATGTGACAATACTGAAGAAATGACAATTTGCTACAATGTAAAGTAGTGAGTGTACAGCTTGTTTAACAGTGTAAATTTACTGCGCCCTCAAAATAACCCAACACATAGCCATTAATTTCTAAACCGCTGGCAACAAAAGCGAGTACACCCCTAAGTGAAAATGTCCAAATTTGGCCCAATTAGCCATTTTCCCTCCCCGGTGTCATGTGACTTGTTAGTGTTACAAGGTCTTGGGTGTGAATGGGGAGCAGGTGTGTTAAATTTGGTGTTATCGCTCTCACTCTCTCATACTGGTCACTGGAAGTTTAACATGGCACCTCATGGCAAAAAGAATTGTTAGTCTACATAAAGATGGCCTAGGCTATAAGAAGATTGTCAAGACCCTGAAACTGAGCTGAAGCATGGTGGCTAATATCATACAGTGGTTTAACAGGACAGGTTCCACTCAGAACAGGCCTTACCATGGTCGACCAAAGAAGTTGAGTGCACATGCTCAGCGTCATATCCAGAGATTATCTTTGGGAAATAGATGTATGAGTGCTGCCAGCATTGCTGCAGAGGTTGAAGGGGTGGGGGTTAGTCTGCCAGTGCTTAGACCATACGCCACACACTGTATCAAACTGGTCTGCATTGCTGTTGTCGCAGAAGGAAGCCTCTTCTAAAGATGATGCACAAGAAAGCAAAGAAACAGTTTGCTGAAGACAAACAGACTAAGGACATGGATTACTGGAATCATGTCCTGTGGTCTGATGAGACCAAAATAAACTAATTTGGTTCAGATGGTGTCAAGCGTGTGTGGCGGCAACCAGGTGAGTAGTACAAAGACAAGTGTGTCTTGCCTACAATCAAGCATGGTGGTGGGAGTGTCATGGTCTGGGGCTGCATAAGTGCTGACGGCACTGGGGAGCTACAGTTCATTGAGTGAACCATGAATGCCAACATGTACTGTGACATACTGAAGCAAAGCATGATCCCCTCCCTTCGGAGACTGGGCCGCACGGCAGTATTTCAACATAATGACCCCAAACACAGCTCCAAGACGACCACTGCCTTGCTAAAAAGCTGAGGGTAAAGGTGATGGACTAGCCAAGCATGTGTCCAGACCTAAACCCTATTGAGCATCTGTGGGGCATCTTCAAATGGAAGGTGGAAGAGCGCAAGGTCTCTAACATCCACCAGCTCTGTGATGTCATCATGGAGGAGTGGAAGAGGACTCCAGTGGCAAACTGTGAAGCTCTAGTGAACTCTATGCCCAAGAGGGTTAAGGCAGTGCTGGAAAATAAGGATGGCCACACAATATATTGACACTTTGGATCCAATTTGGACATTTTCACTTAGGGGTGTACTCACTTTTGTTGCCAGCGTTAGACATTAATGGCTGTGTGTTGAGTTATTTTGAGGGGACAGCAAATTTACACTGTTATGCAAGCTGTACACTCACTTCTTTTTTTTTTAAACGTTTTTATTTGCCAAATGTACATACAAATCAATAAATGCAATAATCAAGGTACAGTATATCATATACAGTATACATAATAGTACAAAAGTACGAAATTATTTTCAACTATGACATTTTTCAGCCGTACATTCAGCCCTTTTTTTTAATTTTAAATCAAAAGAACATTCTTACCATGTGCTTCGTGTAAACGAAAGGGCATGTCAGTCCTTTGTTTTTATAACAAGGTAACAAAATGGAGGTAATCCCCCCCCCCCCCAAAAAAAAATCCTCTCATGTGCTGTGTGCTGTTTTACATCTATTTCCATGATCTCGCAATCGCTTCTTTCAAAGTGTACTAGTCCCCCCTTTGCACTGTCATTAAAGAATCTTTTTACGTGTCAGAGTGCACAGTTTCTCTAGAATTGATCCACTTTCCCCAAACTTTGTTGAACTTTTTAGGACAGCCCCTGGACTCATAAGTAATTTTCTATAGTGTGACATTTGCATTGACTAGGCCTTTCCAGGCGGTTAGGGTGAGATATTCTCTCTTAATCCAGTTAAGGACAATCAACTTTCTAACATAGTAGAACAGTAGTTTTAGTAACGTTCTCATGCTATTACTGATAACCTCATCCTCTGACTCCTAGTAGTCCCATCAATGGGCTACAAATGTTTGGCAGATCAAATGTATCGGCAATGAATTGTGTTATTGCGACCATAATGGGCGTATTCTATTACAGTTCCAGACCATATGAAGAAATGATCCCTCTGCTGCTAGGCATTTATGACACATGGCATTTATGATTTATGACACGTGGGGTTGTCTTTCCGTCTCATTTTATATAACCTCATCGGAGAATAGTACATTTGGTGTAGGTATCTGAGTTGTATCAGTTTGTCTCTGGCTGAGATGTACACTCACTACTTTACAATGTAGCAAAGTGTAATTTCTTCAGTGTTGTCACATGAAAAGATAGAATGAAATATGTACAAAAATGTGAGGGGTGTACTCAATTTTGTGAGATACTGTATATGCTTGTAGTGGTTCTCCCATTTGTCCAGTAAAATTATAAAAAAATTATTTCCATATTAGACCTTTAGTGGGTTCAGGTTTTTTTCGTACATGAGTCAGGTTGCCCTCTTACTAAATACCAATTCATATGCGTCTAAAAAATGCTTAACAATTTTGAAAAATCCCCTCTCACATCTCATTCGTTTAAAATTGGCGCGGCTACTGAAGCTTCAAGGTTAGGGTTAGATGCCAACATAATAAAGGAGGTAGGTAGATGGAAATCTAATAGCAATTTGTTATATAGTCACCCTAATCAATTTTTTTGATGCAGTGCAGGTAAATGCTGAGTAATATGGATTATTGGACATTCCTAAGTTTTTTGAGCACAACTAAGAGCTAAGAAAAGCGTTTATACTGGCAATTTAGGTTTGGATCCGAAGAAGTTTAGGGTTTTTTGGAGTGGTAGGAGAGGTATGGTGTGGGCTGATTTACTTTTGGAAATAGGGAAGCTGCTACAGCATTTTCCCCCACCAGATGTATTGATTGTACATCTTGGGGGAATATTGGAAAACGGAAAACATTAGATATCCTTTTTGGAATTAGGGACGATTTACACAGGATTCAGCTGTCCTTGCCTCACACTGTTATAATTTTTTCTGAGGTAGTGCAAAGGCTGAGTTGGCTTTATCCTCCTTCAATGCGCCCCTTGGAAAATATTTGAAAAAGGGTGAATAGAGCGGTAGCCAAGTTACTTAAAGTATTAGGCATTTTATCATTCAGACATGTGGTATTAGAGGGTGGTATAAACAGCTGCGGCCTTATAAAATCCAAAATTTGTTGTTTAGGGTTCCTGCCTGCTGTCCCATGATAGGAAAAGGGGAAGGCGGTTTCAATTTCCCTTTTCCTCATGGGAAGAGCGGCAGGTATAGGCAGCTCCTGGTACTCACGTGGCTTAGCAGAGGAATACAGGGGACCTCTCCTGGGTCTCGTGTGCCAGCTCGGGAAAATCCAGTTGAATCTGGACAAAACCGGCCCCCAAAAGGGCCGTAAAAAGGGGGTTCCGTCCCGTCAGGCTCAATCGCCTCAGAACACAGATGTGGTGTTCCCCTCCCCCCTCCCCTTTTTGTCAGGCTGTAGTTATGTGGTGGTGTCACCTTTGTATAAAATAACATACATACAAAGGGGGACTAGTATGTGGAAATGAATAAAGTTATCAGATGATATATTAATGTTTATATTGTGTGGAAAGATATGACGTCAGGAATATATTATATGCAGCCTGAGGCTAGGTTGCTTAAAGTTTATATATTTTATATGATGAATTAATATATTGTTTTTGAAACCAATAATAAACAGCCGTGGCCTTATAAAAACCAACAATTGTCGGCATTTCTTTCATTTTAAGTTAAGTTTGTTGTTTAGAGTTCCAGCCTACTGTCCCATGTACTTTTCTGTTTAGGGAGTTGCATTATATTTTTTTGTCATGCAGCAATCATCTTCATCCAGTAAGAATAGCATAAAATAGGTTATTACGTATTGCAGTCAAATAATATAGCAGTCATCCCTAATTGGAGACCTGCCGCTCAGACCCCTTTCACACTAGGGCATTGTGGGCGGCAGCGGTAAAGCGGCACTAGTTTAAGCGGCTCTTTACCGCTGTTATAGCTGCGCTTTTTGGCCACTAGCTGGGCGCTTTTAACCCCCGCTAGCGTCCGAAAAAAGGGTTGCAGCGCTGCTGAAGCTTTTGCAGGCGCTTCGGCAGTGCTGCCCATTCATTTCAATGGGCAGGGGCGGTGGAGGAGCAATGTTTACACCATCCCTTCACCACCTCAAAGATGCTTCTTGCAGCAAAAGAAGCTTGAAAAAATAAAACGAAAGCAGCCACCACACCTTTGACTAGTAAGCTGCAATATATTACATTTTTGTTATTGGTTTCAGATACACTTTAACGATTAGGGAAACATCTCTCAGAGTGCATGCTTGTACAACTTTTGCTGAGTTGAGCCTGTACTTTGTTTTATCTAATAAATATTGTGGTGACAGTGTAAGTCTCTTTTTATGATGAAATCCATCCATCCACCTGGGGTTTTATGGAGCTGTGAAGGAATACAGGAGGATTGCTGTTGCTTCAGCGGCTTTGTTGATGAAGTAATCCAACCAGGTGAGAGAGACACAAGCCCTGTAATGACTAGTACACAGGCTGAGAAAATCAGGTGAAAAATACAGCTTTCGGAGCTATCGTCCGAAAATCTTATTGTTAGTACACAGCTTTCGAGAGCCGATCATGACATGACAAAATTACATGACAAAATTATCCGAAGGGACAAGCATGAAAATTTTTCTCGTAAGATAACAAAACAAAAGATTTTTATGCAATCCGTACAGTATTCATCCGTTAAAAAATCAAGTGACCAAGACCGCACATGCTTGGAAACAAAAGAATGTATGAAAATACAATACAAGTAATATATTGTAACTGGGAAGTTGTATTCTATCTTACGAGAATTTTTGTAACACTAGCAACTCTACTCTCCTTGCAAAAGTATTCACCCCCTTGGCTTTTTACCTATTTTGTTACATTACATCCTTTAGTTGAATGTTTTTTGTTTTTTTTTTAACAAGAAATAGTTGAATGTTTTTTAATCTGAATTATATGTGATAGATCAAAACACAATAGTCTAAGTTGGTGAAGTAAAATTAGAAAAATATATACATAAAACTATTTTTCAGAAATAAAAAACTGATAATTGGCATGTGTGTATGTATTCACCCCCTTTGTTATGAAGCTCGTAAAAAGCTCTGGTGCAACCAATTACCTTCAGAAGTCACATAATTCGTGAAATGATGTCCACCTGTGTGCAATCTAAGTGTCACATGATCTGTCATTACATATACATACCTTTTTGAAAGGCCCCAGAGGCTGCAACACCTAAGCAAGAGGCACCACTAACCAAACACTGCCATGAAGACCAAGGAACTCTCCAAACAAGTAAGGGACAATGTTGTTGAGAAGTACAAGTCAGGGTTAGTGTATAAAAAAAAATCCAAATCTTTGATCCCTAGGAGCACCATCAAATCTATCATAAGCAAATGGAAAGAACATGGCACAACAGCTAACCTGCCAAGAGACGGCCTCACCAAAACTCACGGACCGGGCAAGGAGGGCATTAATCAGAGAGGCAGCACAGAAACCTAAGGTAACCCTGAAGGAGCTGCAGAGTTCCACACCAGAGACTGGAGTATCTGTACATAGGAGGACAATAAGCCGTACGCTCCATAGAGTTGGGCTTTATGGCAGAGTGGCCAGAAGAAAGCCATTACTTTTAGCAAAAAAACAAAATGGCACAATTTAAGTTTGCAAAAAGGTATATGGGAGACTCCCAAAATGTATGGAGGAAAGTGCTCTGGTCTGATGAGACTAAAATGTAACTTTTTGTCCATCAAAGAAAACGCTATGTCTGGCGCAAACCTAACACATCACATCACCCAAAGAACACCATCCCCACAGTGACAAATGGTGGTGGCAGCATCCTGCTGTGGGGATGTTTTTCAGCAATCGGGACTAGAAAACTGGTCAGAGTTGAGGGAAAGATGGATGGTGCTAAATACAGGGATATTCTTGAGCAAAACCTGTACCACTCTGTGTGTGATTTGAGGCTAGGACAGAGGTTCACCTTCCAACAGGACAATGACCCCAAACACACTGCTAAAGCAACACTAGAGTAGTTTAAGGGGAAACATGTAAATGTGTTGGAATGGCCTAGTCAAAGCCCAGAACTCAATCCAATAGAAAATCTGTGGTCAGACTTAAAGATTGCTGTTCACAAGCGCAAACCATCCAACTTGAAGGAGCTGGAGCAGTTTTGCAAGGAGGAATGGGCAAAAATCCCTGTGGTAAGATGTGGCAAGCTCATAGAGACTTATCCAAATCCACTTGGAGCTGTGATAGCCACAAAAGCTGGCTCTACAAAGTATTGACTTTAGGGGGGTGAATATTTATGCACATTGACTTTTTCTGTTATTTTGTCCTATCTGTTGTTTGCTTCAAAATAAAAAAATAAAAAAAACATCTTCAAAGTTGTGGGCATGTTAAATAATGCAAATCCTCAAACAATCCATGTTAATTCCAGGTTGTGAGGCAACAAAACAAGAAAAATGGCAAGGGGGGTGAATACTTTTGTAAGGCACTGTATTTGTTTTTTATATGAGACTAGCATGCACAAAAAAATAAAAAATGTTCAATCATTTGTACGATATTCTCATTGTGTATACAAGGCTTTAGTCTAGTCTGTAAAAAGATATGCTGATTTTTCTGGTGAGTGAGATTCCAAATGACTGGTATATGGGTCATTGAATTTACTGTTAATTGAAGATTCACTGGGTGCTTTCTGGGATCAGTGATTGTATCTGAATGTCATTTTTTTACAGTTTTTCAGGTTTTTGTTTACACGATACTGTAGAGGGGACTTTATGTTGTTTTTTTTATTTATTAATACATATTTTTGAACATAAGTCCCCTCACACAGGGGACGGGCTCCATTGGAGTCCGCCTGCTCAGCAGGGAATCTGTCCATTGATACTAGCCTAAATACTATTAAGAAATAATGTCAAAATGTAAATTGGAAGTTTTGCACTGAATATTAGGGGAATGGCGTTTCTAAACTCTGATGATATCCGATCTACTAAAAGTTAAGTATTACTAAGAAATATTTTTTTTATATATATTTCAGATTACATCTGATGCCAAATGGCAAACATAATCTTCACCTGAGATATGCTGAAGAGTTTAACAGTTTAGTTGAACAATTCCTGCTCTCATCATGATATTTTCAGAAGGACAGGTCTTCGATGATCAGTGATTGCCTATCTTTGTAATGGAAAATAATGATATACAAATAGACTGAATTTAAGACAAGGAAAAAAATCAACTTGTTTTTTTAGCAGTCCTTCATAGTAGCTTTTAATTGATAAATTATGCATTTTCTTTTAAAAGACTTTAAGGAAAACCTGTGTTTTGCTTGAACCCCTGCCGCCCAGCATATTGTAATATGATGGCCAAGCAAGAGCCCTGTTATCCTGGGAGGATGTCATATGACATCCTGCCAGGATTGCGCCTCACATGTGCCCCTCAGGCTGCGCTCTACGCAATATGTCACCCACTGTGTCCACTGGAAACAGCCGCTGACAGATCACTGTACCAGCCTGCTGCCAGTACCATATGATCGATGTCCCGAATAACAGCAGATCACGTGACTGAAGGGATATTAAGGGATATTTAGCTTAACCACATCCATTTTACAATTTAGTTTCCATTTTGTGTTTTTCCTTACTTCATTGCACATATTACTAGGTGCGTATTGGTAATCTAGTTTTGTTTCTCATGCTCCTGTTATCTTCTTTTGTGTTTCGTTTCTTGTAAAGCATGTGATTTCTTAAAAATAATTAGTTTCACTTTTGTCATAAAATGTTTCTGTATTTAATTGGATTATTTGTATGACACGGTCAAGGGGCGGTAGTTTCTGAAAGCCCCCTTTAAATATTCACACCAAAGAATAAAGATTAGATTTGCTCGGCGAGACTTTGTCATTTTTTTTTTTTATCATTGTCTCAATGGGCTAATCTCACAGGCCTGTGGGGATTGTAAGGTACACCTTATGCAGAGTTATCGAGGGTCTAAAAATATCCCCAGACAACCTACATTTCCCTTCAGATGGGGACTCGTCCAAAATTGATCATAATACGTCCGGTGATCTAGATTTATATCTATTTTTCTCTTGCCGTGATTTATTTATAGATCAATTCCTTTTAAGGGACCTGTAATTAGTTTTTTAGACCTCGATAGATAAGCCCTGGGTGGGTTTCAAAGAAACTGCTCTGAGAAGAAGTAAGATAAGCCCTGGGTGGGCTTCAAAGAAATTGCTCTGAGAAGCAATAAAAAACCCTGGGTGGGTTTTAAGTCCATAGAATAAGACTGCAGCGACTGTTTTGGGTAAACAGTAGAAAAACCTCCGGGAGAGGTTGATTTATACAGTACTGTAATTATAAGAAAAAGTCTGATAAGGTGTGCCGGACAAAACCCGATCTCTTTGCTTTATCTTCCTGTTGCGTAGCTAGCTGTCATAAGATGATTTGTAATCTGTGTAATGTTTGTCTGTGTGAAATTTGTCGGGTGTCATAAGGTAAGATGACACCTTTTCCACTGCACTGTTTATTTTTTAATGATTTATATATGAATGCTTTGACTCTAAAGTTTAAGATATAACCTGTATCGTATTGTAATCGGCAGAATGATTCTGGCATTGATTCAGTGAGTAAAAATATTTTCTTTTCCTTGCAGTAATCAGACGTTCAGTGTCATTTTAGGGAAAGAACTAAAAAGAGAAATAAAATATTGGGTGGTCTGACAGAACTAAGTCTTATACCGGAATTATTGTTTTAAGGTTTATTGGTGTTTAGTCTCTGCTGATTTGTCTGTATAGCGTTGAATAAGAATTTTAGAGTTTATAAGGAACCCTGGATTGGTGAGTATCCAGGTTAATTTCTTCTTATGTACTAACAAATGTCTCTAAAGTGTCCTGATTGTATTACTGGTTTGTTATTCTGTTATACTGGTCCTCGGACATATCTTGTAGCCAGTGTCCCAGGAGGGTATCATTCTAAATTAGGAAAGGGATCCTTATTTAGAGAAGGCAAAACACGGGTTCAAGTTTTAAGGTTTAATTTACATAACAAATTTGTGTTCTAAGAAGGGTTGACAGTGAAGGGTGTAATGTCACTTATTCGAAGAGCAGGGGAGACTTATCAAGTCTGTCCCAGGTCTTTGAAGTATTGTGACATTAGGGACGTTTTTACCAACTAAAATATGGGTAGAGCGTTAATAACACTTTATTAAGGTAATAAATAAATTGGTGGGGCTAACTTTTAATTAAGTGTTCTTGCATAGCATGACCACTTACTGTTATCTCACATATATATTATTAAGTGTTCTTGCATAGCAAGACCACTTACTGTTATCTCACATATATATTATTAAGTGTTCTTGCATAGCAAGACCACTTACTGTTATCTCACATATATATTATTATTCTTATTCTTATTATAGCCAAATTTACCACCCTAACTCCTCCCACAGTTTTTACACTACATAGACAAGTAATATACCGAAACGTGCGGATTTTTCCCGAATGGTGTGCTATTATTTTGTGGAACATTTCGCCGAATGGTTCACGAAATATCGTCATTTTTGCGGCGAAATTGGTCCCATAGGAATGAATGGGGAAACTAGAGTGGGAGATGACAAAAGCTGGAAAATCAGAACATGATTTCTAAACTGCCGCCACTCCCTCATTTTCAAGCCCACCTACACAAATCTTATATCAAAACGTTCAGCTATCCCTGCTGTCACTAAACATGTCCACGGCTAAGCCATAGTCCTGATAGTTTTCACAATATGACCATTTGTTTGCAACTCACGCCGTCCATTGACATTCATTGAAACTACACTCTAGCCCCCTCCAAATTTGAAGGGCAATTTCTAAACTGCGACTGTGCCTTCATTTTTAATATTTCAGAGACATACTATACATCAAAATCTAGGTCTGGGTCTTGTGATTCTCACAATATAAAGATCTTTGCTGTAGGATGTATAGTTTTTAAAATACGGCCATTTGTTTAGAGGTCATTTCAGGAAATTTTAGCCATTAATCAGAGTGCACTGTTAGTGTTTGTTTTGTTGCCATGGTTACCAAAGCTTCTGTTATACACAGGGGGGAAGGTGGCTGGAGCATCTCAGCTGATTACAGAGCCCGGGGGAGGGGACAGACACACCATGTACTGATTTATAATAGAGGAATATGATGGGGCAGTTTTGATGGGGTAATTCTGATGGGGCAGTTTTGATGAAGTAGTATTTGGGAAGCATAAACAGGGCATGAGCGTTGCTAGGAAACAGTGGCTGTAAACACAAGATGCTGAGACACCCCAAATGCATGTGACTTCATCTGCTAGACTTGATAATGCTTGTAGACTCCTCCCACAGTTTTCACACTACAGAGACAAATAATATACCGAAACGAGCGGATTGTTCCCGATTGGTGTGTTATTACTTTGTGGAATGTTTTGCCGAATGGTCCACGAAATGACGTTTTTACGGCGAAATTGGTCCCATAGGAATGAATGGCGAAATGTTCAAAACTAGAGTGGGAAGTGACAAAAGCTGACAACCCCATGATCAGCCAAAACATTATGACCACCCCATGATCAGCCAAAACATTATGACCGCCCCAAGTAAAAAAAAAAATATTTTTGAAAAGAAAAAAATTTTTTTTTAAAAAGTAAAAAAATAATTTTTGAAAAAAAAAATCATTTTTGAAAAAAAAATATTTTTGAAAAAAAAAAAATTATTTTTGAAAAAAAAAATATTTTTGAAAAAAAAATTTTTTTAAAAAAAAATTATTTTTGAAAAAAAAATATATTTGAAAAAAAAAATATTTTTGAAAAAAAAAAATTATTTTTGAAAAAAAAATTACTTTAAAAAAAATAATAATTTCGAAAAAAAATTATTTTTGAAATAAAAAAATTCATTTTTGAAAAAAAAAATTACCTTTGAAAAAAAAAATTACTTTTGAAAAAAAAAATCATTTTTGAAGAAAAAAAAATCATTTTTGATTAAAAAAAATTCATTTTTTGAAAAAAAAAATTACTTTTGAAAAAAATGTTCAGCTCTTTCAGCGAATGATGGAACTTTTTTACTACTATTTATACTTTTTAAAATATTAAGCTTTTTAACACTTTTCACAGTTACTCAAGCCACTCCACCCCACCCAGTTACTCCGCCCACTCCAGTTGTAGAGGCAAGAACACTTTCACAATTTCCCCAGAAATTGTACCTTTTCTAGTTATTAAGTGTTCTTGCATAGCAAGACCACTTACTGTTATCTCACATATATATTATTAAGTGTTCTTGCATAGCAAGACCACTTACTGTTATCTCACATATATATTATTATTAAGTGTTCTTGCATAGCAAGACCACTTACTGTTATCTCACATATATATTATTATTAAGTGTTCTTGCATAGCAAGACCACTTACTGTTATCTCACATATATATTATTATTCTTATTATAGCCAAATTTACCACCCTAACTCCTCCCACAGTTTTTACACTACATAGACAAGTAATATACCGAAACGTGCGGATTTTTCCCGAATGGTGTGCTATTATTTTGTGGAACATTTCGCCGAATGGTTCACGAAATATCGTCATTTTTGCGGCGAAATTGGTCCCATAGGAATGAATGGGGAAACTAGAGTGGGAGATGACAAAAGCTGGAAAATCAGAACATGATTTCTAAACTGCCGCCACTCCCTCATTTTCAAGCCCACCTACACAAATCTTATATCAAAACGTTCAGCTATCCCTGCTGCCACTAAACATGTCCACGGCTAAGCCATAGTCCTGATATTTTTCACAATATGACCATTTGTTTGCAACTCACGCCGTCCATTGACATTCATTGAAACTACACTCTAGCCCCCTCCAAATTTGAAGGGCAATTTCTAAACTGCGACTGTGCCTTCATTTTTAATATTTCAGAGACATACTATACATCAAAATCTAGGTCTGGGTCTTGTGATTCTCACAATATAAAGATCTTCGCTGTAGGATGTATAGTTTTTAAAATACGGCCATTTGTTTAGAGGTCATTTCAGGAAATTTTAGCCATTAATCAGAGTCTACTGTTAGTGTTTGTTTTGTTGCCATGGTTACCAAAGCTTCTGTTATACACAGGGGGGAAGGTGGCTGGAGCATCTCAGCTGATTACAGAGCCCGGGGGAGGGGACAGACACACCATGTACTGATTTATAATAGAGGAATATGATGGGGCAGTTTTGATGGGGTAATTCTGATGGGGCAGTTTTGATGAAGCAGTATTTGGGAAGCATAAACAGGGCATGAGCGTTGCTAGGAAACAGTGGTTGTAAACACAAGATGCTGAGACACTCCAAATGCATGTGACTTCATCTGCTAGACTTGATAATGCTTGTAGACTCCTCCCACAGTTTTCACACTACAGAGACAAATAATATACCGAAACGAGCGGATTGTTCCCGATTGGTGTGTTATTACTTTGTGGAATGTTTTGCCGAATGGTCCACGAAATGACGTTTTTGCGGCGAAATTGGTCCCATAGGAATGAATGGCGAAATGTTCAAAACTAGAGTGGGAAGTGACAAAAGCTGACAACCCCATGATCAGCCAAAACATTATGACCACCCCATGATCAGCCAAAACATTATGACCGCCCCATGTAAAAAAAAATATATTTTTGAAAAAAAAAAAAATTTTTTGAAAAAAGTAAAAAAATAATTTTTGAAAAAAGTAAAAAAATAATTTTTGAAAAAAAAAAATCATTTTTGAAAAAAAAAATATATTTTTGAAAAAAAAATTATTTTTAAAAAAAAAAAAATTATTTTTGAAAAAAAAATTTCTTTTAAAAAAAAAATTATTTTTGAAAAAAAAATATATTTGAAAAAAAAAAATATTTTTGAAAAAAAAAAATTTTTGAAAAAAAAATTGCTTTAAAAAAAATAATAATTTCGAAAAAAAAATTATTTTTGAAATAAAAAAATTCATTTTTGAAAAAAAAAATTACCTTTGAAAAAAAAAATTACTTTTGAAAAAAAAAAATCATTTTTGAAGAAAAAAAAAATCATTTTTGAATAAAAAAAATTCATTTTTGAAAAAAAAAATTACTTTTGAAAAAAATGTTCAGCTCTTTCAGCGAATGATGGAACTTTTTACTACTATTTATACTTTTTAAAATATTAAGCTTTTTAATACTTTTCACAGTTACTCAAGCCACTCCACCCCACCCAGTTACTCCGCCCACTCCAGTTGTAGAGGCAAGAACACTTTCACAATTTCCCCAGAAATTGTACCTTTTCTAGTTATTCTTATTCTTATTATAGCCAAATTTACCACCCTAACTCCTCCCACAGTTTTTACACTACATAGACAAGTAATATACCGAAACGTGCGGATTTTTCCCGAATGGTGTGCTATTATTTTGTGGAACATTTCGCCGAATGGTTCACGAAATATCGTCATTTTTGCGGCGAAATTGGTCCCATAGGAATGAATGGGGAAACTAGAGTGGGAGATGACAAAAGCTGGAAAATCAGAACATGATTTCTAAACTGCCGCCACTCCCTCATTTTCAAGCCCACCTACACAAATCTTATATCAAAACGTTCAGCTATCCCTGCTGCCACTAAACATGTCCACGGCTAAGCCATAGTCCTGATAGTTTTCACAATATGACCATTTGTTTGCAACTCACGCCGTCCATTGACATTCATTGAAACTACACTCTAGCCCCCTCCAAATTTGAAGGGCAATTTCTAAACTGCGACTGTGCCTTCATTTTTAATATTTCAGAGACATACTATACATCAAAATCTAGGTCTGGGTCTTGTGATTCTCACAATATAAAGATCTTCGCTGTAGGATGTATAGTTTTTAAAATACGGCCATTTGTTTAGAGGTCATTTCAGGAAATTTTAGCCATTAATCAGAGTGCACTGTTAGTGTTTGTTTTGTTGCCATGGTTACCAAAGCTTCTGTTATACACAGGGGGGAGGTGGCTGGAGCATCTCAGCTGATTACAGAGCCCGGGGGAGGGGACAGACACACCATGTACTGATTTATAATAGAGGAATATGATGGGGCAGTTTTGATGGGGTAATTCTGATGGGGCAGTTTTGATGAAGTAGTATTTGGGAAGCATAAACAGGGCATGAGCGTTGCTAGGAAACAGTGGTTGTAAACACAAGATGCTGAGACACTCCAAATGCATGTGACTTCATCTGCTAGACTTGATAATGCTTGTAGACTCCTCCCACAGTTTTCACACTACAGAGACAAATAATATACCGAAACGAGCGGATTGTTCCCGATTGGTGTGTTATTACCTTGTGGAATGTTTTGCCGAATGGTCCACGAAATGACGTTTTTACGGCGAAATTGGTCCCATAGGAATGAATGGCGAAATGTTCAAAACTAGAGTGGGAAGTGACAAAAGCTGACAACCCCATGATCAGCCAAAACATTATGACCGCCCCAAGTAAAAAAAAAAATATTTTTGAAAAAAAAAAAAAAAATTTTTTAAAAAGTAAAAAAATAATTTTTGAAAAAAAAATCATTTTTGAAAAAAAAAATATTTTTGAAAAAAAAAAATTATTTTTGAAAAAAAAAAATATTTTTGAAAAAAAAATTTTTTTTAAAAAAAAATTATTTTTGAAAAAAAAATATATTTGAAAAAAAAAATATTTTTGAAAAAAAAAAATTATTTTTGAAAAAAAAATTACTTTAAAAAAAATAAATAATTTCGAAAAAAAAATTATTTTTGAAATAAAAAAATTCATTTTTGAAAAAAAAAATTACCTTTGAAAAAAAAAATTACTTTTGAAAAAAAAAATCATTTTTGAAGAAAAAAAAATCATTTTTGATTAAAAAAAATTCATTTTTTGAAAAAAAAAATTACTTTTGAAAAAAATGTTCAGCTCTTTCAGCGAATGATGGAACTTTTTTACTACTATTTATACTTTTTAAAATATTAAGCTTTTTAACACTTTTCACAGTTACTCAAGCCACTCCACCCCACCCAGTTACTCCGCCCACTCCAGTTGTAGAGGCAAGAACACTTTCACAATTTCCCCAGAAATTGTACCTTTTCTAGTTAAGTGTTCTTGCATAGCAAGACCACTTACTGTTATCTCACATATATATTATTAAGTGTTCTTGCATAGCAAGACCACTTACTGTTATCTCACATATATATTATTATTATTCTTATTATTATAGCCAAATTTACCACCCTAACTCCTCCCACAGTTTCTACACTACAGAGACAAGTAATATACCGAAACGTGCGGATTGTTCCCGAATGGTGTGCTATTACTTTGTGGAACGTTTCGCCGAATGGTTCACGAAATATCGTCATTTTTGCGGCGAAATTGGTCCCATAGGAATGAATGGGGAAGCTAGAGTGGGAGATGACAAAAGCTGGAAAATCAGAACATGATTTCTAAACTGCCGCCACTCCCTCATTTTCAAGCCCACCTACACGAATCTTATATCAAAACGTTCAGCTATCCCTGCTGCCACTAAACATGTCCACGGCTAAGCCATAGTCCTGATAGTTTTCACAATATGACCATTTGTTTGCAACTCACACCGTCCATTGACATTCATTGAAACTACACTCTAGCCCCTTCAAATTTGAAGGGCAATTTCTAAACTGCGACCGTGCCTTCAATTTTAATATTTCAGAGACATACTATATATCAAAATCTAGGTCTGGGTCTTGTGATTCTCACAATATAAAGATCTTCGCTGTAGGATGTATAGTTTTTAAAATACGGCCATTTGTTTAGAGGTCATTTCAGGAAATTTTAGCCATTAATCATGTACTGTGTTTGTTTTGTTGCCATGGTTACCAAAGCTTCTGTTATACACAGGGGGGGAGGTGGCTGGAGCATGTTAGCTCTGATTACAGAGCCCGGGGGAGGGGACAGACACACCATGTACTGATTTATAATAGAGGAATATGATGGGGCAGTTTTGATGGGGTAATTCTGATGGGGCAGTTTTGATGAAGCAGTATTTGGGAAGCATAAACAGGGCATGAGCGTTGCTAGGAAACAGTGGTTGTAAACACAAGATGCTGAGACACCCCAAATGCATGTGACTTCATCTGCTAGACTTGATAATGCTTGTAGACTCCTCCCACAGTTTTTACACTACAGAGACAAGTAATATACCGAAACGTGCGGATTGTTCCCGATTGGTGTGCTATTACTTTGTGGAATGTTTCACCGAATGGTCCACGAAATGACGTTTTTGCGGCGAAATTGGTCCCATAGGAATGAATGGCGAAATGTTCAAAACTAGAGTGAGAGGTGACAAAAGCTGACAACCCCATGATCAGCCAAAACATTATGACCACCCCATGATCAGCCAAAACATTATGACTGCCCCATGTAAAAAAAATAAATTCATTTTTGAAAAAAAAAAAATTATTTTTGAAAAAAAAAATTCATTTTTGAAAAAAAATATATATTTTTGAAAAAAAAAATTCATTTTTGAAAAAAAAAATTCATTTTTGAAAAAAAAAATATGTTTTTGAAAAAAAATATATTTTTGAAAAAAAATATATATTTTTGAAAAAAAAAATACATTTTTGAAAAAAAATTTTTTTGCAAAAAAAATCATTTTTGAAAAAAAAAATCATAATTTTTGAAAAAAATGTTTGTGCTCTTTCATCTAATGATGAGACTTCAACTTTTTTACTACTATTTATACTTTTTAAAATATTAAGCTTTTTAACGCTTTTCACAGGAGCTCCAGACACTCCAACCACACAACAGTTACTCAAGCCACTCCATCCAGTTACTCCGCCTGCTCCAGTTGTAGAGGCAAGAACACTTTCACAATTTCACCAGAAATTGTACCTTTTCTAGTTATTAAGTGTTCTTGCATAGCAAGACCACTTACTGTTATCTCACATATATATTATTATTATTCTTATTATTATAGCCAAATTTACCACCCTAACTCCTCCCACAGTTTCTACACTACAGAGACAAGTAATATACCGAAACGTGCGGATTGTTCCCGAATGGTGTGCTATTACTTTGTGGAACGTTTCGCCGAATGGTTCACGAAATATCGTCATTTTTGCGGCGAAATTGGTCCCATAGGAATGAATGGGGAAGCTAGAGTGGGAGATGACAAAAGCTGGAAAATCAGAACATGATTTCTAAACTGCCGCCACTCCCTCATTTTCAAGCCCACCTACACGAATCTTATATCAAAACGTTCAGCTATCCCTGCTGCCACTAAACATGTCCACGGCTAAGCCATAGTCCTGATAGTTTTCACAATATGACCATTTGTTTGCAACTCACACCGTCCATTGACATTCATTGAAACTACACTCTAGCCCCTTCAAATTTGAAGGGCAATTTCTAAACTGCGACCGTGCCTTCAATTTTAATATTTCAGAGACATACTATATATCAAAATCTAGGTCTGGGTCTTGTGATTCTCACAATATAAAGATCTTCGCTGTAGGATGTATAGTTTTTAAAATACGGCCATTTGTTTAGAGGTCATTTCAGGAAATTTTAGCCATTAATCATGTACTGTGTTTGTTTTGTTGCCATGGTTACCAAAGCTTCTGTTATACACAGGGGGGGAGGTGGCTGGAGCATGTCAGCTCTGATTACAGAGCCCGGGGGAGGGGACAGACACACCATGTACTGATTTATAATAGAGGAATATGATGGGGCAGTTTTGATGGGGTAATTCTGATGGGGCAGTTTTGATGAAGCATAAACAGGGCATGAGCGTTGCTAGGAAACAGTGGTTGTAAACACAAGATGCTGAGACACCCCAAATGCATGTGACTTCATCTGCTAGACTTGATAATGCTTGTAGACTCCTCCCACAGTTTTTACACTACAGAGACAAGTAATATACCGAAACGAGCAGATTGTTCCCGATTGGTGTGCTATTACTTTGTGGAATGTTTCGCCGAATGGTCCACGAAATGACGTTTTTGCGGCGAAATTGGTCCCATAGGAATGAATGGCGAAATGTTCAAAACTAGAGTGAGAGGTGACAAAAGCTGACAACCCCATGATCAGCCAAAACATTATGACCACCCCATGATCAGCCAAAACATTATGACTGCCCCATGTAAAAAAAATAAATTCATTTTTGAAAAAAAAAATTTTTGAAAAAAAATATATATTTTTGAAAAAAAAAAATCATTTTTGAAAAAAAAAATTCATTTTTGAAAAAAAAAATATGTTTTTGAAAAAAAAATATATTTTTGAAAAAAAATATATATTTTTGAAAAAAAAATACATTTTTGAAAAAAAATTTTTTTGCAAAAAAAATCATTTTTGAAAAAAAAAATCATAATTTTTGAAAAAAATGTTTGTGCTCTTTCATCTAATGATGAGACTTCAACTTTTTTACTACTATTTATACTTTTTAAAATATTAAGCTTTTTAACGCTTTTCACAGGAGCTCCAGACACTCCAACCACACAACAGTTACTCAAGCCACTCCATCCAGTTACTCCGCCTGCTCCAGTTGTAGAGGCAAGAACACTTTCACAATTTCACCAGAAATTGTACCTTTTCTAGTTATTCTTATTATTATAGCCAAATTTACCACCCTAACTCCTCCCACAGTTTCTACACTACAGAGACAAGTAATATACCGAAACGTGCGGATTGTTCCCGAATGGTGTGCTATTACTTTGTGGAACGTTTCGCCGAATGGTTCACGAAATATCGTCATTTTTGCGGCGAAATTGGTCCCATAGGAATGAATGGGGAAGCTAGAGTGGGAGATGACAAAAGCTGGAAAATCAGAACATGATTTCTAAACTGCCGCCACTCCCTCATTTTCAAGCCCACCTACACGAATCTTATATCAAAACGTTCAGCTATCCCTGCTGCCACTAAACATGTCCACGGCTAAGCCATAGTCCTGATAGTTTTCACAATATGACCATTTGTTTGCAACTCACACCGTCCATTGACATTCATTGAAACTACACTCTAGCCCCTTCAAATTTGAAGGGCAATTTCTAAACTGCGACCGTGCCTTCAATTTTAATATTTCAGAGACATACTATATATCAAAATCTAGGTCTGGGTCTTGTGATTCTCACAATATAAAGATCTTCGCTGTAGGATGTATAGTTTTTAAAATACGGCCATTTGTTTAGAGGTCATTTCAGGAAATTTTAGCCATTAATCATGTACTGTGTTTGTTTTGTTGCCATGGTTACCAAAGCTTCTGTTATACACAGGGGGGAAGGTGGCTGGAGCATCTCAGCTGATTACAGAGCCCGGGGGAGGGGACAGACACACCATGTACTGATTTATAATAGAGGAATATGATGGGGCAGTTTTGATGGGGTAATTCTGATGGGGCAATTTTGATGAAGCAGTATTTGGGAAGCATAAACAGGGCATGAGCGTTGCTAGGAAACAGTGGTTGTAAACACAAGATGCTGAGACACTCCAAATGCATGTGACTTCATCTGCTAGACTTGATAATGCTTGTAGACTCCTCCCACAGTTTTTACACTACAGAGACAAGTAATATACCGAAACGAGCAGATTGTTCCCGATTGGTGTGTTATTACTTTGTGGAATGTTTCGCCGAATGGTCCACGAAATGACGTTTTTGCGGCGAAATTGGTCCCATAGGAATGAATGGCGAAATGTTCAAAACTAGAGTGAGAGGTGACAAAAGCTGACAACCCCATGATCAGCCAAAACATTATGACCACCCCATGATCAGCCAAAACATTATGACTGCCCCATGTAAAAAAAATAAATTCATTTTTGAAAAAAAAAATTTTTGAAAAAAAAAAAATTATTTTTGAAAAAAAAAATTCATTTTTGAAAAAAAATATATATTTTTGAAAAAAAAAATTCATTTTTGAAAAAAAAAAATCATTTTTGAAAAAAAAAATATGTTTTTGAAAAAAAAATATATTTTTGAAAAAAAATATATATTTTTGAAAAAAAAAATACATTTTTGAAAAAAAATTTTTTTGCAAAAAAAATCATTTTTGAAAAAAAAAATCATAATTTTTGAAAAAAATGTTTGTGCTCTTTCATCTAATGATGAGACTTCAACTTTTTTACTACTATTTATACTTTTTAAAATATTAAGCTTTTTAACGCTTTTCACAGGAGCTCCAGACACTCCAACCACACAACAGTTACTCAAGCCACTCCATCCAGTTACTCCGCCTGCTCCAGTTGTAGAGGCAAGAACACTTTCACAATTTCACCAGAAATTGTACCTTTTCTAGTTAAGTGTTCTTGCATAGCAAGACCACTTACTGTTATCTCACATATATATTATTATTCTTATTATTATAGCCAAATTTACCACCCTAACTCCTCCCACAGTTTTTACACTACATAGACAAGTAATATACCGAAACGTGCGGATTGTTCCCGAATGGTGTGCTATTATTTTGTGGAACGTTTCGCCGAATGGTTCACAAAATATCGTCATTTTTGCGGCGAAATTGGTCCCATAGGAATGAATGGGGAAACTAGAGTGGGAGATGACAAAAGTTGGAAAATCAGAACATGATTTCTAAACTGCCGCCACTCCCTCATTTTCAAGCCCACCTACACAAATCTTATATCAAAACGTTCAGCTATCCCTGCTGTCACTAAACATGTCCACGGCTAAGCCATAGTCCTGATAGTTTTCACAATATGACCATTTGTTTGCAACTCACGCTGTCCATTGACATTTATTGAAACTACACTCTAGCCCCCTCCAAATTTGAAGGGCAATTTCTAAACTGCGACTGTGCCTTCATTTTTAATATTTCAGAGACATACTATGTATCAAAATCTAGGTCTGGGTCTTGTGATTCTCACAATATAAAGATCTTCGCTGTAGGATGTATAGTTTTTAAAATACGGCCATTTGTTTAGAGGTCATTTCAGGAAATTTTAGCCATTAATCAGCGTGTACTGTGTTTGTTTTGTTGCCATGGTTACCAAAGCTTCTGTTATACACAGGGGGGAAGGTGGCTGGAGCATCTCAGCTGATTACAGAGCCCGGGGGAGGGGACAGACACACCATGTACTGATTTATAATAGAGGAATATGATGGGGCAGTTTTGATGGGGTAATTCTGATGGGGCAGTTTTGATGAAGTAGTATTTGGGAAGCATAAACAGGGCATGAGCGTTGCTAGGAAACAGTGGTTGTAAACACAAGATGCTGAGACACTCCAAATGCATGTGACTTCATCTGCTAGACTTGATAATGCTTGTAGACTCCTCCCACAGTTTTCACACTACAGAGACAAATAATATACCGAAACGAGCGGATTGTTCCTGATTGGTGTGCTATTACTTTGTGGAATGTTTTGCCGAATGGTCCACGAAATGACGTTTTTGCGGCGAAATTGGTCCCATAGGAATGAATGGCGAAATGTTCAAAACTAGAGTGGGAAGTGACAAAAGCTGACAACCCCATGATCAGCCAAAACATTATGACCACCCCATGATCAGCCAAAACATTATGACCGCCCCATGTAAAAAAAAAATATTTTTGAAAAAAAAAAATAATTTTTGAAAAAAGTAAAAAAATAATTTTTGAAAAAAAAAAATCATTTTTGAAAAAAAAAATATATATTTTTGAAAAAAAAAATATTTTTGAAAAAAAAAAAATTATTTTTGAAAAAAAAAAAATATTTTTGAAAAAAAAATTTTTTAAAAAAAAAATTATTTTTGAAAAAAAATATTTGAAAAAAAAAAAAATATTTTTGAAAAAAAAAAATTATTTTTGAAAAAAAAAATTACTTTAAAAAAAATAATAATTTCGAAAAAAAAATTATTTTTGAAATAAAAAAATTCATTTTTGAAAAAAAAAATTACCTTTGAAAAAAAAAATTACTTTTGAAAAAAAAAATCATTTTTGAAGAAAAAAAAATCATTTTTGATTAAAAAAAATTCATTTTTGAAAAAAAAATTACTTTTGAAAAAAATGTTCAGCTCTTTCAGCGAATGATGGAACTTTTTTACTACTATTTATACTTTTTAAAATATTAAGCTTTTTAACACTTTTCACAGTTACTCAAGCCACTCCACCCCACCCAGTTACTCCGCCCACTCCAGTTGTACAGGCAAGAACACTTTCACAATTTCCCCAGAAATTGTACCTTTTCTAGTTATTATTCTTATTATTATAGCCAAATTTACCACCCTAACTCCTCCCACAGTTTCTACACTACAGAGACAAGTAATATACCGAAACGTGCGGATTGTTCCCGAATGGTGTGCTATTACTTTGTGGAACGTTTCGCCGAATGGTTCACGAAATATCGTCATTTTTGCGGCGAAATTGGTCCCATAGGAATGAATGGGGAAGCTAGAGTGGGAGATGAAAAAAGCTGGAAAATCAGAACATGATTTCTAAACTGCCGCCACTCCCTCATTTTCAAGCCCACCTACACGAATCTTATATCAAAACGTTCAGCTATCCCTGCTGCCACTAAACATGTCCACGGCTAAGCCATAGTCCTGATAGTTTTCACAATATGACCATTTGTTTGCAACTCACACCGTCCATTGACATTCATTGAAACTACACTCTAGCCCCTTCAAATTTGAAGGGCAATTTCTAAACTGCGACCGTGCCTTCAATTTTAATATTTCAGAGACATACTATATATCAAAATCTAGGTCTGGGTCTTGTGATTCTCACAATATAAAGATCTTCGCTGTAGGATGTATAGTTTTTAAAATACGGCCATTTGTTTAGAGGTCATTTCAGGAAATTTTAGCCATTAATCATGTACTGTGTTTGTTTTGTTGCCATGGTTACCAAAGCTTCTGTTATACACAGGGGGGAGGTGGCTGGAGCATGTTAGCTCTGATTACAGAGCCCGGGGGAGGGGACAGACACACCATGTACTGATTTATAATAGAGGAATATGATGGGGCAGTTTTGATGGGGTAATTCTGATGGGGCAGTTTTGATGAAGCAGTATTTGGGAAGCATAAACAGGGCATGAGCGTTGCTAGGAAACAGTGGTTGTAAACACAAGATGCTGAGACACCCCAAATGCATGTGACTTCATCTGCTAGACTTGATAATGCTTGTAGACTCCTCCCACAGTTTTTACACTACAGAGACAAGTAATATACCGAAACGTGCGGATTGTTCCCGATTGGTGTGCTATTACTTTGTGGAATGTTTCACCGAATGGTCCACGAAATGACGTTTTTGCGGCGAAATTGGTCCCATAGGAATGAATGGCGAAATGTTCAAAACTAGAGTGAGAGGTGACAAAAGCTGACAACCCCATGATCAGCCAAAACATTATGACCACCCCATGATCAGCCAAAACATTATGACTGCCCCATGTAAAAAAAATAAATTCATTTTTGAAAAAAAAAATTTTTGAAAAAAAAAAAATTATTTTTGAAAAAAAAAATTCATTTTTGAAAAAAAATATATATTTTTGAAAAAAAAAATTCATTTTTGAAAAAAAAAATTCATTTTTGAAAAAAAAATATGTTTTTGAAAAAAAAATATATTTTTGAAAAAAAATATATATTTTTGAAAAAAAAAATACATTTTTGAAAAAAAAAATCATAATTTTTGAAAAAAATGTTTGTGCTCTTTCATCTAATGATGAGACTTCAACTTTTTTACTACTATTTATACTTTTTAAAATATTAAGCTTTTTAACGCTTTTCACAGGAGCTCCAGACACTCCAACCACACAACAGTTACTCAAGCCACTCCATCCAGTTACTCCGCCTGCTCCAGTTGTAGAGGCAAGAACACTTTCACAATTTCCCCAGAAATTGTACCTTTTCTAGTTATTATTCTTATTATTATAGCCAAATTTACCACCCTAACTCCTCCCACAGTTTCTACACTACAGAGACAAGTAATATACCGAAACGTGCGGATTGTTCCCGAATGGTGTGCTATTACTTTGTGGAACGTTTCGCCGAATGGTTCACGAAATATCGTCATTTTTGCGGCGAAATTGGTCCCATAGGAATGAATGGGGAAGCTAGAGTGGGAGATGACAAAAGCTGGAAAATCAGAACATGATTTCTAAACTGCAGCCACTCCCTCATTTTCAAGCCCACCTACACGAATCTTATATCAAAACGTTCAGCTATCCCTGCTGCCACTAAACATGTCCACGGCTAAGCCATAGTCCTGATAGTTTTCACAATATGACCATTTGTTTGCAACTCACACCGTCCATTGACATTCATTGAAACTACACTCTAGCCCCTTCAAATTTGAAGGGCAATTTCTAAACTGCGACCGTGCCTTCAATTTTAATATTTCAGAGACATACTATATATCAAAATCTAGGTCTGGGTCTTGTGATTCTCACAATATAAAGATCTTCGCTGTAGGATGTATAGTTTTTAAAATACGGCCATTTGTTTAGAGGTCATTTCAGGAAATTTTAGCTATTAATCATGTACTGTGTTTGTTTTGTTGCCATGGTTACCAAAGCTTCTGTTATACACAGGGGGGGAGGTGGCTGGAGCATGTCAGCTCTGATTACAGAGCCCGGGGGAGGGGACAGACACACCATGTACTGATTTATAATAGAGGAATATGATGGGGCAGTTTTGATGGGGTAATTCTGATGGGGCAGTTTTGATGAAGCAGTATTTGGGAAGCATAAACAGGGCATGAGCGTTGCTAGGAAACAGTGGTTGTAAACACAAGATGCTGAGACACCCCAAATGCATGTGACTTCATCTGCTAGACTTGATAATGCTTGTAGACTCCTCCCACAGTTTTTACACTACAGAGACAAGTAATATACCGAAACGAGCAGATTGTTCCCGATTGGTGTGCTATTACTTTGTGGAATGTTTCGCCGAATGGTCCACGAAATGACGTTTTTGCGGCGAAATTGGTCCCATAGGAATGAATGGCGAAATGTTCAAAACTAGAGTGAGAGGTGACAAAAGCTGACAACCCCATGATCAGCCAAAACATTATGACCACCCCATGATCAGCCAAAACATTATGACTGCCCCATGTAAAAAAAATAAATTCATTTTTGAAAAA
Source organism: Lithobates clamitans (assembly GCA_037952925.1). Classification (NCBI taxonomy): domain Eukaryota; kingdom Metazoa; phylum Chordata; class Amphibia; order Anura; family Ranidae; genus Lithobates; species Lithobates clamitans. Next base: position 15,430,502 of record JBBGZY010000135.1, on the reverse strand, counting down.
AAAATTTTTTGAAAAGAAATATATATTTTTGAAAAAAAAAATTCATTTTTGAAAAAAAAAATTCATTTTTGAAAAAAAAATATATTTTTGAAAAAAAATATATATTTTTGAAAAAAAAAATACATTTTTGAAAAAAAAAATCATAATTTTTGAAAAAAATGTTTGTGCTCTTTCATCTAATGATGAGACTTCAACTTTTTTACTACTATTTATACTTTTTAAAATATTAAGCTTTTTAACGCTTTTCACAGGAGCTCCAGACACTCCAACCACACAACAGTTACTCAAGCCACTCCATCCAGTTACTCCGCCTGCTCCAGTTGTAGAGGCAAGAACACTTTCACAATTTCACCAGAAATTGTACCTTTTCTAGTTCTTATTCTTATTATTATAGCCAAATTTACCACCCTAACTCCTCCCACAGTTTTTACACTACATAGACAAGTAATATACCGAAACGTGCGGATTGTTCCCGAATGGTGTGCTATTATTTTGTGGAACGTTTCGCCGAATGGTTCACAAAATATCGTCATTTTTGCGGCGAAATTGGTCCCATAGGAATGAATGGGGAAACTAGAGTGGGAGATGACAAAAGTTGGAAAATCAGAACATGATTTCTAAACTGCCGCCACTCCCTCATTTTCAAGCCCACCTACACAAATCTTATATCAAAACGTTCAGCTATCCCTGCTGTCACTAAACATGTCCACGGCTAAGCCATAGTCCTGATAGTTTTCACAATATGACCATTTGTTTGCAACTCACGCTGTCCATTGACATTCATTGAAACTACACTCTAGCCCCCTCCAAATTTGAAGGGCAATTTCTAAACTGCGACTGTGCCTTCATTTTTAATATTTCAGAGACATACTATACATCAAAATCTAGGTCTGGGTCTTGTGATTCTTACAATATAAAGATCTTCGCTGTAGGATGTATAGTTTTTAAAATACGGCCATTTGTTTAGAGGTCATTTCAGGAAATTTTATCCATTAATCAGCGTGTACTGTGTTTGTTTTGTTGCCATGGTTACCAAAGCTTCTGTTATACACAGGGGGGAAGGTGGCTGGAGCATCTCAGCTGATTACAGAGCCCGGGGGAGGGGACAGACACACCATGTACTGATTTATAATAGAGGAATATGATGGGGCAGTTTTAATGGGGTAATTCTGATGGGGCAGTTTTGATGAAGTAGTATTTGGGAAGCATAAACAGGGCATGAGCGTTGCTAGGAAACAGTGGTTGTAAACACAAGATGCTGAGACACTCCAAATGCATGTGACTTCATCTGCTAGACTTGATAATGCTTGTAGACTCCTCCCACAGTTTTCACACTACAGAGATAAATAATATACCGAAACGAGCGGATTGTTCCTGATTGGTGTGCTATTACTTTGTGGAATGTTTTGCCGAATGGTCCACGAAATGACGTTTTTGCGGCGAAATTGGTCCCATAGGAATGAATGGCGAAATGTTCAAAACTAGAGTGGGAAGTGACAAAAGCTGACAACCCCATGATCAGCCAAAACATTATGACCACCCCATGATCAGCCAAAACATTATGACCGCCCCATGTAAAAAAAAAATATTTTTGAAAAAAAAAAATAATTTTTGAAAAAAGTAAAAAAATCATTTTTGAAAAAAAAAAATCATTTTTGAAAAAAAAAATATATATTTTTGAAAAAAAAAATATTTTTGAAAAAAAAAATATTTTTGAAAAAAAAAAAATTATTTTTGAAAAAAAAATTTCTTTTAAAAAAAAAATTATTTTTGAAAAAAAATATTTGAAAAAAAAAAATATTTTTGAAAAAAAAAAATTATTTTTGAAAAAAAAAATTATTTTTGAAAAAAAAAATTACTTTAAAAAAAATAATAATTTCGAAAAAAAAATTATTTTTGAAATAAAAAAATTCATTTTTGAAAAAAAAAATTACCTTTGAAAAAAAAAATTACTTTTGAAAAAAAAAATCATTTTTGAAGAAAAAAAAATCATTTTTGATTAAAAAAAATTCATTTTTGAAAAAAAAATTACTTTTGAAAAAAATGTTCAGCTCTTTCAGCGAATGATGGAACTTTTTTACTACTATTTATACTTTTTAAAATATTAAGCTTTTTAACACTTTTCACAGTTACTCAAGCCACTCCACCCCACCCAGTTACTCCGCCCACTCCAGTTGTAGAGGCAAGAACACTTTCACAATTTCCCCAGAAATTGTACCTTTTCTAGTTCTTATTCTTATTATTATAGCCAAATTTACCACCCTAACTCCTCCCACAGTTTTTACACTACATAGACAAGTAATATACCGAAACGTGCGGATTGTTCCCGAATGGTGTGCTTTTATTTTGTGGAACGTTTCGCCGAATGGTTCACAAAATATCGTCATTTTTGCGGCGAAATTGGTCCCATAGGAATGAATGGGGAAACTAGAGTGGGAGATGACAAAAGCTGGAAAATCAGAACATGATTTCTAAACTGCCGCCACTCCCTTATTTTCAAGCCCACCTACACAAATCTTATATCAAAACGTTCAGCTATCCCTGCTGTCACTAAACATGTCCACGGCTAAGCCATAGTCCTGATAGTTTTCACAATATGACCATTTGTTTGCAACTCACGCTGTCCATTGACATTCATTGAAACTACACTCTAGCCCCCTCCAAATTTGAAGGGCAATTTCTAAACTGCGACCGTGCCTTCAATTTTAATATTTCAGAGACATACTATGTATCAAAATCTAGGTCTGGGTCTTGTGATTCTCACAATATAAAGATCTTCTCTGTAGGATGTATAGTTTTTAAAATACGGCCATTTGTTTAGAGGTCATTTCAGGAAATTTTAGCCATTAATCAGAGTGTACTGTTAGTGTTTGTTTTGTTGCCATGATTACCAAAGCTTCTGTTATACACAGGGGGGAGGTGGCTGGAGCATCTCAGCTGATTACAGAGCCCGGGGGAGGGGACAGACACACCATGTACTGATTTATAATAGAGGAATATGATGGGGCAGTTTTGATGGGGTAATTCTGATGGGGCAGTTTTGATGAAGCAGTATTTGGGAAGCATAAACAGGGCATGAGCGTTGCTAGGAAACAGTGGTTGTAAACACAAGATGCTGAGACACCCCAAATGCATGTGACTTCATCTGCTAGACTTGATAATGCTTGTAGACTCCTCCCACAGTTTTTACACTACAGAGACAAGTAATATACCGAAACGAGCGGATTGTTCCCGATTGGTGTGTTATTACTTTGTGGAACGTTTCGCCGAACGGTCCACGAAATGTCGTTTTTGCAGCGAAATTGGTCCCATAGGAATGAATGGTGAAATGTTCAAAACTAGAGTGGGAAGTGACAAAAGCTGACAACCCCATGATCAGCCAAAACATTATGACCACCCCATGATCAGCCAAAACATTATGACCGCCCCATGTAAAAAAAAAATATTTTTGAAAAAAAAAAATAATTTTTGAAAAAAGTAAAAAAATCATTTTTGAAAAAAAAAAATCATTTTTGAAAAAAAAAATATATATTTTTGAAAAAAAAAATATTTTTGAAAAAAAAAATATTTTTGAAAAAAAAAAAATTATTTTTGAAAAAAAAATTTCTTTTAAAAAAAAAATTATTTTTGAAAAAAAATATTTGAAAAAAAAAAATATTTTTGAAAAAAAAAAATTATTTTTGAAAAAAAAAAATTATTTTTGAAAAAAAAAATTACTTTAAAAAAAATAATAATTTCGAAAAAAAAATTATTTTTGAAATAAAAAAATTCATTTTTGAAAAAAAAAATTACCTTTGAAAAAAAAAATTACTTTTGAAAAAAAAAATCATTTTTGAAGAAAAAAAAATCATTTTTGATTAAAAAAAATTCATTTTTGAAAAAAAAATTACTTTTGAAAAAAATGTTCAGCTCTTTCAGCGAATGATGGAACTTTTTTACTACTATTTATACTTTTTAAAATATTAAGCTTTTTAACACTTTTCACAGTTACTCAAGCCACTCCACCCCACCCAGTTACTCCGCCCACTCCAGTTGTAGAGGCAAGAACACTTTCACAATTTCCCCAGAAATTGTACCTTTTCTAGTTCTTATTCTTATTATTATAGCCAAATTTACCACCCTAACTCCTCCCACAGTTTTTACACTACATAGACAAGTAATATACCGAAACGTGCGGATTGTTCCCGAATGGTGTGCTTTTATTTTGTGGAACGTTTCGCCGAATGGTTCACAAAATATCGTCATTTTTGCGGCGAAATTGGTCCCATAGGAATGAATGGGGAAACTAGAGTGGGAGATGACAAAAGCTGGAAAATCAGAACATGATTTCTAAACTGCCGCCACTCCCTTATTTTCAAGCCCACCTACACAAATCTTATATCAAAACGTTCAGCTATCCCTGCTGTCACTAAACATGTCCACGGCTAAGCCATAGTCCTGATAGTTTTCACAATATGACCATTTGTTTGCAACTCACGCTGTCCATTGACATTCATTGAAACTACACTCTAGCCCCCTCCAAATTTGAAGGGCAATTTCTAAACTGCGACCGTGCCTTCAATTTTAATATTTCAGAGACATACTATGTAGCAAAATCTAGGTCTGGGTCTTGTGATTCTCACAATATAAAGATCTTCTCTGTAGGATGTATAGTTTTTAAAATACGGCCATTTGTTTAGAGGTCATTTCAGGAAATTTTAGCCATTAATCAGAGTGTACTGTTAGTGTTTGTTTTGTTGCCATGATTACCAAAGCTTCTGTTATACACAGGGGGGAGGTGGCTGGAGCATCTCAGCTGATTACAGAGCCCGGGGGAGGGGACAGACACACCATGTACTGATTTATAATAGAGGAATATGATGGGGCAGTTTTGATGGGGTAATTCTGATGGGGCAGTTTTGATGAAGCAGTATTTGGGAAGCATAAACAGGGCATGAGCGTTGCTAGGAAACAGTGGTTGTAAACACAAGATGCTGAGACACCCCAAATGCATGTGACTTCATCTGCTAGACTTGATAATGCTTGTAGACTCCTCCCACAGTTTTTACACTACAGAGACAAGTAATATACCGAAACGAGCGGATTGTTCCCGATTGGTGTGTTATTACTTTGTGGAACGTTTCGCCGAACGGTCCACGAAATGTCGTTTTTGCAGCGAAATTGGTCCCATAGGAATGAATGGTGAAATGTTCAAAACTAGAGTGGGAGGTGACAAAAGCTGACAACCCCATGATCAGCCAAAACATTATGACTACCCCATGATCAGCCAAAACATTATGACTACCCCATGATCAGCCAAAACATTATGACCGCCCCATGTAAAAAAAAAAAAAATATTTTTGAAAAAAAATAATTTTTGAAAAAAAAAATAATAATTTTTGAAAAAAATTAAAATAAAATCATTTTTGAAAAAAAAAATATTTTTGAAAAAAAAAATATTTTTGAAAAAAAAAAATATTTTTGAAAAAAAAAAAATTATTTTTGAAAAAAAAAATAATTTTTGAAAAAAAAATCATAATTTTTGAAAAAAATGTTCAGCTCTTTCAGCTAATGATGAGACTTCTTACTACTATTTATACTTTTTAAAATATTAAGCTTTTTAACACTTTTCACAGGAGCTCCAGCCACTCCAACCACACAACAGTTACTCAAGCCACTCCACCCAGTTACTCCGCCCACTCCAGTTGTAGAGGCAAGAACACTTTTCACAATTTCCCCAGAAATTGTACCTTTTCTAGTTAAAACATGCTATTTCAATAACTCTTTTTGCTACTGACATTTTTTGCAAAGGGGAAGTCAGGTGCAAAATTTGGACATTTGGCTTTTTGCCAACAGGGTTCAAGTGCTAATATCTCACTAACTGTAATAGATAGTGGGGAATTGTTTGCGGCAGTAGTGCTACCGCAATTGAAGGCACTGTTTGAACCTGTTGGCACTCTACCAAAAATTTGAAATGTAAATAAAAATTGTTTGGTTATAAACATAGGAAAAGTAATAATATACAGAGACTTAGTATCTACAAGAATTTAGAATGTTTAGAAAGAAAAATAAAGATGAAAATAAAAAGGCATGCTTTGGAGATCCCCCGGCTGGACCGAGGCTCTCTATAGCATCCTAGCCCAAACATTGTCCACGATGGGTTTAGCAGAGTCATAGGATGGTAAATTTAAGGGTTAAATCAACCTTCTCTATGCTTGTACTGTGTGCCCCGCCTCCTCCCCCTTACATTCCACAACCAGACAAGGACCTCATCACATGAAGACACACAGCAACAATTTTTCTTTTTTTAACAGCTTGCAAGCAAAAGTCAGCAGAATCTGTGTTAGAACGCTGGAAAAGATTTATAGAAGTTTGGACACAAGAGGCAGGATTTGTTCAGTATAACATGCACAGTCTCTTAATACAGACATACCTCAGCAGCCTTGGCCCTAAACATGCACTTACAGTAAGACAGCAAATATCAGATTGGGCTACAGGCACTGTAACTGATTTTTGCAAGAAGCTGACAGAGAAGGATGCTGCAGGATATTTTGACATTCCTAAACAAACATCAGTGCAGACACAAAGGGGAAACTTTTATACAAAGAGGGGGGGGGGGGCAAGGACAAAGAGGGAGTTACACACAGAGAAAAAGAGGATTTCTTAAAGAAAGGAATCTTAAGGGAAATTGTCTCACCCTACAATACTCCCATTAACCCGGTAAAGAAGGCAAATGGTGACTATAGGTTTGTAAAAGACCTAGGGACCATCAATAGCCTAGTGGTACCGATTGCCCCAATAGTGCCTGATGTGCCATCAATACTTACCGCCATACCATACGATTGACCAACACAGTCGTCAGTTTATCTGGTGTGGAATGCCACAGAGTTATATAGATCATCTGTGGTCTATTTTATAGTACTCCAAGCCACCCTCGGGCCTTGAACTGCCCCTCATGGTTCTGTACTGTTGCAGTATGTTAATGATCTTTTTATTTGTAGTTTTTCAGAGGAGGACTGCCGAGCTGATAGCCTATCCTTATTGAAATGGTTACATGTATGTGGTCACAAAGTGTCTAAGAAAAAGTTACAATGGTGTAAACAGGAGGTTGAGTACCTAGGGTTTGTGCTGTCTCCGGGAGTTAGGAAAGTCAGTCAAAAAAAGAGCTGTCGCTCTTGTGGGTTTACCCCGCCCATTTACCAAGAAGGACATGCTTACCTTTCTTGGAATGATTGGTTGCTGCCGCCAATGAATACCTGACTGTTCTTCCTATGACAATATATTGAGACAAGCAACCCTCTCTGAAATGTCTGATACTGTAAAATGATCTGATGAAATGTTAAATGCTTTTGCCATGTTGAAATGTGCAATGGTTACCAGCCCAAGCCTCGGCCTCACTGAAATATGGCAAAATGTATAACTTGTTTGCCAGGGAAAATTGCAGAACCATGGCAGGAGTACTGGCCCAGCAACATGGTGGGAGACTGCGCCCTGTAGTTTTTTTTTTCTCTCAAAGATGGTCCTGGTGCAGGTTCAAGGCATGCCCGCGTGTCTCAGAACTCTAGCGTCCTGTGCGATGGTGGTTGAGTTGGCCACTTCTTTCGCTCTGGGACACAACACCACACTTCACACCACCCACAATGTGTCAATCCTGTTGAAAAATGTACATACACAGCACATGTCTGCTCAGAGGTTGAGCGGATATGAGGTGATTTTGCTGTCCAATCCAAAATTGCACATCAAATATGCTTCTCCCACTGCAGGCCCAGCACCAATTTTAAACGCCCTTTTAGGATTAAAAGGAGAACAGGATGAGGTTGTGCCACAATATGACTGCATAAACCTCATTCACCAAGACACAGCACCCAGGTCTGATTTATCTTCCACAGCACTACCAGACACACAAAATGTTTTTGTGGATGGTTCTTGCTCTAGGCCAAATGATTACACATACCATGCAGGGTATGCAGTTGTGCAGCTTCCAGATGTTATACTTGAGGCCAAGCCTATCCCATATCAATCAGCACAGGCTGCTAAATTGCACTCACTAGAGCATGCTAGCTCTTTGAAGGTCAGAATGTAAACATTTACACTGACTCGAAGTATGGGTACGGCGTGGTACACCACTTCGGTGTGATATGAAGTAGGCGTGGCTTCGTGGCAGCAGATGGAAAGAACATTTCACATTCTTCTTTGGTAATGTTACTGCTAAAAACTATCCAGCTACCTAAAACACTGGCTATAGTACATTGCAGAGCACATACAGGCCAACAGACATAGATAGCCAGGGGAAATGCTCTGGCTGACCTTGCTGCTAAACATCTGCTATCTCACAGACAGCAGACATCCAAATGGCTATGCTGATACCTGACCTATCCCCATTTGAACAGTCACTCGCAGATCTCCAGGATTATGCCTCAAATTATGAGTTAAGGGACTGGGATAAAGAGTGTGCAGAAAGATCCAAAAACTGGACTTCTCTACAAAGAGGGGAAACCATGTATACCAGCGGCAAGTGCATCACTCTTCATCTCACAGTACCACAGAATAGGCCACGCAGGTATACAGGTCACGGATGATCTGCTGATCTTCTGAGTAGAGATTTTTATATTCTCGGGATGGGTCGAACTTTTCGTGACCACAAAAGAAGATGCACAAACAATTCCTCGATGGGGATGCCCACTTCAAATAAATTCAGACAATGGTCCAGCTTTCATGGCCAGGGTCTGCCAGGACTTGGTAAAAACTCTCAAGGTAGAATAAAAAATTCCACATTCCCTACCACCCTCAAAGCTCAGAGATAGTAGAAAGAATGAACAGAACAATAAAAGACAAGATAAGAAAGGCCACAGGAGGAACCTTTGCCATCTGGAAAAAGGTCCTCCCAGCAGTCCTGGCAGAAATAAGAATGACCCCTTCCAAAACAACAGGGTATTCACCTTTTGAAGTTTTGATGGGTAGACCTTTCCCCACCCCATGGGCCAGAGCACCTTTAATGGTAGAAAAGGGAGATTTAGACTTAATACGGAAAGAATATGTAAGAAAACTGGTTGAAACATTGGATACAATCGAAAGAAATGTTGCTCGCACCTCTCCTTTTTTTTTCACAGGAAGCTACTCACCCTTTCAAGGTGGGAGACACCGTGGTGGTTCAACAGCTGAACAGAAATAATAAGCAAGAGTATCCCTTTGGACCTCCTACCACAGTGGTTGCAGTGACCAGAACAGCCATCCTAGTGGAAAACTGCCAGTCCTGAATCCATGCCAGTCAAGTAAAAAAGGTTGCCCAAAGCCCCAGGAGCAGGAATGAGACCTTGGATAAAGGAGGCCCTCAAGCAGAAGTTCAAGCAGATGAAGGAGGAGTTCCTGGGAAAGCAGGTCCGGCCAGAGAAGATGACCTCGCTTATTTCACCACAGACTTCTGGCAAGGCATTTTGCCTCCTGATCCTGATCTCTCTGATAGTGTCCCTGCCCACCTGGATCCTCACTAACTGTATCTACCACCCTGAAGATTTGGGTGCAATTAAAAGTATCTGTGGGAACACACACACACAAGAGAACATTACAGTGACACAAGCTAGAACAAAGAGAGAGATTGTAGATAGTTTTACTGATAAGATGCTTTTGCTAAAATTTAAGTATGCTTATGCTAAAAAAATCAGGGTATGAGGAATGTTGGATAAGTAGCAAATTACATCCTAGCACTGCCCGAATTCCCCTTTTGGCTGTACCTTTTAAATATTTCCTCCTTCCTCAACGAGACTCCTCCTGTCTTCTTAACTAACATATCCACTCTGTACATAAACAACACTGTTACCTTTCCAAGAGCAGGTAAAAGTCATTCCCCTGATTGGTGTTTTAATTTAGGCAATGAGACACAGACTAACCCCTCCATTTGTAGCAGGTCAATATTTAACATCTCCCTGTGCCAACCAAGAGGCCAGCATACACCCCAGATACCCCCTTAAACACCGCAACAAAAGGAAATTGTTCTATAAACAAGATATTACCTGGGCATGGTTTCCTTCTTGGACAGGATGGGGTATAGACATGATGAAAAGGTTGAACAATTATTCAAGTATATTGGATGAGATAATGGAGAGGAATTCAGATGACATTGCTATGTTAAACATAGAAACTAGAGCAATTAGAAAACAGCTAGAACTACGTGAGTTAGCTATAGAAAGCATGAGTGCAGCTCTCGCAGGTTTATGTGAAATGACTGGGAAATCATGCTGTACTTGGATCTCTAACACGAGTGCCAAGGTGCCTGACTACTATGATATTTATTCTTGCTCTGATTCTTTACCTCTGCTTTAAGTGTTGTATTTGCATAATTGCATGCATTCAATCTCCTGATGATAAGGTTCTATCCTACATGACATACATGAAGAATCATGAGGAAATCTATGCCACAATCCCAAAGAAGTACTAGAACACTAGATAGAATGTAGAGATCATCTTATATGATCTAAGAGGGGATTGAAGGGATATTAAGGGATATTTAGCATAACCACATCCATTTTACAATTTAGTTTCCATTTTGTGTTTTTCCTTACTTCATTGCACATATTACTAGGTGCGTATTGGTAATCTAGTTTCGTTTCTCATGCTCCTGTTATCTTCTTTTGTGTTTCGTTTCTTGTAAAGCACGTGATTTCTTAAAAATAATTAGTTTCACTTTTGTCATAAAATTTGTATTTGATTGGATAATTTGTCAAGGGGCGGTAGTTTCTGAAAGCCCCCTTTAAATATTCACACCAAAGAATAAAAATTAGATTTGCTCGGCGAGACTTTGTCTTTTTTTTTTTATCATTGTCTCAATGGGCTAATCTCACAGGCCTGTGGGGATTGTAAGGTACAGACTTAAAAATATCCCTAGACAACCTACATTTCCCTTCAGTGACAACCGTACACAATAAAAGGCTTTGATTCATGCCTTTCATTGTGTACTATTGCGATGAGCTCTGTGATTGGTCTCAGTGATCATATGGCAAAGACAGGGCCAATCACAGCCCATCTGTACCATGTGATTAGCTTTGGCCAATCACAGCTAATCATAATAGTAAAAACTGAATAAATAGTTTCTATTTCGAAAAAATGGTTGCTTATAACTCTAAAATGTACAGTTATAAGCAATTAAAAAAAATTAAAAATCCTCATCTCCTCCCCAGAGTAGTACACTGCATTGCTGTAGTCACTGTATGTATAAAAAAAAAAAAAAGTGTAAAAAAGAAAAAAACTTTTTTTTCAAATATTATAAAAAGTTAAAATAAATTACCATCTTCAGTAGCAAATACATATACACACTCATAAAAACATATGTTAAAGCAGCGCTTTAGATCTAATAAATACTGTGCAAATAAATTGCAATGTGGAACAGCAAATAAAGTGCAAAAAGTACAATATGAAACAATAAACTATAAGGTGCAATATAAAACAGCAAAATAATTAAACCTGCATGTTACAACAAATAAAGTGCAATATGAAACCGCAAATGATAAAGTGCAAATAAGACAATCAACACTTATGTGTGCGTGTTGAAATGATTTCTCAAAGAGTAAAAATAGCAACTTGAAATAAGTGTGCAAACAAATAAAGTGCAAATGTCCTTGTATCATAAATGAGGTAAAAAAGAAAGTATATAGTTCGTAGTGGATAGAAAACAATTGGCATATGTTTTTCCAGCTCAAATGCAGAGAGATCCACCACTGGCTAAGAATGATCATCACGCCTCTTACCAGAAAAGGTGGGCCAAGGATTATAATGGGCAAAAGCGCATGGACGTCACTCCACAATCAATACCAATGTGATACCAAGAAAAAAATACAAATCTCCATCGTGAAGAAAGTAATAAATATCAGGATTTATTGCAAGCTTACAGGGTTCACTGGTTGTGCTCAATGGTTGTTGCAGACAGATGCCATGAGAGGCCGTGTCCCTATGCATTTCGTCAGCAGTGACTTCTGGGGGGATGGGTCATACACACATCGTCCCTCCATTTCACTATAAATATACTCATGTATATATTTTGGACAGACTAAACATCCATTATCTGTTAAAGTGTTTGTTAGCACAAAAAAATAAAATCCTGTTCCCTTAACGCATGTTATACAGCACAGTGCTTGTGCTGTTTCATTTGGCCCCCTGTATCACCTGAAATACCTGGCTGATCCTGCCAGTTTCTGCCCTCCCCTCTCTGTTCTGACTCCAATATATCAGAGCTGCAGAGCCAGCGTACGTGTCTACGTCTTCCGCAGTCTGCTCTGTGTGCCCCCCCCCCCTCTGAATGTCAACTCCCAAATCCTCAACTACTGCTCTAAAAAAACTGTTTTTATTTTCTATAGGTCCCTCTGATGTAGAATAGTAAGCTCCCCAGTGCATGTCATTTCTAAAAATATGTGGTATAATAGCTTACTTCAGAGCGCCGTTCGGTGCTCATGTGACTGCCCACCGGTCTCCTCCCCTCCTCTCCTCGGCTGATGTCAGCGGGGGTTTCCCAGCACCTGCCCCTGCAGCTATCACATCGGGACAGGAGATCAGCGGGCAGTCAGCTGAGCGCTGGACGGAAGCTATTATACAGCATATTTTAACAAAATGACATGCACTGTGGCGCTTACTGTTATATAACAGGGGGAACTATAGAAAACATTTTTTTTACCTTAACACTTTAATGAGCATATAGCAAATATAAAGAAAGGAGTAACCAATCATAGTGTCCCCAAACACTACCTTCGACATCATAGTAAAAACCCTAAAGGCACTCAATTCCTTATCATAGACAAGTATATATATCTCCATGGAGGGGGGGTCCTAGTATAAGGGGTGTTTCACGGTTAGAAACTTTTTGGATATATGAACTTAAATCTTACTGGCCACAGGGCATGAATGTTGACTGGGAAATTTTCTTATTAGAGCCTAAATTTTTTACATTTTTTGCATTGTTGTTTTCTTTGTTAGATTATGGATAGCTGGGAAGATAGACTGAGTGACCCTAAAGTATGTGGCACCTCATCCCTATTAAATTGGTAATGGCACCAACAGGGTGATTGGAATTATAGCAGTGCCCAAAACAAAGAAAAAAAAAATATTATAAAATAGAAATGGTATTACATAAAACATCAACACATATAAGGTTTATTAAAATTATTAGCAGAACATATTACAAAATGTTTTGCTGGTCACTAATATCCATATACATGGAGTGGTCAATACTAGATGTCATATCCCAAAAAAGGGATATGACATCTAGTATTAACTACTTCATGTATACGGATATTAGTGATATTAACAGCAAGGATAAGAAGTGTTATCATAATGGGGGATTTTAATTATCCAGACATAGACTGGGAGGAGGGAATCACGCATTCGTCTAAGGCTCGCCAGTTCCTAAATGTCTTGCAGGACAATTTCATGGGTCAGATGGTAGACACACCAACTAGAAAAAAGGCGTTACTAGATCTACTGATTACCAACAATACAGACCTTATCATGGATGTGGAAATATGGGGCAATTTAGGAAACAGCGATCACAGGTCAATTGGCTTCAGTATAAATCACACAAATAGGAAACACAAGGGGAACACAAAGACACTGAATTTCAAAAGAGCCAATTTCCCTAAACTACAAACCTTGCTAGAAGATATAAATTGGGCTAAAATCTTAGAAACAAAGAACACGAAGGAGAGATGGGTTTGCTTTAAGAGCAAATTAAATAAGGGCATTAGCCAGTGCATTCCATTGAGAAATACATTTAAAAGAGCGAACAAAAGTCCTGAATGGCTTAACTCTAATGTATAAATGCATATAAAAGCAAAGGAGAAGGCCTTCAAAAAATACAAGGCTGAGGGATCATCATCAGCATTCAGACTTTACAAAGAATGCAACAAGATATGTAAGGGTGCAATCAGTCTTCACAAGGGAATCAGGGGGCTTCAGTAACCAAAACTGCAGTGTTTGTCCTTATGACACATCACAGGAAGCACCCTCATGACTAACAGAGGACAGAATTAGAAAAAGACTTAACATTAATAAATCACCGGGACCAGATGGCTTGCACCCGAGGGTACTTAGGGAAAGCAGTCATGTAATTACTAGACCATTGTTCCTAATTTTTACTGACAGTCTACTGATTGGAATGGTACCAGCTGATTGGAGAAAAGCCAATGTAGCACCAATGTCTAAAAAAGGGCCAAAATACATCCCTGTGAATTACAGACCAGATAGCCTAATGCCCTGTACACATGGTCAGACATTGATCGGACATTCCGACAACAAAATCCATGGATTTTTTCCAATGGATGTTGGCTCAAACTTGTCTTGCATACACACGGTCACACAAAGTTGTCGGAAAATCCAATCGTTCTAAACACGGTGACGTAAAACACATACACCAGGACTATAAACGGGGCAGTAGCCAATAGCTTTCATCTTTTAATTTATTCTGAGCATGTGTGGCACTTTGGCACATTTCAAATCTAATTTGACTACCTATTACACTTTTGTGAGACACTGATGGGCACTGTAGTGGCAAGGATGCGGCATGGATGAGAACTGATGTGGCACCGATGAGCACTGATGTGGGAAGAATGAGCACTGCTGTGGCATGGATGAGCACTGCTGTGGCATGGATGAGCACAGATGAGGCATGGATGAGCACAGAAGAGGCATGGATGAGCATGAATGAGCCGTGGATGGGCATGGATGAGGCGTGGATGGGCATGGATGAGCACCGATGGAGCATGGATGAGCACGGGTTGAGCATGGATGAGCACAGATGGAGCACAGATGAGCCATGGCTGAATGGAGCATGGATGAGCCAGGGATGGATGGAGCATGGATGAGCCAGGGATGGGTGGAGCATAGATGAGCCAGGGATGGATGGAGCATGGATGAGCTAGGGATGTCTGAGCACGGATGAGCCAGGGATGGATGGAGCATGGATGGGCACAGATGGATGAGCCAGGGATGGATGGAGCATAGATGGGCATATATGGAGCATGGATGGGCACATATGGAGCATGGATGAGCACATATGGAGCATGGATGGGCACATATAGAGCATGGATGAGCCAGGGATGGATGTAGCATGGATGGGCACAGATCAGCACTGTGGGCATTCCAGAAACAGCCCACAGCGCTGCTGCACCCAGCTCCCCCTCTCCTCGCACACTGTACCGATCGGTGCAAGGAGAGGAGCTGCACCTGGCAAGCTCCGGTTTGTTGATAAGTGATTGCTCCGTCATTGGACGGAGCGATCACGTGGTAAAGGGCTGCTGTCATTGGCCCTTTACCCCGTTCCTTGACATGCCGGGTCCGGAGGACCCGACGGTCACGGACATTCCCGGGTGCGCGTCCCAGGGGGTGCGCGGGATCCCAATTCTGCAAGGACATCCATGGATGCCCTCCCAGAATAAGCTGACCGCGCTGTAGCCGTCTTTTGGCTATGGCCCGGTTAGCATGTGGTTAACATTGTTTCCTATGGAACACGTTCTGTAGTGAAAAATGCAAAACGCACTAAAAATGCATAGGTGTGAATCCAGCCTTAAAGCATGTTATTTTCCATGGACATTAGGGATACAGGTCTGGGAATGTTTATTCTTTTAGGGCCAGTTCACACCAGATGCAGTGTTGTGCGCTTTTCTGCACTAAAAATGCATGCACAGTGTTTTCCATGTATTCCAATGGCTCTAGTTCACACCAACATAGTCAGTTCCAGTCAGTTTCCAGTCAGTTCCTGCACCGGAAACCGACTGGAACTGACTGCTCTGGTGTGAACTAGAGCCATTGGAATACATGGAAAAAACTGTGCATGCATTTTTAGGGCCAGTTCACACCACAAAAATGTTCCGGATCAGTTTTTCCTTACAGTTCACACCACACGCAATTCCAGTGCAGTTCAAGTGCGTTTTTGATACAATTTGCTAGGTTCCAGTACAGTTCTGTGCAGAAAAAATGCAGCATGGTCTACTTTTTTTCTGCACCGGAAACTGACTGCACTGGTGTGAACTAGAGCCATTGAAATACATGGTAAACACTGCATGCATTTTTAATGCAGAAAAAAGCGCACATAACTGCATCTGGTGTAAACTAGCAGTTAGTGCTGAAAAAAAGCGCACGGAACTGCATCTTGCGTGAACTAGCACTTAAGCAAGAATCTCCTTAACCACTTTAAGGCTCGATTCACACCTATGCATGTTGCTTTTGAGCATTTCTGCAGTGTTTTTTGCGGTGCTTGCTGCGTTTTTGAACAGCGTTTTTACAGCGTTTTGCTTTTTTTTTTTTTTTTACACTTTTTTTTTATACTGTATACAGTGTAAAAAAAAACACGCAAAAACGCATCAAAAATGCTGTAAAAACGATGTAAAAACGCTGTACTTGTGTTTTTGATGCTGGTCCATTGAATTCTATTACATGCAAAACGCTGCATTTTGCATGAAAAAAAGTCCCTGACCCTTTCCAAAAACGCAGAGGCACAAAAATGCAGTGATGTGAACATGTTCCATAGGAACCCATGTTAAAAAATTCCCATGCATTTCTGCAAAATGAAAAATGCATCAAAAAAACGCATTCGTGTGAATGGAGCCTAACACTGCGCCCATTCTGACACTTCTCACATGTATGTAAGAATCTAAAAAATTGTTGCTAGGAAATTACTTAAAACCCTGAAACATTATAGATTTTTTAAGCAGAGGCCCTAGAGAATAAAATGGTTGGTGTTGCAATTTTTTATGTCACATGGTATTTGCGCAGCAGATTATTTGTACCTATAGGTAAGCCTATAATAAGGCTTACCTATAGGTAGTGTAAATATCTCCTAAACGTGCATCGTTTAGGAGATATTTACTGTATATGCAGCTAATGATATCATTGGCGCATGCACTCTGAAAAGAACGACCACCTGTGACATTCCTTCAGAGTCCTGTGCCGTAATCGGCGGCTCACGCGGGAGTGACGTCACACGGTTTCGGCCAGTCACACAGCCGGAGTCCGCAGACCCGGATGGAAGACGAGTGAAGATGGATGCAGCCTCCAGATGTGACAACGCATCTGTGAAGGGCTTCGTTTGCAGGTAAGTTTTTTTTTATGCAATGCATACTAGCGCATTATGCCTTCACTTTGAATGTCAGAATTTTTTTTTAAAAAGGAAGCAGTTTAATTCCTCTTTAATGCACAAAAACACAATATGATACTCAGTTGTAGGGATGGGCTGAAACCCCCTGGTTTGGTTCGCACCAGAACACCTCAAACAGGCAAAAGGTGGAGGCGAACATGGGACACGAACATGAAAAATCAAAAGTCCTAAGTTTAAAGGCTTATATGCAAGTTATTGCCATAAAAAGTGTATGGGGACCCGGATACTGCCCTGGGGATGTACAGGTCCATATTACAGAATACAGCGAAATTGTTTGTAGAGACTTTGGGGCAGCCCTCATCGACAAGGTCACCTTTGCATACCCTAATGTGCCCTTCCCTGGTACACCAACCTTTTACTCTCTCCCTTAAACCTAAAAAATTTAGAGCAGCCAACTGGTCACCCCATTGTCTCAGGAGTGGGTTCTTTAACTGAATGAGCTAGTCGGTTTGTGGACTTCTGTTTGATGCCCCATGTTAGGTGCCTCACTTCCTATACTTCATATACTCCAGCATTTCCATGAGCAGGGCACTGGAGTGGTGAAAAACAGGATCAGTCCACATGACCCTTAAACATCTACATTATTCAACCTATAAAATATATTCCTAGTTGGAATTATTTTACTTTCCTGAAAACCCACTACCTCCAGGTGCAGGGTATAGCCACAAGATGTGTTGTGCATCTTCATGCACCAATCTATACCTGGGGCTGGGAGAGAGTGTTATTTACTAATGAAGTTCTGTCTCTGTAGCTTTCCCAGATACAGGCAGTCCCCGAGTGAAGCATCCCACTTACATATGGCTCATATTGACAAATGGAGGGAGACAACAGGAAGTGAGAGGAAATCGACCCCTAGGAAGGGAAAATTATGGGAAAAAGGTATCTCCACTGAAACTTTATCAACAATACTTGTTTCCACAACAACTCAAAATTTTCAGAATCAAATTGTCATAGGGACAGAAAGGGGGTGAAATCTTCTGAACAGGGGCACAGACAGCAAAACAAATGTTACAGGGGCGTTACCCCTTCCCTATGCTATCCAAAAAGAATTATTTTTTTGGCTGGAGTTACATTTAACCTATCTTATATGTAACCTGGGGACTGCCTTTACAATGCTGGTACAGATATATTCATGATATTTTCCTCAAATGGAAAGGCACAGTCAGGGAATTAAATAAACTCATGGTGGAAGTCAGCGACATTGCTTTCAACCTGACTGATCTAAAGTTAGAAAGTTTATTGAACTTTTATATAGCAGTAATGACACATTTGCAGAAATATTTAGTTTTTTTGTTTGCTGCCAGACTGCCAGTGTGTGTCCAAATCCTACTCCTTCCACCTTCTGTAGTATCAGGGCCGGCGCTAGCAAAGGGCAGCCAAGGCACCGCTTGAGGGCGACAGAAGAGGAGGGGCGCCAAAGCCAGGGGCTCATTCCCCAAGAGATGCTTATTCTAGCGCCGGCGGCCAGCCCTGCTCGCACCTGTACCCAGCACACTGACAAGCAGCACACCACAGCCCCAGCTGGGCGCTGTTAATGTCAGCCACCCAAGTCCTGGCTCTGCCTCCTGCACTCTTCTTCCTTTGCCAGATGCAGGGCAGAGAGCCCTTGGCTAGAAGACACCACCCCTTCTCCCTTCCGCCATTACGGCTGGATCCTGGGTGCCTTGCCACGGCCTGCAGCTTATGCATGTATTTGCAAATGTGTGCAACTAAACCCCTGTTTTTAACACATACTGTTAGGCAGGTTAATTCGGTTGGTCGCAGGCTGATTGGTAAGTTGAGCTTGGAAATTCTTTGGTTTTATTTTACATGTGTTTGCCCTTCCAGTGCTCCTTGCTGTGAAGACCAGTTATAGGTGGGGGCAGTGACCTTTTTTTGTATTGTTGACATATTGGTCAGGCAACGCACTGACACCTTTGCTGCTATTGTGCAATGTGTTGGGTGTTCAGTGTGCTCCTGCGCCTTTAAGGAGGGTTGGACTCCCTCCAGTCATCTGCCCTTCATCTATCCATTAGAATACATGTGCTCCCACTGTGGAGACTCTTCAAAGTTAGAGGTAGGGTCTGCAGGATAAAGGGTGCCTTGCTGTGGCCTGCAGCTTATGCATGTATTTGCAAATGTCTGCAAGTAAACCTGTTTGTAATGCATACTGTTAGGCAGGTTAATTCGGTTGGTCACAGGCTGATTGGTAAGTTCAGCTTGGAAATTCTTTGGTTTTATTTTACATGCGTTTGCCCTTCCAGTGCTCCTTGCTGTGAAGACCAGTTATAGGTGGGGGCAGTGAGAGAGAGTCACAAACTCCTCCATTCAGCAGCACACAGAGACTATCGCCGCCATTCTGTGCACCATGCCTGCAGTCTCTGACCATTTTGTGCACCATGCCCACAGTCTCTGACCATTCTGTGTGCCATGCCCGCAGTCTCTGACCATTCTGTGTGCCATGCCCGCAGTCTCTGACCATTCTGTGTGGGCATGAGAACAATTGGTGGGGGGCACCAAAATGCATCTTCGCCTAAGTAGACAAGAATCCTTGCACCGGCCCTGTGTAGTATATGTAGGTAATTTATATTTTTTTATGCATGTTTGCCCAGGCTGAGAGAAACAGACAGACAGAGAGAGAGGCAGACAGACAGACACAGAGAGAAAAAGAGAGAGAGAAACAGAGAGCCAGACAGAGAGAGGGAGAGAGACAGAAAGAGAGACCCTTTATAGCTGACAGACTTATCCTGCAACAAGAAACAAAATGGATTTAAAGATTAGGCAACGTTAGGCCTGGTTTAAACTACTTTAATGACATCAAAGAGTATTGTGAGTAATGTATTATTCCTTAGGCCAAGGCTTAGCACCATGTAAATTAATAGTGTAGCATTGTTATTATTTTATTCGATGTTCTATATTCTTAAAATAACAAAAGATGTGCAGCGCTTTCTGTGATATAATAAATCAATATATTGAGAGTCAAATGAATTGAATATAGTCCCAATATATGTATCCGTGAATTGACTTCCCCAAATCTTCAGTAAATAATTCCAATAATGAACCTGATAAGTCTATCCGCTTACCAGAAAGTGAAAAAAACCCAGCATAAGATAAACATCACCCAATGTGCCTGGGAACAATTTGTCACACCTCCACAAATCTATGCACTCACCAGATAATCAATGGTAATACGCCTTAGGTTGTTACTCTGAAAAGGAGAGACATCACGCTATAGTGTACATGTAGGATGGTGGTCCCCGATAGAATTAGACACTAAGCAAAAAAAGCTCACCCGTGGGAGCCCAAAAATGCTCATGTAGTGTAGTAGTTTATTTGAACTTAAAAAGAAGTATAAAACAGCTGCAGCATAATACAAAATAGGTCAAAAAATTTACATAATCTGCCACCGTTCCTACCACGAGGCAGCATGTAGGCCGCGCCCAACGCATTTCGTGCTCTTGTACGAAAAGGAGGTGAATCCCTTAAGAACATGCAAGAGCACAAAACGCGTTGGAAGGGGCCTACATGCTGACGCTATTACCACCACGTCCTTGTGGAGTGGTGGCAGATTATGTAATTTTTGTTGGGGCCTACATGCTGACGCTATTACCACCACGTCCTTGTGGTAGGAGTGGTGGCAGTTTATGTAAGTTTTGTTGGCCTATTTTGTATTATGCTGCAGCTGTTTTATACTTGTGTTTAAGTTCAAATAAACTACTACACTATATGAGCATTTTTGGGCTCCCACGGGTGAGCTTTTTTATAATATATTTGGTTATTATCATATTGTAATTGTCCTGTGGAGTGTGCTCTGTCTCTCTAGAGACAGTTATACTGCGGCAAGGTGGCTTGGCTGCGTTAATCGCCGTATCTGTGGGAGCTCGCCTGCAGGTTCAGCGGACTCGATGTCCGCCGGCCACCCGCGATCGCGGTGAAGAAAGGCAGAACAGGGATCTGCCTATGTAAACAAGGCAGATTCCCGTTATGACAGGAGAGGAGAGAGAGAGATCAGCTGTTCCTAGTGATCAGGAACAGCAATCTCTCTCTACTTCCAGGCAGTCTGTCCCCCTGACAGTTAGAAAGCACCTCCCTAGGGAACACTTAACCCTTTGATCACCACTAGTGTTAACCCCTTCCCTACCAGTGCCATTTATACAGTGATCAGTGCATTTTTGTAGCACTGATAACTGTATTTGTGTCACTGGTCACCAAAAAGTGCCACTCAGGGTCAGATTTGTCTGTCGCAATGTCGCAGTCCCACTAAAAATCCCAGATTGTCGCCATTACTAGTAAAAACAATAAAAAAAATAAAAAGTCCCTAAATCTTTCCCCTATTTTGTAGACGCTATAACTTTTGCGCAAACCCATCAATATACGCTTATTGCAATTTTTTTTAACAAAAATATGTAGCAGAATACATATTAGCCTAAACTGATGAATAAATTTTTTTTTTTTTTTTATATTTATTTTTTGGATTTGTATTATAGCAAAAAGTAAAAAATGTAGTTTTTTTTTTTCAAATTTGTCAGTCTTTTTGTTTATAGCGCAAAAAATAAAAACCGCAGATATAAATACCACAAATACCACGAAAAGAAAGCTCTGTTTGTGAACGTTGCATGACCCCGCAATTGTCAGGTAAATCGATACAGTGCCGTATCGCAAAAAATGGCCTGGTCATTAGGGGGGTAAATCCTTCCGGGGCTGAAGTGGTTAAATAAATGTAGATAACCATTTGTTGATAACAATATGGGTACATTTATGAAATGTCCTTATGGACATTTACTGGCAGGGAACTCACAGGAAGAGGACAAAAGTAGGCTTAAATGATAAGTTTACCTTTTGTAACATGTTCTGGGTTTAACATGTAACATGTTGCAAAGTGTTGCAAAAGTGTTTAAAGTGTTGCAAATGCACTGGCCTCCACCCCCGAGTCCCCGTTTTGACAGCTAGAGGATGATCCAGCCGTGGCATTCATTTACAGTATTCTGTGCATGAGAAAACTACAAGTACCGACAGCCTTTGCAAGCTGTCGGCTTGTTGTTCTCCATGAACTACCAGACCACTGTTGATCGCTCTTGGTAGTTCACTGCGCTTGCTCTGAGATTGTAACTGCCTGCCCGTATCGGAAGTACTGGCACACAGCTACACAGACAGTCTGCAGGACCGTGGCATTACACAAACGATCTGCTGATTGTGGGTGCAAGGTCCCTAACAAAAAAAATAATAAATGCATATTTTTACTTGCAAAAAAAGTGCATTTATTATTTTTTTTATAAACGTGAACTTATCCTTTAAAGATCCCTTAGATAAAAATATTGACCTTTCCTTGGAGCGCAACTGAGACACATTAGGTTTTTACCAAATCTTGTGTAGCTAGATCTTTAGGGATGGTTTGTGGTATAGTTTAATCATCTAAAGGATCCTATTGAAGACATTTTGGAGTTTAGTTAAAATTGCAATAGATTTTTGGTTGACGCATTTGCAGAATCTACCAGAAAGGTGGCCAAAGCAGCAGCAGCTCTTTACAACATGGCTTGTAGAACCTTATGGCTTAAGGCATGAGATTGGGATTTAAGGTGATTGTAAATGATCAAAATGTAAAACAGACATCAGACCAAATCACAGAGCGCCTCACTAAAGAAATCAGAGACCTAGGTCACCGCACATCTGAATTGGAACAGAGGGTTGACCGCCTGGAACTCACTATAAACCACCAGGCTGACGATCTGGAAGCCCTTTAGGGAGGAAAACCTATCCCCGCAATCCCAATTGGAGGACTTTGAAAACCGAGCCCGCAGGTCCAATATCCGTATTAGAGGCATCCTTGAAACTGTGATTGATATTCAAAATACTGTCACTGCCTTATTTCAAGAACTCGCTCTGTCCATCCTCATTGAACACCTGGAAATGGACCAAATCCATAGAGCACTTACCCCACGCAAGTCGGCGTGCCCCCTGCGCGACATAGTCGCTAAACTTCACTTCTACCGAACAAAGGACCAGCTCCTCCAAGCATCACGGCAGAGGGAAGCCCTCCAATTCCAAGGCCATGATTATCAGCTATTCGCAGATCTAGCTCAATCAACCATCTCCAAGCAGAGCGCTCAAACTATACCTGGGGGTTCCCCTTTTCTCTTTGCTTTACCTACAAGGGCCGCAAGCACACCTGCAAATCACAAAAAGACCTCCAATCTCTCCTCCGGGATCTGCACCTCACTGCGCCATCATCCTCACCCAAAGACCAATGCCAAAGATGACTTCTGCATCCAACTCACCACAGAAGACCTTCCCTTCCACCTCTGTAGCTGACAACCAAAGCTCCTCCAAACATGGTAGATTCAGATCCCCCCTCTGGCTCCACCTAATTCCATGGACTGATGGAGATTCCCAACGTCCACGGGCATTCCCATTTTCATCCACACAGGGAACCCATGCAATTTTCTCTTGAACGGACTCTTTTGCATTCCTTGCCTTCTCCCTAGTGCTCCAGCCACCCCGCACATAGCGTGGGTTACACACTGTTATCATCACCACCTAACTTCCAACCGAATTGACATTCATGTCAGGGCTCAGCCTTTCCTTCTCTGAGCTGGCCGCTCAACTATCGGCTAATTGTCAGCTCCCATCTTTCTTCACAGTTACTCAGCTGTTGATGATCCTACTCGTCAGTCCTGCCTACTTAAGCAGTCCAGTCCAGAGGAGCTCTGCCTTCGCCTTGGTCAACATCACAAGAAACTGTCGCCTGTGTTCCTGTATAAAGACTGGCTTTGCTGACATCCCTTCTGGCTTCGGATCCTGCTTGCTGTTCCACTACTTTGATCCCTGACTTCTGGCTTGGCTGACTATCCGTTCTGGTTACTGAACTTTGGCTATGTTTTGACTACGTTTGTTCTTTTTACTTTTATTATTAAACAAGCGTGATTTAACTGTAGTTCTGTCTCGGTCTGATTTCATGGTTTCTGACAATTCGCCACCAAGGAAGGAAGATGAGGACAACGTTTTTTTTTACTCACTTGTCTCAGGAATATAAAGGTTTTATTTTTTTAAGTTTCCACATACTATTGCTTTTTTCTCTGTTTATTTTTACTCATTTGTCTCAGCAATATAAAGATTTCTTTTTCGAAGTTTCCACATACTAAGTTCCCTTATCCATTATTTGGGGCCGGGAACTTTGTTGTTGGGCTTATGATCTCCTCTCTTTACTAAACAATAGTTTTGTTGCCTACACCCTGGGGACCTAGCCACGAGATGTGTCCCACAGACACCTCTTGTTGCTACTCCCCGGTGATGCCTCATCTGACCGCCCACATTTCCTCTACTGCAGGACTCCGCCACCTTGTAGGTGCAATAGTCACACAACTAGAGCTCTGTCCAGGTGCAAAGACACCATTATGGGTCATGGGACCATCAGATGCGGAACAAACAGTTAAATGGTAATGGGCTGTCATGCCCCTAATTGGTTTGCTATGTTTGTTCTCACAGTTGTACCATTGTATGTTCGTGACAAGATTGCTAAGTCATTCCTGTCTTATTACACACTCTGTTACCACACATGGGCAATTTAGGCTTGACAGATCTCCTAAAGGGGGTTCTTGTCTCACATAATGATCTGATCCTTGCCCAGTTTGCCCCCAAGGGCAGTGGTACCCCTTGTCTTGGTTATCTGGCCTGGTTTCTCTTCCTTATCCACCTTCACTTCAATCTGTTCTAGCTTGCAGCTGATGCAACCTGACCGTCACTGTTGCCCCTATCCTTGTCCACAGAGGTTCTAGTGGACTCTCTCTGGACTTACATTTACCCTCTGAATAGGTCCACCTGTCCTGCTTAGACGGAAAACATCCTGACTCCTATTTCTCCTCTCTCCCTTGATTCCATGTCCCCCTATAACTACCCTTTACGCTACCCCCCTATCTGGTCTCCCCCCCCCCCCATTCCTATTTATTCCTTCTCCATCCCAGGGGGAGGCTGTTAGCTCGATCGCACACACTACTACAGTCTCACTTTAATTTTCCATCATGGCTCCGCTAAATATACTCACTCTCAATGTTCAAGGGTTCTCTTCGCTCTTTTGCATCGGCTAAGGTTCATGTGGTATGCCTGCAAGAGACTCACTTTTCTAAACTCCACACTCCCAAGTTCTTTAGCCACGCTTACCTACAGATCTTTAATGCTTCTGTGAACACCAAGCAGAGAGGGGTCTTGATAGCCTTCCATTGAACCTCCCCCTTTACACTCCGGGCAGAAATTAACGACTCCGAAGGCAGATATATCATCTTGACTGGCCACCTCCTCGATGAGGAAGTCACTGTGGTATCATATTATGCCCCTAATCATAAGCCCACACCATTCCTCTCTCATTTACTGCAAGTCATAGACAAGCATAAGTGGGGTATTGTACTGAATGGCGGGGACTCAAATCAGGTGATCTACCCCTTCCTGGATAAATCCCCCTTCTCAGCCCCATCCAGTCCAAGGAAACTCAGATTCCAACAACTATTACAACACCACTCCTTTCTAGACACCTGGCATGAAGCCAATCCCATGAGACGACAATTTACCTACTATTCCCATCTCACATAGATCATATACTAATAAGCGTTGGAACTTCACTGGCCCTCCTATCATCAGTCATCATACCACACAACTGGACAGACCATAATGCTGTGGTCACGACTCTAGAATCCCTGGTACCCAAACAGGGCGACCGCTCCTGGTGCCTCAATAACACTCTCCTTATCTATTCCTCCCATAGAATGGATATGTTATGCCCATCAAGGACTATATAGTCAACAACTCTACTGAAGATATCTCACCACTGACCTTATGGGAAGCCCATTAACCTGTACTTTGTGGTGTCCTTATCAGCAAGGCTGCTCATCTTAAAAAAGAATGCCACACACTGCGCCAACAGCTTGAGTCTACCTTTTCTCAGGCTCACGCTGCATTTCGAGATGACCCCATACCCACACACAAACTGAATCTAGACAAGGCCAGACTTGAAGTAGACCTCTTTCTGACCGAGTCTGCTGAAAAGAATTACGTTGATCCAGACACAAACTTACATGAAAGGCAATAAACCAGACACCTTTCTCGCCCTGACCCTCCATAGACTTGATCAACCCCATAAACCAATTCGACTTAAAACATCCAAGGATTCTTACTCTAGCAACCTCATAAAAATTTTAGCACACTTCCGCAGGCACCTTTCAGGTCTTTATTCTGCCAAAACCACCTTCAATGAAGCCCACGCTACAGCACTCTTCTCTAATCTCAACCTCCCAACCCTATCAGCTCCACAACAGGCCTCCCTTGAACATCCTATTTCAGATATAGAAGTAACCACTGCGATCAAGGCCCTCAAATCCAACAAGCCCAGATGGCTTTTAAGCCGCTTATAAGCATTTTGCAGACATTCCTACTCCCCTGCTAGTTATGGCCTTTAAAGCAATCCTGAAGGGCCACTCATTCCGATCCGAATCCCTTTCTGCTATGGTCTCCATGTTGGCTAAGCCACACTCTGATGACTCATCCTGGGCTAACTAGCGCCCCATCTCATTACTTAACTTAGACATCAAAATTAGGGTAAAAATAATTTCTACTGGTTTAAACCAAATCATTACACTCATACATAAAGACCAGGTGGGCTTTATACCCTCCAGGCAAGCTGGAGACAATATTAGGCGGGCGGTTCTGATTGCCCATGCAGCCCAGACTCTCAACATATAACTTGTTTCGTGTCATTGGACATTAAAAAGGCCTGATACATTATAGTGGCCCTATCTGAACTTTGTGCTCCGTCGCTGGAGAATTGGTCCCCATTTTCTATCATGGGTATCCTCCTTATACACCTCCCCCATAGCCTATCTACGATATGCAGAGTATAAGTCTGATCCCTTCCCTGTACAACTTGGGACAAGACAAGGGTGCCCCCTATCCCCACTCCTTTTTGCTTTAGCAATTGAACCCCTAGCCCAACTAATCCGTTCTAATCCAGATATAAAAGGCGTTGAAGAAAATTACCGCTCCAAAAGCTCCAGACCTTTTGAAAACACCCGCTCTATTTTGAACTTGCAGGTGCTGGCTTTGCACAAGTTTAGAGAAAAAGAAAAAATCCTGGACGGCCACACTCCGCTAAAGGCATCTTTATTGAAAAATTTAAATCCAATGCAGTCACCTCATGTACAAAAGAAACGGGGAGAAGCAGCTAACGTGTTTCACACCCTACAATGGTGCTTAGTCATAGCTAAATGAACAAAGCTTGATCATGTGTATATATAGAGGCAATGTAAAAAAAAACAACCAATCAAAAAATGGAATTGCCTTGAAAAACTTCCCCACATGATCAAGCCTTGTAAAAGTAATAATAATAATAATTGAGAACACCTGAAGGTCTATTCTCAAATTCTAGACAAAGGCGTATGAACGGTATCCAGAAAAGCACCCTCTCTTAGTGGCCTACTGTCACCCAGCCTTTACATTAGCAAAAACACTTCTACAAATTGGTTATCTTTAAGGGCACGTTTAGATGTGGTGGTCAAGGTTGTACGTATTGTCCTTTTATTAAGGGCGGTGATGTTATCACCTCGACCTCCACAGGCAAATAACATAAAATACAATCCTTTATTAATAGCAACACACGTTATATCAGTGACTGTGCATCCATAAAGGGTGCAGGAGCGCCGCCCCCCCCCCCCCTCTCCTGTCACTCTCTAATCACCATAGATAGATTCTATTGCATGAATCTATCTATGGTCGCTGCTGACACCCCCTATTCAAGTGTCCGGCCCGTTTTCGGTCACCAGGCACCTGAATTACAGTGGTGGGGGTGTTTTTTGGAAGCACCTGATTAGAGCCGTAAGCTCTAATAGGCGTCCAAAAAAATGAGAAGCGGGCACAACGCTATGCGTTCCTTGTCACTTAGCTCAATGTTAGCAAAGCCGAAAGAATTCGCTTTGCTAACATTGACCCGCTTCTCAGCCAATCAGGTTGCCAGGTCTGTTACCGGTCGCCTGATTGGCTGAAACTTCAGGCACTGTGATTGGACGCCTATCAGGCGACCAATCATAGGAGAGGACGGGAGGAGAGGAGGACGGGAGAAGACACATGGAGGGGATAAGACGCATGGAGGGGAGAAGACGTATGGAAGACACCGCTCTCTGTCACCCGCTGCCTCACAGAGACAGGGTAAGTGCCAGGCAGATGACAAGCAGGCGGGGGGATCACAGTGGCAGCATTGGATGGCACAGTGGCAGCATTGGATGGCACAGTGGCAGCATTGGATGGCACAGTGGGAGCATTTTATGGCACAGTGGCAGCATTGGATGGCACAGTGGCAGCATTGGGAGCGTTTGATGGCACAGTGGCAGCATTGGATGGCACAGTGGCAGTTTTTGATGGGCACATGAGCTTCAATTGATGGGCACAGTGGCTGCGTTTGATGGCACAGTGGCAGTATTTGATGGCACAGTGGCTGCGTTTGATGGCACAGTGAGGCTCCAATTGATGGGTTTTTTTTAGAATTTTTCAATTTGTTTGCGCCCCCCCCAAAAAATTTTGAGCACCAGCCGCCACTGCGTTATATTGTGTATGTCATTACATGCACAATATGTTCAAATCAATATGTTGGCAGGACAACACGTAGACTTAAAGATCGTCTCTATGTTCATCTTCATGATATAGAGAAAGAACATTCCACTAATGTGGCACGCCATTGGAACGAATTCCATCATAAAGACACATCTAGTCTTATGAGTCAGGGTATAGATAAAATAGTGAGACCCCTTAGAGGTGGCGACAAATTTGGCATTCTGTGCAAGCAGGAAGTTTGATGGATCTTTACTTTAAATACCAGACGTCCCATCGGCCTCAATTTTGAATGGGATGTGTCTCATTTTTAGTAATGAGCTTTATCCCTTAAAAATGTATGTCATTTTATTAATCCAGAAAATTTCATTTTTGGTTTGCACTGTATGTCAATTGTTTATGGGTGGATATTGTGCAAGAGACTTCACTAATGTCTTGGTGTGGTTACATTTTTTCTATATGTTCCGCCAATATGATTATATACAGTGGGAATGGAAAGTATTCAGACCCCCTTAAATTTGTCACTCTTTGTTATATTGCAGCCATTTGCTAAAATCATTTAAGTTCATTTTTTTCCTTGTTAATGTACACACAGCACCCCATATTGACAGAAAAACACAGAATTGTCGACATTTTTGCAGATTTATTAAAAAGAAAAACTGAAATATCACATGGTCCTAAGTATTCAAACCCTTTGCTGTGACACTCATATATTTAACTCAGGTGCTGTCCATTTCTTCTGATCATCCTTGAGATGGTTCTACAGCTTCATTTGAGTCCAGCTATGTTCGATTATACTGATTGGACTTGATTAGGGAAGCCACACACCTGTCTATATAAGACCTTATAGCTCACAGTGCATGTCAGAGAAAATGAGAATCATGAGGTCAAAGGAACTGCCTGAAGAGCTCAGAGACAGAGCAAGGCACAGATCTAGCCAAGGTTACAAAAAATTTTTTACTGCACTTAAGGTTCCTAAGAGCACAGTGGACCTTAAATGGAAGATGTTTGGGATGACCAGAACCCTTCCTAGAGCTGGCCGTCCGGCCAAACTGAGCTATCGGGGGAGAAGAGCCTTGGTGAGAGAGGTAAAGAGAGAGCCAAAGATCACTGTGGCTGAGCTCCAGAGATGCAGTCGGGAGAAGGGAGAAAGTTGTAGAAAGTCAACCATCACTGCAGATCTCCACCAGTCAGGGCTTTATGGCAGAGTGGGCCGACGGAAGCCTCTCCTCAGTGCAAGACACATGAAAGCCCGCATGGAGTTTGCTAAAAAAACACCTGAAGTACTCCAAGGTGGTGAGAAATAAGATTCTCTAGTCTGATGAGACCAAGATAGAACTTTTTGGCTTTAATTCTAAGCAGTATGTGTGGAGAAAACCAGGCACTGCTCATCACCTGTCCAATACAGTCCCAACAGTGAAGCATGGTGGTGGCAGCATCATGCTGTGGAGGTGTTTTTCAGCTGCAGGGACAGGACGACTGGTTGCAATCGAGGGAAAGATGAATGCGGCCAAGTACAGGGATATCCTGGACGAAAACCTTCTCCAAAGTGCTCAGGACCTCAGACTAGGCTGAAGGTTTACCTTCCAACAAGACAATGACCCTAAGCACAGCTAAAATAACGAAGGAGTGGCTTCACAACAACTCCGTGACTATTCTTGAATGGCCCAGCCAGAGCCCTGACTTCAACTCAATTGAGCATCTCTGGAGAGACCTAAAAATGGCTGTCCACCAACGTTTACCATCCAAACTGACAGAACTGGAGAGGATCTGCAAGGAGGAATGGCAGAGGATCCCCAAATCCAGGTGTGAAAAACTTGTTGCATCTTTCCCAAAAAGACTCATGGCTGTATTAGATCAAAAGGGTGCTTCTACTAAATACTGAGCAAAGGGTCTGAATACTTAGGACCATGTGATATCTCAGTTTTTCTTTTTTAATAAATCTGCAAAAATGTCAACAATTCTGTGTTTTTCTGTCAATATGGGGTGCTGTGTGTACATTAATGAGGAAAAAAATGAACTGAAAAATTTAAGGGGGTCTGAATACTTTCCGTCCCCACTGTATATTTACAAATATTTATTATATATTTTTCTATCATATATACTTGAGCGGTAGGATAGATTCCGACATTCATTTGTTGGATCTAGTAGAATCTTTATAACCACACGTTTTGACATTGCTGTTGTATACTTTTGTTTATTGGTGATAATTTGTCTAACATTATCTATAATTACACACGTCTTTGTATATTTGCATCTAGGTCCGCTTCATGTTATATACATTTTTCTTTATTATTTAACATTATTCTGATTTTAGTCTATGACTGCACTCTCGGGGGGGAGGCACACGAAAACAACAACCATATATTTTATCATCTATAATGTCTTCTTAGACTTCGAATCGTTTACTTAATGGTGTGTTGTTTCTCCCCTTCAGGTGTTTTCAATCATTGACTTTTACAAGGCTTGATCACGTGGGGAGGCTTTTCAAGGCAATTCAATTTTTTGATTGGTTGTTCTTTTCTACATTGCCTCTATATATACACATGATCAAGCTTTGTTTATTTAGCTATGACTAAGCACCATTAAAGGGTGTGAAATGCGTCAGCTGCTTCTCCCTGTTTCTTTTGTATATGAGGTGACTGCATTGGATTTTAATTTTTCAATAAAGATGCCTTTAGCGGTGTGCGGCCGTCCAGGATTTTTTCTTTTTCTATAAAAGGCCTTGAGCTGAGAGGACATCAGCATAAACTTTGTCTGGTCGCAGACGATATCTTCCTTTTCCTCTCTTCTCCGTTACTCTTTTACCCTAATCTTCTTGAGACCCTGAACAGATTTGCAGCAATTTCAGGCCTAGTGGTGAACCCACAAAAATCAAAAGCTCTCAACATTTCCTAACCCAACTCCAACAGGTCCTCCCATTCTCCTGGTCACCGCATTACATCCCTTACCTTGGCATCAACCTAATCGCTGACCCTGCGGCGTTATACTCTTCTAAGTACCCTATGATGCTGACACATCTAACCAACCTCATGTCCTCTTGGTCGGCATTACCCCTGCTTGGCTGGGCCGCATCTCTGTCGTCAAAATGACCGTATTGCCGAAAATACTATATCTACTTCCGGTATTACCGATCCCCGTCCCATCCCACTTTCTCAGAATCCTACAACGACGTACACTACAATATATCTGGGGCCACACCAGACCTTGCATCGCCAGAAACATATTTTTCATTCCTAAAACCAAGGGGGCCTATCCCCAACTTTACAAAATACTTTCAACCCACGCAAGTAGCCCAATTACCTAAATACCACGCCACACAAGAAACACCACCATGGGTTGCAATTGAATCTGTAGACTGTGATCCATTATCAGTAGCCAACTTGCTATGGCTTCGCCCGTGCGACTGTAGAACCATTCGGAATCCTATAACCCAACATAGTTTAACCATCTGGAATAGGCTTAAAAACTAATTTGGCCTCCAATCCCCCCCCATAATCCACTTCTATCATACCTCCGCAACCCGGCTTTTTACTCCACCTGGATCTCTCCCGCGTCCTTCAATAGATGGTCTTCATTCAATCTTATCCGAGCATATAAGTTTACCACACCCGAATCATTTAAGCCATTCCAATCCCTATGCGAAACTCATGGTATCCCGAACACGGAACTTTTCCGATATCTCCAAATTAAATATTTTTTTACCCCCTGCATCCAAAGAGACACATCTTTGCCAGCCATGTTGACATTTGAGAGCACTTGCAACAAAGATCCACACACTCGCGGTCTAATTTCCGACCTCAGCGCTCAGCTAATTGACCCCCCACCCCATACTTCAATCCATTATGTAACTAAATGGGAGAGGGACCTAGGATTTCAACTAGATGCCAAAGACTGGACAGACATATGGGAAGCCCCTAAATTGGCCTCTCAAAATATCGTACCTTGTCCCTGCCCGGATTTCCAAATTCTATCCCTCTCTGCTTTCACAGCTGCACAGAAGCAGGCACCCACCTCCACATTTGGTGGACCTGTCCACTGGTTAAAACCTTCTGGACTGACATTTTCCATATCCTTTCCATATTGTTTAACAGCTCACTGGACCCAAATCCAGTTACAGTCTTACTCAATGAAAAACCCCAAGGTGTGACCTGCCTCCAATTTAAACTCCTCCTACAGGTTATCACTGCGGCTAAACAAACAATTACCAAGGCATGGAAAAACCCTCATCTCAACATTGCAGAGACCAAAAACAGACTTGCTAGAGCCATGATTCATGCCAAATAGAAGAAGTCCTTTTGCTCAAAACGCTCAAATATGAACGCCTATGGTGGCCATCGATTGACTACTTCATCCCCTCAGATTTTTTTTATTTTTATTTCTTTTTATAGTATTTTTTTTTTTTTTTATATCAACATACAAACCATACAACAATATACTGTCTATCTAACAACAGTACCTGACTATCTATTGTACATATAATAAAACCCTCCTCCCCCTCCTTCCTTTAACCCACCCCCTTTGCTCAGTTCTCTCTCCCCCGGCTCACCATGAAACAATCAGGTTGTAGTTACCATGCCCCCCACAGTCCATGACCAGAATGTAGAGCTAGGCCCTGGATCTACACAGAGGGTTTCACCTCATCCTACCCATATACAATGATTTTATCCAACCGTTAACTCAGAGTTGTACCAAGATTGCCATACCCTGTCAAATTTCTTTCCGCAACCCCTGGATAGATACGTTGCCTTGTAATATGGCATCATAGTATTAACCAATCTCTTCCAGAAGCTCAGATCAGGAGCCCCCGGTCTGCGCCACTGCAACAGAATTGCCTTTCTTCCATAAAACAACAGTATGGTGAGAAGTGTTCTATGAGCTCGTGAAGGAACCACCTCATCAACCAACCCTAAGAGACACACCTTTACCGTCATTGGGATCGGAGTCATCAAAACCTCCGATAAACAGGAAGTGACCCCAGACCAATACTGTTTGATCTGAGGGCAGCTCCAAAATATATTTTCAGCCGCTGCTGGAGCGCAGGAGAATCTCCAACATTCCACTTGCACTGTTGGGTAGATAGATGCCAGCCTAGCTGGTGTATAATAAATCCTATGCAGGAATTTAAAATGAATTAGTTTATCTCTAGCTGCTATTAGATGTTGAAACAGGTCCACATGTCATCCCAATCCTCGCTTCGAATATCCGGAACCTCAGCTTCCCAATGTTCTCTACATTTAGACACTGCTTTTGGTGTTGTCTTAAACAATTCTTTGTAAGAAACTGAAAGCGTCTTGGGTAGGTCTTCTGTGGTTAACAGGGTTTCTAGACTTGAGGGAAATGATTCCACTGTCATATTCCTAAATTGCGAGTAAAAAGCATGATGTAGTTGGATATATCTGAAATAGTAAGTGTTAGGTAAATCATGCCTAGCTTTTAATTGGTTAAACGTCAGTAATTCCCCGTCCACAGTTATGTCCTTGAGAGTTTTGACACCTCTAATTGCCCATCCCATGGGATCATGAAATGAATAGAAATGAGGCAGTTTAGGGTTCATCCATAGGGGGGTGGCTGGAGACATACCCTGGTAACTAGGACAGGCCATTCCTACCGCTTCCCCCCAAGCCTTAATCGTGGCCTTCATTGAGTCTGTCAGTGGAAGATCCATTTTGGTTCCTCTATGAATGGCCATCCGCAAAGACTCAAAGGAGCCCAGATGAGCAGCTTCCAGGACATTTGCGGAGTCCCCATCCTCAGAGGTTATCCATCTATGTACCACCACCAGTTGTCCTGCTATGTAATATTTTCTCCAGTCTGGGAGGGCCATACCACCCTCACCCCATGGTTCTTGTAATACTTTCAGACCTATTCTTGGCTGTTTAGGTGCCCAAAGAAAGGTACTGGTGAGACTATCCAATTTTTTCAAAAAAGGATTTGGGAATCCAAATGGGCGCGTTTCGCAGAAAATACAATATAACAGGTAGAATTTTCATCTTCAACAAGTTTATCCGGCCTATAAGAGACAACGGGAGTCTCTGCCAGGTTAGAGCTTTCTGCTTCAGAAAAGTTAAAAGAGGTGTCAGATTGAGTGACATATAATCTGCCACATCTGCTGTAACTTTGACCCCTAAGTATGTGAACTGAGATACCCATTTCAACAGCAAATCTGGGTCTGCCACATCCCTCGCACCATTGTCAATAGGTAGAATAGACGATTTGGTCCAATTGACTTTTAACCCAGAATACTGAGAAAATTCATTCATAATGCGTAGTGCAGCCACTAACGTTTCTCCCGGGTCTCTTAGGAACAGCAACATATCGTCCGCATACAGTGCCAGACATTCATTTATGTTGCTCACCCTAATTGCCTTAACTTCCCCCGCCGCCCTCAATGCTTTTGCTGTAGGTTCCATCATGAGGGCAAACAAAAAGGGCGACAGGGGACATCCTTGCCTAGTGCCCCTACCAATTTGGAAGAATGGGGATGTGTGTGCTCCCATGCGAACTGCTGTTCTTGGATTACTATAAAGCATCGAAACCCATCCTCTAAAAATCGGACCAAAACCCATCTTCTCCAGTACAGTTAACATATAGTGCCAGTCAATAGAGTCAAAAGCTTTTTCGATGTCAATGGACACCAAAACTCTAGTAGGTGTGTCTAAGCTATTTATCTGCAAGTGGGTAAATAGTCTCCTGAGGTTGGTGTCTGTCGATTTACCTGGCATAAACCCCGTCTGGTCGATATCCACCAAAGTAGAAATGAATCCCGCTAGTCTCTTTGCTAACACTTTCGTTAGGATTTTCAAATCCATATTTAGTAGGGAATCTGTCTATAAGATGAGCATTCTAAAGGGTCCTTACCAGGCTTAGGAAGTAAAATCATATATGCATCTAGCATAGAGACAGGTAATTGCTGACTTTGCTTAGAGTGAGCTAATAGTGTAGTGAGTCTGGGTGCTAATTGATCAGCATACGTCTTATAGAAGTCTGCTGGAAACCCGTCTGGGCCCGGCGCTTTGTTAGGAGGAAACGTATAGATTGCTGACATCACCTCTTTGTTAGAAATGTCTGCCTCCAAAGTCTCCCTATCTACGTCCGATAGTCTAGGAAGAGGGAGTCCCCCCAACAAGTCCTCTAGGGCTGAGTGGTCATATTGTTGAATGGGAGCATATAGGTTCGAGAAATATTGCCGAAATTCAGACAGTATGTCCTTTGGATCACTGACCAAATTCCCGTCTTTATTTTTGATTACTGGGATGTTTGCTAGTTGTTGCGAGTCTGCCACCAGCCTGGCTAGAAACTTCCCATTTTTATCCCCCTCCATAAACATTGATTCTGTCTTATGTTTTGACTCTGTATGTGCTAGATTATTGAAATGCAGGTTGAGCATCCTCTGAGCCTCAAGCAATGCTACATAGTTGGAATCCGAGGGACAGTTGGCATTGCGCTCCACGCATTCCCTCTCTCTGTCCTGTAACATTTGAACCTCAGCATTTTACTCCAATCTTTCTTTTTTTATGGCAGAAATACTATTCCCCCTGATTACCGCCTTAAATGCATCCCACACCATGGAAGGGTCAGCAGACCCCTCATTTGATGTCCAACAATTTGTAATTGAATCTCCAAGCAGGGTAGTAATCTGATCATTCTGAAGCCATCCTGGCGAAAGTCTCCACCCCACTCCCCCCCCCCCGGAGGGAAGGGTCAGCGAGACAGAAAGTGGGTTATGATCAGACAAGCCCCCCGCAAGGTACTCAACTTCGTTTACATATGACAACATTACCGGGCTAATGGAAGGTCTATCCTTGCCGAAGAGCGATGCATCTGTGATATTTGTGAGAAACACCTGGCAGTGGTGTTTTTGGCCCTCCATATCTCAGTAAGTCCCGCCATGTTGACCCAGGATGTAAGATCCACCGAACCAGACCTTCCCACATTCGAGGAGTCCAACGCCCCCAAGGTGGCGTTGAAGTCTCCCATAATTAACAACGGGAGATGTGCATGAGGCGCCAGTTTGACTAACATATCATATAAGCATTGTACATTGAAAGGAGGCGGCAAGTATACATTCACTAATAACACCTTACTGGAGCAAATATCTAATATTAAGGCCACATATCTTCCCCCCTGATCTGTGATCACTTGATGAACTGTGCATGGAACAGATTTACTTATAAGTATGGACACCCCCCGTCCGTACGTGGAGTATATGGCGTGGAAAGCCCGCTGAATCGATGGCCTATGCAAGGCAAGTATCCCACTTCCATCTAGGTGTGTCTCCTGTAAAAGAACCACATGCGGTCTAACCCGCTTAAGATATTGAAACACCGATGCCCTCTTAAACTTACTATTCAGGCCTCGGACGTTACATGAAACCAGTTTAATAGGATTAGCCATAATCTTTTGTCAACACAGTTACCCTGTAGAGGCCTATCAATCCCCTCCAGTAACCCATATTCGTGAACCGTGGAGCCATGAGCCCCCTATTTACTAAACGAGTGCAGAGAACTGAGCAAAAAAGATCCCCGGCATTGAAACTCAAACAATACCAACCCCCCCCCCCCCCGCCATTATACCAGAAAACCAAAAAACAACGTCCGGTATGTAGCTTTCAGTCCCAAATCGAATCAACTTCCCAACAAAAAACAGGGAAGAGTAAATTACGTTTAGAAAGTCAACCTTCTGTGCGAGTGTCCAGCAGAGTTTGAAGTATCTTCCTGTGTCTACCGTAGCAACTCTGCGTCTTAAAGCGTTAAACGGGGTAGGAAACTTAAGATCAATACCACATAAAAAGAAAAAGAAAAATTAAAAGATGAACCATAGCCACTAAAGACCCCAGGGACCTGTGCTTGTGCACTTGTGAGCAGCTATATTTCGTAAACCACCCTGCTGTATGGCCCTCTAGTGGTGATCTTGTTGTTACACTTTCTATATACCTTGTCCCAAACTTGAAGGCAAAGACATCAACATTCTGTACTGTTTGGATTAACTCAAAAGTTAGTCCCGATACCAATGGGAATAAGAGAAAAAAAAATGAATTTTATAAAAATGACCATGGAAAAAGAAAAAGGATTAAGAAATCTTGGAATAAGAGGCTCTTAGGTCAGGAGATTGTCCTTCACTTTCCATCCCTGTGTACACATGCATCTTGCTTGTTTATCCGTTTTTGCATCAGTCCTCACAGGTCCTGTTCCATCCAAACTCATACTTCATTTGGCATACGAAAAATGAAATAAGAACCCACTGAAAAATAAAAGTTAATCCCGAGAGGACAGCCCCTACCCTTCAGTACGTCTGTGACTATTGAAAAGTGGCCTGGGTGATGTGGATGCAGTTCAAGACACAACAGGTGCAACAAGAGCAAGCTATGTACTTAGCCGGCCACTAGCCGATCTCAAGGATTCCGGTCCAGCCATTCGTTCGCATCACTGGGATTGTCAAAAAACTTTACTGCGCCCTTATGTTGAACCCGCAGCTTGCTGGGATATAGCATACTGTACTGTATGTTTTTCTCCCTTAATCTCTTCCTTACATCATTAAATGAGCGCCTTTTCCTCTGGGTCTCCGCTGAAAAGTCAGGGAAGAGCATCACTTTGGCGTTTTCAAACTTTAGCTCAGCGTGCTTTCTTGAGGCAGCCAGGATCATGTCACGATCTCTATAATTTAAGAACCTCACCAGGAATGGATGAGGGTATTCCCCTGGAGGACGCCTGCCCGTGGGCACCCGATGGGCCCGTTCCACCACATATGTAGGAGGGAGCTCCCCCAGATTCAGTAACCGCTTAAAGAACAGTTCCGCAAAGGAAGCAGTTTGGGAACCTTCAGCCCCCTCTGGCAGGCCTACCACCCTCACATTATTCCTCCTCTGCCTGTCTTCTGCATCTTCAGCTCTGCTTTGCAGTGACTTCACCATGGCTTGCAGTTCAGCTAGTTGATTTTCCTGAGAGTGAGATGTATCCTCCACTACTGATATTCTGTCTTCAGCCTCTGTAATCCTGCCCCTCATCTTATCTAGATCATGTCTAATCAGGGTATATTCTGTAGTGAGATGTTCTATGCTCACCATTACAGCCGCCTTGCTTGCACCTATTGCTGCCAGTATAGGTCTGGTAATGGCATCTTGCGTTATCTCTGGGTCCGGGAAGACCGAGGGAGAGTCCTCAGAGCCTGATTTCTGAGCTACAGTGGCCGTGGATGCCATCCTCCAGGCTTGCTTCTTCTCTTTGCTTTGCAGAGTGAGGGGAGGGCAAGATGGCGGCGGCGGGACTCGTGTCTGGGCCTCGTACAGAATGGGTCCGGTGTTGGCTCTTCTGCGACTGTTTGCCAGCCCCGGATGTCCCCTTTTTCATGACCGGATTATAGTCCACACTGATCGGTACCCCAAGTACCGAAAATCAGTCGAAATTTCTCCTACTGTAGAATTGATTATCAGGAGAGATGCGGAGCTCACAGTGAACACGTCCTGCTTCCTTCACATCCGGTCACGCCCCCCCATCCCCTCAGATTTTGATAAAATGCTAATATTACCTTGAACCTTATGAAAATTTGATGCCAGAGTCAATCTGATACATATCTTCAATTCCGCCCTAACACACCATCCTATATTTTTTATAGGATATATACCCTCTTTTCCACCCTGTCAGATTCCATACGCACTAGCTCACCAGACTTAAATTAGTCCACTCTAATTATGAGGACATGTCCTGATCCCATCTAAACTAGATGTTTCAGGACTCCGACCAATTACATGACCATAATATACCCTCTCATCACCCTTTTCCTCTACCATATGGTTTATCATCTTTCCTCTTATTTTAATCCCTATTATGCTAGATGCCCCTTGTACACTGGGCTTCACGTTGCCCCCCACTACTATCACCTCTCCGAGGGCTCTCTTCTCCTGTACGTGTATGCATTTCTTAACCTCTAATATCAAAATACCATGCAATAGTTATATACTTTTATGTCTTACCTTAATTAACCATAGTCCAAATATGTGGGCTGCGACCCAGTCAGTTAAACGTTGCATGTTTGGAGTTTAAGATTCATTTAACTTCTCTGAGCGTTACAACTTATGTCTCTACATTTTACAAATGTTTTCTTCCCTTTTGTCAATTAAAATATTTGAACAAGAAAAACAGTGTGGGGGTCCCCTCAATCCCCATGCTGTTTCGTGACAAATACTGCATATGATACCGCCAGAAAAACCCTGGTCGTAAATAATGCTTGCTTTTTTACTCCCTAGTCCATTTGTGAATTGGACTTAAGAGCTTTTTATGCAATATTTACAGGCACGTTCGCCCCCATCCCCCCCCCCCCCCCCCCGGAAATACTGCCTAATTGTTCTTTTTTGTGATAACGTATGCAAATAAGTAATATGATACCCTTATCGCATGCAGTAAACGTTAGTGAATTGACCCCTGGGCCTCAGAAGAATATTTGTTTCTTCAGGCAAACTTGCAAGAAGGCAGCTAACCAACAAGCCTTTAAAAAGTTGCTCAGAGAAAAAGCAAAAAGAATTTCTATTTAATAATGGTTATTAGGCTGCTTTCACACTGATCCGCAGGTGCAGAGCATTACACCTGTGGCTTTCTTGCAGGTTAGCTGCACTGAGCCATAGACTTTTATATCTTGAATGCATGAGTTTTGGTGTGCTTTCAGAAAGTGCACCACACCTGCAAGATATAACCAAAGTCTATGGCAAAGCACAGCTAACCGCACAGCAGCCTTAGGCCCTTTTCACACGATTGGTCCAATCGTAAACATCCAACGGGGATTGGTCCCACTGAAAATGATAATCCTGATTGCTATTTATAATCTTCATTATGCTATTCAAAATAAAAAAATTGAAATTGTGAACCTTTTCATTTCATTGTGGTCTGTGACTGGTTACCAAATCACTTAAATGGCCCTTGCTCTTCAAAATGATGAGCACCTCTGCATTCTAGAATACCTTGACAGATTCTATAATTTCAGAAAATGTGAATTTTTGTTTCTACAGTTTCAGTGCCCTTCTAAGAGTGCCACGTCTTCAAAAAGCACTATTGCCAGATGGGTTAGGCAGATGATACACCAGGGTTATCAGCTAGATGGTAAGCAACCTCCTTGTGATCGTGGAGGACATTTCACATGGTCAGTTTCTGCAACTTGGGCAGAAATAGCATGTGCATCATTGGAGAAAATGTGTCAGGCAGCAGTCTGTCTAGCTGGCACGTCTTTATCAAACATTACAGGCTGGATCTTTCGGTGAATCAGGGCTTGTTCTTCAGAAGAAAAGTTCTGCCAGCTTTGGTCCTGCAGTAAAGGACTTCTCATCATAACTTGATTACTCTTATCAGGAATTTGTTTTTCAGGACTCCTTCAGGACAGTATTCAAAACAATGAAGATGTAAGGGTGGGAGTATCTTTTCTGTTTTTCCTGTTCCATTAAGGTTAGAGTAGAAGTCTTTTGGTTGGCTGTCATGGAGGAGTTGTAGAACTCAAATTAGAGTTAAGAGTAATCTTGAATATTTTCTCCACAGTTTTAACCACTTCCGGACCACCGCACGCCAATGCACGTCCCTACTTTGAGGACGGATATCGTTTTTATGGCAGCAGCTAGCTGCCATAACCCTGGCATCCCTGTGTTCTGGCCGGCTTTTCGGTACAAGATAAAAGTGGGCTCTGCAGTGGATTCGCCGCGAGATCACTTTTATCGGCGGCGCGAGAGGGCCCCTTCTGCCGCGATCCGGTGCCCTCCACCGCTTACCGTAGCCGTCGGCAGCGGTGGAGGCGATCGGATCCTTCTCAGGGCTGTGCATGGAGACGAGTGAGGAGACGAGTCTCGATGACACTGCAGGGCGGAAGAGACATCAAAACGTCACTTCCGCCCATAGCTCTTAAGGGGGCCTTTTTTTTTCTTTTTTTTAAATGACATTTTTTTTTCTTTTTATTGCATTTTAGTGTAAATATGAGATCTGAGGTCTTTTTGACCCCAGATATCATATTTAAGAGGTCCTGTCATGCTTTTTTCTATTACAAGGGATGTTTACAT
Source organism: Lithobates clamitans (assembly GCA_037952925.1). Lineage (NCBI taxonomy): Eukaryota > Metazoa > Chordata > Amphibia > Anura > Ranidae > Lithobates > Lithobates clamitans. Next base: position 15,388,794 of record JBBGZY010000135.1, on the reverse strand, counting down.
TCCTTGTAATAGGAATAAAAGTGACACAATTTATTATTATTTAAAAAAAAAAAAAAAACAGTGTAAAAATAAGAAATAAAAGGTAAAATAAATAAGAAAAAAAATATGTTTTTAAGCGCGCCCCGTCCCGCCGAGCTCACGTGCAGAAGCGAACGCATACATGAGTAGCGCCCGCATATGAAAACGGTGTTCAAACCACACATGTGAGGTATCGCCGCGATCGGTAGAGGGAAAGCAATATTTCTAGCCCTAGACCTCCTCTGTAACGCAAAACATGCAACCTGTAGAATGTTTTAAATGTCGCCTATGGAGATTTTTAAGGGTAAAAGTTTGTCGCCATTCCATGAGCGCAATCTTGAAACATGACATGTTGGGTATCAATTTACTCAGCATAACATTATATTTCACAATGTATAAAAAAATTGGGCTAACTTTACTGTTGTCTTATTTTTTAATTCAAAAAAGTGTACTTTTTTTTTAAAAAGAGCGCTTGTAAGACCGCTGCGCAAATACGTGTGACAGAAAGTATTGCAACGACCACCCTATTCTCTAGGGTGTTAGAAAAAAAAAAATGTATACTGTTTGGGAGTTCTAAGTAATTTTCTAGCAAAAAAAACTGTTTTTAACTTGTAAACACCACATCTAAAAAAGAGGCCTGGTCTTAAAGTGGTTAAGGTATTAAATCTTCAGGTTAATTTTAACATTAGGACAGAAAGCTGCACAGCGGGTATTGTGACATTTTTAAAGGCAAAATTGCTTCAAACTGGAGTTAAGCCGACCAAAAACAGTTATGCCACGTACACACGACCGGACTTTACGGCATACTTGGTCCGGCGGACCTGAGTCTGTTGGACAATTCGATCGTGTGTGGGCTCCAGCGGACTTTTTTTTCCCAAAAGTTTGACGGACCTAGAAATGAAACATGTTTCAAATCTTTTCGACGGACTCGAGTCTGGTCGAAAAGTCCGCTCGTCTGTATGCTAGTCCGACGGACAAAAAACGATGCTAGGGCAGCTATTGGCTACTGGCTATGAACTTCCTTGTTTTAGTCCGGTCGTACGTCATCACGTACAAATCCGTCGGACTTTGGTTGATCGTGTGTGGGCAAGTCCGTTCATTCGGAAAGTCCGTCGAAAAGCACGCCAGACCTAGTCCGTCGAAAAGTCTGCCCGTGTGTAGGCGGCATTAGAATCTCAGTTCCTGATGATTCAAACCATGTATGGGCAGGCTAAATGTACCCAAGTTGATTTATCAACATGTACTTGGGTACAACCAGCCTGCTGGTTTTTACATGTCATGATTGCTAGCAATAATCACTGTGTTCTCCCAGCGGGGACAACTTTCCCTGTGGTTGCAGGAAGGAAAATCACTCCGTCTATTGCCGGCTTTAAGCTTTAAACTGCACTTTTACAACCCTTTTTATCAATTCCCAATTTATATGGCTGCCAGTGTAAGAATGGATCCTTTTTTGTATTATATTTATCAAGAGAGTGTACCACCTTTAGGTTAAGTTCACACTGGCATTAAAAGCAGGCGTTTGGGAGGTGTTAAAAAAGCCCCCCAAACGCCTATGCAAATGATAAAATGAACAGCACACAGTGCTGTTCACATTAACAAAACATGAAGCGTTGGCATTGCTTCAAAATTGAAGGCTCATGTTGAGTCAGGAGGCATTTGAAGCCTTTCAAAGCCTCCCATTCAAGTCTCTGGTAGTGCTTCCCAAATGCTTTGGCAGGCAGTTGCAGTGTGGTTGCGGGGCGTTAAGATTAGTTTATTTCCTGTAATGGAATAGTCGTTTGTGGAGCGGTTTTAACGCGCCTTAACGCTCATCAAATGCTTTAAAACTACCTATAGAGTGTTTTCGGCAGCAGTTTTAACTTGTCATTAACGCTTGTAAAACACCAGTCTAACGCGCATACTAAAGCTCATTAACGCCCATACTGACGCTGTAGGAGTGCTTGTTCAGCGTTGGAAATTTAGTCAAGTGGGTACAGGCCCTTATAGTGTGACCATAGAAATATGGTAAATTGCCTTGTGGCATGTGTGCAAGCTTGTGAAATATGACTGCTTAGTGGAAAGACTGTTGCATTAAACATACAACTGAACATTCTATACATGTGGTTGAATTAATCCCCACGGCACAGAGAAACCAGCAGGCAGTTTCCCAGATATACAAGGTGGTATCTAAACGTTTTGAGACCAGTTTTGTAACACGTCAACAGATTGCAGCACAAGGCCGTATGCACAGCCACAGAGAGCACCGACCTTCATAAGTCAGTCTGCCAAAATACATCAATCTGTGTACATAGGGAGCTGTGCAACTGACCATGTGCATTGACACATCTGCTATTTCATCATGAACAACAAGTTAGAACAAAGAGCAAACGTGAAATTCTGCAGTCAAGGCCTTTTTAGTGGCACGTACGATTGTTCTCCAAAGATCATCATGCACAAGTTGCCGAATGGTTTTGAAATTTTCAGGGGTTGAGCTTGTTGAAGGTCTTCCTGATCTCTTGTCGTCTCCCAGTTTTCTGACTGTGCTCGGAGCACAGTCAGAAAACTGACCACACTGGGATGGATGTTTGGCATGATCAGTTTGAAATAGGAAAGCAGGGGGGCTTACCGACCCCTACCGCGTGATTGTACAGTGAAATGAGATACAACAAATCGAATAATTCATCTTGCTGTCACTATGCTCTATCCTCCTGTCACCATGCCCCTTATACTTAAGCATACCTGATTGGCTTCTTGTGCTGCTTCTCCCACTCTGAGCTCTGCTGTACAAGGACTGCAAGAGACTGACAAATGCAGGTACTTACACTGCTTGAATTTAAAAGAAAAATACATTTAGGAATGTATTATTACAGAGCTGACTTCATTAGTGTCTTTTATATCCGTCTTTAACTCCACCCCAGTCATTCCATAACTAGACCGAACCATGTCAACTTTCTCTATACTCTGCCCCTTTTTGACCCTACAACTCTAACCATTCTTACAAAATGTTGAGGTTAGATGAGACATGTATTTATATGTTCCTAATCACCTAGCTGCAGAATTCTGGCTCAAATAATGTGTAAGCCAAAACTGTGGGATTTGCAAATTAGGCCCCTTTCACACTGGGGCGGTGGGTGCATCGGTGGTAAAACGCCGCTATTTTTAGCGGCGATTTACCATCAATTTCGGCCGGCGCTTTTATCCGCTAGCAGCCGAGAAAAGGTTAAAACCACTGCAAAGCACTACTGCAGCAGCGCTATGCTTGGGGTGTAGCCGCGCTGCCCCATTGATTTCAATCGCTCCAAAGATGCTGCTAGCAGGACTTTTTTTACTGTCCTGCAAGCGCACCGCTCCAGTATGAAAGCCCTCGGGGGGCTTTCACGTTGGAGAGACAACAGTGGCTCTTTCAGGGCCCTTTGCAGGCACTATTTTTAGCGATGTAGCACCTGCAAAGCGCCCCAGTGTGAAAGGGGTCTTAGAGTTGTTCTTGTCTGTAAAATATATTATATAGATTTTTTCAAATAGTTAAATTATCAGTAAACCCATATTCCTAAGCGAATATACAGTAGTAAGAGCTTATAGCAGCAACTGGACAAATAAAACCAGGCAACACAGAGCAGACAAATTCTTTTTATGTTCCCATCCAGTGCACAACAACATCTAAGAGCGCTCAAAATCAATTCTACATCCTTCTCAACATAGTTTCAGCTTTCTTATGAATTAGAAGAGTCTAGAAGAACAACTGTTATTTTTTGACATTGTTAAGGTAAAAAAAACAAAAAAAACTGATCCAACATATTTTATCATAGGAAATAGGCATGCTTGGACAAAAATGGGGTAGACAGATTGGCAATCTCATAAAATGTGCCTGTATTTTCTAAAAAGAACTTGTGTTCATCAGGCTTCATCTTCTCCTTCTTCCTCTTCGAATTCTCCTTGTTCATCAGCTGTGGCATCTTGGTACTGTTGGTACTCTGACACCAAGTCATTCATGTTGCTTTCAGCTTCAGTGAATTCCATCTCATCCATTCCTTCCCCAGTGTACCAATGCAAGAAGGCTTTGCGGCGGAACATAGCTGTGAACTGCTCAGAGATTCTCTTGAACAGTTCTTGAATGGCAGTGCTGTTGCCGATAAATGTGGCAGACATTTTGAGGCCCCGCGGTGGAATGTCACAAACTGCGGTCTTCACGTTGTTGGGAATCCATTCAACAAAGTAGCTACTGTTTTTATTTTGGACATTAAGCATCTGCTCGTCGACCTCCTTCATGGACATTCGTCCACGGAAAATAGCGGCTACGGTGAGGTAGCGTCCATGTCGCGGGTCACAGGCTGCCATCATGTTCTTGGAATCGAACATTTGCTGGGTTAGTTCTGGCACTGTCAGGGCACGGTATTGCTGACTGCCACGGCTAGTTAATGGAGCAAATCCGGGCATAAAAAAGTGCAGTCGTGGGAAAGGCACCATGTTAACAGCCAGTTTTCGTAAATCTGCATTCAGCTGGCCTGGGAAACGAAGGCAGGTTGTTACACCGCTCATTGTAGCAGATACCAGATGATTGAGGTCACCGTATGTGGGTGTTGTTAGTTTTAAAGTGCGGAAACAGATATCATAGAGGGCTTCATTGTCTATGCAATAGGTTTCATCTGTGTTTTCCACCAACTGGTGTACAGAGAGGGTGGCATTATATGGTTCAACTACAGTATCTGAGACTTTGGGTGAAGGCATCACGCTAAATGTATTCATTATCCTGTCTGGGTACTCTTCCCTAATTTTGCTGATAAGTAGTGTACCCATGCCAGAGCCAGTGCCACCACCAAGGGAGTGGGTCAGCTGAAAACCCTGTAGGCAGTCGCAGCTTTCAGCCTCTTTCCTCACCACATCTAGAACTGAATCCACCAGCTCAGCACCTTCTGTGTAATGACCCTTGGCCCAGTTATTTCCAGCACCACTCTGTCCTGGAAAGAGAATAATAAATGTTATGTGTCGTGTCCATTTGGTTCAGAAAGCATTTTTTTTTCCACCTGAGGACTTCAAAAGTCAGTTTACAAAGGAAATGCCAAAATTTACCATACACTAGATATGCATTAATCATATTGTGTGAACATTCTTACCTCCCTTATTAAATCAGCCCTATTGCCTTTGGGTGTTTGTGCTTCTTTATTTCTGCCCAATTTATTAAAATAATTAAAGCTGAATTCCAGGTATGGCAATATTTACATACAGTGCCTTGAAAAAGTATTTATACCCCTTTACATTTTCCACATTTTGTCATGTTACAACCAAAAACGTAAATTTATGTTATAGGGATTTCTTGTGATAGACCAACACAAAGTGGCACATAATTGTGAAGTGGAAGGAAAATGATAAAAGGTTCTCAACATTTTTTTACAAATAAATATATAAAAAGTGTGGCGTGCATTTGTATTCAGCCCCCCTGAGTCAATACTTTGTAGAACTGCCTTTCACTGCAATTACAGCTGCAAGTCTTTTTGGAGATGTCTCTACCAGCTTTGCACATCTAGAGAATGACATTTTTGCCCATTCTTTTTTGCAAAATAGCTCAAGCTCTGTCAGATTGGACGGAGAGTGACTGTGAATAGCAATTTTCAAGTCTTGCCACAGATTCTCAATTGGATTTAGGTCTGGACTTTGACTTGGCCATTCTAACAAATGAACATGCTTTGATCTAAACTATTCCTTGTAGCTCTGGCTGTATGTTTAGAGTCGTTGTCCTGCTGGAAGGTGAACCTCCACCATAGTCTCAAGTCTTTTGCAGACTCTAACAGGTTTTCTTCTAAGATTTCCCTGTATTTGTCTCCATCCATTTTCCCATCAACTCTGACCAGCTTCCCTGTCCCTGCTGAAGAAAAGCATCCCTACAACATGATGCTGCCACCGCCATGTTTAACGGTGAGAATGGTGTGTTCAGGGTGATGTACAGTGTCAGTATTCCGTCACACATAGCGTTTTGCTTTTAGGCCAAAAAGTTCAATTTTGGTCTCATATTGCACATGTTTTCTGTGTCCCCCACATGGCTTCGTGCAAACTGCAAATTGGACTTCTTATGATTTTCTTTCAACAATGGCTTTCTTCTTGCCACTCTTCCATAAAGGGCAGATTTGTGGAGTGCACAAATAATAATTGTCATGTGGACAGATTCTCCCACCTGAGCTGTGGATCTCTGCAGTTCCTCCAGAGTTACCCTGGGCCTCTTGGCTGCTTCTCTGATAATTACACTTCTTGCCCGGCCTGTCAGGTTTAGGTGGACGGCCATGTCTTGGTAGGTTTGCAGTTGTGCCATACTCTTTCCATTTTCGGATGATGGATTGAACAGTGGTCCATGAGATGTTCAAAGCTTGGGATATTTTTTTTTATAACCTAACCCTGCTTTAAACTTATCCACAAATTCATCCCTGACCTGTCTGGTGTGTTCCTTGGCCTTCATGATGCCGTTTGTTCACTAAGGTTCTCTAACAAACCTCTGAGGGCTTCACAGAACAGCTGTATTTATACTGAGATTAAATTACACGCAGTGTAAGTAGTATTTACTAATTAGGTGACTTCTGAGGACAATTGGTTCCACTGGATTTTAGTTAGGGTTATCAGAGTAAAGGGGGCTGAATACAAATGCAAGCTGCACTTTTCACATATTTATTTGTAAAAAAAATTGAAAACCATTTGTTATTTTACTTCCACTTCACAATTATGTGCCACTTTGTGTTGGTCTATCACATAAAATCCCAATAAAATACATTTACATTTTTGGTTGTAACATGACAAAATGTGGACAATTTCAAGGGGTATGAATACTTTTTCAAGGCACTGTAGTTACATTGGTCCATATCACTAGCTACAAATGCAGGCACAGTGTAAAATGTTTTGGATGTCATGTTCATTGCCTCCCTCTACACATTACACTATTGCTCTGACTGACCGGCAAACAGTACTTATTTTTGGACTATTTGGTCCCCACACTAGAAGTAATTCAGGGGCTTTGTGGGGACTCATCTTCAGATTCCTGCTCTCAGTCTGAGCTCGTCTTCCTGTGGGTTACTGACACCCCCCCTAACATATACACACACACACACACACACACACACACACACACACACACACACACACACACACACACTCTTTCTTTCCTATTGCTCTGGGGGTTTTTATTGTGCTGGGGGTTATTGCTTACCCTGACATATGCCTTGGGGAGTTGTTGGGGGGTTACAATTGTTGGCCATCACACTGGCACTGACACCAACAATGGGACTGACATCAACAATTGTGATTATTTTGTTGCCGCAATATTTTCAGCATACCTGTAGGCCATTATTTTGTCTAAACATTAGCAGAGGGCAGGGGAAAGACGGCACATTACATACCATACACCAGTGGTGGGATGTATAACACCCAATGTTGTTTCCAGTGTTCTCAATGCGAGCTGATAGTCAATACTGTCAGTGCACATTGATACCCGCTGCCTCCTCTGTAGTTCCAGCACCTGTGACCTCAGAAGGAGGCACCGGGAGTAGTGCAGAGAGCAGGAGGTAAAGAAGGAGGGGACTTCCAATACCAGTGCTGCCACATAGCACAATCCATTGTTCTTGTCAAGCCCTTGCTTATCACAGAGCTGTTCCAGGTCCTGGAACGATCCTGACCCTATTGTCAGGATCCACCCAGATGCCTGATTGGCAGCTGGCTCAGTCTCTCATTGTGCGGCTGAGAGCTTGAGCCAGTTGCTAAGGGCCACCCAACCCAGTGCTCCAGTGAGCACTGGAGGGGTAGAGCAAAGAGCAGTGACTGAGCAACCACTCTCAGCTCAGAGCTGACCAAGAACTGAGCGGTCATGTGATCACTCAATTCTTGGGCTTAGAGCCAGCGGGGTACAGCTGTACAAATGGAGGTGAGTATTTGTTTGTTTTTTTTATCCACCCCAAACTTCTCCTTTAAAGTGTAAGTAAACCCCCCTATCGCTTTCAGCCAAGGAAGTTGCCATCTTTGCCTCTGTTTAATCTACAACTGCCATAATGCTGCACATGTGATCAGTTATGACACCAGCCATTGGATGGTTTGACAGTTTGGTTGAGAGCACAACCAATGGGAGTCTTACATTTGCGGCACATGCCGGAAATGAAACTGTTTTATGGAGGGGTTTACTTCCACTTTAACCACTTCCCGCCCGGCCTATAGCAGAATGACAGCCGGACGGTGGTTCAGTTATCCTGACTGGGCGTCATATGATGTCCAGCAGGATAACTGGGGGTGCGCATTGCAGCGATCGGTGGTGCGGTGTGTCAGTCTGACACACAGCTACACCGATCTCGGTAAAGAGCCTCTGACGGAGGCCGTTTACCACGTGATCAGCCGTGTCCAATCACGGCTGATCACGATATGCACAGGAAGAGCCGTTGATCGGCTTATCCTCACTCGCGTCTGACAGACGCAAGTAGAGGAGAGACGATCGGCGGCTCTCCTGACAGGGAGGGGTCTGTGCTGATTGTTTATCAATGCAGCCACCACGCGGATGCCCGTCTAGGACCACCAGGGATGCCGCCAGACCACCAGGGATGCCCACAAAGGTACTCCAAACTGTATGCCACCCTGGACTACCAGGGAGATGGCAATCAGTGCCCAGGCAGATGGCAATCAGTGCCCATCAGCAATGTCTGCCAGTGCCATCAGTGATACTTATCAGTGCTATATATCAGTGCCACCTATCAGTGCCCAGAAGTGCCGCCTATCAGTGCCCAGCAGTGCCGCCTGTCAGTGCCCATCAGTGCCGCCAATCAATGCCCATTAGTGCTGCATATCAGTGCTGCCTATTAGTGCCCATCGTCAGTGCCACCTCATCGGTGCCGCCTTATCAGTGCCCATCAGTGGAGAAAACTTACTTATTTACAAAATTTTATAACAGAAACAAAAGAAAAACATTTTTTTTTCAAAATTTTTAGTCTTTTTTTATTTTTTTAGCAAAAAAAAAATAAACCGCAGATGTGATCAAATACCACCAAAACAAAAGTTCTATTTGTGGGGACAAAATGATAAAAATTCTGTTTGGGAACAGTGTAGCGACAGCGCTGAAAGCTGAAAATTGGCTTGGGCAGGAAGGGGGGTAAGTGCCCTGTATTGTAAATATGTTACAAAGTTTCTTATCTGGGGATTTTGCCAGTAGCAGCTCTCCCTGTTGCAGGGTGATAATATTAAGCTACCGCTTCACAATTACATACCTCCTAACTGTCATCTGCAGCTGCCAAGCTCCACACCGTTTCACAGCCACCTGTGTCCTGTCATTTTCTCACAGAGCGGTTCAGTGCTCTGATGTTAGCTGTACTCCCCCTCTGCTCTCCCAGTGTGACTCCTTCATGTTGCCTTCTGTATATCTTTTATTGCAACTTTGTTTCTCTCCCTTTCCTCCTGTCAGATTCTTTCTCTCAGATATCTGCCCCACCCTGCAATTAAAGCGGAGTTCCACCCAAAAATGAAACTTCCGCTTTAAGGGAAGGTGACCACCTGACATGCCACATTTGGCATGTCATTTTTTTAGGGGGGAGCAGATACCCTCTTTTTAGAGGGTCCCAGCTCCCACTTCCCCCTAGGCACCGTGGCGCCGGAAGGAAGATCACCTCTCCCCCCTCCCTCTCAGCAATCATCCGGGACAAGTCACAGGTCCCAGATGATTGCCCGGCCAGTCACAACACGGCTCACGCATGCGCAGTGCATGCCCGGCTGTGAAGCCACAGCCGGGCGCCCACAGTGACAATGTTGGCGCAGCAGAGAGGAGGGGGAGACGAGTGGGGCTTTGTTTCCCCGCATCGCTGGACCCTGGGAAAGGTAAGTGTCCGATTATTAAAAGTGAACAGCTGCAGTATTCTCCGATCCTTCTCGCTAATATCTCTGATTGTGCCCCTCTGTCTCTGTCAAACCGCATGCCAATTCAGAGCCTATTTCCGGCAATAGCACCGTCTGAATCTGTGCGACGCCAACCATTCCCAAAAGTAGTTCCTGCACTACTTTTGGCGAACTCAGGGGCAATTTCATTAGACATCTGTGCATGAACCCACACAGATGTCTGTCAAATCGCCCCCAAAGTTGGACTAAAATGCCAGTTTGAAATCATGTGATTTCAGCTGAACTTGCACGATTTCAAACCCACCCTCAGTGTGAACGAGGGCTAAGGGCTTGTTCACACCACTTGTGGTGCAGGAACACATGCAAGAGCATGGGGGGGGGGGGGCTGTCAGGTAGGCTGTACAGGGAGGCTTGTTATATCTAACAACGGCCCTGTATATAGTTGTATATAAAATGCACTTTTTATCTTTCAAAAAGTTTCCCAGTGCTAAACCTTTCATCCAATTTCTAAATAGCTGTATTTGTAAATTCCAAAAGTCAGTATAAAGGAATAGAAGTGGTATAAAAAAATACTTGTGGGTTTAATTAATCATTTTTGTTTGTAGAATTCTACTTTAAAGGGGGCGTGGTAGGGGGGTGTGTCCTATGCCTGCATACTTTTGCTAATGGGTGTCCCTCATTCCCATCTCAAAAGTTGGGAGGTATACAATTAGTAGCGCTGCTTGCCATGCATGCTCCTTCAGTTAGCCATAGGCCGCCACTCAGTTCTGTGCCTCATACAGACCTAATCTGGCAGCCCAAAAGGCCAGCTGAAGTAGGGTGTAAAGCACGCTGACAACGCTGCTAATTGAGAGGCAGAGGCTTCATCAGGAAGCACTGTTACTGGCAGAATCTACAACTAAGAAACCTTGTAGCATATTCACAAGAAATGAATTCAAGAAAACTGTATACAGTGAAGCATGATGCCACACATATAGATTTAGGCCCGTTTTACATAAGCCCGCTCGGATCCGCTTGTCCGTTTTTCAAGCGGATCCGATTGGACCATCCATTGACTCCCATGGGCAGGAGGATGTCAGGAGAGATGTGCCTGCTGACACCCGTCTGCCATCCGATCCGCTCAAGACAGACGTATGGCGATGCGTCTGCCATTTGTCTTGGCGGACTGGATGAGATCTGATGAAAACTAGCAAAAGGTCTGTTTTCGTCTGATCTCCCCATAGAGGTCAGCGGGGATCTGACAGGTCCTCAGTGAGCAGAGGTAAACCTGTCATCTGCTGGCTCAGCGGAGATCAATGGAGCGATCCCCTGCTGAGCTGGCGGACTCAGCTAGGCGGATCTGCCCCATGTGAAAGGGGCCTTAGGGTTTACATACACCTTAAAAAAGTCTGCAAGTAACATGAATATTATAATTAATTTAAAAGCGGAGTTCCACCCAAAAATGGAACTTCCGCTTTAAGGGAGTTGACCCCACTGACATACCACATTTTTTTGGGGGGGGGGAGCGGATACCCTCTTTTTAGAGGGTCCCAGCTCCCACTTCTTCTCGTCGCACCGGAAGGGAGATCACCTCTCCCCCCTCCCTCTCGGCAATCATCTGGGACACGTCACAGGTCCCAGATGATTCCCCAGTCAGTCATGACACGCGGCTCGCACATGCGCAGTGGGTGCCCGGCTGTGAAGCCACAGCCAGGCGCCCACAGTGACGATGCCGGTGCCGCAGAGAGGAGGGGGAGACGAGCGGGGCTTCGTTTCCCCGCATCGCTGGACCCTGGGACAGGTAAGTGTCCGATTATTAAAAGTCAGCAGCTGCAGTATTTGTAGCTGCTGACTTTTATCTTTTTTTTTTTAAGCAGAACTCTGCTTTAATGTTATGTCATACAGCCACTTTCATAAAAGAGATATTAGTAACATTGATTTAGGTTGACCAAGGAGTAGAATAAAAAAAAAATTTTTTTTTGATTTTTTAAAATTCATTATTTCCATTATTAATAAATGCTAACTGAACAAACATGTTAAAATCGATTTGCAATGGGATTTTTAAGATGCCAGAAAGAACCATATGACACATATTCAATAAAAAAAAAAAAAATACAAAGTTGATGCGACTCGCATGTCTTTTTATGTTTTTAAATTACTAATGTCTTTTTTAAGTATTTTTGTATTTTATTTTAAAATGTGACATATGGTTCCTTTAGGGAACCTTAAAAATCCTATTGCAATCACAATTCAATTTGACTATTTAGAGGGATGTGGTGCTATTGATCTCCACTCCAGATATATTTCTACTTGAACAATGTTGTGCAGATTATCTGATTATGTTAGGAACAATAACGATTTTCCATGATCCCCGTGTTTATTAATGAATTTGGCTCCCGCCCATACCGATTTGAGAACATGTGTTGATTTGCCTAGTGTTATATACCTACCAAATACAAAGTTGTCCGGTCTAAATATCTGTCCAAACGGCCCTGATCTTACAGAGTCCATTGTTCCTGGTTCCAAATCCACAAGGATAGCGCGTGGTACATATTTATTTCCTAAATGAAGGAAATATAATTAGATTACTAATGTAACAAAATGAACCTAACATTTTGCAGACACATGCTGCCTAATAATATCAGACATAATTGTATCTGTCTATTACTTGCTAATAAGTAATATGAATGAAAGAATGAAGATTACCAGAGGCTTCATTGTAATATACATTGATTCTTTCCAGTTGCAGGTCACTGTCACCATGGTAACTGCCGGTGGGATCAATACCATGTTCATCACTGATAACTTCCCAGAACTAAGAAAAAAAAAATATATAGTAATTTTACTATAAAATGTGCAGTGCTAAAAAATGTATGTAGAAAAAAAATTGTATATAATAAATGGACTGCAAATATAATAATAAATGTAATTGATAAACTGCAGAGGAAATGTGCTCATATGATCAAGAAAATAATATATTAGATTACATAGTTACATAGTAGGTGAGGTTGAAAAAAGACACAAGTCCATCAAGTCCAACCTATAAATCATATAGATTTATTAAATTATTATAAATTATTATATAAATCGCTAATGTACACATAAAAAGACACAAGTCCAACCTATGAATCATATATATTAATTAAATTATTATAAATTATTATATAAATCGCTAATGTACACATAATAGAAGTGAAAAAATATATAAACATGTTCATAAAAATTATTCAGCTAATAAAGATGTAAAAGTGAAAAAAAGGAAACAGTATACATTGTTTTTTGTTTTTGTTTTTAACAAGGACAAATGAATGATATAAATTGTAAATACCAGTCTGGGTTTGCCACACCCAAAGCAGCTGTCTGCATCTATGCACATAGTACATACAGTATGCTACGCATCATACAAATTGACGTACGCTGCAAAGATTTTTTTTTTTTTTGTAGGAGCTTTCACTATCAGCTACTTTAATATACATTCCAGTTACATCAGTTATCAGTAATCTTATCATTAAACATTTTTAAATGCATTTTTGTCTACATTTTGACCAGTGAAAAAAAAAATCACTTTTAAAGCAAGAAGCCACATCCAGCATTAGGCTACTTCGCAGTTACCAATTCACGAATTTGGTTGTCAAGACAACACCGTGTGAAAAGGCTCATTTCCATGCCTTGCACAAAAGGCGATCCATGGAAGCACACAAAGACCTGACACACCTCCCCCATAGCAAGCAATGAAGGTGGTTGTCAAAGGAAGACCCCACCCAGCGTCTCGCCACCCTCAATCCACCATTACAAATGTCTGAATATTGGGCTTTTCATCCAATATCTAAATAAAGTCATAAATGTATCGATCGGACTGTATTTATCAATAATATTTTGCAAGTTTACACATTCAACAATACAAAAACAGACATAAAAAAAAAAAAAAGGCAGCACTGTCTGTCACGTAAAATCTTAAAAATAATACATAATATAAAACATATTGGGGGTTATTTACTAAACCTGGAGAGTGCAAAATCTGGTGCAGCTCTGCATAGAAACCAATCAGCTTCCAGGTTTTATTGCCAAAGCTTAAATTGAACAAGTTGAAGTTAGAAGCTGATTGGCTACCATGCACAGCTGCTGCACCAGATTCCAAGTGCTCCAGTTTTAGTAAATCAACCCCATTTTGTTTTTCACACCATTCATTATGTATAGAATCACACAATAAAATAGCTATTAGTAGTTAGATCCATTCAACAAGACTTATTCTGCAATGCTGCGGACATTTTGCCTCCCAAGCTGGCCATACACTAGATTTTGTAACAAACATTGGTACAGAGATTCTCTTTTCGGAATGTAAACCACATTCACTGTTCCACATTTGTTGTAAAAAAAAAAAAAAAAAATCCATCCTGCTCCTTCAAATTCTTACATTGCTGTGGTTGAAAACAAATGTTGATTTGAATCCACTAATGATAAGACAATTAAAGGACTGTTCTTAAAATTAAAAATTCCAACAAAATTTTACTAGTTTATGGCCAGCTTTTTAAGTACCTTCCTCGTGCTTACTACAGAAGAAGTCCAGATGACTGTGACCACCTACTACTAGGTAAAAAGGCTATTTTCTAGGGTTGTCACCTTGTCCCTTTACACCCCAACACACCCAGCTTCAGAATCAGCTTTACTGGTCCGGTATGGACAAAATAAAAGGGATGTGTGTGATCAGGGGTTCATTACAATCAGACAGTCCAGTCTCATGTAATTCTATGTAGCAGAGAAGAAGGAGGAACCTATTGTATACGGTACCCAGTATGTATTTTATAGGGATCTGTGTGATCATTAGAATCAGACAGTCATGTCATGTTATGTAATCCTATGTACCAGAGATGAATGGGGAATTCTATTGTATACAATGCCCAGTATGTATTTTATATAGGGGACCAGTCTGATCTGGGGTTCATTAGAATCAGAGATTCATATCATGTAATCCTATGGGGGTTATTTACTAAAGGCAAATTCACTTTGCACTACAAGTGCACTTGGAAGTGCAGTCGCTGTAGATCTGAGGGGGAAATGCAAAAAAAAAATTAAAAAGACAGCATTTTTGCTTGTACATGATTGGATGATAAAATCAGCAGAGCTTCCCCTCATTTCAGATCTACCCCTCACAACAGCTGCACTTCCAAGCGCACTTGTAGTGCAAAGTGGATTTGCCTTTAGTAAATCAACCCCCATTTGTCCACTGTCCAGTATATATCGTATAGGGATGTGTGTGATCAGGGGTTCATTAAAAATCAGACAGTCCAGTCTCATGTAATTCTATGTAGTAAAGAAGAAGGAGGAACCTATTGTATACGGTGCCCAGTATGCATTTTATAGGGATCAGCGTGATCATTAGAATCAGACAGTCATGTCATGTAATCCTATGTATCAGTGATGAAGATGGGGACCTATTGTATACAGTGGCCAGTATATATTGTATATAAGGGATCAGTACGCACATTAGAATCTGAGATCCATGTCATGTAATCCTATGTGTCCAGTATATATTTTATTGGGATGTGTGTGATCAGGGGTTCATTAGAATCAGACAGTCATGTCATGTAATCCTATGTATCAGAGATTAAGGGAGAACCTATTGTATACAGTGCCCAGTATATATTATATATAAGGGATCAGTACGCACATTAGAATCTGAGATCCATGTCATGTAATCCTATGTATCAGAGATGAAGATGGGGACCTATTGTATACAGTGCCCAGTATATATTATATATAAGGGATCAGTGTAATCATTAGAATCGCCCACGTCTATAGAGAACAATCTACTCCTCCCTATGTACAATAGGCTGCCCCCCTCTTCATCTCTGATACATGGGATTACATGACATGGATCTCGGATTCTAATGTGCTTACTGATCCCTTATATACAATATATACTGGGCACTGTATACAATAGGTCCCCCCTTCATCTATGATACATAGGATTACATGACATGATTGATTCTAATAAACCCCTGATCACACAGATCCCAATAAAATATACACATAGGATTACATGACATGGATTTCTGATTCTAATGAACCCAGATCAGACTGGTCCCCTATATAAAATACATACTGGGCACTGTATACAAAAGACTTAGGATACATAGGATTACATGGCATGATTGTCTGAGCCGTGTAATCCTATGTATCAGAGATGAAGAGGGGGGCAGCCTATTGTACATAGGGAGGAGTAGATTGTTCTCTATAGATGTAGGCGATCTTCTCCCTAGCACTCCTTAGTACATGGCACATAGAAGATCACCCTGCATTCTATAAGGAACGTTAAATAAGAAATCAGAGGCTGATTGATGGGCGATCGGCTGTGTGGAGGGTAAATAATTGATGGCAGACAGATGTCCCTGTCATGTATGGATAGGGGATGACAGGTGGTGCCGATCTATGATGGGATGTGTGTGTGATGGGATTACCTTAGCCCCGATCTGGTTGCCGCACTGGCCAGCCTGGAGGTGCACGATCTCCCGCATGGTTGTAGTGTGTGTGGGTATTAGAGGGAAGATCGGACGATGTCGATGATAAATCCCTCTCCCTGATCTGCTCCTGTGCACTCCTGTGATGGTGTCTGGCTGTCAGCTCGCCCCTCCCCGGACTTCTCTATATATATATATGGGGGGTGCTGAGCCCTCCCCTCTAC
Source organism: Lithobates clamitans (assembly GCA_037952925.1). Taxonomy (NCBI): domain Eukaryota; kingdom Metazoa; phylum Chordata; class Amphibia; order Anura; family Ranidae; genus Lithobates; species Lithobates clamitans. The sequence goes on along the minus strand of JBBGZY010000135.1, from coordinate 15,372,293 downwards.
TACTCTCCTAGGATCAGACAGCCTCATCCCATTCACTGACACTCTGCTGGATGATGTAATGGGGAGGGGCTAGAGCTGAGGTTGTAGCCAATGAGAGATGATGAAAAGGTCTGCATTGTCTCCCCATTATGGGGCAAAGGTGATGTACAGTCATAGGAGGAGAGGGGTGATCAGAACACATTGGGAATGGTGTCTGGGGGGTTATTATTCCAGTGATTCCGTATAAAGACAACCACTCCCAGCCTCCTCCCTTTATTATTAGAGATCATCAGACATCAGGGGGCTGCAATCACATGACAGTCTATGGGGGATGGAGGAGAGACCATGGATACACTGTGACTGCTGCCTAGAATGTCTTATCATCTCATGTCTGCCTCTCAGAGACACTGTCCTGAAAAGGATTTTATTCTGATGACACTGAGCAGTTAATGCATGCAATAATATCAAATTTAAATGGATATATACCATAGTAGACAATGCTAGTCACCTGGCTGTCATGCTGATCCAATGGCTTCACAGCAGATCAGGAGTTGTGCCTTCACTGACTTTCTAACTCAATGCTCGATCGATATCGCTACCTTACAAATGAAAAGCATTAGGAATCTGGTAAACTTTACTTTTACACTGGGGCAGCCCGAGCATCAGCGCTAAAGCGCTGCTTGCTTTAGCGCTGTTTAAGCAGCGCTTTTTGTCCGCTAGCTGGGCACTTTTAACCCCCGCTAGCAGCCAAAGAAGGTATTAAAAACGTCCGTGTTGCGGCGCTTCTGAATCGCTTTTCAGGCACTTTGGATGCACTGCCCATTCATTTCAATGGGCAGAGTGGTTTGGGAGCAGTGTATACACCACTCCCAAACTGCCCCAAAGATGCTGCTTGCAGGACTTTTTCTAACGTCCCGCAAGGGCACCGCCCCAGTGTGAAAGCACTCGGACTTTCACATTCGGGCAACATAGGAGGCAGTTTACAGGCGCCATTTCTAGCGCTAAAACGCCTGAAAACTGCCATAGTGTGAAAGGTCTCTTAGGACAGACGTCAACACTTACTTCCTGGGGGAGCTTACAATAGTTACATTTTAGTCACATGGTTCAAATCTTTATGAAAGTGACACTAAACAATATCCTTATTCTTCAAAAACAATCCATACACATTCATGACTTAAAGTGTAATTTCACCCAAAAGGGAAAGTTCCACACTTCCTCCCCCCTCCTCCCTCCTCCTTTACATTTGCCATTTAATTTTGTATGTTTTTTGGAGGGGAGTGGGTACCTGGTTTTGACAGATACCCGCTCCCTCACTCCTGGTTGGATTGCTGTGGTTCAGACCGTCACCCCCCCTGCCCCCCCCCCCCCAAACTGGAGGTTTGGAGGATGCTGAGAACAATAGACAAGATTATTTGAGTTAAGAATACATATTTGAATATAGTTTTTTTTTTTTTTTTTTAAACAGAGTTTGATCTCAGGCATCTCTTATAGCATTATTGCTTGTCAGTGGATAGGTTCATTCCTGCAAATACAGTGACAACTGACCATTAAAGTGGTAGTAAGGTCAGTTATGTACAAATCCACTGATAGACAGGCCTTTTTTAATAGATAAGATCCTAGAGGTCTCTTCTGTCATAAGTTCTCCCCTTGCCTGTCAGTGGGTAATGTGATCTGAGCCACACATACGCAGCTCAGACCACATTTTCAGCCTGCTTTTTGTGCCGCAGCGCTAGGACTCCCGCACGTGACGTCACATAGGCCCAGCCAATCAACCGGCCAAAGATGCAAAACCCAGAAGGAAGACCCGGTGAAGATGGAAGCAGTGGGGACCAGGCAGCGCATAGCTGGAGGGCTCCGCTTGTAGGTAAGTCTGTCATAATGTACAAATAAGCGGTGCATACTAGTACATTATGACTTAAACCTGCAGGGGGACTATTTCTTTTATTTTTCTATGTAAACTTTACTACCGCTGTAAGTAAAATGTAGCAGGCATCTGTGATTATATATAGTGGCAGTGGAAGGGGTAACTCTGAACAGAGATACAATGTAAGCAGAAGTGAAGAGGTTGGGGCCAGCATGTATTTAGCAATGTAAGTGTTAGTTCATCATATGTAGTGACTGAAGACAGCAAAGGGATGACATTTTACATGTACAGCAGTGAACAGCAGTGGCCGCCCACAGTAGTAATGGGGTTAAGTAGAACAGATGTTATGAAAGTTGTCAACAAAGAGGTGACGCCCATCACATGTAATACAATCAGACTTAAAGGGGAGCTCTCCCATTATCTGGCATTAGAATTTTTTTTTATTTAGATTAGCCATTCCCTTTGAGCATATCTGTACACCAGCTACATTTCTGTGCATTTGCAGTGCTTGGTGACCCCAGCTAAAACACACAAACAAACTAACAGTAATTGTTTTTTTGTTGTATTTGAAAATGTGAAAAAAATGCTGCACTTTTGTGTGTTTTCCTGCATAGTTCTATGGAATGAGATCCTTGAACGCTACAGAAAAAAAACATACCAGAATGCATGGCAGCGAAGATTGCCATGTACATTCTGATAGGAACACACTTGGACACCAAGAACTATATTCTATAAAAACTATACTAATGCTTGTTGGTTTTAGACATTGTGTAGATATAAAGGTTTAGCGACTGTAAAAACCACAAAGGTAATGGCTACATAATTAGTGTCAACAGATCTAAGCAGATACATTTCCAGGGTGTTGCTAGCCCCTGGTACCCAGAGCACATCTCAGGCTTTCCACTGGCTGGCCCCTGGTCTACAATGTAATATATGTTCCCATCATCCTAAGTATGATCCTGTTTCTGTCTTTGCAGAACATTGGCTCTGGGAGTTGTTTTTATATACACCTCCACTTAATTGAATTTTCCAACACAGTTTAAATCAATTTTGTGGAAGCAGTGATGAAACATTTGATTTTTTTATTGCATTTATATTTTCAGATCCATCTTATGTCACGTTCCTGCAGAAGCTCAGTCTGTTTGGCATTATTGTGACATGAGTCTTAAAGCCCAGGGGCCTAGCTGCAATCTCATACACCCCAATAAAACTATAAATAAAAATATTAGTAGGATGGAGTAGGCACTCCTTGGGGGCTTCAACAGGCATCAGTCTGATGAACGAAGATAACTAGTGGAGTCCTGTGGTCCTGGTCACCTGAGCAGTAGGAGAAGCAGGAAGCTGTGGGCATGGGGTAATGAATACAGGTCATTTGGGCTCCACACAATACAAATAGTAGAAACAGCCTGCGTCTGGGCTGGAAGGTTCTGTCTATTTCAAGACCAGCCAAGAACATGGTGAGCAGCATGGCCTTTTTCTTGAGTAGGGACCATGACCACAAAGCTTGGGTCCTCTGTGCTAACAAAGACCACTAGACATTTTAAGCATGGAGGTTCATCTTGGCTATCTACAGCCATACAATCAATCTTTAAACAAGAGTGGGAATATCACTTTGGCTAAAGTAAGTTCATAAAGTGTGAATTTGAGGGAAGGGGGTTCATTTTAGGAGTCTCTTCATATGTAGGTGAAGTGTTGGAGCATGAAGTACATATAAGAGTAAAAGGGAACAAAGGATAAATGAGAGATGAAAGGTTCCACTTCGGTATGATGTTAAAAAAGGTAAAGGTGAACAGGGTTTCAGAATACTGATAACACATTAAAATGTATCAAACAAGCTTATAAATTACTATGCTTTAAATACACCAACGCTGTCACTTAAAAAAAAATAATCTCCTAAATCAGGGGTCTCCAAAGTTTTTGGACTGTGGCCAGTGGGAGTAGAAAATACCTCGGCATCAGTGGGCATACACAATGCCCCATCATTGATTTTGAAGGGGTGACGGGGTGAATAAGGCCCCATTGTTGGTATCAATGGGAAGAATCGTGCCATCGATGGTGGCAGTGGGAGGAAGGTTGTCCCATCATTGGTGTTGGTTTGTGGAATAGTGCCCCGAGGGCCAGATAAAGGCAAGCGAAGGGCCACATCTGGCCCTGCAGTTTGGAGACCAACTTACCACTGGCTCCCTCATACATTTATTTAAAATGTGTATAAAAATGGGTATAAAGCCAAAACTATTGGTCGGGGTCACTATGAGTGGTCATAGGAACAGGAGGTGAGAGGAGATCTTCTAATGGGGGCACCTGTTTTAGTGACTAAGGGGGGTGGATATCCTCTGTTTTTGGAGAGATCTCCTCCTACTTCTTGCTGTGTTTCTGGGACTGGAAGTAAAGGGAAATCTCCCCAACAGGCTACAGTGAAACAAAAAACTGATGTGTCTCAACCATTTCCTACTTTATTATAAATATAGAAATGGTATAACTCTTTAAATTATTTAGTATCTATCGACACTGTTGTTATCTTACTGAGACCTTGTGATAAGTAAACACCTATACTACTGTATACTAAGATACTTTGTGACTTGAAAATACCCACTGCTTTCCCAATAATTGCAGCATTTGAAGCCAGTGTTAATGAGTCCTATAAGAACAGAGAGAATCACACCGCTCCAGGCAAACTCAGGTGCAGGGTGGATCACAGGTGCAGACCTCGGCTCACCACCATGGAAGACGAACAAGACAAGGAATTGGTCGCACACTGGAACTCCAAATTATCTCGATGTCATCTTTATTGTCAAAAAAGGGTCAGACAGATACAGGAAATGGTAGACGTTTCACGAGCGATAGCTTGCTTGTTCACAACCAATGTAACACTAAACAGGCAGGTCTTTTAAGGGAGTCCACCCAAATTGGGATACACCCAAAAACACACCTGGCTCTAATAGTGCCACATACAAACAACATTTCAACCAACATTTTAAAAACATTGCAACGTTTAAAACGCATACATATGTCTAAACATCTATTTACATACACACCTATGAATGTTCATAATGTGCGCATAGATATTTTGCATTTCATATATTCAATGAACAGGTGTGTTTTTGGTTAACCCTTTTTGGGCATTTACAAGCCTGGATTTGGACACTTTGTGTCTTTTTTTTCTAGGTTTTATTGTCCTTTTCTTTACTTTTTCTCATTTTTCATGATTTGCTTGTGATTTAACTTTGGATACATGACCGCCAGCTTACTTATATATATTTTTATTATGACTGTTATTGTTTTTGTGTGCATTTGTTTAGACATATGTATGCGTTTTAAACGTTGCAATGTTTTTAAAATGTTGGTTGAAATGTTGTTTGTATGTGGCACTATTAGAGCCAGGTGTGTTTTTGGGTGTATCCCAATTTGGGTGGACTCCCTTAAAAGACCTGCCTGTTTAGTGTTACATTGGTTGTGAACAAGCAAGCTGTCGCTTGTGAAACGTCTACCATTTCCTGTATCTGTCTGACCCTTTTTTGACAATAAAGATGACATCGAGATAATTTGGAGTTCCAGTGTGCGACCAATTCGATGTCATTTTAATGAGTCTTATACCCTACATTCCTGGTGCCCAACCTGTGGCGCGGGGGCCACATACAGCCCTTGGGTATATAATGTGTGGCCGTAGGACCTCAGCAGTCTGTAGTGGGAGCACTGATTAGGGTAATAGCATTGATCCCTACTAGCCTCATGTAACATGTTCCCAGTTTCGTATTGTCTTCTGCAGCATATCCCCAGCCAAAGCGTAGCACTTCCACACTCTCTGCCCCTTATTTCCTCCATCAGGTCTGCAGTTTCTGACAGTCCTCTGAAGCATTACATATATTATGTGCGGCCCTTTGGTCATGTCAGGGGCCACATTTGAGACCCCCTTTAGCTCATAAGTTGACAACCACTGCCAGACTTTTTAGGATGTGACGTCAGTGAGGTGACACAATGTAGACTAATCAAAAAAACAATGGAATTGTTGCGGCGGATGTCCCCAAGCACGGTTGCTTTTGCATCTTTGGTGGTCGCGGTGGGCTTGCTTGGGGCCGCTCCTTTATCCTTCTGGCTGGTCCAGTGCCCATCTGATTGCTCCCTGTGTTTTGGCCGGGGGCGAGGTAGCCTTCATATGCAGCTTCCCTTTTTCTGAGTTGCAGGGAACTAACATTTCTAATCTACTCATACAGTTGATATACAGTGAAGTTCCCTGAGGAAGCAGATTTATTCTGCGAAATGTGTTGGAACATAATATCTGGAATTTTGAATATCAACTTATGTCAAGCTACTCAGTAAGATTTGTGTCTTATGACTACTTGTAATGCTTTTGCTGTTTGTGTGGTAATTTTGACCTGACTACTGTTTTATCCATTTCTAATAAAGCTGTTCTTGTTTTTAATGAAAAGCTTACATTGTGTTACCTCATTGACAACTTCAAATATTAAAAAGTCCTATATGGTTTAGTAAGGGACTTTCTCCTCGACTCACTTTCTTTTGTTGTGACTGTTAATCTGAATGCGGATGTGACTTGTCCCTGGAGCTGATACCATGAATTCTTTATTGACCTTTGGAAACAGTTATTGATCTCAGGTAATGAAATACAATCATGTAGGATGGCTCATTATTCCCAGAGACCAATACAGCAGTCTTGTTTTGTGCCAGCCTGTCCTCCTAGGTCTTGTATGGGTATCCAAGAAACAAGAAGAGTGGGAAAAACCTCCCCAAATAGTTCACAAACAGAAATAAAAACCTGATAGAAATGTTAACTTTTCACAATTCCATCCAAAACTGAAAAAATAATGCCTAGAGCAGCCTGTCTCAAACTTTTCTGTCATAAAGATTTATTAGCATGTGATCCAACATATCAGGTCAACACGCAGATGGTTACATAATGCAATAAACAAAGGACAAAATAAAAAGAAAAAAACATGTGGGAAATGAGAAGAAAGGAACATGAACATTAGGAATATGCTGGCGCTAGCCTCAAAGCTCCAAGGGGTGAGCAAGGAAAAGAGATTATAAGTCCAGAAGAGGCGTTCTGAGCTGTCTCAGGGATCATAAGGCGTCTTTAAACAAAATTATCCACATGTGGAACCCAGCATATCCAAACAAAATTTTGATCAAAGGTCTCCCTGTCAATGTGGATGTAACTCAACAGTTAGAAGTGAATTAAAAAAAAAAAAATACCCAAAATGCAGTTATAAAGTATACCCAATCCAATCAGGACTATCCCTGTCTGCCTGACAGGCATATGCGATTAATACATAAAGCATTATGAACTAAAAAGAAGGAAGCAACCAATAAGAAGAGAGAGAGTCTGAAAAGCAGAAGGTGAATAGGAAAGGAGAAGAGAAGAAGAAGAGTGTCCACGGGGTGCGAGCCAGAGGAGTCTTAAATCGAAAGAAGCGTACTGTCGAAACAGGAAGGCTGAGTATACGTAATCCATGGCTGTCAAACTCTAAGAAACTTGTCATGCGTGTCTAACAAAATGGCTGTCAATTTCTCATTCACCATGACATCGTTCATACTGTAATTGACCGCCTCAAAACTGAGCATGGGGGTTTTCCATGCCTTAGCAATTGTCAGCTTAGTTGCAGTAAAAAGATGTGTGCCATTTGCCATTCTGGTCATAGTAATTCGGCAATAGGTTTGCCTAGAAGGGCTTCTTAGGGGTACCTTTTAAGATTAGCATGAAATTAATTCCGAATAAGAGCGTAGACCCTGACCCATAACCTGCACGCCCTCAGGCATGACCACGAGATATGTGCCATGGAGCCTTCTTGTGAGCATCCCCAAAAACAGAGGAGAGTAAATTGGGATAAAGCGGGCCAATCTAGCCGGCGTGTAGTACCACCCATACAGCACTTTATAGGCATTCTCCAATATAAGGGCATTTTTTGAACATTTGGAGATGGCTATGGTCATAGCCTGCCAGTCCCCTGGATCAAGCTGCCTCCCTAGTTTATTTTCCTATTGGACATGATAGGGTCCCAGTTTTGGAAGTTTTCTTGCAGAGATTATAATGAGTATATCAGAGATATCATGCCCGGAGAATGGGGTCTAGTTCTACGTATACTCGCAAAGGGAGTCAGAATATATGGGGTTGGGAGGGATTTAATGAGTTTTTGGAGAAAGTGCCTAAGTTGTAGGTAGCTATAGTGTTCTAGCAAGGGGATATAATGAGAAGAACGTAAGGCATCGAACGTCAATATCCTAGTAGGAGTTACCAGGGAGTGGATGTCCGTGAACCTATTCGTGGTCCACCATGAGAATTGGGACGGATTTTCACAGCCTGGAGGAAACAATGGGCACTGAAGAAGTCGTAAAAGTGGGAGATGAGGGTAGATCAAACCCACGGAATATTTAACGGAGTCCCATAATCGTAGAGAGTGGGCTAGACATGGTCCTATTACAGCCGGGCGATGAATGGGAGGGAGCCAGGGTAAAGCGGAAACAGGTATGGGGTCGGAATCAACAAGGTCAATTGTGGCCCATAGCTGCATCTGCTGCGCGTCATGAACATGGGAGAGCGTAGCCATGCATGCCGTAGTGTAGTAGGCCTGCAAGTTAGGGACCGAAATGCTGCCAGTGATCAGTTGAGTGTACAAAACTTGTTTATTGATTCAAGGACGAATAGAACCCCATATAAACTGCAAAAGCTTGCGTTGGTGTATTTGTAAAATATGTGAAGGGACTAAAACAGGCAAGACCTGGAAAAAATAAAGCAGTTTTGGGAGATAGGACATACGAATTGCGGTTATCCTGCCAAACCAAGACAATGGTAAATGGGACCAGGAAGACAGCGTGTCGGACAATTTTTTAAATAAGGATGGGAAATTGGCCTGGTACAATCCCGCATATGTTGAAGTAAGGGGGATTCCCAGGTAAGGCAACGAAGAATACCACTGAAAGGGAAGGCTGTTTTCAAGTCCATCAATATTGAAGAAGAGAGATTGACCGAGAGAGCCTTAGATTTGAAGGGATTGACACGAAGACCCGAAAAAGAGCTGAAAGCGTCTAGGACAGGGGTCTCAAACTGGCGGCCCTCTAGCTGTTGTGGAACTTCAAGTCCCATCATGCCTCTGTCTATGGGAGTCATGCTTGTAACCCTCAGCCTTGCAATGCCTCATGGGAATTGTAGTTCTGCAACAGCTGGAGGGCCACCAGTTTGCAACCCCTGGTCTAGGAGCTGTCTCAAACTTTTAAACACAGAGGAACCCTTGATATAACTTTCTGGTCTCAAGGAAACCCTTGCTAAAAATGACTATATCTACAACTCATGATACATTAGTGTGATTGTCAGTGGGAGGAATTCTCCTTACACTTGTGGACACTGGGAAGTATTACCCCCTTACAAATAGCTAAAAAGATCAATGGTGGCAGTGGGAACTTATCTGAGAGGCAGAAATTGCTCATTTCTCAAGGAACCCCTAGCAACCACTGGAGGAACCTTAGGGTTCAATGGAACCCTTGTTGAGAAACCCTGGCCTAGAGCATGTTAAAGCTGGATTGCCATATAGATTGGTCACAGTATAAAAATGCACATTTACACTGGTCCAGTGTGCATGTGTATGATACCTTGCAGGCACCCTCAATGGTGGCCCTTTCTTATTTTGGCTCAGGGTCTGCACTGGTCAGTGGCAGCCCATACATATGCAATCTTTTCTCAGCTTGTTGTGAGCTGGGTCAGTTGATGGTCACCTTATTTCTATAGTTATCTAAGAAAAAGGGCTATTGTGATCAACAAGTGCAGCACTCAATGTATGGCTTTCCTCTGCCAAGAAAAACGTTAAAAGAAAATAAAAAAAGAATAAAAAAGACAGCCGCATGAAATCAAGCTTGTGGGATCAGTAGACATGCACAGGGATGTTATTCCCCTGCAAGAAACTGCCCCCCCAAGCTGGACAGGAGTCTTTGTGCTGGGAAATGCCACTTTTCAAGCATGCAGTTTCCGCTGACATGGCCATAGATTGTGTGTCTTTCTTGTGCTGCCGCAAAGGAGGGGCTGCACAAAGTCTCACACAAAGCCGGATGTAATAATGAGATGCTGACGCTTAGATTGCTCACAGAAAAAAGATGCTGTTGTTGAGAGCAGCCATTGGAAATGTAATGTCACTCTCCAGGAATAAGGAGGTTGTCCAATAAAAGGAGTGGCTGGGTGAGACTTTGTGAAGCATCGGCTATCAGCCTCTCGATGGAATCTGCTGAGCTGGATAAGTGTGGCTGAAAATCTGAGGTGGGGCTTTTGGTAGAGCATGTGCTATCATTTGTATAACAACAATCGTTACTCAGCATGGAAAACAGTATTAAAATCATACCCTGGCGTACACAATCATTAAAAAAACATGAAATCACATTACACTCACCGGCCACTTTATTAGGTACACCTGTTCAGCTGCTTGGTAACACAAATTGCTAATCAGCCAATCACATGACAACAACTCAATGCATTTAGGCATCTAGACGTGGTGAAGACAACTTGCTGAAGTTCAAACTGAGCATCAGAATGTGGGAGAAAGGGGATTTAAGTGACTTTGAACGTGGCATGGTTGTTGGTGCAAGATGGGCTGGTCTGAGCATTTCAAAAACTGCTGATCTACTGGGATTTTCATGCACAGCCATCTCTAGGGTTTAGAGAATGGTCCGAAAAAGAGAAAATATCCAGTGAGTCTCAGTTGTGTGAACAAAAATGTCTTGTTGATGTCAGAGGTCAGAGGAGAATGGGCAGACTGGATCAAGATGATAGAAAGGTAACAGTAACTCAAGTAACCACTCATTACAACCAAGGCATGCAGAATACCATGTCTGAATGCACAACACATTGAACCTTAATGCAGATGGGCTACAGTAGCAGAAGACCACACCAGTTGCCACTCCTGACAGCTAAGAACAGGAAACTGAAGCTAAAATTCGCACAGGCTTACCAAAATTAGACAATAGAAGATTGGAAAAACGTTGCCTGGTCTGATGAGTCTCAATTTCAGCTGCAACATTTAGATGGTAAAGTCAGAATTTGGTGTAAACAACATGAAAGGATGGATCCATCCTGCCTTGTATCAATGGTTCAGGCTGGTGAGGCTGATGGTGGTGTAATAGTGTGGGGGATATTTTCTTAGCACACTTTGGGCCCCTTAGTACCAATTAAGCATCATTTAAACATGGCCTACCCGAGTATTGTTACTGACCATGTCCATCCCTTTATGACTACAGTGTACTCATCTTCTGATGACTACTTCCAGCTGGATAATGCACCACATCACAGAGCTCAAATCATCTCACCACTGGTTTCTTGAACATGACACTTACGTTCACTGTACTCCAATGGCCTCCAGTTTCACCAGATCTCAATCCAATAGAGCACCTTTGGGATGTGGTGGAACAGGAGATTCGCATCATGGATGTACAGCCAGCAAATCTGCAGCAACTGCGTGATGTTATCATGTCAATATGGACCAAAATCTCTGAGGAATGTTTCCAACATCTTGTTGAACCCATGCCAAGAAGAATTAAGGCAGTTCTAAAGGCAAAGGGGGTCCAACCCGGTAGTAGCAGTAGTAGCAAGGTGTACCTAATAAAGTGGCCGGTGAGTGTAGATGCTAAATGCAGTAGGAATAGTCCAGTTTGATTTACTGGGCTTCATAGCATTATTTTGGATAGCTAGAGATAAATATGGAATAAACTGCGATGCAATATGCAAATGATGTCTGTTTCCAGAAGAGCCAGGCACAATTTGCCCTGTGGGTCCCCTCCTGTCTAACATCCCTTAAGTGAAAATTTGTCAGCCATACAGCGTCTGCATCCACCCAGATATAGATGTGTTTGAGTTTTCCAGAAGCCACTGCTAGTGGCTGTGAAAACACAATAGCCCAGAACAGGGATTCGTCTACCTGTGCTATATAGCATGGCTGCAGGAATCTGTTAGGCCTCATTTACATTTGAGATTGGAGAACAGTAAAAACACTAGGTTGAGACATTTTTTTACCGTCCCCCCCCCCAACCGCTCCCCCTGAAACTGTAAAAGCAGCAGGTTTACACATGCTGTGACCACGATGCAAAAAGGATCCCTCCGTCACATTCAGCAGGCAGTTCCACCCACTGCACACGACCCATTCAGTATGAGGTTCTAGTGCAGGCTTTTAGGGGTTAAAACAGCCGGAGAGGAGGTGACGTAATGTCTTCTCACTTCCTGTCAAACACCCTCTGAAGAGCGATCCACTGCAGATAGCTCTTTAGAGGGCTAACTCATATGTAAACAAGCACTTATATTTTTGTTCTCTAGGATGAATACAAAAAAACTCAAATCAGTGTATGGCAAGCCTTATTATGGGTGTTATGATACAAATAACAGAGAGAAAACTAGTAGGGCATGTATTTCTTTAGCTAAAGGGTTAATCCATGAATCATGATGATCTAATCTCAATGACTCCCTGAATATTCCTCTAATATCCATTACAGCTCTGAATCCCTTGTGTCTAGAGTAACACGGATCGTCTAACATTGCCTGTCCTATAAACCAAGCATGCTCAACCTGTTTTATTATCTATCCCTAAGTATGAACAAGCTGGAATACCCGTTTTTATTTTCCATTGTTCTCAGACCCCCCAAAACATTATTCTTTCTAGATATCTATCAGATACAATTTTTATTAGCTAAGGGCTCAATTCATTTATTGGATTGTACACCCCGGACATGAATGACCAGATTGAATGATCTGCTGTAAACCTACCAGTCATTCTAGTTTATTAATGCTATAAAAGATAACAATAAAGAGGACCTCCAGGCTCCGCCCCTCAAAAAAAAAAATTCAGCAGCTACAAATACATACCTCCCAACTTTTAGGGATGGGAATGAGGGACACCTATTAGAAAAAGTACTGTATGTAGACATGGGACACGCCCACCTGCCACGCCCCCCCAAAGGAAAACTGTACAAAAAAAACTATTAGTTAAATCCATATGTGCTTTTTTACCACTACTATTCACTTATATCGGCTTCTAGAATTTTCAAATGCAGAAATTTAAAAATAGGATGAAAGGTTTAGCACTGGGAACCAGTTTTTGAAAGATAAATAGTGCATTTTATATACAACTATATTTTATATTTTGTATATTATATTATTAAATATTTTATTTTATATACAACTATATAGATCAGACCAAAATGAGGGACAAATGAAGAGGGAAGAAGGATAGAGGGACTTTGTTCCAAATCATGGACACTCCCTCAAAATCAGGGATAGTTGGGAGCTATGTAAATACTGTCTCTACTGAATTTTAATATTAGGGTACTTACCTATCCAGGAATCCAGCGGTGTCCTCATCCGAGCTAATTTTTTAATTGGCTATTGGGTCCTGGCGCCGCCATCTTGACTAAGGGAAAGCGGCAGGGAAGCCTTGCTGCTTCACAGCTGGTTTCCTACTGCGCAAATAGTGCTGCGCTATGTGAATGGGCTGCAGGGAAAGGAGGGGGCGAACCTGGTCAAAACTAGGAACCTATTCCCCAATCCCCCCAAAAGGTGCCAAATGTGGCAGCGGAGGGGGGACAGACAAGCAGAGCTTCCACTTTTGGTTGGAGCTCCACTTTAAGTGACTTAGAACAATAGAAAGCATTTCTGCAAGGAATTCCAAGTTAAACACTAACTGAATAGAACAGACTCAAACTACTTGTGCAGATCCAAATCTTAATTAACTGTCAGCTTTTGAGTAAGAAAGTTAATTAATAACCAGTAGGTATGTTTTTTTTATGGACCTTTAAAGGCATTGTATACTTTCAAATGGTTTGTTGTTTTAACTAGGTTTTAATGTACTGTATATACTCAAGTATAAGCCAACCCGAATATAAGCCGAGGCACCTAATTTGACCACAAAAAACTGGGAAAACGTATTGACTCGAGTATAAGCCTAGGGTGGGAAATGCAGCAGCTACTGGGTAAACAATGCCCATCTGCAGCCTCACTGTGCCCAACTTCTTTCACGTTGTCATTATGGGGTATTTTTTGTAGAATTTTGAAGAAAATAATAAATGTAATCTAGTTTGGAATATGGCTGTAACATAACAAAATGTGGAAAAGAGAAGCGCTGTCAATACTTTCCGGGTGCACTGTATACACTGGCATACACTTGTTAGGCGCATTTATCATTTTGATAGCCCTGCAGTGTTAATTTTGTTGAGAAAAACATTTGTTTTTCATCAAAGTTTTCAACAGCGTTTTTTTACAGTGGCGAAAACTAAACGAAAAGTACAGCACATTTGCATCCACTAACGAAAACTATGACGAAAATCAATTCTGTTTTCATTAATGAATGAAGACAAATGAAAATGTGAGGGAGGGACGTTAACCCTCCTGACCACCGTCCCAAAGCACTGTGTGCATTACAAGCCTCTCAAACCATCGTCCTAGAGCACTGTGCATTACAGGCCTCCCCTCAGACCACCATCCAGAGCACTGTGCAGCATTTATGGCCTCTCAGACCACCGTCCCAGAGCACTGTGCATTATAGGCCTCCCCTCAGGCCACCATCCAGAGCACTGTGCAGCATTACAGGCCTCCTCAGACTGTCCGTGTCCAGAGCACTGTGCAGCATTACAGACCTCCTCAGACCACTGTCCAGACCACTGTGCAGATGTGTGAACCAGCTCCATTGAGAGGAGATCACAGGCTCCTGACATTCGAATTGGAAGCGGGGAGGCCCAAATCCAATTCACAATAGTGTGAACCCAGCCTAAATAATGCATTACAATTAAACTAAACCTATTTGATTTTAGTCGACTAAATACAACTGAAACTAAAACAATTGCAGATGACTAAAATGGGACTAAAACTAAAATGGAATTTTAGTCAAAAGACTATGACTAAAACTAAAGCAAAATTTGATGCCAAAATGGCAAAACACTGTTGCCCTGTCACCCAGCCAGTGTCATTAGTACAGTGACAGCATAGTATTATCACTGATTACTGTATTAGTGTCACTAGTGACACCAGTTAGTGTCAGTTTGTCAGTGTCCCTCCTAGCCAGTATCAGTTAGTGCCAGACTGCCGGCCACACTATCACAGTCACTCTGTAAGTCACTGATCACCACCATTACTAGTATAGTGTCTGAACAGATCAGTATCATGATCATGATAAGAACTACACTAGTGTCCCCGATAGTAAAGTGTCCGCAAAAACATTTGATTTTTTTTTATACCAAAGACATGTAGCAGAATACATGTTGGCCCGAATTTATAAATAAATTTGCAGCACAGCTAGAGAACTGATCACGCTGTGCTCTCATGCCTAATGTGGTCAGTTTTTAATAGGAAAGCAGAGGGACTGGCAGGATCACTAGGGATTCACACAAAGGAAACAATAGAACAAGGAGAACAGGATACTTTTTCATACAAGTATGTGGTACAGCCAGGGGGGGACCACCAGCCTTCCTGTAGGGGGCCCGGGTACACAGGGTGCCTGGATAGCAGGAGGATTGGTGGAGCACAGAATGAAGGATGACAGCATCTCTTCCTCAGCAACTGAAAGCTGGTTTCTCTCCCTCTCCTTTCCCCTGCTTTCAGCTGCTGGGTGAGAGACACAGGGCGGGATTTAGGGGATGCTGGGGTGGGTTGTTATGCGCAGGCGCAGCGTTTGCGCAGTAGGAACAACAAGGGAGCCGCCGAAAAGAGCCGAAGCTGAACACCTGAGTCAGCTGTACACGGCGCCTGCGTGCCAAGACTATTTTAATAAAAAAGAATTTGTAACAGGCCCCTCGCGGGCTCGCTGTGCTCGTCAGGCTTCGGGCACGGCCTCGCTGCGCTCGGCATATTATTATTCTACCTCTATATCCACTTGGATGGTGGGGCTTTAACGTGGACATAGGGTAGAATGTAGTGCGCAGGCGCCGTGTACAGCTGACGATCAGCTGTTCATCTTCGGCTATTTTCGGCGGCCCTGTAGTCGTTTGTCCTGCCCAAGTGCAGCACATGCGCAGTACAGGGGGGTCCTTATCCGCCGGGGGAACTTTCTCGGCAAGACACCGGCGGCCTCTGAGCTCCTTCCCTCGCCCCCCCCGCTCCCGCCCGCACTCACAGCTGGGACGAGGAGACGGCAGCTTGGAGGCTGGAGCGGTGAGAGAAGAAGAGCTAGTAGGAGGTGTGCTGTGTTTTGTTCTCCCCTCCTGTCAGAAGAACGCTGGTCTATATACAGTACAGGAGACCGGATTGCTCTTACTGTAAGGTGACCAGATTTTTAAAATGAAATCTGGGGACATATTTTTTTTTTTACTAGTAATGACTCTTTGCCTGTCTCCGCCACTCGCCTCACAGCCTGTCAAGTCTAAAGCCCCATACACACTATCAGATTTTCTGCTGATTTTTTCCTTCAGATTTACCAAAACCATATAATATGAGGTCAAACCTTAGGAGTTTCAATTTGTATGCAATTAGGCAAGCCCTTGCACTACATGGTTTTGGTAAATCTGAAGACAAAAATCAGCAGAAAATCTGATAGTGTGTATGGGGCTTTACTCTTCGGGCCCCGGCTACTGCTAGTGGGGAGCAGAGGAGCAGAGGAAGATCACTCCACCAGGGAAGGCAAGGAGATAAGCAGGCAGGCGGCTGGCCGGGACTTGAGCCAAGGCAGAAGAACATGCAAGTGGAGCTGAATGGGCATGTGCCTGAAACTGAAGAAATAGTCCCTCCGCTCCGACCAGCACATGATCATCAGAAAGGGGCACAGATAATGGAAAAAAATAAACCCCCATAAGCTAGTAGGAGCGGCAGAGGAGGGGGGGGGGGTTGCAATTCAGATTTTTTCTTTTTATTCTGCACGGGCTGTCTTTGAAATTGCCCCAGCCCCTGTTCAAGTCCAATCCGGGGACAAAACTGGGGACAGACCTGGTCCGGGGACAGTGTCCTCAATCCGGGGACTGTCCCCAGAAACCCAGGATGTCTGGTCATCCTATCTTACTGTAGATCACATAGCACTGTACACACACTCCGCCCCCTATCCACATTTGCTGCTGCCGAGAGGTGAGCAGCCTTTGGAGGAGATGGGGGCAGAGTGTGTGTACAGTGCCATGCGATCTACAGTAAGAGCGATCCGGTCTCATGTACTGTATATAGACCAGCGCTCTTCTGAAAGGAGGGAAGAAAAAAAAACAGCACACCTCCTACTAGCTCTTCTTCTCTCACCGCTCCAGCCTAGAAGCTGCCATCTCCTGCGCTCTTCTGATAGGAGGGGAGAACAAAACACAGCGCACCTCCTCCCGGCTATCTGTGTTGGCATTGGCAAATGTAATGGGGATTTGGGAAGGGGGATATATGTGAGGAGGAAGAATGGGGGGGATATGTGTGAGAAGGAAGAATGGGGGGGTATGTGTGAGGAGGAAGAATGTGTGATATGTGTGGGGAGGAATAATGGGGGGACATGTGTGAGGAGGAAGAATGGGGGAATACGTGTGAGGAAGAATGGGGGGGATATGTGGAACTTGCTTGGAACTGTGCATGCGCAGTTCCAGTCCGAAGCCAGCCGAGACCGTCCAAGCAGTGGCGGCCCTTAATGCACCTTATCCATGCGTCTGGCTCCTAAACTACATGCAGGCTGCCGGATTCCAGTGGGGTGTTTTTTTTTTGTTTTTTTTTAAGCACATGGCTCCAATAAGCTTCAAAAAAGGGTGGGCTCTGCGCCCCGAGCCCACCCAGTTGTGTCACTGATTCTCTTCTCGGCCAATCAGGAAGCATGTTCTGAGACCCTTTCCCCGATTGGCCCGAAAGGAGTGGTGATCCTATTGGCCTAGGAGGAGGAGGGAGGAGACACACGCCCATCGTGATGCCGAGAAGGAGATGCAGGAGAAGCCATCGCCTGTCGTCCAAAGGGAACCGTTGCCCGCGCCATAGATGGAGTAATTTCGGGGCGGGTAACTGACCAATGGCGGGGTGTGGGTGATCTGACCGACGGGGGGGGGTGGCTGTGGGTTCATTGTTTGCCACTCCCCCAAAATATATCACCAACCACCACTGCATCCAAGTACCTGCTACAGTGTGTTTAGGCGGTGCCAGTGGGGATCGGGTCTGGCTGAGGCAGTGCCGGAGTGTGTTGTGTGATGTCACTGTGTAAGGGAGCCGAGCGACTGGAGCCTCATGTTTGGGGGGTGTGGGAAGGGAGCAAGGCAAGCTGGGAGCTGGATTGTTAGTGGTGTTTGGACTGGAGTGGACTGGAGTGGACAACCTGACATGGAGAGAGGCTGTCATTGTGACTCAGGAGAAGACGCCTCATGTCGGTGAGGTATAATCATCATCTGGGCTGCTGCACACTGCTGTCATTGTCACTGTGAGAGTCATTTCATGTGTTTGTGCCCACCCATTATAATTTTTTGCCCTCCTGAGTCCTGTCCCTGAGCTACTTACTTACTTACTATATTGAAAATAAAATAAGAAATGTGACTCCATATAAAGAAAATTCAGTGCTATTAATGGTAACCAGAATCCAAATAACACCTAAGGGTCAAATGACTCTATATAAAAGAAAATGAAAAATAAAGTGAAGAAATATATATGAATAAACAATATATAACAATTAAGTGTCAGTAGATAATTAAATCAACCTTAATACATATTAACACAATATAAAGTCCATCAATGATGAGTGTCATGGTGTACTCCTCAGGAATGGCCCACGATGACATGGGAATCAAGTGGATCTCAAAAACATAGATGGCAAAGAGTATAGATGGACTGTGCTTCCACCACCCAAAGAAGGGGTAGGTACCCTTACCATAAAACGCGGACACACACACACTAGCAGCGGTGGGTCAAACAGGCATGTTTGGAAACCCGGATCTCAGGCCACAATCTCCAATAGTTGAAAAGGTACTCTCAGCAATGGAATAAACAGGTGAACCGGAAGCAGGAAAGTGACCACAATCTCCTGATCTGTATGATATATATATTTAAGGATTTCCTCCAGCAGTGGGTAAAAGGTGATCATAAAAGAAAAAAGGAAGGCTTCCACATGGCGTGGATCAAACAATGTATGGATTTAATGATATATAAAAAGTACAAACATCCTTCAAGATATGTGCATTTAAAATGTGATCACAAAAAAATCATAAAACAGAGCTTAGCAGGCAAGAACCCGACGCGTTTCATCCTATGGGGCTTCAACTTGGGTATGAGCTTGTTCGCCCACGCTGCGCTTTATATAGTAAACTAAATAAAAAACAAATTAGACAGCAATTACAGATTGAGTAAGGGATCATTATGGTGGATGCCGTGTGTGTATCCCCTTGCTTTGGCTCACCAATCACAGGAGAGTAGCGTCAGGATCACATCATCACGACGGCTGGCGTGTGCCTCTCGCCTTGCCCCTGCTAACCAATTGCGGAAGTGTAGCGTGTGAGTCACATTGTCGCAACCATGAGGTCACAAGGCACGCTTACCTCGGTGATGTTGTGATGGAAGTCACATCGTCAAGACGTCTGGTGTGTGCCCCTCGCCTCACCTCCGCTAACCAATCACGGAAGCGAAGCATGAGAGTGGCGCCACCACCGCCGTGAGATTACAAGCCACGCTTCGCTACCTCATCGTTGTTGTTATGGACGTCAAAGACTCGTTGTGGCTGTGATCACATGACCCCGTCACACGTCATAGAACACATAGTGAGACACAGCGCAACAATGCCAGCAGCATCGTAACACACTACATCGGGGGCCTTGCCCATGTAAGTTATAACACAATGACGGCTCAGGAAGGCTGATCACACAGCCACAAATAATCAACACATACCACTGTGCTGAAAACAAATGCGGGCATGATAAACATCAGCAACCGTACATATAATCATACACCACAAGGTCAGATAAAAGCAGACCAGATACAGTATTCATCAAATCACAATAACGCAAGAACATGAATGCGGTTGGAAATAAAACATATGTGTAAACATGAACAAACTGAAAAAATAAACAATCAAGGACTTATCAACAACCATCTAGAGTCTAAGCCTTATTAATAAAGGCGTTTATGTCCCAATCAATATTCATCCCAAAAGGCGAATAAGATTTGAGCTGTTAAATCCAGAATGTTTCCAGACGTGTAACTCCCCCATAAGGAGGACTCTCCTCTCTAACGAGGGACAAATTTGTCTATAATTTGAAATGTGGTACCTAGTGGATTCTTGTTGTGATAGTGAAGGTAGTGTCTAGGTACGCTATGATTGATGCAGCCTTTTTTGATGCTGGCAATGTGTTCATTCACCCTCACAGAGAAAGTTTGTCTAACGTACTGCTTCTTGCAAGGGCAAGTAATTAGATAAACAATGTATCAGGTAGCACAGGTGGTAAAGTGTTTCATCTCATATGTTATAGAAGTGGCAGTAGACACTAAGGACTCAGATTTCCTCCTGCCGCATGTATTATGCATACATACATTACATTTACGACAGGGATAATACCCTTTAAGACTGTGAAAAAACGAAGCTCTTATCGAGGGATCAATAACATTTGGGGCAATCTCCCCTATAAATTACTCCAGCACAACCTGGGAGTGTAGGGCCCAGCACTCGATCGTTTTTTAGCACCTTCCAATGAGGGTTAAAAATATCTTTTATTTGTTTGTGTTGTACAGAAAACTCAGTCACGAAGGACCACCTAAACTTTGTGTACTGTTTGCATTTACTATATAAAGCCCAGTGTGGGCGAGCAAACTCATACCCCAGTTGAAGCCCCATAGGACGAATCGCGTTGGGTTCTTGCCTGCTAAGCTCTGCACACTGCGCCTGTTTTATGAATTTTTTGTGATCATATTTTAAATGGACACATCTTGAAGGATATTTGTACTTTTTATCCATACGTTGTTTGATCTACGTCATCTGGAAGCCTTCCTTTTTTCTTTTATGATCACCTTTTACCCACTGCTGGAGGAAATCATTAAAGATATCATACAGATCAGGAGATTGTGGTCGCTTTCCTGCTTCCGGTTCGCCTGTTTATTCCATTGCTGAGAGTACCTTTTCAACTATTGGAGATCGTGGCCTGAGATCGGGGTTTCCATACATGCCTGTTTGATCCACCGCCGCTGGCGTGTGTGTTCACATTTTATGGTAAGAGTACCTACCCCTTCTTTGGGTGGTGGAAGCACAGTCCTGGGTGTTTTAGGAATATTGGAACTTTACCATCTATGTTTTTTGAGATCCATTTGATTCTCATGTCATCATGGACCAATCCTGAGGAGTGCATCATAACACTCATCAGTGATAGACTTTATACTGTGTTAATATGTATTAAGGTTGATTTCATTATCTACTGACACTTCATTTTTATATATTGTTTATTCATATATATTTCTTGACTTTATTTTTCATTTTCTTTTATCTGGAGTCACTTGACTCTTAGGTGTTATTTGGATTAAGGTTACCATTAATAGCACTGAATTTAACGATCAATGCACATTTTTTTCCCCAAAAACATTACAGTATAACTGCTGTTGTGCACGTGCACTTATTTCTCAGTTTAGGCATTGTGTTCAAGTGCCAGCAACATTGAATGTTACTAGGCTATTGTCTCTCCAGATCTTACATTTTTTTTCATTCATAAGAATAGTGTGAATCAGAAAAATGCCACATTATGATCACTAAATGGAGCTGATGATCATAGGAAATAAATACTTATTTCCTATGATCGTCAGCTCTATCTGATGGCCATAATGTGATTATTTTCCTGATTCACACTATTCTTATGAATTAATAACACATTCTCCCTGAAGAGAAAATAGAATAGCAACGTTTGATTTTGTTGGCATTCGCACAGAATTAATATACATGCCTTTTTGCAGGACAAATAGCTTGGCAAATATTTTATAAATACACCACTTAAATTGCAAGTACAAATACTTGTAAGAAAAGGCATAAAACAATAATACCTGTATCTACCTCAAACCACCAGAAGCAAATGTCTATGGAGGACCATCACAAAGAGAATAATCGCAATTTATTTTTCCAGTTTTGCCTGGAGTATTCCTTTAAACTTAGTAAATGATGTCATCTGCTCTACTGAGTGCATATGATAGGCAGTGTAATTGGTATCTGAATGATGTCACCTTCTGGAAGCAGTAAAGTCACACATATTGTAAGATCTTTTTCAGCTGACACTATAAGCTAGCTGAATATCGTTCTGGAAAACATTGCGGGCATTGTAGGTCTCTGGATTTTCACTATACTGGTACTATTTGTCCTTTTAATGTAGTTCACAGGAATCTGAAAACTAAAAATGATGTCATTATTTCCAATTGTCATTCCTGATTAAAACTCAATGTAAAACAAATATGTTCTGTTACAGGAATATGATTGCGGAAATTGTGAGTTGTCAGGAAGTTCTGGACAGTAATCAAATAATAGAACTGAAGGCTGCACAGCTAATAAAGAGCAACTGAAGGCAAAACGTGAAATCAATGAGTGAATCGTTCATATGTTCTACCTGTGAGGGCTCATTCACATGGAAGGAGAAAGCACTGCATTCAGATGTGTACAGTGTATCATTTTGTATGCAACTGAACACAGCACTAATGAAGCCTAAGGGCCCGTACACACAGCTGCAACTTGCAGCATACATTTGCACATTCAGGGGTGTAGAAAAAAAGTGGAGCACGAGTCCATCTAGATTTTTATATTCATCCGTAATTAATGATGTATCCATGTAAACAATTGTTATCAGCCCTATCAGCTGCTGCTCAGGGCCGATATGTAAATATCAACAATGTGTAATCAGCTGATTATACACTATTGATTTGGCATATTCCCTGTGTACTCCAAGAAAGCTTTGAGCTTTCCTGCACCTGTGGGCCTTGTGTAACCCAATAGAGCTTCCAGCGTTTCATGCACCTGTATACTCCTGTCCTGGTGAACTTTTAATGATCTCAGCAACCCAGTGCTCCCAGGGGCTCTTGCACTCCTGTCCTCCCAGCACCTCAGTGCTACCCGAGACTCTTGTACTCCTGTCCTCTCAGCACTGCAGTGCTACCCGAGATTCTTGTACTCCTGTCCTCCCAGCGCCCCTGGGGACTTATTCTCTCCTGTCCTCCCAACACCCCAGTGATCCCAGAGACTCCTGCACTTCTGTCCTGCCAACACCCCAGTGATCCCATGGACTCTTGCACTCCTGTCCTACCAGCACCCCAGTGCTCCCAGGGACTCTTGCATTCCTGTTCTCCCAGCACCCCAGTGCTCCCAGAGACTCTTGCATTCCTGTCCTCCCAGCACCCCAGTGTTCCCAGGGACTCTTGCACTCCTGTCCTTCCAGCATCCCAGTGCTCCCAGGGACTCTTGCACTCCTGTCCTCCCAGCACCCCAGTGTTCCCAGGGACTCTTGCACTCCTGTCCTTCTAGCATCCCAGTGCTCCCAGGGACTCTTGCACTCCTGACCTCCCAGCACCTCAGTGCTCCCAGGGACTCTTGCACTCCTGACCTCCCAGCACCTCAGTGCTCCCAGGGACTCTTGCACTCCTCTTCTCCCAGTGCCCCTAGGGACTTTTGCTCTCCTGTCCTCCCAACATCCCAGTGACCCAATGGACTCTTGCACTCCTGTCCCCCCAGCACCCCAGTGCTCCCAAGCACTCCGGTCTTGCCAGCACCCCAGTGCTTCCAATAAATCTTGCACTTCTGTCCTCCCAGCACCCTATTACTCACAGAGTTCTTGCCCTCCTGTCCTCCCAGTTTGGAACAAGAGAAATCATTCAATTCCCAGCATCTCCTCTGCCAGCTACTGTATTCTGACAGCCAGCACCCACGGCTGATGGAATACCTGAACAGTGACTGAATCTGATTGGATGCAGCTGCTGTTCTATCTGGCTAGCTTGATTTTCAGTTTGAGGGATGCTGGGCGGGAGGATGCTGCCAGGGCCAACTACAGCTTGAATTTTGGCCAGTTCATCAGGAACCAGCCGAAAATTCATTCCGTAGATGACCAGGCTAATTCCTGGTCAGTCATTTTCCTAGTGGATACAGAATCCCATCTGTGACAGCCTTTATTAGTACCTTAGATCTACCAGAAAAAATAGGTAAAATTACCCATATACCTTAGTATTAGGAAAAAATAATCAACTCTTGCTTGATTTTGCAGTACTACTATAGTGTATTCCCTAAGGGCACTTCCACACTGAGTTGCCCCGGGCGTCGGCAGAAAAAGCGCCGATATTTTTAGCGGCGCTTTAATGGCGGGTGTATACACCACTCCTAGAGCACCTAAAAGATGCTGCTTGCAGGACTTTTTTGAGCATCCTGCCAGCGCATCACTCCAGTGTGAAAGCCCTCGTGCTTTCACACTGGAGCAAGAGGAGAGGCACATTACAGGCGCTTTTCAGAGACTATTTTTAGCGCTATAGCGCCTGTAAAGCGCCTCAGTGTGAAAGGGGTCTAAGTCTAAACAAAGGACAAAGACAGCTATTAGGATGTGGGAATAATGCCTCGTACACACGATCAGACTTTCCGCCAACAAAACCGTGGAATTTTGTCCGAAGGGTGTTGGCCCAAACTTGTCTTGCATACACACGGTCACACAATTGTTGGCCAAGAATTACGAACGTAGTGACGTTCTAGACGTAGTACGTGGTTCTTCAACTCTTTAGCGCTACTCTTTGGGCTCCTTCTGCTAATTTCGTGTTAGTAGAAGTTTGGTGAGTGTTGATTCGCGCCTTTCATTTCGCACTTTTCATTTTGCGCTTTTCAGTTCATGCTTTTCAGTTTGCGCTTTTCAGTTAGTTTCTGAATAACCGTTTGTCAACCAGCCATGTTGCGGAATCAGAGGAGATAACGTGTTATTTATTAATGGCCTTGGAGTTATTGCTTTGACATTATTTTTTTGGTTCAATAATGATTTGATTTTTTATATTTTCTATATTTTTGGATGCATAGAATGCACTTTTTGGTTAAGTTCTATTGGCAGATAGCATGTCTAATTTTATTTGTTTTATTTTTTTTAATGCACAATAAAAAATTGTGGATAAAAATACTTGGCTATGTGTTTTACTTCAAATGACAGTTTGGGAGTTGGCAGTTACATTTAAAAAAAATACAATGTAAATTGACAAGGGACACCAACATAGTTGTATCTTTGATCTTAAAAACTGCGGGATAATGGTGTTGTGGTAACTTGCCCAAATAAAAAAAAAAAGCATAATAACATTATTCTTGATATCACTAGGAAAAAAAGCCTTTGAAAATTTGTTTGCAATAACTCCATCAGTATCACCAACAAAGCAGATTCATTATTATCCCATTAAAGAAGAAGAGAATGTGCGCTGCATTTGGAGATTTCATAATTTGCCACGTCATGAATGTTAATTCTTCATTACGAGTGCTAGTTTACAAGACCGACTGCTTCTGGCTCGTCCTTGCTTCCGAGCATGCGTGTTTGTACTTTGGACTTTTGTCTGACGGACTTGTGTACACACGCTCGGAAACTCCAACAATACACATTTGTTGGCGGAAAATTTGAAGACATGCTAGCCAACATTTGTTGGCGGAAAGTCCGACAACAATTGTCCGATGGAGCATACACACAGTTGGATTTTCCATCAACAGCCTGTCATCGAACATTTCCTGTTGGAAAATCTGACGTATGTACGGGCCTTAAGTCAGAAACTCAGTATCTAAAGCATGCTGAATATTTCAATAGAGCAGCAGCTGATGGAAAAGGGATCCTTCCATCTTCATTAGAGAATTAAGTACAATGTAAAGCAGCTGAGAATTAACCCCATGTAGTTATTTGTAAAAATCACTTGTGAAACTATTATAGAATACAAGTACAAAGCTGGATTTGTTTCGATTTTATGCTAAAGGAATAGATAGAATAGTAGCTAGTTGAGTTCCACTACAGGACAAGGTAGTAATGAAGAGGTTGATGGGAAGGGCTACTGAGCGATGCGGGGACACAGGAGATGGACACTCCCAGAAGTATTGGTCTCCCAGTAGACTTTGGAGGCAATTCCTCAATCTACAGAGAAACATTTGAAAGTGTGGGCAGCAGGAAAAGTAAGAATTTACACTATTCTTTTGGAGGAAAAATGTAAAGCGGAATTGAATTCTGCTTTTTTTTTTTTTTAAATGGGCCCCCAAGAGTTGTTAGCCATAATGTGCTAGTATGCTGTCAGCACTCTCACTGGTCACAGGTGCTTCCATCTTCTCCCAGTCTTCCTGCCTGGGTTTGGTCTGTTCGGCTGCTTGAATGGCCAGTTATGTCACTCCCGTGCATGTAAACAGGAGTCACATATTCATAGCACAGAGTGGTGCCATATATATATATATATATATATATATATATATATATACTGAGCTGAGCATATGTTGCTCGATATGCATTACCACTGGCAGGCAGGAAGAATCAATAGATTCACAATTGTTTTCTATGTGTCCTTGCAGTGACCTGCATTCTTCCAGTGCTGTAAAATGCAGGTCACTGCAGTATGTGTGAACAGGGCCTGAGTAACTCTATGATTGTTTGTTACATTGAATTATTTGTTGTATGTTTTTCAAAAATTATAATAAGACAGACATGTTGTATAACTTTGCAATCAGAGGTCATACTTTGAAACAATGTCTAGGAATATTCCATACAAAGAAACGGCTGTTGCATATGAATTCTGATGTGGTGAGTTTATCGCTTAGATTATTATTATTATTATACAGAATTTATATAGCGCCAACAGTTTATGCAGCACTTTACAATATAAAAGGGAGACAATACAGTTATAATACAATAAAATACAGGAGGATTAAGAGGGCCCTGCTCAAAAGAGCTTACAATCTAATAGGGTGGGGCAGGTGGTACAAAAGGTTGTAACTGTGGGGAATAAGCTGAAGGAAGTGGTAAAAGATTAGTTAGAGACGTGATAGACTTTCCTGAAGAGATGAGTAGCCGGACAGGTGGAGGTAGCGAGTTCCAGAGGATGGGAGAGGCTCTGGAGAAATCCTAGAGACGAGCATGGGAGGAGGAGACGAGATATTTGGAGACAAGATTGGTGATGTAGCTTGGGGCAGAGTTGTGAATGGCTTTGTATGCTGTGGTTAGTATTTTGAATTTAGTTCGCTGGGCGATTGGGAGCCAGTGTAGGGATTGTAGGAGAGGGTTGGCAGACACTGAGCGGTTGGTAAGGTGGATAAGTCTGGCAGCAGCATTCATGATAGACTGAAGAGGGGATAGCCTATGGAGAGGCAGGCCAATGAGAAGGGAGTTGCAATAGTCAATGCGAGAGATAACAAGGGAGTGAATGAGGAGCTTGGTGGTTTCATTTGTTAAAAAGGGGCGAATTTTAGAGATGTTACGGAGGTGAATTCTACAAACTTTTGACAACGATTGGATTTGAGGCTGAAATGACAAGTCAGAGTCTAGGATAACACCTAGTACCCTGGTGTGAGGGGAGGGAATGATGGTTGCATTGTTGATTTTGATGGAAAAGTCATGGAGGGGGGCACGGGCAGGGGGGAATATTAATAGCTCAGTTTTAGAGAGATTTAGTTTAATGAAGTGGTGCGACATCCATGCTGATATGTCAGTTAGTAAGTTAGTAATGCGAGAGACTGAAGGAGTGAGGTGAAGAGTAGACAGATAGATTTGGGTGTCATCAGCATATAAGTGGTATTGGAAGCCATGGGCGGTTACCAAGTGACCAAGGGAGGAGGTGTAGATAGAGAAGAGAAGGGGTCCAAGAACAGAGCCTTGGGGGACCCCCACAGAAAGGGGCAATGGAGCGGAGGAGACAGAGTTGTAGGTGACACTGAAGGAGCGCTGTGATAAATAGGCAGAGAACCAGGATAGAGCAGAATCTTGGAGGCCAAGGGAATGTAGTTTATTGAGAAGGAGCGGGTGGTCAACAGTATCAAAGGCCGCAGAGAGGTCAAATAGTAGGAGTAGGGAGTACTGGCTGTTGGTTTTAGCAGTTAGTAAATCATTAGTGAGTTTTAGTAAGGCAGTTTCTGTGGAGTGCTGTGAGCGAAAGCCAGACTGTAAAGGGTCAAGAAGGTTGTTTTCACTGAGGTAGGAGCTAAGACGGTTGTAGACTAAGCGTTCTAGACGTTTAGAGGTGAATGGGAGCAATGAGATGGGTCTTAAGTTGTTCAGGTTGGTAGGGTCCAGTGAGGGCTTTTTAAGTATGGGAGTGATCTGCACATCTTTTAGACGGGAGAAGGTGCCACTAGAGAGGGAGAGATTGAAGATGTGAGTGAGGGAGCATAGGATAGAAGAAGAGGGTGACCGTAGTAGTTGTGAGGGAACAGGATCCAGGGGATGATTGGTTAGGTGGGCATCTGAGAAAAGTTTTGTAACCTCTTCAGTAGTAACAAATTCAAAAGAGGAGAGTGTTGAATGTGCTGTTAGGCAAGGTATGTTGGGTGGGGAAGATGTAAGCACAGTGGAGGTGTCCTCACGAATTGCATCAATCTTGTCTTTGAAGTGATTGGCAATCTCTTGGGCAGTGAGTGAGTTAGTGGGTAGAGGGGGTGGGGGACGAATCAGAGAGTTAAAGGTTGAGAAGAGCCAATGGTGACTGGATGACAAGGAATTAATAAGAGAGACAAAGTAGGCTTGTTTGGCAGCATGGAGGCATGAATTGTATTTTAGAAGGGCAGATTTATATAGGGTGAAGTCTTGCAGGCATTTGGTTTTACAACACATTCGTTCAAGAGCACGGCAATGTCTCTTAAGATTTCTAGTGTTGTCAGTTTGCCAGGGTTGTAACGGTCGGGGCCTGATTCTGCGTGTGGTTAGAGGAGCAAGTGCATCTAGTGATGATGAGAGTGAACTGTTGTAGACAGAGGTGGCCAGGTCAGGACAGGACAGAGGAGAGATTATGTCATATAGGTGGTCAGTAGCAGAATAGAGAAGAGAAGGGTTAAAGTGGAGAAGGTTTCTACAAGTAATTGTTTGCTGCTTGGAGGGTTGGGCGGTTGGAGGCTAGGATACAGTGAGAGTAATGAGGTTGTGATCAGAGAGAGGAAAGGGGGTATGGGTGAGGTTGCCAGGGTTGCAGAGATGGGAGAATACAAGGTCAAGGGTATTACCATTGGAGTGAGTGGAAGTATGTGTCCATTGGGTTAGGCCAAAAGATGAGGTTAAGTCGAGAAGTTTAGCTGTAGTTGTTGGGCTGGTAACATTGACAGGAATGGTGAAGTCACCAAGAATGATAGTGGGTATTTCAGAGGAGAGAAAGTAGGGTAGCCAGGCAGCAAAGTCATCAAGAAAGCGCTATACCAGCCCAGGAGGCCGATAAATTGCTGCAATACTCAGCAAAATGGGAGAAAACAGACGAATACAGTGCATCTCGAAAGAAGAGAGGGATAGAGAGGGAGGGACAGGTAGGACTTGGAAGGTGCTTTGTGGGGATAGAAGGAAGCCAACTCCACTTCCTTTTTCTCTGTTGGGTCTGGGGGAGTGAGTCCAATGGAGGCCACCATGGGAGAGGGCAGCAGGAGAAGCCGAGTCAAAATTTTGAAGCAAGGTTTCGGTTATAGCGAGTATGTTAAAGCCATGAGAGATGAAGAGGTCATGTACAGATGTTATGATGTAGATTAGATGTAATATATTTTCTATTAATTTATTTGAAATAGTCTATTTTAATGATGCCTTTCTCTGAGCTTTGATGAATGAAAATACTTTATTATCTTAAGTAATGGCAACATTTTGACCAAATAAACAGGCCCATAGCAGGAATTGTAAAAATCGTTCTTGTCCACAGGTATGAGAGCTGACGAGGTTAAGTAAATGTAAGCTGACACCATTTGTGGTACCATAGTTAACCATTTAAAAAAGTGGAGTTAGAAATTCTGAAGTAGAAATCCAGCCAAAAGATAAATAGCACATTAAACGATAAAATAACAAAATTATCTTTTCGTGGAGCTTTTTGAAAATCAGCTTCAATCCAGACTCCCCCACAATACTTTTTTTCTGCCACCAGATGTCCTCAAGCTGAAGGCCAGCATCATTCAACCCACTTCGTCTAAACCCAGCTCATCCTAGACATGCCTGGCCTGTGACTGGACAGCGAAAGGAGAAGCAGAGCAGTGATGAACTCGGGGGGCTTATTACACTGCTGACTAAGGATGGACTCAGGCAGGTTCGCAGCTCCATGTGCCCGTGCCCGCCTGAAAGCTTACACTGCGTAGTGCTAATCACAGGCAGTGAGATATTTCCCGATCTGTGCAGCTGAGGATCAGGGAATTGTCTCACTGCTTGTGATTAGCACTGCGCTGTGTAAGCTTCCTGGTGGGTGCGGGCACGTGGAGCTGCGAACACGCCTGAGCCCATCCTTACTGCTGACATTAAAAATGACATTTAATAATATATTAATGATACAGAGCTCATATCTGCTTGGATTTTAGATTTAACAGCTCTGTACACCACACGGAAGACTTTGTTGCATGCTTCTGTTCCTGTCAAAAACCCAAAACTTAGTGAATGTTAAATTAAAACTAAAGGCAGGAATTTTTTTTCAATAGAGCAAGGGAGGATTATTATCCCTCTCTGTTTTTTTGCCATCTGTGTACTATTGAGGAGGTTTACCTTCCTGTCCCATAGTCAAAACAGGAATAGAGAGGAAATCCCTGCAAAGGGAGGGCATTTCTGGTTTTACCAGGATCACTAGAACTAGTTTCCACACTTAAAGGTTTCCACTCTATCCCTGTTCTGGTGATAACCCAAAATTTGGCATTTTCTTTTGCTTTTACTCTCAGTTTTAACACTAAACATGACAAATAGAGAGGGTGAATCTGTCAGGGAATTCCTGTAAGACGTCTGGCTCACAGAAATGTGCATGCACACGGCATTCTCCGCAGAATGGTAACCAGGCACGCACATGTTGGTGCCAGACAGACTATTTAAGAATGCTGCTGCCCCTGCTCAAGTGCTGACTGGTCTTCAGCTGTTAGTTGTGTTCTGTGTTCATCTAGTGCAGTAATGGTGAACCTTGGCACCTCAGATGTTTTGGAAATACATTTCCCATGATTAAAGAAAAATTATTTTCCCCATGGGGCTTTAAAACAGCAATGCACATAATGAAAGGAAGTTCTTAATGGATGTATAAAAAGTTTTATCCAATATCATGGTTTGAAGTACAGTATAGAGAATCATCTGGTACAGTAACACACATCTTATTCCCCAGTGCAGTAACAAACACATATTAATACACATAGTTAGGTTACATAATGTTACATAAATAGCAAGCCCCGACGCGTTTCGACCTGTATATGGTCTCTTCAGGGGGACAGTTGGATCTAAAAAAGAATTACATAAATTAAATTCAAATAGATAAATATATATATTATTGTGCATCACTTGGATTAAACCAAGATAATGAGTCTTTACCGCTAAGTGGTGGAATGGGTGTTCTCTAGTCCAGGATATGTGCTGAGGGCCAATGGAAACACCGGAGGGCTCGGGGGGCCACCCTCACTCTCCCAGGATAGCCAGCCTCAGGGGGCTTAAAAGGAGCCACACTTAGCGTGCCCCCCGGGAGGGGGGGGGGAGGGGAGATGAGGGGGAGGAGCCCACACCTGCAACAGAAACCCAAGAATAGCCATGTATTAGTTAGAGGAAGTTTAATAATTAACTTGGTAATGTACTGAGTGTTTCCAATTTGTCTATGTGGAGTCTGGCGTTGGATAGGATTTTTACTATGTAAATATATTGAGATGTCAATTCCATCCCATAAATGTAATCGACAAAATTTAATGATCGTGTGATCCAACAATGCAGTGGTATGGTGGGTCTATTATAATGGATAGGTAAATAAGAAGGATGAAATGGGTGAAAAAGAGGGGGAAAGGTGTGTGTGAAAAAAAAAAAAAGAAAAAACAACAACAATGATGGCCTAAATGGAGAGGAGTGCATTATGTGGTGGAGGATAGTGTGAATGAGGTGGTGCATGATGTGGTAACATGACATGGTGCTTGCTTGGTGCCTACTGTGTGAAAACAAAAATTAAAAGTAAACTAAAAAGTAAAAAAAAGTCTAAAATTAGGTGAAAAGCCAATCAAAATGTGAAAATGTGTATGTAGGGTGGTGGAAAGTGCTGTGTGGAATAAAGGTGAAATAACAAGAAGTTTACCTTATCAGTTGTATAAATCGTGTAGGCTGGAGGTAATGCTGGACTTGTTGAAAAGTTCAATGTGATAAGCTTGGTGGCGATCATGCAAAAATAGGGGCTCTAGTGTAGAAAGAACCTGGCAGCAGTAGCATTCATCCTGGCCTGTAGGAGATCATGATCTGATTGTCAGGCCTCCAGTCTCCCTTTATATCCAAATTCAGGCAAATGGGATAATCATGTGCAGGTGCAAACCCCCCACCCACACCGCCCACAAGGAAAAAAAAAAAAAACAAAAAACGGAAGGATTGGCGCTGGAACCGCTGATGGAGCGGCCCCTGTGTGGCTCCCTCGGCGTCCCGGAAGGCCAACAGGCCCCGACCACTGTCGTCATCTCCGCCGCAATGCGCGTGACGTCATGACGTTGTGCGCAAGCCGGGCCCTTACAGGCATGCGCACTCCGCCAAACATCCGGCGATGAACACGGGACGCCGCCGGCAGGATAGAGCTCACCTTAACTGCAGCGATGAGCAAAAAAGGGGGCACGCAAAAGAATTCGCATGCCCCCCCCTTTTCCTGCCGGGAAGCCGCAAGGGGTCAGACTCATCCCAAGAAGGGAGAGGGGGCACCACCAACACCCGCCAGTCCAAAAAACGGCCCTCAAAACAAAAACAAAATACTAGGGATGGTGTCAGTAGGACATGAATGATTGACTTTATGGGATCACCAACATAGCACACAGCAAATGTTGATGGTCTGGTATGTTTTTAGTTTATTTTTACATTTTTTACATGGGCTGTGTGTTGGTTCCAGGTCCCCATGTTCCTGCATCGAATGTCAGTATGAGATAGGTAGAATATAAATGGAGTTTGTCAGCAATTGCCATATAAGGCAATTGAATATCATGCAGTGTGGGGGTCTAAGTTAGATTCCCCCTCATGCATGGGGTTGTTAAAAATTGACCGAGTGGGAACAATTGATTAACAATGTCCAGGATACGTGAAGAGAAGGAAACACACAGCCCATGTCTTATCTCTAATGTGTCAAGGTGGGGAGGGGTGTTTAACCACCCAAAATTGAAATGTGAAAAAAGGAAGACACATATAGAAAGAGACAAGAAAGGCTGCACACCCCGAAATTAGATTAAAGAAAAATTAAAATTCTTTTCTTTTCCAATGTTTTTATTGAAATCAAATTTTAACAGATAACAGGGTTCACATTGATACAGGTTTCGTGTCAACAGTATTATTACAATAGTGAATCTCAAAGTAGCGTGAATGGCTCATTATATAACTGTGCTAAGGCACCTAAGACGCTTAACACACGTAGAAGATATTACAGTGAAATTCCCTGAAGAGGGACTGTCATGTAATAAAAATTAAAATTCTATATGTGTCTTCCTTTTTTCACATTTCAATTTTGGGTGGTTAAACACCCCTCCCCACCTTGACACATTAGAGATAAGACATGGGCTGTGTGTTTCCTTCTCTTCACGTATCCTGCACATTGTTAATCAATTGTTCCCACTCGGTCAATTTTTAACAACCCCATGCATGAGGGGGAATCTAACTTAGACCCCCACACTGCATGATATTCAATTGCCTTATATGGCAATTGCTGACAAACTCCATTTATATTCTACCTATCTCATACTGACATTCGATGCAGGAACGTGGGGACCTGGAACCAACACACAGCCCATGTAAAAAATGTAAAAAATGTAAAAATAAACTAAAAACATACCAGACCATCAACATTTGCTGTGTGCTATGTTGGTGATCCCATAAAGTCAATCATTCATGTCCTACTGACACCATCCCTAGTATTTTGTTTTTGTTTTGAGGGCCGTTTTTTGGACTGGCGGGTGTTGGTGGTGCCCCCTCTCCCTTCTTGGGATGAGTCTGACCCCTCGCGGCTTCCCGGCAGGAAAAGGGGGGGGCATGCGAATTCTTTTGCGTGCCCCCTTTTTTGCTCATCGCTGCAGTTAAGGTGAGCCCTATCCTGCCAGCGGCGTCCCGTGTTCATCGCCGGACGTTTGGCGGAGTGCGCATGCCTGTAAGGGCCCGGCTTGCGCACAACGTCATGACGTCACGCACATTGCGGCGGAGATGATGACAGTGGTCGGGGCCTGTTGGCCTTCCGGGACGCCGAGGGAGCCACACAGGGGCCGCTCCATCAGCGGTTCCAGCGCCAATCCTTCCGTTTTTTTTTTTTTTTTTTTCCTTGTGGGCGGTGTGGGTGGGGGGTTTGCACCTGCACATGATTATCCCATTTGCCTGAATTTGGATATAAAGGGAGACTGGAGGCCTGACAATCAGATCATGATCTCCTGCAGGCCAGGATGAATGCTACTGCTGCCAGGTTATTTCTACACTAGAGCCCCTATTTTTGCATGATCGCCACCAAGCTTATCACATTGAACTTTTCAACAAGTCCAGCATTACCTCCAGCCTACACGATTTATACAACTGATAAGGTAAACTTCTTGTTATTTCACCTTTATTCCACACAGCACTTTCCACCACCCTACATACACATTTTCACATTTTGATTGGCTTTTCACCTAATTTTAGACTTTTTTTTACTTTTTAGCTTACTTTTCATTTTTGTTTTCACACAGTAGGCACCAAGCAAGCACCATGTCATGTTACCACATCATGCACCACCTCATTCACACTATCCTCCACCACATAATGCACTCCTCTCCATTTAGGCCATCATTGTTGTTGTTTTTTCTTTTTTTTTTTTTTCACACACACCTTTCCCCCTCTTTTTCACCCATTTCATCCTTCTTATTTACCTATCCATTATAATAGACCCACCATACCACTGCATTGTTGGATCACACGATCATTAAATTTTGTCGATTACATTTATGGGATGGAATTAACATCTCAATATATTTACATAGTAAAAATCCTATCCAACGCCAGTCTCCACATAGACAAATTGGAAACACTCAGTACATTACCAAGTTAATTATTAAACTTCCTCTAACTAATACATGGCTATTCTTGGGTTTCTGTTGCAGGTGTGGGCTCCTCCCCCTCATCTCCCCTCCCCCCCCCCTCCCGGGGGGCACGCTAAGTGTGGCTCCTTTTAAGCCCCCTGAGGCTGGCTCTCCTGGGAGAGTGAGGGTGGCCCCCCGAGCCCTCCGGTGTTTCCATTGGCCCTCAGCACATATCCTGGACTAGAGAACACCCATTCCACCACTTAGCGGTAAAGACTCATTATCTTGGTTTAATCCAAGTGATGCACAATAATATATATATTTATCTATTTGAATTTAATTTATGTAATTCTTTTTTAGATCCAACTGTCCCCCTGAAGAGACCATATACAGGTTGAAACGCATCGGGGCTTGCTATTTATGTAACATTATGTAACCTAACTATGTGTATTAATATGTGTTTGTTACTGCACTGGGGAATAAGATGTGTGTTACTGTACCAGATGATTGTCTATACTGTACTTCAAACCATGATATTGGATAAAACTTTTTATACATCCATTAAGAACTTCCTTTCATTATGTGCATTGCTGTTTTAAAGCCCCATGGGGAAAATAATTTTTTTTAAATTTTTCTTTAATCTAATTTCGGGGTGTGCAGCCTTTCTTGTCTCTTTCTATATGTGTCTTCCTTTTTTCACATTTCCCATGATGCTCATGCACTCTGCAGTGTAGTTGAGCATCATGGGAAATGTAGTTCCAAAACATCTGGGGTGCCAAGATTAGCCATCACTGATCTAGTGTGTTTCCTTTCCTTTCATGATCTAGGTCACACAACATGGTACAGGTCACATAGTCAGTTACAGGTCACATAGCCAGTTATTGGGCACACAAATTGGTACAGGTCACATAGCAGGGTACATGTCACATAATCGGTTACAGGTCACATAGCTGGTTACAGGGCACACAATATGATACAGGTCACATAGCCAGTTACAGGGCACACAACATGATACAGGTCACATAGGAGGGTACATGTCACATAATCGGTTACAGGTCACATAGCTGGTTACATTAACTTAGATGATTTTAGCAAATGGCTGCAAAATAACAAATAGCGAAAAATTTAAGGGGTTCTGAATACTTTCCGTCCCCACTGTACACTTTGAAGAGTCAGATTGGTCTGAATTCAGCGATACTTAAGACCTCGGTAATTTCCTCCAATAATAGAAAGATAAAATCATGCAATTGAAAATATTTCATCATACTCATTTAACTCCTACCCGGTTGCATAAAATGGACCTACATACTACACCCAAGATTTCTGAGGCTGTGGGCATACCAGTGATTTCTAAAGTTGTTTTTTAGTCTTGCCATCTAGTCCAAATATTCTGGGGAGATATTGGTTCATTTTTTTTTTTTTGGTTTTGGGCCTTCCTAGTATATTACACCAAAAAAAAAAAGTCTCCTAGGAATAGTTGGCGACCTAGTGATTTCTAAATATGCTAAATGATTGCTACAAATTCGGTATTTCTTTGCCAAACAAACAATGTTATTGTCCTGGAAAGGGACGACCCTCCCTATGCTAAAGCCAATTAATGATATGCTACCTTTGTACAGACTACCTTTTGAACTTAGGAAAAAAACAAAACCTTTTTGATAAACTCTGAGACAAGTAGGTTTCCAGCCCGCTTATGTAAACCTCTCTGACTCCAGGATGTTAAATCCGCTATACAGAATCCGTTACTTTTATTTGATCTTTTATATGGTGATACCTGTAATATTTGTTAACTCTTCTTCTGGTGCATGCTATTTAGTGAGGCACAAGAGACACTGGGGGTTATTTACTAAAGGCAAATCCA
The DNA here is from genome assembly GCA_037952925.1 of Lithobates clamitans. Lineage (NCBI taxonomy): Eukaryota > Metazoa > Chordata > Amphibia > Anura > Ranidae > Lithobates > Lithobates clamitans. Next base: position 15,335,581 of record JBBGZY010000135.1, on the reverse strand, counting down.
CTTTGCACTACAAGTGCACTCACTGTAGATCTGGGGAGGACATGCAAGGACAATAAAAAACAGCATTTTAGCTTGCTAATAATTGGATGATAAAATCAGAAGAGCTTCCCCTCATTTCAGATCTTCCCCTCAGATCTACAGTGACTGTACTTCCAAGTGCACTTGTAGTGCAAAGTGGATTTGCCTTTAGTAAATCAACCCCGCTGTGAGTTTGTTGTTGTTTCTTTATTAAGGCTTTTTTTTTTTTTTTTTTGTAACCCCCTTTTTTTGTATAAAACCTTGAGAACTCAAAACATGTTAAAAAAAAAAAATAAAAATTAAGAATGCACATGTCTTGTATGTGGATAATATTTGCTTTTTCCATTTCAGAGTTCACTTTTGATGTTCACTAAGATGACCAGCATAAAACATCTGCATGCGCTTTGTTCAATGTAATGAGATAAATGTTGTTTATTTATACAGTAAATGATTTTGTTATAATTTCCTCTTGGAATTCATACTGTATTTAATGAGCATATTCCCCCAAAAAAGGAGGCAATGACACAGATGTATTGATTAACTGGCATGAGGCTGGGTTTGCCGTGTTCGATGAAAAAGACCAGATGTCTAGACCCCAATAATACTAATGTGTCCCTTTTGTCCTCAGGCTCTAAAGTCAATGATGACAGTGACACAGTTGTCATTTCCCTCATTAAGCGCTGTAAAGTCACTTTAATAATAATGACACAACAGCAGGCAGTTCACACTCCTCCCTTTAACCATTTGTGTATTATACAGAGCAGTGATTGTAGAACTCCACACTCTTATTTTTATATCATTTCTCAAGATATTTTTCCATTTGTATTACATACTATATTACACATACAATTGCAAACTCATCAGCAGCTCTAGTACACTGCTGTATCAGGGAAGGTGTAGAGATAAAGCTTCCCATTGGGAAAAGACTGATGAGCAGCAGACGGAGCAAGGCCCACTTACAAATATGCACTTCAGTCGCCAGCTGCTTCAGAAGGTTAAGCTGTTGCCTTTCATTTGGCAGGACATACTGGTATAGATTTATGGTAATAGCCTGCCTGGATATTAATGGTACAGTACTGTATGCTAAGGCAGTTAGGAGCTTTTAAACAAGTGTATACACTTTGTAATGGATCTAACACACTATTTAAAGAGGAAGTAAACCCTGGTGGGTTTTACGTCCTTTCTATGACCCTGCAATATAAAAGCATAATGTGCTAGTATGCATCACATACTAGCACATTATGTGACACTTACCTGCAAACAAGGCTTACCTATAGCTGCAACTTGGAAAGGGAGGATTACAACCTCTTTAAGATTTCTAGTTCATAGCTAGAAAATATTAAGGGACAAAACAAAGAAAACTTAAGCCTTTCATGTTAGTGTTCGAGTAAGAAAACTGCCAAGTGCCAAAAAAAAAAACCACACACACACACACACACATACATACATACATACATACATACATATATATACACATACATACACAGTCATGGCCAAAAATATTGGCACCCCTGCACTTTGTCCAGAAAATTGTTGCAATTACAAATGTTTAGGCATTCTCATGTTTATTTCTTTCGTTTCTATTGGTACGACACAAAAAAGTGGAGAAACAAAAAGCCAAATCTGACACATACTAATACAAACAAAAGAAACAAACATTAGAATGCAACAATTTTCTGGGCAAAATGGTGCATTACCTGACAGAAATGCAGGGGTGCCAATATGTTTAGCCATGACTGTATATATATTTCAAGAAAGAGCCTAAATCCACCAAATGTGTGATCAAACAAAGAAGGCAATATAGTGCAGTATGACAAGGATTTAATATAAGAAAAACAGTTAAAAACACTTACAGGAAGCATGAAGTAAATAAGCTCATCTGTCACAGTCCTGTGGCACGTCTCACAGGTGACCAGCGGTGTGGAGCAATGATTCTGGAAGACAAGGGGACCTCCGCACACCCGGAGCCAGCGTGGAACGCAAACTGGTCGGCTGTGAGACGTGCCAAAGAACCGTGACAGGAGACCGGCCAGACGTCTGCTTTTGGGATTGATGAGCTTATTCACTTCATGCTTCCTGTAAGTGTTTTTAATCTTTTCTTATAATAAATCCTTGTCATACTGCACTTAGAAGCACCTTCTTTGTTTTATACTTTGTCAGAGCCTGCTTCTTTCTTATGGAATGCTGCTGAAGTGCATTACAGATCCTTTGCCCACTGAATCCTTGTCCGCTGTCCTTTGGAGTTCCCGGACCAATAGTGGGCCTTCTTGCTAGAGCACCCTATACATATCTATCTTATCTCTCATATCTATTTTTATGCCCTCCTGTAGGAATATGGGGGTGACATAATGACTTTGCTCCCTCTGCAACAATGCTCAATGCATAAGGTCTACTAGGATATTTAGTCCCTGAACTGCTGTGCACCTTAAAAATCTGAGGCTGAGGTACACCCATGCTTCTCACCTACCATTCAAATGCTGTAAAAGCAGGGGTCTCAAACTGGCAGCCCTCTAGCTGTTGTGAAACTACAAGTCCCATGAGGCATTGCAAGGCTGACAGTTACAAGTATGACTCCCACAGGCAGAGGCATAATGGGACTTGTAGTTCCACAACAGCTGGAGGGCTTCCAGTTTGAGCCTCCTGCTGTAAAGGGATAATTAAGGCTGAAGTGGTCACATGACTGCAGCTTCACACACAAGTAAAATGTACTTGTAGGAACTTATGCTTTAATCCACATGGTGAGCCAATGCAATCAAGTTGAACCAGTCTTCATACACAAAACAAAATGATCCAAAAATGTTATGCAGCACATTGGATGTAATCCATGTCATGGTCATTGTTTGACTTCTACATTCTACATCATGTATCCAGTTTTGAACCATGCAGTACTCTGCTCTGAAATAGCATCACGTGACTAACACATCTGTCATAAATTATTTGAATGTCCACAAAGGACTTACTAGAGTTCATTTACTAAAGCTGAAAAGTCCAAAATCTGGTGCAGCTCTGCAAAGAAACCAATCGGCTTCCAGGTTTTATTGTCAAAGCTTAATTGAACAAGCTGAAGTTAGAAGCTGATTGGCTACCATGCACGGCTGCACCAGATTTTGCACTCTCCAGTTTTAGTACATCAACCTCACTGAGTCAAATAACTCACTATTTATTCTTTTTAATACAAGGCAAGTAATCATAAGACAAAGGGGTATTGCAAGTGTTTTATTAGAATGTATTTAACTTTTTTGGAAGATGTAGACCCATTTTCTTTTTTGCTATAAAAAATATCTAGCAGACACGTCTTCATAAAGTGGTATAATATATACATTTAAATTGTAGTACTCTATAAAAATATATTAAAAGAACCAGAGGTAAATAAGGGTGGCCTTATATGACCTGATCTATCCAAGCAATATCTGATTCAGTTACTGCTTGTGACAATCAGGTGAGGGATAGGTTGTATCTGGATACCCCAAGAGGCAAAAAAAATGCCATAAACAGTAACTAATGGAACAAAACAACTTTCCAACTTGCTGGAAAATCTCTACACAAGCGTGTAGTCTCTGTAGAAAGAGGAACAGCATTTTTACTGCACTTAGGTTTTTTTCATTCAACAGCAGAGTGGGAGAGATGATGCTTTTATGAGCTGCCCATCATTCTCTGTGTGATGTCTGTCCATCTAAGGCCAGCCTAATTAACTCTTCTGTTTACTTCTTGGCAGGTGAAGGGGTTCTCAGTTTCAGAAACAGCAGGATAAAGCTTATGGATCCATTTCTCTGGCTTCAGAAAGAATCTTAACTGCCCACTCATGCAGGTCTGCAGGGATCCTGTTCAGGAGGAAGAAAACAAATATCATCACCTTTTGCTATGAACTGTGTAAAAACTGAAGAAACAGGTCTCAACCCATCAACAAGATTGCAGGTATAATTTTTCTGGTGCTCCTTTCTTCAATGCTTCCGCTACTAGCTATAATGTGCTATCACTCCCCATATTCTGTTGTTTACGTTAGCATCAATTAAAGTGTCATTAAACCTAATTAAAAAAAGAGTGTATAGTCTCTGTAAAATATTCTAAATAATTCTGCAACTGTTTTTTTTTTTTTAATAAATTCATTTTGGATAAAAAATACCTATTGATTCTGCCAGTGACCAATAATGGCTGTTAGTGGTGGCAACAATCTGCAGGGTCATCTACGCTCTGCAAGGTTGCCACATCAAGTGCGCATGCCTAAAAGCTGTGTATACGGTTTACTCTGCCTTTCCTCATTAGAGCCAAACACCCTGGGTGATGGGTGGGAGGGGGAGAAGTCAAACACACACCCTTACCTGCCCCATCAGGTGCTGCTGCTAGTGACGTAAGCAGATGGGAGCCTGACAGGGTGAGTGATTGACAGCAGCTCTTCGTTGCCTTTCTCAGCAGGACAGGCTGGTCCCACTTACCGCCCAGGCCTTTTGGCTGAAAATACATAGAAGCAGTTGTGCGACCCCTACCTAAAAGAAGGAATAAAAGGTACTGTGGAAGTGATTTTTTTTTAAATACTTTCATTTATTACTTGATTTGGGAGTCCATCCCATACTCTACATAAAAATGATGATTTAGGTTTACAACCACTTTTATTCAAAAGGGATAGGTTAGTTTTGGTAGATGCTGTAAAGTTAAACCACAATACTGTTTCTTTTAGGGAGACCAATGGAAAAAAAATATGCTTTTAAGCCACTGCCTTTAGAGAGAGGGTCTTATCCTTCCCCATGAGACATCCCTTTGGAAGGACTCATCCTTTAAGCAACATATATAGATCTAAAGCTGTTCTGTTCAGCTGCTTTCTCTATTGAAATTGGGCACTGTATATGGCTTCTTCAGGGTTCAATATATCAGGTTCCCGTTTCCAGTCTTTTACATTATTTATATTTGAGCCATGGCTTCTAACCAGTATTCTTTGATCTTCAGCAAGATCCCATTTTTTATTTCTTTATGAAATTTACAATAGATTAGAATCTAAAGCTTGTCATACACTGCTCAAATTTAGTTTGAATCCTGCTAATTGGTCAAAATTTGAACTGTCTGCAGCCCTGTTGACAAACCTCCTCCCTTCTGTCGAAGGAGCTGGTTCACAAATTCTCGGTCATGCAGCTCTTGCATCCAATCAGATGCAAGCTCTGTTCAGGTATTCAGGAACTGGAGCAGTGGCAGCTGAATATAATAGCTGACAGGCGACAAGCTAGACAGCCGACATCTGCCATAGCCTGGAGATCACAACTGCTTGGCAAAATAACTACATGCTGTGCGTAGGTCCGTTTTTCCCCCCCCAAACAATGTGATTGGATTGATGAGACAGCAGCATCTGTGATACATAGGTCATTTGGGAAGAAAGAAGTTAAGTTAAATAGTCTACTTTTTTAAAATATCTGAATCATGCAAAAACTGAAACAGCATTACAGAAAAATAATAAGCATTTTGAGGACAGACCATGTTTAATATTACTATGCAGGATATCAGTCTTGATGTTAGCTTTAGGAAAAAAATAAAAACGTGCTTCAAAGACAACAGACAGAAAATACATTTTGAAGTGCATCCATAGTTCAAAGTTTTTTAGTTGTCTGGGTATTGAATAAGGAAGGAATGTATCCCTGCCAGGTTTTTTATATTCCTGTATGTGTCCCCACTGGGGACACTTACATACAATATACAAAATGTTGTCATTTTAACTGGAACAGGAGTTAAGAGGAAATCTTGCAATGGGTACATCTGTTTGTCTGTCTGTGACAATTGTTTAAGAGGGAATTTAGCCTTGCTTTTACAGAGAATTAAGCCAGCCATACATGGATTGAAATTTGTGAGGTTTAGCAGGGACTGGCTAAATTTTGACTTATGCATTGGCAGGCTGGTTGTACAGAAGTCGATCTACCGACTTCTGTACAACCAACCAGTCAGGTTTTTCACGATTGACTAGTGCTGTTGGCTATAGCTGGCAGCACTGATCAGTGTATTCTGATAGTGGGAAGGATTCCATGTGGATGGGGTCATTTTTTTAATTCAACCCGTTGGTTGAATGAAAAAAAAAAGTATTAAAGAAGTACAGCCAAAGCTCGTTTGGCTGTACTTCTCCTGTGGATCACAGGAGTGCAGTTCAGTCTGCACTACTGTAACCAGGTATCAGCAGACAGTGGGCTGAAGCCCGCTGTTGGCTGACATCACAGAGTCAATCCAGGCTCCGGCAAGATTGCGACAATGAAGTCGGGATCTGCCCACATGCCTGGACTGGCAAGTAACAGGCTTAGCCGGCCGCTCCAGCCCCCTCCACAGCCCAGCTCTCTAGCGAGTGATTTGGGGGGCGCAGAGCAGAGAGCAGTGACTCTCTCAGTCGCTCAGCAGTTGCTCTCTGCTCAGGGAACCCTGAGAACCAAGTGATCGGCGGTGTTTGAGCGCTCGGTTCTCAGTCTTAGGGCAAGCGGGGGTCAGATGCAGCATCAGGTTGATGCTGTGTCCACCTAGGTAAGTATGATTCTGCAAAAAAAAAACCCCAAAGAAAACACCTTACCGTATATACTTCTTTTTTAAAATAGGGCCAGCCCTACTTCTTTCTATTGTGTTTTTAAGACGGTTTTTTATTATTATCCACTTTAACTAAAACTTGGCTAGATATACACTTTATGTACTTTGCATAGTAAAAAAACATTTTGAATGGGAAGAAACTTATAAAGTTTTAGATGCTTAGCATAGTTTTCTTTTTCAACTGTTTATTGACCTTATAAAAAAATTGTACACGGTACTGTTGTCACAATAAGGTTATCAATGTTTTGAAATGTGAAGCGAAAATGATACCGCCACTTGAAACATTGATTGGGGCTGTGTGTATGTTTCTGTGAGGTTATGAATATTTGTGTTTTGATTTCAATGTTTTTTGTGTACATGTTGTTGTGGTATCAAAAAAATGAAAAATAAAATCTGATTAAAAAAAAAAAAAAAAGTACATGAAAAGCGTGGTGAAAGAACGACTGATATCTGACCCAAATTATGTACACTCAACAAACGCTGCACTGCTAAATTCCAGGGATTGTCTGCTTCCATAGAGGTCCAAACTGGCTAAATAAAAACCTAAATTGTGCAAATTTGATGACCGAATTTTCCTTCTGTCATAGACATAAGGGGACAAGTTGTGAATTACCCACACAAAATATATGAAAGTTTATAGCATGACACTTACCTCACTGCCTTCACACGAGTACAGAGATCAGTTGATGGATTCTTGTACTTATACTGGAAAGACTTGCTGTCATAGCGTGTCTAAGAACAAAAAATAGTTACTTATATTGTCTGTAAGGCCTGCAGATACAGCAAGCTATCTGGTCAATATTGTACGAATACTTAAAATGTAGGCAGATCATTTTTAAAAACTTGGACCAAAGCAATTTTTACAGGTCAGGTTGTTTGGCTAGAAAAAAGGTTATTTACAAAGGAAATAAACATTTTTTTCTAATGTTGTCCTTTTTTTTTAATGGTACTAAAAAAAATTAACAAAACAAAAAAAAGTTTAAATATTAATGGTTAATAAAATGAAAACAAGCAAATAAAAAAAATAAACAAACAAAAAACTGAATGAAAATGATAACCAAGAGCCATTTCACACTGCTGTGCTGTGGCCAAACGGGGTGTACCTACATTTTTTTAATGGTACTAAAAAAATGAACAAACAAAACAGAAAAAAAAGTTCAAATATTAATGGGTAATAAAATAAAAATAACAAAAAACAGAAGGAAGGAAAATTGTAGCCAAGGGCCATTTTACACTGCTGTGGCCAAACGGGGTGCACCCTGTGCGATGTTCAGGGTTAGGGACAAGGGTCAGGGTTGTAGACCCACACTCACTCAGGTTGAACTGGATGGACTGGTGTCTTTATTCAACCTTACTAACTATGTAACTATGTATGTAACTATGTAACCCTCTGTTTCCCATAGACTTTCTATTAGATCATGTGTTTGGTGGGTATTCTGAAAGCACACCAAAGGCGCAGCATGCAGGACTTTTGATGCGCTTCCAGAAAATGCACCAAAAACGGGCAATGTAATAGAAAGTCTATTGGGGAACTACAGGTTAACAGGGCAGCAGTGTGAAACAGCCCTTAAGGCTGGGTTCACACTATTGCAAATTGGATGCGGTTTCCTTGCATCCAATTTGTAAGTCAGGAGCCTGTAACTGGCTCTCAATGGAGGCGGTTCACACAGTCCCGGGGGAGCTGAGGAGCGAATTGCACAGGAGTCCTGTGCATCTTCTGGTCCATTTCAAGTCCAAATCTAGCTAAAATTTCAGACCGAAATCAGACCTGAAACAGTGAACAGGGACGCTCAGGACCCCTGCTGTGGGCCGCTCTGCACAGAGATGTGAACCCAGCCTTAGGGAGAAGGTGAAAGAGGTAATTGGGTGAAAGGTTAATAAAAAGTAAAATAGGATCTCATAAAAAAAAAAAAGACTTGTTTTTTTAACTTGTCAAGTTGCTTTAACTGGAATAATATGCAGGTCAAAGATGACCCTTTCAATCTGCAGATGAATGGAAGTAAATAAATGTATGAAATCTTTTAAAATGCTGCTTAGAAAGACCATTTTTTGACAGCAGTGGCTGCAATAGTTTCTGTATAACACAGCAAATCCTGGCTGTCATTTTGACAGCAGGGAATAGATGACAAATGTAGCAGAAGGGAGCCACAACAGGGCAGAAGGACAAAGCATGATGCGTACGCCTGTGTACTTTAACAAAGTATTTTTGCCTGTGAGTATAGTGCCCAACATCCACAACTGCTTAAAATTGAATTCAGGTAATAATTTAGAACTGCACCAGTACAGCAACCAGCTATTCAAATTCATAGTATCTGTTCAAAAAATTTTAAAGTGGCCATAAATGACAATCTGCTTGTTTTCTAGGGGCTGTAAAGGGTGCTTGTAGCATTCAGATGAGCTTGCTATTACACATGGGGCTTTTACAACATTTCAGTGTAAACCTTAATGTTTTACACGTCTGATCATGAAAACACGTGCATTTTAATGTGCAAATGCACTGTGTAGCATTTTTATGTGCTTGAGTACATTTTTAACACATTTTCCGTATCTATTTCCTGGGGAAGGGGGGAGGGGGTAAATTCCCTGTACAGTTCGATGTAAAAGATGCACATAAAACAACAGGTCTTCACTATTGCCTGACTGAACGTCGGTACAATATTATAAATACCAGAATGGACTACTTTCTGTAGTGTTAAGGCAGAAAGGAGTGTGGATTATTTTTGATAATTTTCAAAGTATATGGAATCATAAACACCAGTCCACGGCAAAGCTGAGTCATGTACCTATTCGTCAAAGGCTAATTTTTAGGCAGGAGCCAAATAACCTACCAGAATGTTATTGGAACATGGAACAGAATCAGCACACCTGAAAGTAAAGCTATCCAAACACAGAGGAACATTCTGGGTTGTACTGCATCATGTGTTTTAAAAGGAATGATCGTGTGATCAGTGCTGCTACATGAAAGATTAATGATTAGAGAAAGAAAACATTAGTTCTCCTAAGTATTTGGAACTGTAGATCAGGCCAGATAAAAGGCTTACACAGTAATCGACTAGCAAATGAGCACCTACTGAAGTGGACAATCCATCCAAGGCATGCCTGGACAAAATCTTTATCGGTTCCATAGTTTTAACCACATACTTTGTTTTCTGAAATATGTATGTGTATATATATATATATATATATATATATATATATATATATATATATATAAACAGAAATACAGATAAGTGTTGTTTTAATATACCCCCTCCGCTCCCCCCCCTCTCTCTCTCTCGCCTTTTTTCAACTCCTTTTACTCATCTTTATTCTTTTCTCTGCTTTTTTGAAAATGTAAAATACCTTTGTCAGTATTTCAGACTCTCCACCCACTTGCGACTTAAGTTTATCACATTTTTCATTTTATTTAAACAGACTTATTTGTCTTCCTGCTCTGAGCAAATTCACTAGCTTGGTTTTTAGTAATTACTGCTTTTTTTTTTAATAAATTTTTGCCGATGAGAATAATTAGGCTCTTTTTGTATTCTGTTGACCCAGGACCGAATCTGCTAGTCAAGATGACTAATATGTAATGCATGGGACCCTTAACCTGAGAGCCAAACGCTGGTCCAGAGCCAGATGCAGGAAGAAGAGGTTTTGTCTCATGAAGAAAAACTTAGGGTGGAAAAGCTGAGAATTACACCGAGTTATGCATTCCATATCTGATAACAGAGCTTGCGAAAAGTAGACTACCTAGCTTTAAGTATCACAGGAATCACAGGGTTACCCTTGTACCTGAGAACTTGAATTTTAACAACCATGACATAAAAGCCAGTGACCATGGAGCAGGGTGGCAAATCAGTCCTTAGTACAGAAGGTCCTGACAATCTGGCAGAGCCCATGGAGCATCGACAAGGAGTCTTGGCAGGTCAATGTACTACATCCAGGTGGGCCAATCCGGAGCAATGAGGATCACTGTTATACCCTATTCTTGATCCAATTAAGAAGAAGAGGAAGATATTTTAGAGGAGAAAAGGCATAAATCAAGGAATACTGATCCAACTGAACCACCAGAGCATCCACTGCTTACGTTAGAGGATCCCTGTACCTGGAGACAGACTCATCCAGTTTGTTGTTGAGCCTGGAGGTCAATGTCCAGCTCCCTATACCTGCAGCACAGGTCCTGAACACCCTTGGTTGCAGGAACTACTCCCCAGGTCTACTTGGGTTAGCTAAGAAGTCTGCCCGACACCTGAAGAATACATGTTTGACAAAGATGGTAAACAAAGTTCTGCTCAAGACAGGATTTGATCTACCTCTTTCGTGGCAGTGAGACTTCTGGTCCTTCGCTGATGATTGATGTACACCACTGCCATGACAGTGCATGAATGAATTTGCATTGGATGACTTTCCTACGAAGACACAGCCTTATCACCTGAAGTTCCAGGATGTTGACTGGGAGAAGAAGCTCCTCTGAAGACCATTTCCCAAGCACCAACAGAGAAGAACTCCAGGCCTGGAAACCTGGGCCAGCAATTCTGGGACAAAATGATTCTCGGTAATAGACAAAATAGATCTGTCTAGAAACCAGATCACTTTGTCCAATGTCAACAGAATGTTACGTTGTAGAGATGTGAGTAAAACTGGACATATGGAAGTACATTGAAGGACCCTGCCATCAGACCTAGAAATGCATAGGTGGAGAATGGAGACTGGAATTTCTCCTGTGGAAGGAACACTCTGACTAGACTCAGATACTCCAAATGAGAAGTCGGTTCCAGGGAAACTTTCTAAAGGTTCAGGATCTAACCAATTTGTTGTAACATCCAGGTAATCAGCACCATGTTTTCTGACACAGCCCACACTTTCTGTTCTTTCAACAGGAGGTGGCTTAAGTATCCTACCAAGGAGATGCCACTAGAGCAGTGCAGCAGGGCTAGTACTTGATGAAAACCCAAGGTGCAGAGGAGAGGCCAAACTGCAAGGACACTAATCGGTAGTGCAGGGGTCCCACACAAAGTACAGAACTCGCTGGTATGCTGGAAAGATGTAGAATGTAGGCAAGTATCTCTGATGTTCACAGAAGCCATATTTGGTAGATTCCATGTGGAATTTATGAACCTGAAAGAAGACATTGAGTGGTTTGAGATCCAGAATGGAGCGAATGTCCACTTTGGGTCTTGGAGGGATGAACAAATTGGATAGAAACCCCTCGAACCATTTTGCCACAGGAACTTGGACAATGCCACCTTGACCCAGAAGACCCAAGAGTGCCCGATAGAGATTTACTAACATGTGTCATGACATGGGAAGGTTGGAGGAAACTGTGGAGAGGGCATGGATTGAAACACCACTATGTAGCCTTTGAATACAATTTCCTGTACCCAAGTGTCTGAGATGCAAGCTGTTGAAACATCCACATAGGTTAGCAAACATAACCCAACTCTGAAAAGTGAGGATTTGGCAGACTTTGAATGCCAGGACATGGGGATTGAGGGAGTGAAGGAACAAAAAGGGTATTCTTCTTAACAGTTAGAGAAAAGGAGAAAACTGCACTCTGTCCCTAAGGCTTTTCCCGCTAAGGAAGGTGGGTGCTCATGCCAACAGTGGCATCCATGATGATGTTGCCAGGATCTGGTTCGCTTTCCCTTGAAGGCTTTGCCAATCAAATGCTTTTTACATAGGGGTTCCGCAGTCCACCCCTTTAGTTAAAGTGCCCTATGCATATGTACTGACATGAGACATATTAAGAAATTAGATGGAAGGTTTCCAGCAAACTGTCACAGCTGAAATTTAACACTACAGTCATTTGCTCCACACATTCTACATGCGAGGGATCAACAGCAGCAGCGGTCAGATCTCTTTTTGAGCAATTTTGACCAGTCTGACAATATTTGGCAAAGTATGGTCACAGCCAGAATTGGATGAAGGGCAGGGCCAACCAGAAGTACAGAGTTATAGAAAGGGCTTTTAATCACTTATTAGATAGATGATTATAGACAGGCATGTGCTCCACCAGAATAGTAATCCAGATCCACAGTGGGAATAGACCTATTTTTTTAAAAATCCTCTAGTTTAGGAGTGGTGTGAACTGCATCCATCAGAGCTGAAATGGTCTACTTTAATTTGGACGTAATAGCAGTAGACAACGCAGCGGTAAACTAATCAAAGGACTGGCACAACTCAAAATCAGACAGCCTCTGCAGCTTATGGCTCAGAGTATGCTAAAGTGGTCAGAGGCAGCAAATAACTGGGTAATTTAGGTCAAAGTCTTGCATGACCATTGTAAAAGGGGAAAATATCAAGCCACACTCGATAGAGCCAAAGAGTACTCCTAGTACAGGCCAGGCTCTAAGAGATGGGGATAACATGATTCCAGGCTGCAGACATCAGCACCATCAGTAGGTGTGCTGCAAGAAGCCCAGAAGCTGTTATGCCCCGTACACACGGTCGGACATTGATCGGACATTCCGACAACAAAATCCTCAGATTTTTTCCTACGGATGTTGGCTCAAACTTGTTTTGCCTGCACACGGTCGCACAAAGTTGTCGGAATTTCCGATCGCCAAGAACGCGGTGACGTCAAGCACGTACGACGAGACTAGAAAAGGCCGGTTCAGAACCAAGCGCAGCACCCTTTGGGCTCCTTTTGCTAATCTCGTGTTAGTAAAAGTTTGGTGAGAGACGATTCGCGCTTTTTCAGACTCGTGGCTTTCAGATCGTTTTCTGCCGTTCAGTTTGTGCTTGTGGGTTTGTATCTGCTCTTCAGTGCGTGCAAGCAAGTTCCGCGTGACTTTAGTCACTGTATTCTTGTTCGTTCGTTACTGGTTTTCAGGTCGCTCTTCACAGGCCTTGCTGTTCTTCAGTGCGTTCTGTTACTTCGTTCTGAGCAGCCGACCGTTTTCTAGCCATGTTTCGTATGCGTACTCCTCGTAGAGTTCGTGCTGTGCGAGGGCTTGGTGTTGGGGTCCTGACCTTGACACAAGTCCAGTCCATGAACAGGGTGGGGAGGAGTTCATGGACCAAGAATTGGTTGCTTCAGTGTGACCAGTTCTCTCATATGCCTTTGCTCCGTGAGATCCGTGAGAATAATCCTGATGATTTCAGGAATTTTCTCAGGATGACGGAAGCCTGCAGGACCTCAAGTTCTCGACAGGCATCTCCCCCCAGGCTCTGGGGATCATTATCCCAGAGACCTGTTCTGCCATCATACAAGTCCTACAGAAGGAGTATATGAAGGTAAGATTTTTATCCTTTTATATCACATTTTATTGTATTGAATGTTTGCTAATATATTGTATTTCTTTCCTCATTCCCTAATTACCATGATTGTAGTATGCTGTGAATGTCCCCTTTGTCCTCATGCATGCTGGATTTTTATGTAATTATTATTTTATGTCCTTCATACATATTTGCCCTTCAATAACCTCCCCAGCATGGTGTCTCCTGCCCTATATTCACCTCATGTAGTCACTTAACAATGTATTTTATCAGCTCTATAGTAGTGCTTTACCCCAAACACCCCCTAAAATGTTTGGAAATGTTATTTTGGATTTAAATTCAGGCAGAGGGCCAGAGGCTTTTTTTTGTGGTGTCCCCAAATTTTTTGTAACCCTCCCTCCCCCAACTGCTAAGTCAGCTGATCCCAATTCTCTATCCTCAATCATCTATCTGCTGTCTTTGCCAAACCCATACACAATATACCCACCTCTATAGTGCTCAGATTTATGGATGAATTCCCCAAAGCATGTAGTGCAAGGGCCTGCCTGTATACTTTCCAATGGTACTGTTTAAAGTTCTTGTATCCTATTATGATCTTGATAGGTAATAGCAGAATGTCCAAATGTGCTCAAATGTGTACAGTGTGTATTTATATCTTTGTATTATGACACTTCTTACCTGTCCAGTGGGCTGCCAATAGTGTAACTAAGGAGGGGCTGTTCCAAGTAATACCCTGTATTTAGGCATTCATCTCTCAATGAAGTGAAGAGGGTTACCTGTCCAAGAGTCCCCCCCCCCTATAATGTTAGAAATGGCCCATGAGAGGGGGGAGGGGGAATATGATAGGTGTACCTTATACTTTGTTGTTGTTAAATTCCCCTTAATAAATGCTATCTGGAGGTTGACCCATAATGTTTGTGTCTAATCTGCTTGCCAGGTTTCTGTGAAAAAATAGTAATGTTTATTGTTTTTTCCTCAACAGTTTCCTTCAACGCCACAGGAATGGCAGACTGTGGCCTCCCACTTTGCCCAGCGGTGGGACTTTCCTAACTGCGGAGGGGCAATTGATGGGAAACACGTCCACATCGTCCCACCACCCAACTCGGGGTCATACTATTATAATTACAAGGGGTTTAATAGTATAGTGATGTTGGCGGTGGTGTCGGCTAATTACGACTTCTTGTATGTGGACGTGGGGAAGAATGGCCGGATGTCCGATGGTGGAGTGATCGCCCAGACGGAGTTCTACAGGCGTCTCCAGAATGGCAGCTTGGACTTGCCACCTCCAGAGGACAATGTTGAAGGTCTCCCATTTGTGTTCGTTGCTGATGAAGCATTTGCGCTGGGGGACCACCTGATGCGGCCATTCCCGATGAGGACCCTCACCCCGGAACAGAGGGTTTTTAATTACCGGCTGGCCAGAGCCCGAAGAGTGGTGGAGAACACATTTGGAATCCTGGCCAGCCGGTTCCGACTATTTCTGACACCCATCCATATGGCGGAGTATAAACTGAACCATATTATACTGGCGTGCTGTGTTCTCCATAATTTTTTAAGAAAACATTCAGCCAACTATGCTGGCTCAGTTGGGCCTGAGGCCGGAATACCAAATACATCAACAATGACGGCACTTGAAAGCGGCCGTCCTGGCTTGCCCTCCCTGAGTGCCCGTGATGTCCGGTTACGATACCTGGAGTTCTTTGCGGGTAGGGGGGCTATCAATATGCCAGACAATCTGTGACACCTTTTTCAAATAAAAAACAACCAAAAGCAATTCTTGGTGGACATTTACTGCTTGTGTTTGTTTGAGCTGACCCTGACAGAAATGTGTTGAGTGCAGAAAATGTCGTGATTGGGTAACCTTATAAAGAATAGTGTTGGCTGGTACTTCCTAAATGCAAAAACACATTTCACTACAAGTGCACTTGCAACTGCACTGAACCTGCACTTGTAGTGCAAAGTGTATTTGCCCTTAGGAAATAACCCCCATTTTTGCATAAAACAGCAATTACATCACCCCAAAAGTGTTGTAGTGTTGAGACAATAATCCACACATTCTTGAGTAAGGCACTTTTTTATACCTGCACAATCCCATGTGCATTTACCAAAGGTTTTTAAAACAAACCAACATGTTTGTTGTATAAAATGTTTGCAGTAGCATTATGAAAAATCAAAATATCCATTTCAGATAAAACAGGCCTGTGTAAAACCAACAAGAAAGCCAAAAAACTAGAACTTACAAAGTTCACATTAGGTAAAACCTGAAGGCTATATCAGACATCAGTATTTAGGAACTGGGTTTGATATAGCGTTCAGATGGGGGGGAACTCACCCCTGGAAAAGCCAAATTTGGAAGATGCACACCAATTTACGAATGTCAACATGTGCTATCTGCCATCAGGGGGGATCAAGGGACGTGTTTTGGGGGAGCAAGCCCTTCCTCAACGCTACTTTATAATTGAGGAAGGGGTTGCACCCCCAAAATGCGTCCATTGATCTCCCGTGATGGCAGATAGCACATGTTGGCACACTGTGTGCATCCTCCAAATTTGGCTTTTCGAAACATTGTAAAAATTTAATTAACATAAAACAGGTGATTTTGTGGGGTTTAAATTCGCCCCAAAACATCAATGATGTTATTATTTTTTTTAATAACATCAGTGATTTGTTGCTGGATGTTTTGCAATTGGAGATTACATCCCATGATCTCCCCTATCAGTATCTGGGCACTTTCTGATGTAAAGCGTTCTGGATCCCTCACATCACGATCACCTAAAAAGAGATAAAGAACAAAAAAAAACAGGTCTCAAAAATCTGCCAACAGCCATCTCTTTTACCTGAGTCTGTGGTCGCAGACACTCACCTGTTGTGGTGCCAATCTCCACCACATCTTCTTCCTCCTGCTCTTCTTCTTGTGTTTGGGGTATTTCCCCTGCTTCCAGAGGGGGGGGGGGCTCTGGTCTCCTGGGATGAGGAGTGACCTCCGAGTCTTTTCTCCCCTATGTAAAACAAAAATGGTATACTTAGCACACAGATATTTGATGGCAGAACTAGAAATAGGAAACATCGTTTGGAAGTGGGGTACAATTGTCTATTTTAGCCGAGTTCAAAGATGTCTTTTTTTTATGGGCCTTTGTCAAGCTGCAATACTTTACCTGTTTGGTACAAGCTTCACAGATGGAGACCCCCCTATAGTATACACTGGAGCACCTGTGTGCCCCCCCTAATAAAAATGGTGTTCTGGGGTCCCACACTAGTGCTCCAGTGTCCAGATGTGAAAACAGCTGCTCAGTGTCCTCTCCTTACACACAATCTAGTTTGCATTTCATTCTAGTAACAAACCCATCTACATAAACAAATATTTGGCATCCAAGTAGGCCCCAAAAAAATGTGTGAAAATGCATATGGCCTAAACAATGGTGTTCTAGAGGCCGAAAGAAAAAATGTTTGATACGAACGAATAATGGGCCCATGAACATTAAAGTTGCCCTTTTAAACGTTACAATTACTAAAAGCATATGGAGCAGAACGAACGGAATAAAGACAGAAAGAATATGAACACAGCACAACTACTTACTTTTTTGCAGCACTCTCCGGATCTTTCGGTACTGCTCCGGCTCTCTCAACTTCAGGTCCGACCACCGCTTCCTGAGCTGATCTTTAGACCTTCGTACCCCGAAATTCCTCTCCAGACTCCGGACCACTTTACCAATGATTTTGGCCTTTCTGATGTTGGGGTGGGGGTAAGGCCCATATTTTCCGTCATAGTTGGACTTCTTCATGATGTCGACCATCTCCAACATCTCCCCAAACGACATATTTGTGGCCTTAAAACGTCTCCTTCTGGATCGGGACGTGCCTGGATCCGGGCTTTCCTCCTCCACGTTGTTCGAATTATCACGCACCTGGTGTAACTTCGCCATCATGCTCTTCCCCCATTGCGCCGAACGAAAAGGGGCGGGGAATAGAATAGAAAGAACGTCAGGGGCGGGCGGAGTTACACACATGCGCAGTGTGTATAAAGCGTAACACGTGTGCGTATTACGTACGATCTGTGAGCGGAGGAAGGAGCATTTGACGCGCCGATCGTAAGAACGAAGGTAAGAGACAAACTTGGGCCTATACTGCTTCTAGATTGAGGCCTATATTGTAACAAGATTAGGAGAGTTTGGTCTGACATTAGGCTTTGTCTTGTGTTGTGTCTTGCAGTGAACATGGATATCTTAATGAGAGATACTGACTTCATGTCACTATTCATTGATATGCTAAATGAGCTGCCCTGTCTGTGGGAGATTACCCACCCCATTTCAAAAACCAAGCAAAGAGGAAGGCAGCACTGGAGCAATTGTGTGAAATTGTGAAGCAGGTGATCCCCACGGCAGACATCACTTATTTAAAGATATTAATTGGTTGCCTGAGGAGCACATATCTGAGGGAGCGCAATAAAGTCCTGGATTCACAGAGATCCGGAGCAGCAGATGACATCTATGTCCCCAGGATGTTGTACTACGACAGGCTGCACTTTCTGGCAGGCCAGACTGAACCCAGGCCATCCCTCTCCAGTCTTCCTTCCACGCTTCCTTCCCCCCCGGCTGAGGCTTCTGATGCCCAACCTGGGCCTTCCAGGCCATATGTGGAGGAGCCCAGATTGAGCCAGGTATAGCATTCCTCTAAATATTTCTGCTTGTCCAATCAATGATGTTACCTAGATGTTAGTTGGGAGTACTAATTTATGATTGTGATTGATGATGCAAAAACTAAAACCATGTCCCTTTTTCATACACAGGGAAGTCTCAGCCAGGAGGTGGCTGATCTGCAGGTCCCTCCACCCCCCCTGAAAACAGAAAGTGGCAGCAGGAGGAGTAGCCTAGAGGAGGCGGCTATCAGATTTTTTTGGAGGGCTACAGAGGTCCTGGGAGCACCCCACACCAGGCAGGAGAACCTTGCGGCATTCATTGCCTATAAAATGCAGAGGATGGAGGAGGGCCAACAAGCCATGTGTCAGGCCCTCATATCAGAGGCTCTGGAGAAAGGTGTGAGGGGCCAACTTACACCTCACACACAGCTTTGGGATGGTCCTCCTCCTCCTCCTGCAGGTCCTCCTCCTCCTCCTCCCTCTCCTCCAGGGCCTCCCAGTCCTCCTCCAGGTCCTCCCAGTCCTCCTCCTCCTCCAGGTCCTCCCAGTCCTCCTCCTCCTCCAGGTCCTACTCCTCCTCCTGCCACATCTCCAACTGCACAGCCACAGCCCGGAAGGAAGTGTGAGAGGAAGACCAGAGTGTGATTGCCCTGGATCCAGTCTGGTCGGCCAAAAGATGCAGCCTCTTGTGGTACCACAGCCTGGGGACACTGATGTCATCTGCTGCTATTCGAGTCTCTGTGAATCCCGGACCAGACTGCCCTCCCTTATATATGGACTCCTCAGGCCACCAATTTTGAGGTTTAAGAATTGATGTCTGCCGTGGGGGTCCCAGGCTTCACTAATTTCTGCTGTTGATCCAGTGTTGCCTTCCTCTTTGTTTGGTTCTGAGCCCTTAATAAAGGATTTTTGTTTTGAATTATACTCTATGTGTTTTACTTCAAAAATGATGGTTTGTTTGTGAGGATTCAGGTACATTTCAACTATACAATGTGAAATGAACAAGGGACACCAACAACAAAAAATCTCCTGGAGATTAAATAATAAAATATATCAATGGTGTTGTGGTAACTTGCCACACAAAACACACACAAAAATATTCTGGAGTAAAAATAAAAATAACATTGAACAAAGATCAGCCTTGGAAAAAATCCAAACATTAAAAGAAAAAAAAAGGCTTAAAAAGAAAAAAATAAAAACATAAAAAATATAAAAAACTGTCAGATGTGACAACTAATAACAATATATTGAGGGAATCCCACTAAAAAAACACAAATAAAACTTTGTGAGAAGTGTGTGTGAATATGAGCAGCAAAACGACTTAATTCTTGTCACATTATAAAGAAGAAGAGAGTGCGCTGTATTAAACCATTTTTTACATTGCAGCGTGACGAAAGTGCTGTATCCATTGCGAACGCTAAGTTTACCAGAACGAGCTGTCCCGTGTCGGAATTTCTTCTGAGCATGCGTGGCACTTTGTGCGTCGGAACGGGCCACACGCGGTCGGAATTGACGCGATCGGATTTTGTTGTCGGAAAATTTTATCTCCTGCTGTCCAACTTTGTGTGTCGGAAAATCCAATGGAAAATGTCCGATGGAGCCCACACACGGTCGGAATTTCCGACAACACGCTCCGATCGGACATTTTCCATCGGAAAATCCGACCGTGTGTACGGGGCATTCGAGTGTGGGCTGGGGGCACCCAGTACAGTGGGACTGGCTGTCCCCCCCCCCATCCACTCTAGAATCAGATATTTTGCAACCATATGGTAGTAAGGCAACATATAGGCTCAGTGTAAGAGGCAGGGCCTCACATA
The DNA here is from genome assembly GCA_037952925.1 of Lithobates clamitans. Taxonomy (NCBI): domain Eukaryota; kingdom Metazoa; phylum Chordata; class Amphibia; order Anura; family Ranidae; genus Lithobates; species Lithobates clamitans. The sequence goes on along the minus strand of JBBGZY010000135.1, from coordinate 15,315,364 downwards.
CCCATGAAACCCAGACAACTGGTAGCAGGTGAGGGTTGGATGGCCTAGGCTGACAAAATTCCCAGTGGGCGGGCAGCAGGAACGGATTAAAATTGGCTCTTTGCAAGCATGAGCACCAGCAGGAATATCCTTCCTCTATGCTGTATGGTGGGGAAAGAGCATGGAGTGCACACACATGACACTCCTCCCAGTGGATGATATCAGCGCTCAATTCCATGACATTAACCCATTCCACACGAAACCTGATAAGAATGGGAAAGAATGGAGCCCTGTGCCCTAACTAGATATGGTAGATCCCAGTGCTCTGTCCGACTAGCCTACTCACCATGTCTTTAGAGACAGGACAAGGACTGAGGCAATGCCAGCAGCTCTATACCAGAAAAGTGCTCCGTAGCCAACTTTAACAGAATAGAACCAGAGTATGGACGAATACTTTAAAACCCAGGCTAACAAAGGCCATGCTAGGGCGCTGCAATCAAAGACACAAAGTTCTAGCAGTGATTTAGAGAAAAGTCTCAATTGAAGACAAAAAAATTAAAAATACCCAAGTTACTTTTAAACACAGCAGAGCCAAAGAAAAGAATTCCATTCTCTCAGCGCAGTAGAAAAAAAATTGAGGCACGCTAGTAGTAGGAGGGGTTATTCTGGGTTGGCCTGCAGTTTTTTGCTTTCCCTGTCCAATGCTCCTGTAAGCAGCAGTATAACCTGAAGGTTAAAGTGGTTGTAAAGGCAAAAGCTTTTTTACCTTAATGCATCCCCCCCCCCCAAATACTCACCTGAGACCAATTTTGGTCCAGCGCTGCTCTCTCTCTCTCTCCTCACTGTTGCTGTCAATTAAATCCAGTGACGAGGAAGCACTGAGTGTGTCAAAAGACACATACAGTGTGGTTTGGGAGTGAGCCGGCACAAGTTCCTGCCTAGCAAGTGGCTTGCTAGTGGGGTAATCTAAGGTAAAAGGAGCTAGGAGCAATGTCAGGGGACCCCAGAAGAGGAGCACCAAGGCTGGTGTTTGCCGTTTAAAAAAAATTCCTTAATATCACTTTAAAGATTTCTTGCGTTCTTCAATATGGTACAAAATATGATGACTGCAGTCGTTTGCAGAAAAAAATAATAGCATTCCTCACCATTTTAGTCTTCTTCATTTCTAGAACAGGTGCTTGCAAGTTAGAGGTCTGTCCCTGAGATATGCTAGAAGGACCTTTCGAGACAATTCCGCTGGTTGATGGCAGGTTTGCCGCAGGCAATTCATTCTCAGAGTTTTCTACAATCTTCATTTTTGATTTACTCACAAATTCTAGACAGGGTTTATTAGGCAGTTTTTTGTCTCTGAATGGAGCTGTCCCAGATGCTACTTCAGTTTCAATGCTTGCCATTTTATTTACCTGTTCTGTCCTTGTTTGCTTTTTATCCATACAGGAGCCATTAATGGTCTTGCTTCTTTCTTCAACATTGCTGTTAGTTTCAGTCTGGGCTCCATTGTTTGTAGTAGGCACAGAAGAAATCACAGCAACCGCCCAATCTGGCATTTCTCTATGTACAGGTGCTCGTTGAGCTGCAGCAGAGAGTATGGTATCTAGATCTTCTGGAGCTTGCTTCCTCTTCACTGCCCTCCACTCCCTGGGGCTATGACAGGTCTCATTGTTCCTCTTACTGGTTTCTGGGAAAATGTTTCTAATAATGTTAGAATCATGTTTGCTTTCTGAACCATGACATAAAATGGGACTTATAGGCAGTTTTCTTTCCAAGGCTACTTTTCCTTGTGGAGAAGTGTGTATCAAACTTGAGGAATCTTGGACAAGAGGTATCAAGCCAAGCAAGCTTTGGCTACAGTCTGAAAGTCTCCTCTGACTAGGGGGAAGAGAAGAATCAGATTGGGGAGCTCCTGTCTGATTTGAGCTTGAAGAGATTTTTGCTTCAGGCTCTGCCTGTTCAGATGGTAGTTTAGAAAGCTTCAGTGGGGGGATCTCATCCTGGCTTTCAGAGGAGCGACGCATAGACTTATCTTGATGGTAGTGAAGTATATCTGGCGTGGTGTCTGAATCAGTAGCTGGGTCTTTCTCACTGTTCTGCTGAGCAATAGAAGGGTCTGAGGCAGCTAAAAATAATAAAAGAAAAAAATAAATAGGTCAATAATAAAAATGGACCACTAACTGAGAGCACATTTTTGTACAAGAATGGAAAACCTTTTGCTTATTCACATACAAAATTTCATCATCTTCAGTTCTTAAACTTTGTGAAGTATTATAATGTAGTAAATATAGCAATATTTTCTAGACTGCAAAAAGCTCCAACTTCTAAAGCACTAATGCTAGTTCTATACATTCAGTATTGTTAAGATGTGCCTAGCAACAAAATAAAAAAATATGCATATATAACCTATTTACTGAAAAAGGATTGTCAGTCTTTTAAAAATATCCGTACTAGCCCTTGTCTGTTGTCTTTTTACCTGTGTGTTAGTTTCAGTCGGTACAGTGATGTGCTGGCAATGTTACTGGTCAGCACACAATACTGCCCTGTCATTTGTAGGTTTCCTAGTGCTGGAAAAGGTCCATAGCAGAAAAAGCTCACTATTACCATACAATAATAAACCTAAGTGCAGCCAAAATCACAAACAGAAAAATGAGAACAAGGGATATATCCTAGTGACTGTAAGTTGCAGTATGTCACAAAAGTGAGCACACCCCTCACATTTTTGTAATTTTGTATTTTATTATATCTTTTCATGTGACAACACTGAAGAAATTACACTTTTCTACAATGTAAAGTAGTGAGTGCACAGCTTGTGTAACAGTGTAAATTTGCTGTCCCCTTGAAAGAACTCAACACAGAGCCATTAATGTCTAAACCACTGGCAACAAAAGTTAGTACACCTCTAAGTGGAAATGCCCAAATTGGGACCAAAGTGTCTATTTTGTGCGGCCACCATTATTTTTCAGCACTGCCTTAACCCTCTTGGGTAATACGTTCACCAGAGCTTCACAGGTTGCCACTGGAGTCCTCTTCCACTCCTCCATGAGGACATCAGAAGGCTGGTGGATGTTAGAGACCTTGTGCTCCTTCACCTTCCATTTGAGGATGCCCCACAGATGCTCAATAGGGTTTAGGTCTGGAGACATGCTTGACCAGTCCATCACCTTTACCCTCAGCTTCTTTAGCAAGGCAGTGGTCATCTTGGGAGTGTGTTATGTCATTATGTTGGAATACATGCGGCCCAATCTCTGATGGGAGGGGTTCATGCTTAGCTTCAGTATGTCACAGTACATGTTGGCTTTCATGGTTCCCTCAATGAACTGTAGCTCCCCAGTGCCGGCAGCACTCATGCAGCCCCAGATCATGACACTCCCACCACCATGCTTGACTGTAGGCAAGACACACTTGGTCTTTGTACTCCTCCCCTGGTTTCCGCAACACACGCTTGACGCCATCTGAACCAAAGAAGTTTATCTTGGTCTCATCAGACCACAGGACATGGCTCCAGTAATCCATATAAAACATTTTTTTCGGATATGTTCTATAGCAGAAAGTAAAAAATATATTTTTTTCCCCCAAAATTTTTGGCGTTTTTTCATTTAAACCGCAAAAAATAAAAAACCCAGTGGTGATCAAATAACACCAAAAGAAAGCTCTATTTGTGTGACACAAATGACATACATTTCATTTGGGTACAGAGTTGCATGACCGCGCAATTACCAGTTAAATTAACGCAGTGCTAAATAGCAAAAAATGACCTGGTCATAAAAGGAGGTCAAAACTTCTGGAGCTGAGGTGGCTAAAGAAGACATGAGGCATGTCAGCCCCACATCCCTCTGCATTCTTCTTGCAGGTGGTTGTATTGAACAGGCGCTGAGAGTCGGGGACAGGTGCTATCAAAGCGGACATCCCCTTGCCAGCTGCGGTGTTGGACAGCTATGCACCAAGAAGGACACCCTGTCCAACAGTTACAGGCTAGATGGGACAAAGTACTACAGGTACTTTGTCCCATCAGAGACTGAATAATGTAAAAAAATAAAATAAAAAAAATTCTCTTATAATGCATCTTAACAGGAGGTCAATTTATAGTGAAAATGTTTTTATTCATGCATATTATTTTAGGCTGAACGCCATGTAAAAAGCTAAATACATAGATGAAATAAATATAGAGAATATCTGACCATCCAGTTCTGAGCTTTACGCAGCTTTGACACACAATACAGCCCTGTCTCGTAGGAAAGGAGATCTGGTCACTCCCCAGCCTGTGACTGGCAGTGAAAGGAGAAGAGGCAGGGTGAACTCATCTCTGTCACTTTGCTCTATTTCTCCTATCAGAATGATCCTCGTTAGTAAATGAGCTTTGCAGCACATCTGATTGGCTCCTTGTGCTGCTTCACCCTCACCCAGCCTGAGTTCTGCTGTACAGTAGAATGCAAGAGGCTGATACCAAGTCAAATTCAGGAACTTACACTGCTTGCATTAACCATTTCAATACCGGACACTTTCAACCCCTTCCGTCCTGGGCTAATTTTCAGATTGTACCCAAATTACATTTTCATAAACAATTTTTAAAACAGATAGAGCTGTAGTATTTGGTGGTATTTAATCACCCTTGGGTTTATTTATTTTTTTGCTATATAAATGTAAAAATACAGGAAATGAAAAAAAAACAAAAACAATTTTTTTTTAGTTTCTGTCCTAATATTTTTCAAATAAATAATCTTTCCTCATAAATTTAGGCCAAAATGTATTCTTGTAAGCACATTTATTGGTCACAAACAAATATAAAACATGGATTCCAGTGCTTCTACCATTCGATACATGAACATAAGTACTTTAACTCTAGGTGAAGGTGCTGCCTCAGATGAATTGGAGTATATTCACATATAGAAGAAATTCTTCGAATAAAAGGCAATGATAGCTCAGACAGAAGGTACAAGTCCAGACTGGAGACCGCCACCTTAGACACCACCACTCACAGCCTCTTACCAGTTACTGTTGACCCTCTATTAGAAGGAGGGTCAAACACGCTTATGAGATATCCTCAAGCAAGCTCCCAATGTGACTCCCCTCGTCTGGTGTCTCCTCAGTATATTTCCATCTCCTAGCCCGGCGTCAATGAAGCATCTCCTGTGTACAGCTTGCAACCACAATGTGATTTATTGAGAGGCTTTGGTTGCAATTTCCTCGCAGGAAGGTAGGAGGGCTACGGATATGGATATGTGGGCCTTCAGAGTGTCTCTAGAAAAGTGCACTCCCTCGGTAAGGGCATTGAATAGCTTCACCACAGAAGGGCCTAGACGTGGCAGAAGGGATTGGTAATATTGTAGGGTGAAACCATCAGGGCCCAGAGCTTTTCCGGGTTTCATCCCACCTACCGCTCTTTGCAGTTCCTCGCAAATATTTCTTGATATATTTTAGAACACATCATTTGCAGCAAAAAAGGTTTAAGTAAATGTCTGGCAAGAACTTTTTTCTTCATTTGGGATAGAGTGATGTAAAGGGTTAAAACCCTTGTTATGTTTTTACTGCTACCTGGGCTCCATTAGAGAGATTTACCCTAACTGCCTGTCCTGCTGACATTGTTTTACCACCCTGTTAATGAGGGGGACTCTCCAGCAGCAACACAGGCAGAAATAAAAATGCTTTAGTGGAGTAGTAGAGTATGAGTATATTATACACATAGTAAAAAGACATACAACAGATTAAAAACTTTATTAACCACTTCCCTACCCAGCCGTAGACATATGACGTCCTGGGATGGGATCTCCCATCCTGGGTGGACGTCATATGACGTCCTGGGATTCCCGGCCGTCTAGTGGGCGCGCGCCCGCCGCGTTGCTCGGGACCCGGTGCGTGTGCCCGACGGCCGCTATGTCCGCCGGGCACGCGCGATTGCCAGGTAACCGGGCTGGACCGTGGATCTGTGTGTGTAAACACACAGATCCACAGCCTGTCAGGTGAGAGGAGAGCGATCTGTGTTCCCAGAACGGAGGAACACTGATCGGTCTCCTCCCCTTGTGCGTCCCCTCCCCCTACAGTTAGAATCATTCCCTAGGAAACATATTAACCCCTCACCGCTCCCTAGTGGTTAACCCCTTCACTGCCTGTCACATTTACACAGTAATCAATGCAATTTTATAGCATTGATCGCTGTATAAATGTGAATGGTCCCAAAAATGTGTCAAAAGTGTCCGATGTGTCCGCCATAATGTCGCAGTTACGAAAAAAAATCGCGATCGCTGCTAAAAAAAAATAAATATATATTTTTTTTAAAAATGCCATAAATCTATCCCATATTTTGTAGACGCTATAACTTTTGCGCAAATCAATCAATATACGCTTATTGCGATTTTTTTTTTACCAAAAATATGTAGAAGAATACGTATCGGCCGAAACTGAGGAAAAAATTTGTTTTTTTTTAAAAAATTGGGATATTTATTATAGCAAAAAGTAAAAAATATTGTGTTTTTTTCAAAATTGTAGCTCTTCTTTTGTTTATAGCGCAAAAAATAAAAACCGCAGAGGCGATCAAATACCACCAAAAGAAAGCTCTATTTGTGAGGAAAAAAGGACATCAATTTTTTTTGGGTACAACGTTGCACGACCGCGCAATTGTTGTTTAAAGTGCTACAGTGCTGAAAACTAAAAATTGGCCTGGGAAGGAAGGGGGTGAAAATGCCCGGTATTGAACCGGTTAAAATTGGAAAAAAAAATTACTCCAAATATTAATTAATATTTATCTATAGAAGAATCACTATGTTGTTCCTAGTTCTATGTATCTACTTACGAGAACTTATAGATTCACTGGCACAAAGGGATGGCAAGTTGTCCCAGGGAATTAGTGGCTGACCTTTACAAGCATCATCCATGGGCTCCTGGGAGAGTGTTGATACTGCACTGTTATATTGTTGGGCTGCAAAAATATTAAAAACAGTTTTTTTTTTTTAATAAAGCAGAATAAAATGTATTTCTTATAGTTGTAGAATTTATTCTAGAGGATCAATGACCTGCATTTATTGTTTAGGATAGCTGGAGATCATTAAAGTGATTGTAAACTTCAGACATGAATAATGGACAAAGCTGGGGGCGTGCCCTGAACGGCATGTGAGAAGCAGCTTCCTCATAGAGCTCCCGCTTGTAACCCTGCATTGATCCTGTTCTGGCATCTATACAAACTTTGAAAGCTATCAGAAGACAGTGGAACAGTGAGGGAACCTGTTGAGCTACCTGTGTGGCCAGAATTCATGATGGTTCTAAGGGGGAAAAGGAAAAAAAGACGGACACCGCTCTGAAATCCAAGATGGCGCTGCCGGGGGTCCGCAGCAGCGTGTGCAGTGTGGCACTGATAAATCAAAGGACACACTGAGTAAACCCCCTAAAAGTCCAAAACACACTGGCGGTGACCCCTTAACTAAAGACATTAGATACTATGCTCAAAAACTGGCAGGCTCCCTGACTCTGGATAAACCGAATTAGGGAGGGAGAGAGTCTGAGGTGGAGCTCACAGCACAGGGCACTATGGAGGACACTGCTCCAACGTGCACAAATCAAAGCACCACAGTAACTCATGCAGAGGGGATGAAGGAGAACAGTGAGGACGATGATGCAGAACAGTAACAACCCACACTGGCTGAGATCCTGAGGGCTGTTAATAAATGTGCCGCCTCAGTAAATACCCTGCAGGAATGCTTTGGTGGTTTGAAGGAGGAAGTGTCCCTAATTAGACAAGACATACAAAAAAAAATCAGGGAAAGAACCACCGCTGCTGAAAGCAGAATAAGTGATGTGGAGGACTCCCTCCTTTGATAAGAGACACACACCACAACACCAGAATGGTTGCTGCGGTAGATCAGCGCGCAGATGACCTCGAAAACAGAATGAGAAGGAACAACGTCAGAATAGTGGGTGTCCCTGAAAATATTGAGGGTAGAGACCCCACTGAATTCATTGAAAAACGGCTACCTGAGGTGTTCGGGAACGATGCGTTCACACCCCTTTATGCTGTGGAGAGAGCCCATAGAGTCCCGTTGAGACCACTTCCACCTGGGCACCCCCCCCCCCCCCGCCCTGTCCTTGCAAGGTTGCTACACTACAGGGATAGAGAAATTGTTCTGCGCCAGCCAAGGGAGAAGCAAGACATAAGATTCAACGGTACACACATTTAATTTTACCCTGACTTTTCGTCTGACGTACAGAAAAGGAGAGCCCGATTCACAGAGGTAAAGAAGCAGCTACAAAAACTACAGGCGCCATATTCCATGCTGTATCTGGCACATCTCCGTATCACTGCAGGAGGCCAGGCCCACTTATTTGAACAGGCGACAGACGCCTCTGCCTGGCTGGACATGAATGTAGGTGCTTTTCGCCCGGCCAGAGGAAGAGCGGCAGAAGAGGATTGATTTGCCCCAAAACTACAGGGCTGAACGCCCCAGCGCGGTCCGGAAGACATGATTGACTTAAAAGTGCACTGTTTATTTCCCCTTTCACTGTTAGGTACACGGACTGTTAAGGATGTCGGTAAGAAGAGCTGATTTTCTATTCTCTGTTCCCCCACGGAGAGAAAGCGAGATGCCATGAGCAAAAACAAAACCCAAAAACAGGTACATTAGGTGCTAAATGCACCTTGTTTCACTGGATGTGCCTCTCAGGCTGGTGGTTGTGATGCCAGCGGAGATTAGGACCTGTTGTCCTAAAGTTTTGCCAGTTGTACAATCCTTCACAGTACTTCCTAGTCTGGGCGCCCTGGGGGTTGCGGCTGCGACCGGGGCCATACATCACCACAATGGCCGTGTTTCTGGCCATTCTCCACTGGGAAGTACAAGGTAAAGATGGAGTGCAATTGCGCTCAAAGTTTTGGAATGTTTGGAATTACCTGTGCAGTACCGTACAATGTTTACAACACCTACAGACTCGGACACTAAACCTAAAATGTAAACTGAATAATCTGTATTGTTATTTGTGGGGAGGTGGGAGGAGAAAAACTGGGAAAGCCCGAATTGTGTTTCATTGTCACTCCCTGGTACTGTATCTAATATGGCGGGGGGACTGAACAAACTCAAAGTGTTGTCCTGGAATGACAGGAGACTGGGTGACCCTCTTAAGCGCACAGTGGTCTCCACTTCAATGAGAAAATATCTCCCGGCCATTTGTGCGTTACAGGAGACTGATCTTACTCCTGATTCCCTGACATGCCTTAATTTCAGATGGGTGGCTAAGGCCTATTACTCCACTCACACTAGCGCACTGACCTACCAGGAATTGAGTGCTGAGATAGATAGCGAGGGGAGGTATGTCATTTATTTTCACTAGAGTGTATTCCTGCTTTTGTGTACATCCCGCCTCCGTATAGCCATTGGGTCCTGAGGGTGATCCTGGATTTTCAGCTGGGTCGCCCAGAGGTACCGATCTACATTATGGGGAACTTTAACTGCTTCCTGGATCCATTGCTGGACAAGCATCCTCCGGTCCTTGCGGGGCGAGGTTCGTGCCGCACGGCCCTGAGGAAATTGGTAGAGGAGGTGGGATGGATGGACTTATGGAGGAGTAGGAATCCCGGGAAGTGCCAGTTCTCATGCTTTTCGAAGACTTATATGTCCCTCTCACGCATTGATTTATGTTTATGCTCTGAAACAGAAGCACGACCGGTTACAGATATCACCTATGCTCAGAGGGGAATATCAGACCATTCCCCTCTGATCATGGATCTGGAGGTGTGCCCCCTGTCCACACTGAATAGGGCCCCGTGGAAACTTAATGCCTTCTGGCTTAAATTGTTACCGTCAACACCTCAGTTTATACGAGACATTGCTAACTTTTTTTTTTTTTTTTTTTTTTATTTTTTTCTTTTTTTTTCCACTTCAGCGAAAGTTTTCCGAGAGACATTATTTCAACTTTGTGTCAAACTTTATCTCTTCTCCTTTTTCACATCATTGTGGATTGTTTCCGTCACATCTTTATTATTTTTCCTTTCTAGGATATTCTTAAATATTTTTAAAAACCGGCGACGAAACGCCTTCTATAATTATAAACCCTATTATTATCTTAGTCTCTCTCAGTCCCTCTTATTTCCCCCCTCCCCCCCTCCCCCTCATCCCCCCCCTCCCCCTCCCCTGTGTCTGGTCCGTTCCTTTATGTTATTTATTTATCCACTTGGCTCTGCACCTGTTCTTTCTTTTATCCTATCTAAATAAATATCCGAGACTTTGTAGTTTTTCCAACTTTCCCATCTACTATTATCCCCTTTCTCTCCTCCTTCCATTTTGTAGTGATAATCTATTTCCTTTAGCCAGTCTCTAATGTCTGGTTTTCCACTTTGTAGCCAATTCTTGGGAATTAAGGCCTTGGCCGCATTCAGGAGGTTAGGTATTATTGATTTTCTATATTGTTTCTTAGGTTTATTGTAGATATGGAAGAGGCAAGTCCAAATATTTTGTTCTATTTCTTCTCCAGTTATTTCCATTATGTTATTTAACACTTCCTTCCAGTACTCCATTATTATTGGGCATTCCCACCATATGTGTGTGATCGTTGCTATTTGGCCACATTTTCTCCAACACAAGGAGGTTCTATCTTGATGGAATCTGTGTATTCTTACTGGGGTCATATACCATCTTGATACTAGTTTATAATTCATTTCTATGGTCTTCATGTCCCAAGCCTTATTATATCCCATTTCTATCATTTTTTCCACTTTTTGGTTATCTATTTTTAAATTCATTTCTTTTTCCCATTGATTTATATATTCTGGTCTTTCTTGTGCTTCCAAATCTGTCAGTATACTATAAATTTTTGATGTTCCGTTTTTTAATGGTGTTTCATTGCTACATAGCTTTTCCAGTGCAGTTAATTTTGTTTCATCTCTCAGTGGGTGTGGTATTGTGCTTACTAGGTGCCTTAGTTGAGTATAATTCCATTCATTCATCTTCCATCCATTCCTTTCCTCTATTTCTACTCGTGTTCTTATTTTGCCATTTCTAGTGATATCTTTCAGTCGTGGGTTACCTATTCCTTGGATTTCAAATATTTCCCTCCCAGGGGTGAAGAGATTCGATCCTGTGAGTGCTAATAGTGGTGAATTATATTTCCATTCATTCTTTAAGTGAATGGTGTCCCAAATTTTAAATACATTTTTTGTTATTTCGTGCGTGTCGGTGTCCAATAGTCTATATTTCCGTGGAATCCAAATATTCTTATGTAGTGTGGCTCCACTTATTGTGTTTTCCATTTCCACCCATTTTTTTTCATTTTTCTCATTTGTCCACTCTAACATTCGTGTTAAAACTATGGCTTTATAGTACCTACTTATATCTGGGAGGGCAAGACCCCCATGCTCCTTTTTCCTTGTGATCAGCGTGTATTTAATTCTTGGTTTTTTATTAAGCCATATGTATTTTAGCAGGATTGTTTTAATTATTTTAAAAAAGCTCTGCGGGATTTTTACTGGTAACATCTGTAATCTGTAGTTTATTTTAGGTAATATCGTCATCTTAAACATATTTATTCTTCCAATCCATGAAAGTGGCTGTATTCTTAACTTTTTCATTTCTTCTTTGACCTCATTGATCAGTGGAATAAAGTTTGCCTGATAAATTTTTTCGACTCTAGGAGTTATTTTAATTCCAAGGTAATTTAGTTCTTTTACCCAAGTGAATGGGAATTCTTTTTGTAAAAACTGAACTTCCTTTTTCTCTAGACCTATGTTTAATATTTCCGTTTTTATTGGATTAATTTTGAAGTTTGACAGTTCTCCGTATTTTTTAATTTCTTTCAGTATGTTTGGGAGTGACACTCTTGGGTTGGATACGTACATCAAGATGTCGTCCGCGTAGGCAGCGATCTTATGCTCTTTTCCTCCTAGTTTCGCTCCTTCTACCTCTTTGTTATTGCGGAGTGTTGCTAATAGTGGTTCTAAGGCCAATACATATAATAGTGGAGACAATGGACAGCCTTGCCGTGTTCCATTCTGCATCTTAATTTTTGGAGAGAGTCTACCATTTACTTTTACGACTGCTGTCGGGCCATTATACAAATTTGTTATCCACTTCATCATTTTTGTCCCAATACCCAAGTGCCGCAATGTATCCATCATGAAACCCCAGTCTACCCTGTCAAATGCTTTTTCTGCATCCAATGACAGGAATAGAACTGGGGTCTCATTCTGCACCTTCTTGTGCAACATCAATAATGATTTTAGGCTGTTGTCCCGCCCCTCTCTCCCCGGGACAAAACCAGTTTGGTCCGGGTTGATCCACAGTGGGATTAGTTTTTTTATCCTAGTGGCCAGGATCTTGGAGTACAGCTTCGTATCAGCGTTCAATAGGGCTATTGGCCTGTAACTTGAGCAGTTAACTTTGTCTTTCCCTTCTTTTGGTAGTATTGTAATATGAGCTAATAACGATTCACTTCTTATTTCTTCATCTTCCCCTAAGGAATTCATATATTCTAATAGTTTTGGAGTCAGCTGTTCTTCAAATTTTTTATAGTATTTGACCGTAAACCCGTCTGGTCCTGGGCTTTTTCCTACGGGAGTTTCCTTTAATGCCAGTTTTACCTCTTCATGCGTAATATTTTTTTCCAATTCTTCTAGTTGGTCTATTTTTAGTTTTGGTAAGTTTGCTTTTTTTAAATATTCTTGTATCTTCTTTGTTCTTGTATTCGCTTCTTTCCAACTTTCCTGTCCTTTTATTGCATAAAGGGAGCTGAAGTATTTTTGAAATGTTATCGCTATATCTGTAGTTTTATTTACCACTTCTCCTTTTTCATTTTTGATCTTCTCAATGTAATTCAAAGACTTCTTTTTTTTTACCAGATTTGCTAGGTATTTTCCTGGTTTATTACCCCATTTATATTTTTCTTGTACTACTCTGTTGTAGTCCTTCCTTTCTTCTTGTTCCATCCAGTCTTTTAATTGCTCTCTCTTTTGAGATAGTAGGCCGAAGATTTTGTTGTTTACTTGATTTTTGTGTTTTCGTTCCAATTCATAAATTTCTTTAATTATTTGTTGCATGTTTGTTTTCCTTTCCTGTTTTTTTCTTGCCCCTATAGCTATTAACTTGCCCCTAATAACAGATTTATGCGCCTCCCATATCGTTGCTTTCGATACCTCTGGTGTATCGTTTTCTTCAAAATATCTTTTAATTTCTTCTATGATGCTTTTTTCGGTCTCACTGTCTTCTAATAAAGTTTCGTTGATTCTCCATGGACCCCTTTCAAGGACTTCTCCTTTTATTTTCATTCTCAAGAATATTGGGCTGTGGTCTGAGGCGGTTATTATGCCTATTTTTGTTTCTTCTATTTCTTCCAAGTTTCTATGTTCGACCATGATGTAATCCAATCTGGAGTAAATTTTGTGTACTGTTGAATAGAATGTGTAGTCCTTTGTGCTGGGGTGCTGAATTCTCCAAGGGTCTATTAGTTGCTGTTCATATAATGTTCTTTTTAATTTCTTTAGTTGATTTACCTCTTTGTCCCTTACTCTTGAGGTACTGTCCATTTTATTATCCATGCTGAAGTTGAAGTCTCCAGCTAGTATTAATTTTCCTTGCTTGAATTCCATTAGTATATTAATTATATCTATCAAATATTTTTTAGGGTTCTTATTAGGACAGTAGACATTGGCCAATGTATATTTTACCCCGTATATAGTTCCTGTAATAAAAAGATATCGACCCTCCGGGTCTATTTTCCTTTGATCTATTAGAAAACGTACATTTTTCCCTATACCGATGGCTACTCCTTTGGCCCTTCTTATTGGTGAGTCTCCTTGATACCATGTTGGTATGTTTCTTGAATAAATTTTGGCACCTGAGTTTTGGGTTATATGCGTCTCCTGTAGGAAAATTATTTCTGCTTTACTTTTTTCAAGTTCTCGGAGGATGATGTTTCTCTTCCCTGGGGAATTTAGTCCTCGGACATTGTAAGAGATTATTTTTATGCTGTTTACGTTTTCCATTCTTGTGCCTTTTCTTCCCCGCCCGTCCTCCGGCCCTCCCCCCCACGCGGTCCCCCTAGGAGACCGGATGGAGGGGACACCCAGCGGACGCACGGGGTCTCCTCATCTCTTGTCTCAGAATAGGTGTGCCTATGTAACCACTCATGTGACTCAGACCTCTCCCTCCCCACCCTCCCTCCCCCTCCCCTCCCTCCTCCCACCCTCCCCCTCCCTTTTTTCTGATATGGGTTTTTTACCCCCATATTCTCTAGAGCTGAGAGCATTTTACTTTGTTTTGTGGGGCACGCTCTGCCCCCTCTGCTCTATTTATTGTGAGGCGGAGCTCTGTAAGACACCCTATTCCCCCCCTGCCTAAGCACTAATAGGGCGACCCCCTGTCCACTCCGTGAGTCCCTGTCTCCCTCTCCCTGCATTTTTTGTTGTGTTTTACCAATCCTTTCACTTTCCTTTTTTCCCATCCCATCAACCCCAGCCCCCCCCCCTTTCCACTCTAAGGCCCCTTGCACCGTTGTATGATATTTTCTCAGATATTAATTTCCCCGAGAGTCCACATCTTGATGTCTGATCCTTGAATTTACTTGCCACTGTAGGTCATCTCTTGCCGTTATTCGCTCCTGACTATTTGCATATTTTTCCAGTTCTGGGGAGGGGATTTCTAGTTTGTTGCAAAAGTCCGGAATCTCCTCTACATGTCTTAGCCTCGCACTTATTCCGTTTTTCCTTGCTATTAGACATGCTGGAAAACCCCAGTTGTATTGAATTTCTTGCTCCCGGAGGATTTCTAATAATGGCTTTAGTATCCGTCGTCTTTTCAGCGTTTCTTGAGATAGGTCTTGAAATATTTGTAATTTACCTCCCGCAAACTCTATTTGTGTTTTCCTCTTTAGGTTTATCCAGATCTGTTTTTTTTCTTCCCATTTTTCAAAGCGTACGATTACATCTCTAGGTGTTTCCCTTGCGAACCTTTGAGGTTTTTTTACTCGAAAGACACTTTTTATTCCTATTGTGTTAGTTGTTTCCTTTCCCAAGATTTGGTTGAAGAGATTGTTCATTTTTTCTATTAGATTTTCTGCTTGTTCTGTTTCCGGTAACCCACGTATTCTCAAGTTTTTCTTTTTATCTCTATTTTCTTGCTCTTCTATTTTATATGATTGTTCCTGTTGTTCCCATTTTAATTTCTTTATTTCGTCTTCTAATTCCTTTATATTTTTTTGATGTAGGTCCACTTTGATCTCTACTTCTTCCACTCTGTTTAACATATATCCCATGTCTTTATGGAGTATTGACATCTCTGCTTTTAGGGAATTCTCTAGTGCCGTGAACATTTTTTCCATATCCTGTTTTGTTGGCAACTGTGGCCCTTGTTGTCCTTCCTCCTTTCCTCTGTCTTCCTCTCCCATTTCTGGCTCCATTCTGGGTTCTGAGAGGTGGCTGGTTTCTGTTTGTACTTTATACTGGCCTTTATTATCCTTGTTGTCCTTCTCTTTTGTATCTATTTGTCTGCCCTTTGAGCCTACTTGTTTCTCTCCTTCTCCGATTCCTTGCTGTATATACCTGTTCATAGGGCCTGGACTTGGGCCTAGGCTGGTCCTAGGTGATTTTGGTATTGCTCCCGCACTTCTTGTTGTTTTCCCCTTCATGTTTGTTTCTATGGCTGGATTTATAAGAACTTCAAAGCTGCCTTCCAGAATACCCCTTGATTGGGGTCTCTTAATGATGAAAAAATCTCCCAGCCTTTTTAAATTGACTTATTTTTACTAATATTTCTTTTATTTCGTTCTCATACCCGGCATCCTCCCCACAATCCAATAATAAAAATAATTAATGAGATATGAGTAGTCCCCGTTTTCCAGAAGTTATGTTACTACCTTAAGTACATTAAGCATTCCTTGTTGCTGTTCAATTGTTTAAGCGTATTTAAGCTGAAAAAAAAAAAAAAAAAAAAAAAAAAAAGCGCTCAAAAACGCTATTGCAAAAATGCTGAAAAAAGCTGGAAAAAGTTAAAAAAAGAAAAAAAAAAAAAAAAGTCACTGCAAAGACACCGGCGTCTTCACAGCGCTTTTCCAGCAGCCCGTGTGCATGGGGGCCCAGGTGCTCAGCAAAATAATTCAAATATTTTAGCGATATAATGCAATCTAATTCAAGTATTCAGCAAGATGATTTATATATTCAGCAGTATAGTTTCAGTATGAGCTTATATGTTCCACATTTTTGTTACTATGAAATTTCTTCTTATTCTATAGTTTGTACTATCAAGCCTATAATTAGTACCATTTGCAAAAAAAAAAGAAAAAAAAAAAAAAAAAAAAATTCACAAGAAAGGGAGATACTGCAGCAGCAGCAGCAGCAGCAGCAGGCAGGTGGGGGCTGGGAGACAACTCTTCCGTTGGCTTGTCTTTCTTTTACTTTCTCCTTCTCTTCTCCCCTGTCCCCCCCCCCCTGTTTTTATTGTTTTTCTTAGCTCACTTGATTCTACTTTTTCAGCTCTTTCGCCTTTTCCCCTGCTTGTTCACTTCAAGACAATTGCAATAGAAGAAAAGAGCCAAAAGAGGAGGAAAAAAAAAAAAAAAAACCAAAAAAAAAAAAATGCTCAAAAACGCTCAAAGACGCTATTGCAAAAACGCTGAAAAAAGTTAAAAAAGTCAGGGGTAATTGGAATATACCACAGATCAGGGGTGCCCAACTAGTGGCCCAGGGGCCACATGTGACCCGCGGGGCTCTCTGATGTGGCCCGCGACCTCCTGCTCTGGGATGACGAATTGGCAAGCTCAGATCACTGGTTGTAGACCCGCCATCCCAGAGCATCAGTGCTCTGAATGAAGCCGAAAAAGCAAGCAGCTGCAGAGCAGAGCCCCATAAGCCAATGCTTCCTGTATAGCGCCAACTCCTGCCACAAGTGGAGTGATACAAAATGCACTCTGCCTGAGACAGCAACAGTCAGCAATACCTGAATGGAAGACTGTTATTAACGGTAAGTTTATCACTAAAATCACAGTGTATACAGTATATGAGCATATCTGTTCTGCAGTGGGTACTGGGCTGCTTTCAAGTTGATTCACAGGGGCAGTGCAGTGCACCTGCACGTTACCTGCACTGAGCCATAGACTTCTGTTATTACCTGCGGGTTTGGTGTGCTATCATAAAGTGCACTACACCTGCAGGATATAATAGAAGTCTATGCCAAACTGCAGCTAACCCACAGAAAAGCCACAGGTGCACTGCACTGCACCCTCAACTTGTGTCCATTTACACCTGCCTGAAGCAAATCCAATCCTCTAAAAAAAAACAAAAGGGGATCCAGCCCCTTCCATCTAGGCAGATCAGAGGACCCATAGAGTAGAGTGGACTGTGTCCGTGTCCGCTCTGCGTATATAGAGTGGCCTGTGTCCGTGTCCGCTCTGCGTATGCAGAGTGGACACGGACCTGTCATTCGCCCTCTCTTCTCATTATGGCCCGTGACCGGTTAGCAAGTTGCTTAAGTGGTCCTTACTCTTCAAAAGGTTGGGCACCCCTGCCTTAGAAGATCTCACATTTTAGAAATGCAGTATGCACATGAGGCTATTTGAACTAAAGTGCCTAGATGGCTCTTTAAAAGGTCCTGCACCAGATTAAAAAAGCCCTGATGCCAGTTTTGATTGCTTTTATTAGTGCCACTTTTTACAAAGTGGTGCTTTGGCTGCACCAAATAAAAAAAAAAAGTTCATAGATAATGAAACTGGAGGTAAGTAACACTAAATCTGGCCAAAGACAGATCAAATTTAGATTGTTTCAGCGGGGGCTGGCTGAATTTTTATCGATCTTTGGGCAGGTTGGTTGTACTAAAGTCAATCAAACAATTGACTGCCTCCATCTAACAACTGCACTATTTTCTCCATTAGCTCATCCCCCACAGCTATTACCCTTTTGTATAACTTGACCCTCCCTCCTAGATTGTAAGCTCTAACGAGCAGGGCCCTCTGATTACTCCTGTATTGAATTGTATTGTAATTGTACTGTCTGCCCTAATGTTGTAAAGCGCTGCGTAAACTGTCGGCACTATATAAATCCTGTATAATAATAATAATAATTGTGGCAGACAGATCGGACACCTAACTGACATTTTTGACAATTTTTTGGGAACCAGTAACCTTAATACAGTGATCAGTGCTAAAAATATGCATTGCCATTATACTAATGACACTGGCAGGGAAGGGGTTATCAGGGGCAGTCAAGGGGTTAAATATGTTCCCTGTTTGTGATTACTAACTGTATGAGGCACTGTGTGACTTTGTCATCCCCTGTGTCACGATCTCAGTGTCATCTCCTAAAAGAACGGAGATCTGCTTGTTTACTTCGGCAGATCCTCGTTTTGTCTCTGCGGGGAATGATCGCCGGACCCACTGATTAGCTTCCCCGCTGGCCAATCAGAATGCTAGTGCACGAATCCCTGTACCGGTATTGCGATTTGGGCAGCTGAGCCACCTTGCTGCAGTACATCTGCGGCGTGTGACCGGCAAGTAGTTAAAGAAGTTAATGGTTTCACAGCCAACAGCCTCCTAGCAACCAGTGAGTTGCTAGACTGACAGTGGGCAGAATAGTTGCGGCACCATAGCTCTAAGGTGTTGCGGGAACCAAATAACCAAACATCCTAACCCCTTTGCGCCTAAGGGTAAAACAAATCTTAATGCCTAAGCCCAATTTTGCAACTTTGACATGTGTTAGTAAAACTGTACATATCCTCAAACTGGGCTTTCATTTGGTGGTAAATGGTAATGGATATCTCCTGATTTTTTTTTTAATTATTAAAGGAAAACTGGCTCGAAAATAGTAAAAAAAAAATCTTTTTTTTAAAAATGTAGCTGTATATTTCTTGCTACCACCATAACCTACCACCAAAGAACAACCAAAAACAAATTCTCCTTCTACTGATCATTGCAGTGATACCACATATGTGTATGTTAGTTGTTGTATATACCCGTAGTACAGCCCAGAAACAATAGTACGCATTTTGCTTTTTTTTTTATCCTACCACACTGAAAGTAGAAACTGGCGGAGAGATGGAAGAGGGCTTAGAGGCACTGAGATTCCAACTCAAATAAACTCTTCCCTACGTATAATTTGATGCAAAAAGTGTGGAATAAGGTTAGAGCAATACAGCAGGTAGAGGGCTTCATTAGATATAGTCACATTTGGGGGAACAGGCACTACTTGGAGCTGGAGAAACTACAATACAGCAGAAGGTGGCAGCAATATGGCATCAATTACCTAACACAAATATTTAGAGATGAGAAATTGCGTTCATTTGCTGACTTACAGTCAGAGTTTAAATTACCAGCCTCCATGCAGTTCTATTATCTCCAGCTCCAAAATGCAGTAGGGGCCCAAACCAATGGGGATGCATGGATTCAGAATCCCATCTTTAATTACATAAGAGAAGTATCTACATATAGGAGGTTCATCTCATGTAGCTACTCCATGCTCCTTACCAAAGTTCTCCCTGACAACACTGCAGGGCTCATATCTAAATGGGAGAGGGACGTGGGCGCTTTTGGAGGTAGACCAGTGGGAGGAGGCGCTTTTGGCGATTCCCATGTGCTCCCTCAATATGGCCCAGAGGTTGTCCCAACTTTACATTATTCTTCGAGTACACTACACTCCAGCTAGGCTGGCATTAATGGGGGTAAGAGGATCCCATATATAGTAGTTGCAAGAGAGACCATGTTGACCTGATCCACATGTTGTGGAGGTGTCCCAAGTTACACACCTATTGGGGGAAGGTACTGGATACTATTAACAAGGTTTCCAGGTACAGCTGAAAGCCCACCCCAAACTCTGCCTACTAGGTATCATGGATGAGGTTTCAGAGGAGGACCTCTCTAGGTTGGGGATAACCAGGGCTCTATTTCAGGCCAGAAAGCTTATACTGAGGCACTGGAAATCAGAAGAACCACTCGCAGTGAGAGAGTGGTTACAACAAATGGGTGACACTATTAGATTAGAGAAGTAAATATCTCAACACAGGGGTAGCATGAGAAAATTTGAAAATATTTGGGCTCCTTGGTTGAACGTCCCTGGATTGGCTCCGGTTGATCTCATTATGGACTGGCTGCTGTTGTAGAGGATGAGGTAAAGATGGAGCACTGTATAAAGTAGTATTGGCACTCTGGGTATTAAGGACTGTCCGGTAATATTGCATGGTATATACATCCGTATTGGTGTACAACATGTTTTATTTCTGCTTTTTTTTAAAAATGTTTTTGATTTCTGAATATAAACCCGATTGTAGAGAAAGTGATTGTATGACTGTACTGCCTGTAAATAATTTGTATGAATCCAATAAAACCCTTTTTGGTTAAAAAAAAAAAATGGACAAAGCATATCTCTAGTGTGTACTTGTCTCAATCCAGAAAACTAAGTGGCCACAGCTTCCATTGGACCATCCCGGAATACATCTACCACTGGCCTCCGTCTGTCACCCCCACCACTGTTTGGCGTATTGTAAGCGGGATACTTTGTGGCATTTGCGTAGTAATGGCTTTCTTCTGGCGACTCCACCATGCAGCCCATCTTTCTTCAAGTGCCTCCCTATTGTGCATCTTGAAACAGTCACACCACATGTTTTCAGAGAGTCCTGTATTTCACCTGAAGTTATTTGTGGGGTTTTCTTTGCATGCCCAACAATTTTCCTGGCAGTTGTGGCTGAAATTTTAGTTGGTCTACCTGACTGTGGTTTGGTTTCAACAGAACCCCTCATTTTCCACTTCTTGATTAGAGTTTGAACACTGCTGATTGGCATTCTCAATTCCTTGGATATTTTTTTATACAGTTCAACTACCTTTTCCCGCAGATCCTTTGACATATCTTTTCTTTCCCCATGACTCAGAATCCAGAAACGTCAGTGCAGCACTTGATGAAAGAAGCAAGTGTCTGTCAGGAGTCCAGAAACCCATTGACCTTTTACACACACACACCCTAATTACAAGCAAATTCATCACAGGTGAGGATGGTTACTTTTAATAGCCATTCAAACCCCTTTGTGTCAACTTGTGTGCATGTTATCAGGCCAAAATTACCAGGGTATGTAAACTTTTGACCAGGGTCATTTGCATAATTTATGTTGTCATTATGAGCTAAAAAGAGTAAACACAGTTGATTGATAATAAATGGCTTCAGCCAAACACTAACCATGAGTGAAAGAAATGTTTTTGTGTTATTCATATTTTCTGAAAAATGGGCAAGAAATCATAAATTCTGCCAGGGTATGTAAAATAAAAAGCACAACTGTAAGTGGACTGTTTTGCAATTTTCGCATTCACATTTCTTGCACTATATACGTTATTGTTAATATATGTCATTTTCTGCTTTTGTTAAATTCATTTGCTTGAGGTATAGTACGTTTTTACATTAGACACATTTAAAGGGACAATACTCACGTCCTGATGGAGCTCTGATGTTTTGAATGTGGAGCGTGGCACTATTAGTTTGATATATTGAGAGTGTGTTTAGGTGATTGCGATTCACTTATATATTTTACTTTATAATTTTAAAATAGCATCTCTCAAGTATTTCTTGATATATTTTAGAACACATCATTTGCACATGAACACATCAATAAAAATGCTTTAGTGGAGTAGTAGAGTATGTTATACACATAGTAAAAAGACATAATACAAAAGATTAAAAACTTTTTTTTAATTTTGGAAAAATAATGATCCAAATATTAATTAATATTTATCTATATAAGAATCACTGTTGTTCCTAGTTCTATGTATTTACTTACGAGAACTTATAGATTCACTGGCACAAAGGGATGGCAAGTTGTCCCAGGGATTTACTGGCTGACCGTTACAAGCATCATCCATGGGCTCCTGGGAGAGTGTTGATACTGCACTGTTATATTGTTGGGCTGCAAAAATATTAAAACAGAAGTTTTTTTTTTATAAAGCAGAATAAAATGTATTTCTTAGAGTTGTAGATTTTATTCTAGAAGATCAATGACCTGCATTCACTGGAGATCATTAAAGTACTTGTAAACCTCAGACATGAAATATGAACAAAGCATATCTCTCTAGTGTGTACTTGTCTCAATCCAGAGAACTAAGTGTCAATGATAAAGGAGGCGTGGCTTGCTACCGAAACAGGTCCCTATTGGCTACCACGATCTTCAGGCTGAATGCTCATTCACACCGGCTGGAGGAACTTTCCCTGGGTGTCCATCCAAGCTTTGGACCCATCACATCGGCGGTCCCTGGAATCTCCGGCATCAGCTCTCCCTGGACAGATCCCTCACTCTGTTGGCTCTCCCAGGATTGCCGGATAATACATCTCCCCCAGAGTTTTGGCCACAGCTTCCATTGGACCATCCTGGAATACATCCACCACTGGTCTCCATCCGTCCGCAATTGTTGTTTATACATTTACATTTTTTTATTAACTGTGCTACACCATGCCTGCTTGGCGCCTCCCTTCCCTACCCTCTTCTCTTGCAGCTTGTGGATTCCAAGTCCATTGTGAGAAGGCAGCCTTGCATGTACGGTTTGTGTCAGTCAGTGATTACTTTATAACGTTAACATTCCTAACCTCCAGGAATACAACATTCTGTGTTAATATAATTATTGGGAATTTATCCTTTGTTTTATAATATTCAATATCTAGGGTATTGGCACATTGTTAGTATACTGTATACTGTATAAGTGTAATTTCTGTCTGCTGCCTGGTTCCTCTGCAATCTACACGAGTCACGTCTGACAAGTGTTCCACACAAGTTTTCTACGTTTTCCAAGTGAAACATGGTGACAGGGGAGGGATCTCCAGAACACAGCCTGTGATTGACAGCCTCAGCTCTGTTTCTTTTTGCTGTGTGAGGAGGGAGGAGGGAGGTTCATACAGCTCAGACAAGCTTTATAAATTCTGGACTATAAATTCTGGACTCTGGAGAAAATGGTAGCAATAATTTAAAGTAAACCTGGCATAAAAGAAACACTGGCCCTGACACAGGCAGCACTGTCGATTAATGCTTAGCATTTCTGCCTTTTCACTTTTGGGTGATTGGTTCAATTCCAAATGGATTTTGCATGTTCTCCCTGTGCTTTGCGAGTTTCTTCCAAGTACATTGTAAAGACAAATATAAAACACTTGTAGATACTCTAAAACCACTGACTACAAATAATGAGCGCTCCTAAATGAAGTAAAAATTAATATATCAATTAATGTGTAAATTGATACCAAATAAAATGCATATTGTAATGTATGTCCAATTAAGAACCAAGATTTGTCAAACGTCATCAAGGAAAAGTTTGTGCAAAAGGGCTACAAGGAACAACAATTAGATGAAATAATACAAACTATAGCCGAAAACCCCACGTGACTTAAGCCTTCTAGATAAGGAACCTGGGGTTAACAATAGGCATGAATGAAGTTTTATATCTAACTTTCATGTCCAGTATAAACAAATTGAAAATATTTTCAAGAAACACTGGCACATATTGTGTATGGACAGAGTGCTACAATCAGCCCTACCCGAGAGTCCAGTGTTTATATATAGAAAGGCTCCGAGTTATGGAGATAAAATTGTAAAAAAAGGTACTTGATACTCCAAAAAGACCCGGCACTTTTTGGGATGTAGCATGTTTCTATTCATGCAGAAAATGCGTAGCCTGCTCTAAAGTTAATTGCCACATTAGGGGTCTGACTGACTTTTCATCCACAGCCAACCATGAATCTTTTAAAATTACAGAATTTATCACATGTGCTACAACACATGTGGTTTATGTCCTTCAGTGTCCGTGCAATTTAATGTACGTGGGACGCACAAAAAGGACTTCAAAGAAACTAATTTCTGAACATATATATAACAGAGGTGGGCTTTAAATATCACAGCGTCTCTCTGCACCGGATTGAAATTTTGGGGTGTTGATAAAATACTTCCCAATTGGAGGGGGTCCAATATGATAAAGGGAAATTTCTCAACGTGAAATCAAGTGGATTTTTCTTATGGGTACACTAATGCCACATGGTATGAACGTCGAGTTAGACGTAAACTGTTTTATAAGTGATTATTAGCCTCTAAGTAGTATTAATTCATCAGTTTTGTTTTAAGTGCAGTATTAATTTAGTAATTTATTAGTTTTTTGCACGTGTCTTATAATAATGATTCCAATTGGTTACTTTAACTATAATGTAAAACATAATCGGTTTTAAAAACCTTTTTCTCCAATTCATGATTTCAATCATAATTGTTTTTCGTAATGATTTTAATATTATTAGTGCAATATTATTTAGTTGATATATCAGTGGGATCCTTTTAATTTTAATAGACTTCCATTGTATTTTGTGCTCACTGTGTGATGTACTCATCGTCTTTCGCCTTATCATGTTTAACTGTCAGTATGAGTGTTAGCGGTTAAATAGGCGTGTTTTTAAGTAACATTTTAATGTTCAAGTTTTATTGCTAAGTCATTTTTACTGTCATGCTCCATTTAAATTTAAATTGTATGCATATTTTGTTTAGCGCAATTTAGGAGATGTGGGTACATACGAGCTGATTAATTGACTTAGAGTCTATAGATGGGGCTCCTGTCATTAACGATATGACCCGCTTGTCGCTGGCCGCTATTACTATTATTATTAGTTTTTGTTTATATGGAATTTTTTATGAAACATTCCGTGATTGACTATTATTGTTCTGACTGATGTACTGGAATAATCAACATTGAATGATTTAACACCGGTATATTATCATAAGGTGCTGTGTTGGATTCACACAAAGGTTTAACTCATAGACAGACTTAATGTGCTCATCCCGATAGCTGATATGATCTGACCAGTATGTTAACTGAGTTAGATTATGTAAAATATTTCAGTAGACATATGAAGACCAGGGTGTATTCATGTGATCCAGTTTTAATGCAGAAGGGACCGATCTATGTTTGGACATGACCGATATGAGTTGATCGGCATGTGTATGTGTCCACGTAGCAATATGGAACCATGATGCTGATGAAAGTTGTCTTCAACCAATCTGTTATGTCAGATGTACGGCACCCACCATATATATTCCTACCAATATGGATAGAAATATTATAAGCCCCTTATTTGTTTTGTGTGGTGCGGTATGCAAGCTGGGGTTTAAATCCTTTATGTCCTTTGTCCTACGCACTAGTTAAGAGTGAGTTACATTGAGGATGGGTCGCATGTGGTGCGATAGACACCGATTGAATGGGTTAAGCCTGTGGAGTGAAGCTGATTGATTGAGGTATAAAAAGGCTGAAGTTGTGCCGTACAGCCACGCCCTCAGATGATGTCCTAGATGACGAAATGCGTCAGAGTGTGGCTATACGACCTGCCTTGAATCATTTCCATTGAGAAGCTAAGCCACTGTTTGAAAATCGCACTGCACAGCTGTTGTCTAACTCCGCGATCTCCTTAAAGTATATGACAGTGTACATTATGCTTTAACTGCTGTTTTAAATTGTAAGTGTACTTGCTACAGGGGGGCTGAGATGTTTAATAAATTTTACCAACGGGATTACGCTATGGAGCTCTTTATTTTTCCCCTTTCCACATGAATGAGCCATCTAGATAGTGACCTGGTCCACCTGCTAGCAACTAATCGTCAGTGGTGCCTCTGAAGAGAAGTCGGCTAATACGAGTCCATGATTGTCTTATGCCTTCTAACCCGCTATGGTCTGGTAAGGATTGAATCTATAGGGGGGATTCTTTACCTTTGCCCTGCATAATTATTGGAGAGAGCGGGGGTCTGTCTGTGCTTGGACAGTGTTTCTTGTGCCTGACTGATTAACACGGATACCACTTATTGCATATTGAGAAAGAACTTTGCAACATTGTCACTGAGTATTTTGGATGATACATTTGTTTGGATAGGACTTTCTGACCAGTATAACTAAACGGCGCTTTTGAGCTAACCGTGGGAGATTACTGCTGGTGTCTGCAGCGCTGCCTCTCACACGATCTAGGTTGTGTGCACATTCTAAAGACAAGCTGGCAAGTTAATTGGCCCTAGTATAGCGACATTTTTTTTTCAACCCACTAAAAGAAAACAAAACAACACAAGTAATGTGGATGAAGGGATCTCTCCCACTGAGCTAATGTATTCTGACGGGGGGACTGGTTTTCCAGCATGCCCGTTCGACAGAAGCCGATTGTTAGACTGGCTTCTATTGAACAGAAAGTACCCAAAGTCGTCCACTTCCTGCTGATCCGGTGATTTTATCCGGATCAGCAGGAATTTTTTACCCGGCATGTGGGAAAGGGAACTCAGATTGTAAGCTACTTGAGGGTAGAAACTGATGTGAATATATAATACATATAAAGTGCTGCGTATATTGTTGTCACTATACAAATATTTGTAATAAAATGCTGATTTAATTCTGAAATACTATTTGACAGGCTGTTACACTAACCCACGATATTCAATACTTTCTGTACCGAAAAGTAAGCAGATTTGGGAAGTCAAGAGAATAAAGCCTATAGTCCTTATCTACATAATACTGTATTGGATCATGACAGCATGACAGCTGGACAGATAGCATTTTTTAAAAGGAGTTCAGTGATGGCAGCCATCATTTTTCTCATTACAGCTTAGTTGTGAAGTATAACTATAATGTATAATAATAATAATAATAAGAAGAATAATAACTAAAGTCAAAACATTTTTGGATAGAGTGGAGAGGGATTTGAACACCTGTCATTTTTTATTACAGTGTATGCCCTCATTAGGGAGATTCACCCTCTTTATGTGTCCTGTTTACCATTATCATTGAAAATGAAAGTAAAGAATATCCCAAATTTTGGGTTGTCCCCAGAAAAGTAAGAGGGGAAATTTTCCAATGGGGACACTAGTTCTGGTGACCAGGGATCCTCCTGGGATTCCCTTAATTGCAGGGATTTCCTCTCACTTGCTATTTGGCTATGGGACAGGAAGTAAAGATAAATCTCCCCAATGGGACACAGATGGGGAAAAAAGTCTGACAGGGGTTATAACCTTCCCTTGCTCCATCCAAAGTGAAAAAAAAAAGTTTTACCTATAGTTCTACTTTAAGGGTTATATAATGTTTTCTTAAACAAACAGATATTTATTTTGCTTGCATGTGTACCAGTACCTTGGATACAGAAAAACATAGTGCAGTGTTTATGTGTGTACGCTAATATCTAAAGGGAGACAGAGTCCCCAGGGATGGCTGCTCTGCAACTACATGTGTTGTAAACTAGAAGACCAAAACAGATCTGAAAAACAAAAGTCACACCACGGCTGAGTGTTGAAATACACCAACACCACTTGTCTTTTATACTTAGTCTGCATTCAGACTACAGCTTTTTGAATTACGGGCAGACCTGCCGCGATTTGACAGCACTGAAGAGTGAATGATAAAACGGTTACTCACATCTGAGATGCCATTCATTTGAATGACACCTCAAATTGCGGTGTGGGTTTGCCGCGATTGTCACGCGATAAAACGCGCTCCAATTGTGGTAACCTGCATTCGCGATTTGAGGTGTCATTCAAATGAATGGCATCTCAAATGCGATTTACGCATTTTGTGATTCACACTTCAGCACTGTCAAATCGCGGGCAGATCTGCCCGCAATTCAAAATGCTGTAGTGTGAATGCAGCCTTACAGTCCATCAAACTTCATCTTTTAACAATTTCTCATGTTGTAAAATGTAGTGCCCAGAACACTTGTTCTCCATGTAGTGATAAATGTTATGTAGCAAGTAATATATATTGAATTGCGGGCAGATCTGCCCGTGATTTGACAGCGCAGAAGTGTGAATGGCAAAATGCGTAACTCGCATTTGAAAAGCCATTCATTTGAATGATACCTCAAATCGCGAATGCAGGTTGCCACAATTGGAGCACGTTTTATCGCGTGACAATCGCGGCAGACCCGCACCGAAATTTGAGGTGTCATTCAAATGAATGGCATCTTAAATGTGAGTACCCGTTTTGTCATTCACTCTTCAGTGATGTCAAATCGCGGCCGATCTGCCCGTAATTCAAAAAAAAAAAAAAAAAAAATTTTTATATATATATATATATATATATATATATATATATATATATATATATATATATTTTGACAGCAGGCAGGTAATATCACCTGGTTGCATCCAGGATGGTAAATTTGTATGCCCTAGGTTCAGGCTTTATGCTGACTTATACCACTAGGGGGAGTGCTGGGAGTCCTGCAGGAGAAGAGTTAATGAGCCCAGCTGAAGTAAGTGGGCTCATTAAGACCTATACAAAAAACCCCAGTATGCTCAGCCTCGGTTCACACCAGAGGCGGCACGACTTGCAGGTCGCCTCACCGAGGCGACCTGCACACGACTGCCGGGACGACTTGCAAGACGACTTCTGTATAGAAGTCTATGCAAGTCGCCCCCAAAGTAGTACAGGAACCTTTCTTCTAAGTCGGAGCAACTTGCGTCGCTCCGATTAGAACGGTTCCATTGTACAGAACGGGAGGCGACTTGTCAGGCGGCTAGTTCGCCTGACAATATGCCCCCGTGTGAACCGAGCCTTTAGGGAGATGCTCCATCCTGGAACCAGTTCTGTGTTTGTGTAGACTGGGGAGTGTGGTATCTGTCCTGTGTGGTGAGTCAACGTCTGTGTGGCAAACTTCTTAAATAGGGACTGGGGCAGCATAAGGCTGCACCTGGTTGTTAGATAGGGAATCTACGTGTGTAGTAAGCGGTCAAGCTGACCACGATTTCTTTTCATGTTTCTTTTTGTTTTGCTGTTATTTTTCAATGCATATAGTCTAAATAAACCGCACCTTTGTTTTTTTTCACCTATAACGTTGTCTGCTGTGCCTGATTTTGTGTGGTGAACCCATCCAGGGGGTCACACACACCCGCTGCCGAGCTAACCCCCTCACAATATATATATATTCTATATATAATGTGGCATCCTTTCGTTCCTAACACATTACCCAGTCCAGATCAGTATAGCTATCTAGCATGATATTTTTCCCCATTGAGATCTGATGTATTTTCAAAGTGTTCCTTTAATTTTTTTGAGCAGTGTGTGTGTGTGTGTGCGCGTGTGTATACACACACACACACACACACACACACACACACATATATATATGTGTGTGTGTGTGTGTGTGTATACACACGCGCACACACACACACACACAAACACACACACACACACACACACACACACAGCTCAAAAAAATTAAAGGAACACTTTGAAAATACATCAGATCTCAATGGGGAAAAATATCATGCTAGATAGCTATACTGATCTGGACTGGGTAATGTGTTAGGAACGAAAGGATGCCACATTGTTTGATGGAAATTAAAATTATCAACCTAAAAGAGGGCTGAATTCAAAGACACATCCAAAATCAAAGTGAAAAAATGATGCAGCAGGCTAGTCCATTTTGTATGCATGCCCGACAACGTCAGGGCATGCTCCGAATGAGACGACAGGTGGTGTCCTGGGGCTGGTGCAACCTGGCAGCGTTGGATGGATTGAAACATAATGTCCCAGATGTGTTCTATTTTATTTAGGTCAGGCAAGCGTGGGGGGCCATTCATCCTCCAGGAACTGGCTGCATACTCTCGCCACATGAGGCCTGGCATTGTCGTGCACCAGGAGGAACCCAGGACCCAATGCATCAGAGTAGGGTTTGACAATGGGTCCATGGATTTCATCCCGATGCCCAACGGCAGTCAGAGTGCCATTGTCTAGCCTGTAGAGGTCTGTGCATCCCTCCATGGATATGCCTCCTCAGACCATCACTGACCCACCACCAAACCGGTCATGCTCAATGATGTTACAGGCAGCATAACATTTTCCACAGGTTCTCCAGACCATTTCACATCTGTCCCATGTGTTTAGGGTGAACCTGCACTTATCTGTGAAAAGCACAGAGCACCAGTGGCGGACCTGCCAATTTTGGTGTTCAATGGAAAATGTCAATCAAGCTCCACGGTGCCAGGCAGCGAGCACAGGGCACACTAGAGGATGTCAGGCCCTCAGGCTGCCCTCATGAAGTCTGTTTCTGATTGGTCAGAGACATTCACACCAGTGGCTTGCTGGAGGTCATTTTGTAGGGCTCTGGCAGTGCTTATCCTGTTCCTCCTTGCACAAAGGAGCAGATACCGGTCGTGCTGATGGGTTAAGGACCGTCTACAGCCCTGTCCAGCTCTCCTAGAATCCCATACATGTCTTGAGACTGTGCTGGGAGACACAGCAAAGGTTCTAGCAATGGCACGTATTGATGTGCCATCCTGGAGGAATTGGACTGCCTGTGCAACCTCTATAGGGTCCAGGTATTGCCTCATGCTACCAGTAGTGACATTGAGCCTAGCCAAATGCAAAACTAGTGAAAAACGGTCAGAAAAGATGAGTAGGGAAAAAATAAATTCATTGGCCTCCACCTGTAAAACCATTCCTGTTTTGGAGGTTGACTCATTGTTGCCCATCTAGGCATTAATACCAAAGCAGCTTAAACTGATTAACAACCCCCTTAGCTACTTAACGGACCAGATCAATATCCCAGGAGTTTAATTGACTTGATGCTATACTCTGATTAAAAAGTGTTCCTTTATTTTTTTTTGAGCAGTGTGTATCTATCTATCTATCTATCTATCTATCTATCTATCTATCTATCTATCTATCTATCTATCTATCTATCTATAAAAAGCAATGATCATCCTGATCATTTCTTATATATGCTCTGAAACTTTCCAAAAAGAAAAACATTAAATCCCACCTAGACTTCCAAACCTTGCCTCATGCAATACACCGCTCCCACCTTCAACAGGCCCAAACTAACATAGGGCCCAAAAATTGCGAGAGCGCCTCAAAAAAAACTGGTGGGAAGTAATACACAGAGCAAAAAAAAATCATCAAATCTTATATTACTTTATCACTGCTGTCTACAGTTGTTCAGAATAGGAATAGTATAGGTCAATTCATTTCTTCTTTTTTTTTTTTTTAAATCCTCACATAGGGAAAGGGCAGCCATATTTGCTACATATACAGTATGTGTAGGCTCAGCTTACTGCTTTGCAGTGCTACACAATGGTTGTTGTTTGCTGCTCATTCTCACAATGCAAGTGTATACAAGGCAACTGACACACTGAAAACAATGTCCTCCGTGTGTGTCTGATATCTTCTCAAGTTAAGAGAAAGAGTAACTGCAAAGAGCTACTGACAGCTCCCTCTAGTAGGCCATTTTTAACAAAATTCAAAAAATATGGAAGAGCAAACTTGAAAAAATAAAATGAGAAAGCCATAAAAATATATTTTAAAGTGGTTGTAAACCCTTACATAAACCCAGTGAAGGGAATATCCTCAGGCAATACACAGAGAAAAAACAAATCCTCCTACATAAGTTGTACCTGTCTATCTGCAGTCCTCTCTTTTGTACAACCCTTCAAAGTGCTGAATTTATAAACTTGTCTGAAAGTTCAGCAAAAGGGGGCAGAGAGCTGAAATTACGCTCTGCAGAGCTCAGTGAGGAGAGGTCTGAGAGCTGATTGGAGGGAAGAGACATGTCTCCCTTCACACAGCACACAGGAAGGCTTGGTTCACAAATGTTGTATGCAAATTGTATGCATTCTGAATCGCATCCAATTTCCATGACATATGAACCTGGCTTTCTGTGGAGCCAGTTCACAAATCTGCGGGCTGGCCACACTGTGTTTTTCAGAGTACTGTACGATTTTAGGTCCATTTCAGGTGCGATTTCAAGTGTCATACACCTAGCAAATTCGCACCTGAAACAGTGAACGAAACCTCACCGGACTCCTTTGAAAAAGCACAATGAAACCGTACCCGGACATATGTGAACTCAACCAAACAGAACTGGGGCTGTCAATCAGATGGAGATCCCTTCCCTGTCACCTTTTCGCTCTTGGTGTCAGGAAAACTTGTCAGAAGTGATTCATGCTGATGGCAGAGGAACGAAGCAGCAGACAGAAATGACACTTGGAACTCCTAACTGAGACAAGTACACACTATAGAGGGAATTCATTGTACCATGCGGGGTAATACTGCACAATCTTCTGAAGGGATAGGGACTGTTAAAGTGTATTGGATATATATACTTATATCCACCTTGTTAAAGAATCTCACCAGCCCACCGCCAGTACCCCTTCACTAGCTGTCAGAAATACGACAGTATGTCTGATTATGAGGGAGCCAAAGCCTAAGCAACCCATCTACTAGATTTTCTTTAACTACAGGACTTGCACTAGTGTATACCCCTTCCTCCTGTATATCAACATTACCTTTGGAACCTACCACCTCTACAAGTGTGATAGACGTAAAAGTTCCATTCTAAGTAGACATTGCTGTGAAGTCTAAATATAGCTAAATCAAGAAATGGCAAAACAACTATGAATTTAGCTTCTCTCCAATGAGCCTACTCGTGAATGGCAGGAGACTTCAGACAGAAATTTTAATTAGCCTTTTGAGGATGACACAAGAGAAAACTGGCTAAAATAGAGCATGGAATTATGAGTGTCGGCTGGATAGACTCACAGGAATCCGATCCTTCAGAATTCAATCCTTCGGAATTATCAGCATCATTGCCAGAATTAGGATCCGGTCTGAACCCTGGAAAAAAAAAAGGAAAGATTTTTTTTTTAGGTCTCAGAACAGTGGTTTTCTAAAAATCGATTCTCCCTAATAAAGCTGAAGCCTATATAAAACGTTTGTTTAATTCAAGAGTTTTTATTCAAGATAATAGTGGGTGCTCTGAAATTGCCAAAATCCCTTGCACTAGTAACAACTTTGGAATACCCCTTTGATGGGACTTTTAAGGCAATATAGTACATATAGTTAACAATATGTCATCCTTTATTTGTACAAAGTATTAAAATTCACATAAAACCAAATTATGGCTGATTTTCTTTGCATACATTGGAGTCTGACCCCATGCCGGCTAAGGTGGGGGCAGCAAACAAGATGCTTTATTTTTATGTGATAGCTGTACATTGCATCTCTGCATTACTTCTAGCAGGAGTTAACATTGTTTTTTGAGAAAGCTTTTTTTATGGACATGTGTTTTTTTGACATAAGTACTTAATAGGGTGTTCTCATAGATAACATACATATTCCATACTGTACTCCCTGAAGAAGGAAATATAATATTCTGAAACACAGGTGATTCTGCATTAAAAATGGCCAAGACAAGATACAGGACTATGCATGTCAACCAGGGTTTGGTGGTTTCGATGTATCAATATGCTGTAAAACTTTAAGCGTGTATGCAAAGAAAATCAATTGTACAAAATAAAAATAAAGTTTGACATATTTTTAACACAGTTGTACTACAGTACTGTATATTGCCTTAAAAGGTCCATCAATGGACTATTCCAAAGTTGTTATAAGAAGTTTTATTAGAATTAAGGGGCTGGTCAATATTGTGTATTGCCATAAGCTTCTGGTGTAAAAACGGGCATCAGCAGTTGCTTGCATGTACCACTGTTAGCTTAATATTCCTCTGAGCTCAGAAACGTAAAGCTGGAGCTTCAATACAATCTTGTCACATGACATTATGCAAAGGAAACACCTGTCAATAGTACCGACTTAGCACTGCTGAATACAGCAGCCATGTCAGAGCCTCTGCATTCTAAAAAGTCAAAATTTGCGTGTGGATAGAGGGGGCTCCTGTGAATTGTGAGTTAAAATAGGTCTATGCATAGCACTGTAATCATACTTTGGTCTGTACTTGTACTGTATGTTTATGCAACCACAACAAACAGGAGATATATGGAGACACCTGGTAACACCTATGGAAATCCAAAAACTGTTTTCTTTGTATCTACTTTACTTATATGCATGAACATCAATACGGATTCAGGTACAGGTTTTTAACACAGTTTGCATTGTTTTGAACTTTTAATGATGAGGTGCGGGTTATACAGGTCCTACAGCAGTTCATTCTTTTTTTGGTATTCTGACTGAATGTCACATTATAAGTATTATATATTTTCTGTCTAGGCTGGACTGAGTATTCAGATACACACAGGATAAGGCCATCCACAAGTCCTGCAAGCAGCATCTTTGAGGCACTGTAGGGGGCGGTGTATACATCGCTCCTAAAGTGCCCCTGCCCAAGGCAATCAATGAGCAGCGGCGCTTTTAACCCTTTTTCGGGTGTTAGGTTAGGGGTTAAAAGCACCGCAAAGCGTCTCAAAAACTATAATAAAGCATTGCTAAAATTAGCGCCGCTTTACCGCCGCCTAGGTGCAGGAAATGATTTTTTAGAATTGGGTTGGGTTTATCAGACTCTCGGTGTATAGGAATGGATTTATCACTATACTCCGATTAAAGTGCACTTTACCTCTGGGATTTACAGTAAGACTGTTTTGTCTGTCTGAGCCCCTTTGGTATGGCTGCCTTTTGCGTCATATTATTGTAGTAGGAATAAAGATTCTTTACTGATTTAGTGTGGAAGTATTTGCCTGGGTTACATTTATTGACAGGTGTTTGCAACGTGGCTGCCATGTCCTTTTTTTTCTCTGGAGAGGTATTTTCACATAGACCCTACATTTAGGACACTTATCCTGGCAGGCACCAAGCCAGTGCAGCTGCCGGCGTCCTACTCATAGATTTCACATTTTGGACACTTACCTGGGCAGACACTATGCCAGCGAGTCTGCCATTGTCCTTCTGATCTCTACTACTGATCGACTACTTTGATATTTTGGCCAAGACATTTTTGGCAGACTGCCAACACAACAGCCCTACTTACTAGCTGATTTGACCTAGGAGCACAAATTAGGATATTTTTTGATATACAGGAGCTTGATCTCGGACTCCTTTGGCCAATGAGGATCTGCATGCTTGGTTACGGTTTTAGTAAATATTGTTTTTGTTTATTTTCATTGGGTTATCAGGCACTATCTTTATATGTCTTTAATAAAGGATGTGTGTTATAGACTTTGGTGGTAACTGATTACGTAGAGGGTACACTAGAACAAACTTGCAGGACATTTTAACTTGGTTTTTAGTGTGGGCATTCCTAGTTCTGTATTTTTGTATAATAAAAAATATTGAGTATTTTTGAGATATATATATGTATGCATGCATATGTTCATTAAGACTACGATTTTGGTTTCATTTGCTGACCAGGCCTTTTCTGGAACTTTTTGTTTTCAAGTTAAAATGAGTATTTTATATACACATATACATATACACACACACAGACACACATACAGTATCTCACAAAAGTGAGTACACCCCTCACATTTTGTAAATATGTTATTATATCTTTTCATGTTGCAACACTGAAGAAATTACACTTTGCTACAATGTTAAGTGGTGAGTGTACAGCTTGTATAACAGTGTGTATTTGCTGTCCCCTCAAAATAACTCATCACACAGCCATTAATGTCTAAACCGCTGTCAACAAAAGTGAGTACACACCTAAGTGAAAATGTCCAAATTGGGCCCAAAGTGTCAATATTTTGTGTGGCCACCATTATTTTCCAGCACTGCATTAACCCCCTTGGGCATGGACCAGAGCTTCACAGGTTGCCACTGGAGTCCTCTTCCACTCCTCCATGATGACATCACAGAGCTGGTGGATGTTAGAGACTTTGCGCTCCTCCACCTTCCGTTTGAGGATGCCCACACAGATGTTTATTAGGGTTAAAGTCTGGAGACATGCTTGGCCAGTCCATCACTTTTACCCTCAGCTTCTATAGCAAAGCAGTGGTCATCTTGTAGGTGTGTTTGGGGTCGTCATCATGTTGGAATACTGCCCTGCGGCCCAGTCTCCGAAGGGAGGGGATCATGCTCTAGTTCAGTATGTCACAGTACATGTTGGCATTCATGGTTTCCTCAAAGAACTGTAGCACCCCAGTGCCGACAGCACTCATGCAGCCCCAGACCATGACACTCCCACCACCATGCTTGACTGTAGGCAAGACACACTTGTCTTTGTACTCCTCATCTGGCTGCCGCCACACACGCTTGACACCATCTGAACCAAATAAGTTCAGTGTGAGAGAGTGAGAGCGATAACACCAAATTTAACACACCTGCTCCTCATTCACACCTGAGGCCTTGTAATACTAACGAGTCACATGACACCGGGGAGGGAAAATGGCCAATTTAGCCCAATTTTACATTTTCACTTAGGGGTGTACTCACTTTTGTTGCCAGCGGTTTAGACATTAATGGCTGTGTGTGTTATTTTGAGGGGACAGCAAATTTACACTGTTATACAAGCTGTACACTCACTACTTTACATTGTAGCAAAGTGTCATTTCTTCAGTGTTGTTACATGAAACGATATAATAAAATATTTTCAAAAATGAGTGGGGCGTACTCACTTTTGTGAGATACTGTGTATGTATGTATATTATATATATATACATACATACATACATACATATACAGTGGGGACAGAAAGTATTCAGACCCCCTTAAATTTTTCACTCTTTGTTAAATTGCAGCCATTTGCTAAAATCATTTAAATTCATTTTTTTCCTCATTAATGTACACACAGCACACCATATTGACAGAAAAAAAAAACCACAGAATTGTTGACATTTTTGCAGATTTATTAAAAAAGAAAAATAATATCACATGGTCCTAAGTATTCAGACCCTTTGCTGTGACACTCATATTTAACTCAGGGGCTGTCCATTTCTTCTGATCATCCTTGAGATGGTTCTACACCTTCATTTGAGTCCAGCTGTGTTTGATTATACTGATTGGACTTGATTAGGAAAGCCACACACCTGTCTATATAAGACCTTACAGCTCACAGTGCATGTCAGAGCAAATGGGAATCATGAGGTCAAAGGAACTGCCTGAAGAGCTCAGAGACAGATTTGTGGCAAGGCACAGATCTGGCCAAGGTTACAAAAAACATTTCTGCTGCACTTAAGCTTCCTAAGAGCACAGTGGCCTCCATAATCCTTAAATGGAAGATGTTTGGGACGACAAGAACCCTTCCTAGAGCTGGCCGTCCGGCCAAACTGAGCTATCGGGGGAGAAGAGCCTTGGTGAGAGAGGTAAAGAAAAACCCAAAGATCACTGTGGCTGAGCTCCAGAGATGCAGTCGGGAGATGGGAGAAAGTTGTAGAAAGTCAACCATCACTGCAGCCCTCCACCAGTCAGGGCTTTATGGCAGAGTGGCTTGACGGAAGCCTCTCCTCAGTGCAAGACACATGAAAGCCTGCATGGAGTTTGCTAAAAAAACACCTGAAGGACTCCATGATTGTGAGAAATAAGGTTCTCTGGTCTGATGAGACCAAGATAGAACTTTTTGGCCTTAATTCTAAGCGGTATGTGTGGAGAAAACCAGGCACTGCTCATCACCTGTTAAATACAGTCACAACAGTGAAGCATGGTGATGGCAGCATCATGCTGTGGGGGTGTTTTTCAGCTGCAGGGACAGGACGACTGGTTGTAATCGAGAGAAAGATGAATGCGGCCAAGTACAGGGATATCCTGGACGAAAACCTTCTCCAGAGTGCTCAGGACCTCAGACTGGGCCGAAGGTTTATCTTCCAACAAGACAATGACCCTAAGCACACAGCTAAAATAACGAAGGAGTGGCTTCACAACAACTCCGAGACTGTTCTTGAATAGCCCAGCCAGAGCCCTGACCTAAACCCAATTGAGCATCTCTGGAGAGACCTAAAAATGGCTGTCCACCAACGTTTACCATCCAACCTGACAGAACTGGAGAGGATCTGCAAGGAGGAATGGCAGAGGATCCCCAAATCCAGGTGTGAAAAACTTGTTGCATTTTTCCCAAAAAGACTCATGGCTGTATTAGATCAAAAGGGTGCTTCTACTAAATACTGAGCAAAGGGTCTGAATACTTAGGACCATGTGATATTTCAATTTTTCTTTTTTAATAAATCTGAAAAAATGTCAACAATTCTGCGTTTTTCTGTCAATATGGGCTGCTGTGTGTACATTAATGAGGAAAAAAAATGAACTTAAAATGATTTTAGCAAATGGCTGCAATATAACAAAGAGTGAAACATTTAGGGGGATCTGAATACTTTCCGTCCCCACTGTGTGTGTGTGTGTGTGTGTATATATATATATATATATATATATATATATATATATATATATATATATATATATATATATATATATATATATATATATATATATATATATATATATATATATATATATATACATATACATATACATACATACATACACACACAGACTTTTTACTTTTTTTTTTTTTTTTTTTAGCAGAGACCCTAGAAAAATTGCGATTGTTGCAATATTTTATGTCACATTGTATTTGCGCAGAGGTCTTTCAAACGCAATTTTTTTTTTGGAAAAAATACACTTTAATAAAAAAAACAAAAAAAAACCCCTCAATACTTACCCCAATTTTCTTTGTATAATGTGAAAGATGGTGTTACGCCAAGCAAATCAGTTTCCTAACATGTCATGCTTTAAAATTGTGCATGCTCGTGGAATGGCGACAAATTACGGTACTTACAAATCTCCATAGGTGACGTTTAAAACTTTTTACAGGTTACCCGTTTAAACTTACAGAGGAGGTCCTGCGCTAGAATTATTGCTCTCGCTCTTACAATCGTGGCGATACCGCATATGTGGTTTAAACACTGTTTACAAATGTGGGCGTGACTTACGCATGCGTTCGCTTCTGCGTGCAAGCATGGAGGAATGGGGTGCTTTTAATTTTTTTTTTTTTATTATTTATTTTACTTTTTATTTTTACACGGTCCCTTTATTTTTATCACTTTTATTCCTATTACAAGAAATGTAAACATCCCTTAATAGAAATAAGCATGACAGGTCCTCTGTACTGAGAGATCTGGGATCAAAAAGGATCTCTCATTTAGCTTTAAAAACAAAGGACCACTTTTGTCTGACGCCGAATCACCCACAGTAAAAACTGATACTGGTGTTATGGCAGCTAGTTGCTGCCATAACCCCAGGATTTAACATCAAAGTAATGACGTATATTTACTGTGGGCAGTCGGCAAGAGGTTAAAGTTGTGGGTTTGAGTTTAATGCCTCCTGACTTAGAACACTTTACTATGGCCTTGAGCCAGCAATTCTATTTTTTTTTTAAATATTCACAGTGGTATACGGAGACACCTGGCAACAGCAATGCAAACACTATACATTTTTTCTTTGTCTGTCTTAACTTATACGCAGGCACATCAATTCAGCATTAAGTACAAGTTTTTAACAGTTTAAATTGTGTTGGACTTTTAACAGTGAACTTTATATAGGAAAATAACCTGCTTAGGCCCCTTTCACACTTGTGCGGCTTGTCCTGTGACTTTGGACTACAAAGCCGCATGACAAGTTGTAGCCCATGATTTCCAACGAGTACTGTTCATACCTGTGCAGCTTCAAGTCGCAGCGACTTCAAAGTAGTCCCTGCACTACTTTGGTCAGACTTTGATCCATAGACCTCAAGATTACACAGGCATTGCTTTAAGTCGCGGCAAAATCCCACAGCTTTCAGGTCGCACAAGTGTGAAAGGGGCCTTAATGTTACTGGCAATACTTTATTTAAAACATTGGGAATACAGTTGTTTCTGTCAAAAGAAGATTAGCAAAACAATTCAAAGTCTATGTTGTCCCAAAAATCTAATTCTTTATACACAGTAAAACCAAACATTTGGCATGGGTCATACAATAATATATTTTAACACTAAAGACTGGAAGAAAGTCAAACTAAGGACCAACTGCTCTCGAACGAGATTGTTTGAAAATGTTCACTCGATCGGTGCTACAGTGCTAATCCGTGCATTCTGAGGTTGTGGAGGGTCCCTGCTGTCAGAATACAATAACGCAGCAGAAAGGATTCCCTCTTCCACCTTGAATGTGTGGATATGGGAAATCTGGTAGGTTTTTCTTTGTCAGTTTTGCTTAACTCACACTGCAGCAGACTCTGAAAAGGGCTTTTCAGCAGGCAGATAAGCAAAGGTTTCTGTGCATTCAGGAGGCAATACTGCTACCTTTTGAATGTGTTTTTACTATTT
This sequence comes from Lithobates clamitans, assembly GCA_037952925.1. Lineage (NCBI taxonomy): Eukaryota > Metazoa > Chordata > Amphibia > Anura > Ranidae > Lithobates > Lithobates clamitans. The sequence goes on along the minus strand of JBBGZY010000135.1, from coordinate 15,275,459 downwards.
TTCCAACGATTTTGAATTGAACTAATGTGCAGAAATCGCAAGCCAAATGTATGGCTTGCTGTTGCAATGCGGCTCCATTGACTTGAATGGGCAAAAGCATCACAGCTGTGACATGAGTACAGCCCCCTCCAGCTGTATGTTAGGTTTTAAGTAGGTCTGGGATCAGTAAAACTGCGGCTCAACTACCTGTTTTTATGGTCTACAGCAGGGATATGCAATTAGCAGACATCCAGCTGTTGCAAAACCACAGGTCCCATCATGCCTCTACCTAAAAGGGTCATGCTTGTGGTTGTCAGTCTTGCTAAGCCTCATGGGACTTGTAGTTCTGCAACAGCTGGAGGTCCGCTAATTGCCTGGTCTACAGCATATTAATTTGATGAAACGGATGATGAAATATACACACTTTTTAAGGGTATATTCAGCCTTTTAGAACCTGTAAACATTAACTAGAATCAAAGATCTTAGGGGACCAGGCGGTATTGCAGGGTGGCTTACGCGTTTCGAGGGATTTCAAGCGATTAATCGCTTTGGCTCTAAGGAAGAGGGTCCTCGCTCGAAATGCACCTCAGATGATGTCCGTGTGATGAAATGCGTAAGGCGGGACATACTTGGTACGCAACACGTCACATCCTATTTTCCAACACTTCCGTTTTTTGCAAATACGCTGTGTGGTATGCATGCCGGAACCGCTTTGTTTTTCAAGCCAGTCGGAGCATTGGAGCTCCCTCTTGGGTTTTTTAACTACTTAGTGACATTTTTAATAAAAATATTCATTTGTTCTATGATTTACGTTATGAAGTTCCATCTTTTCATAAACATAAGTGCATGCCTGATGATTTCATAAATCATAATATGGAGGTGGAAAGAAACTGAAGACCCCATCCCAGCATCCACAGAGGAGCAACACCTTGCCTGAGTTACCGGATCTACTCTGTTTGGATAAATACCGTGGACCAGGAGAATATCCCGGCAAAGGGGGACACCGCAATTTGGATATAACTACTACGCCTTTTACCTCTGCAGAGGTGAGGCGCTCTGGTGAGTGCAGATACAAGAGGGGAACATAGAAGAAGGAGGGGAGCACCGAATAGTCACTTTATTCTGTGCTGCACGGATTAAATTTACAAACTGTCACTTTTTGGATTGAGCACATGCCATCTATTATTTCTCTTTTTTTGGATATATATTAGTTGTGGCACTGTGGACTAAATTTATGCACTTTTGGATTTAGCACATCACTTTATTTTCGGTACTTTGTTCATGGACATTGACTGATATTTTGATGAATTTATGCATATATTTCACTTCTAAGTTTTTATTCAATGATACACATTCCTTATTTTTGAATGCACGTCACTTTAAAAAGGAGCAATTGAACTATATAGAGCTCAGGGGGGCAGGAGGCGGAGCCTAGCAGAGCAGACATGCATTGTTAGAGCTCCACACCGCTGAGGAGAAAAGAGAAGGACAAAGCGGAGCCTGCAGGCTCAAAAGGTATCCATTTGAACCTTTTTGCCCCAGGGAACAAACTGTGAAAGTTTGGGCAGGAAATATGGTACTGGGAGGAAACCGTGGCAGAAATAAAAATCACCTCACAAAGAGCTCACAGGCACTCACTGCAACTAAAGCAGCTCCAGTCACCTCACAATATACAGCATCAGGGCGCTCTCACAGACAGAAAATGTCACAGCAAGACTCTCCATTTGAGTCAGATACAGAACAAATCCTCTCACAAACTTCTCCACAAGCCTCCTCAGTATCCCCAGAAATATTATTACAATTTGAAAAGATGCTTCATAAGGCTTTAAAACAAACCTCAGACCAAATAACAAACAGCCTAACCAAAGAAATAAGAGAGCTGGGAAACCGCACAGCAGCCTTAGAAATAAAAATGGATGAAATTGAAATTACAACCCAAGAAAATATAACAGAATTGGAACAATTAAAAAAAGAGAATTTAATACTTCAAACTAAGCTCGAAGATTTCGAAAATAGAGCCAGACGTTCAAACTTGCGCATAAGGGGAATACCTGAAACTGTGACAGACCTGCAATCTACTATTACTGCTCTATTACAAGAACTAAAGCCAGATATCCCTATTGAACGTTTAGAACTGGACAGAGTACACAGAGCCCTCACAGCCAAAAAGAAAGATGGACCCCCACGTGATATAATCACAAAATTTCATTATTACAGAACGAAAGAACAAATACTAATTGCTGCAAGAGAAAAAAAGGAACTTAATTTTCAAGGACACAATTATCAAATTTTTGCTGACCTATTCCAACTTACTATTACTAAAAGACGATCCATGAAACCCCAACTAATGGAACTGCAACGCCACAACATTATGTATCAATGGGGCTTCCCCTTTTCAGTCAGATTTAACTACCAAGGTACAATTTACAGAAGCAGATCAGCAGATGAACTACAACAAACCCTTTTAAAATTAAATCTGACAGAACCCACAAGCAGCAACTCTCCCACATGCAGAAGAATGGCATCATCTTCACCTTCAGGCAGCACCCAGAAAATATCAGAACAAAATGGGAATCATCATTCTCACAAAAGAGGCCGTTATGCCACATTATCCATGGACCAAGAAGATTCAATGGACTGACATCCTAATTCCTGATATCTCTTCATTTATTATACTAAGAGATGGTTCTCTTTAAAAAACCTGTATTTATAACTGAATGTAACTGCATTCTGATAGTCACACACTGTGTGGGATCATGTTACATTCCAGTTATATTTCTTATTACTTCTGATTCATATAGCCTTAGAATGTATAAGTGAAATAAGGAAATTCTTGTTCAGTTATATATTTTCAGGTAATAACAATAGATTTATTACTTTTTAGGACAAATATGTTCAATAATCCAGAAGTAATGGAAGCTTTTTCTTTCTTTTCTTAAAACAAATATATTATTAACTAACTAGTTCCTAGAATTATGTTTTTGTTTATTCTAATCTGAAGCAATACAACCTCAATTTTATGAGTTAACATATCTAAACAGTTGCATATGAATAAAATATGTACCGTATATACTCGAGTATAAGTCGTCCCGAGTATAAGTCGAGGCCCCTAATTTACCACAAAAAACTGGGAAAAATTTATTGACCCGAGTATAAGTCGAGGGTGAAAAATGCAGAGGGTCAATAATGCCCATCTGCAGCTGCATGCCTCCCTGTGTCCTGTGCAGCCTACCTGTACCCTATGCATGTGTCCTGTACATGTGTGTCCTGTACATGTCCTGTGTCCTGTACATGTGTGTGTGTGTGTGTGTGTGTGTGTGTCCTGTACATGTCCTGTACATGTCCTGTACATGTGTGTGTGTGTGTGTCCTGTACATGTCCTGTGTCCTGTACATGTATGTGTGCATGTGTCCTACCTGTGTCCTGTGCAGCCTCCCTGTGGCGATCTCCATCCTCTCTGTGGCGATCTCCATCTTCAATCGGCGGCCGGCGTGTGATACTGTTCGGCGGCCATTCCACAGTTCAAAAGCCGCGCCTCCTCCTCGTCTGTGATAGGCTGACCGCTGACTGCCTATCACGGACATTCTCTCATTCTCATACCACGGACGAGGATGAGAGAATGTCCGTGATAGGCTGTACACTGACAGCTGTTCAGCCTATCACAGATGAGCAGGAGGCGCGGCTTTTGAAAGCTGCAATAGCCGGCGAACACTACGCCGGCCGCCGTCTGCCTGCATGACACGCTGATCATGCAGACAGACGGCAGGGACTCGAGTATAAGTCGAAGGGACACTTTCAGCCCAAAAAAAAGGGCTGAAAAATTCGACTTATACTCGAGTATATACGGTAATTGTTTACTCTAAAAGGGTTAAAATCCCAAAATAATTCAAACTATCTTCATCAATACCAAAGTTATTAACAGTACCTTTCTAACTGAATTATTTAGCCTAGGGCAAGACTAACCATATACAACCACCCTGGAATAAATAATTTCAACAAAAACTATATTCTGCACTCCAATTAATGAAACATCATTTTGATGTCTTTTGACATAGCACTTCTCTCCTGTAAGCGGAAGATCCGTGTACCCCCATTAGCCCTCCTCATTCTCATAATCATATTATGTGGGAGTGTGATGAAGGCACTTATTCCCCTGAGAGAGATATTTACTCTCTTTCACGGGTAAATTGTGATTACTTGCAAAAAATAATTTATACAAATGTATCATTTAATCTCATATGTTTTTTGTTTACTCTTTACTCCAGAATTCACTGGTTTCTTTTCTATCTATTCATCTCTTCAGTCCACACAGGTTGATCTGCGCAGTCAGCTCTGCATACCAAAAAGTAAGTCAAAACTATTTGATCTATTGCCATGGCACCACTGAATATACTTTCCCTGAATGTTCAGGGAATAAATGTCCCTCAAAAAAGGACCAAAGCCTTCCGTCTTTTCCATAACAAGAAGGCTCACATAGTATGCCTCCAAGAAACACACTTCACCAAAGATTCTACTCCAAAATATATTTCTTCTTTTTATCAACAAATTTACACGGCTTCTGCCTGTACCAAGCAAAGGGGAACTCTAATTGCATTTCACAGATCCACACCATTCACCTTATCATCAGAAATTAAAGACCCAGAAGGTAGATACCTGATACTCATGGGTTATATAATGGATACAGCAATCACGGTGATTTCCTACTATGCTCCTAACAAACAACCTACACCATTCCTCTCACATATATTACAAGTGATTAATACACACAAAATAGGAACAGTGATAATGTGTGGGGATTCAAACCAGGTCCTCCTCCCATTTCTAGATAAATCACCTTTTACACCATCCAAAATAACCTCTAGATTACCTTTTTCTCAACTTCTTTCCAAATACAATCTGGTAGATTCATGGAGAGAAAGTAACCCAATGAAAAAGAAATTCACTTATTTCTTGCACCCTCATCAAACCTTCACCAGAATAGATCATATTTTTCTAACAATAGGAATGATACTAGAAATTATTGCATCAGATATAATTCCGATTCCGTGGTCTGACCATAATGCAGTATGCACTACTATAGCCTCAGCCATACCAAAAGCGCATGACCCAACGTGGTACTTACCGGACATAATGCTCAAACACCCACTACATCAGATGGCCATTGAACAAGCTTTAAAGGAATACATATCAATTAATAATACAGCAGACATCTCCCCAATAACACTGTGGGAAGCTCATAAGCCTGTCTTTCGTGGTACAATACAAAAACAAATGGCACTATTTAAACGGGAACGCAAAAATCTAGCAAAAAAACTAGAACTCAATTTTAATGCAGCCTACATATCATTTCAAGATAATCCATCTCAGAGTACAAAATCTCATCTGGAAAAATCTAGATTGGAATACGATCTATTTCTCACTGAGTCAGTTGATAAATCCCTCAAACGCTCCAAACACAATTTCTACATGAATACAAACAAACCAGGTACATATTTGGCTCGGGCATTAAATTCAACTAACAAATCTTTCAAACCAATACGTTTGAAATTATCAAAAAATGGTTTACACTTGTAATCCAGTTAAAATAGTCCATAAATTTCACTCACATCTCGCAACTTTATACAAGACAAACAATGAATTTAATCCTACAGAAGCTGAATCCTTCTTCTCAAAAATAAACTTACCTGAGTTATCTCAGAATCAAAAAAGCAGTTTGGATGAGCCTATAACTATAGATGAAGTTGCTAACGCCATAAAAGATCTAAAACTTAACAAAAGACCAGGCCCAGACGGCTACTCGGCTTTATACTATAAAACATTCTCAGAAATACTCTCTCCCATTCTCACTGAAACTTTTAACAAACTTCTAGATGGACATTCTTTTCAGCAAGAAACACTAATGGCAATTGTTTGTATGATCCCAAAACCCCTTTCTGATGATACTTCCTGTGTGAATTATCGGCCTATCTCTCTGTTAAACCTCGATATTAAATTATTAGCAAAAATAATAGCAAAACGCCTCAATAGCATTATAGGAAAATTAATACATAGATCAAGTAGGCTTCATGCCAAATAGACAGGCAGGCGATAATATACGCAGGGCAGTGTTATTGGCACATATTGCTAAAAAACGGAAAATCCCTTTATGTTTTCTATCTCTCGATATTAAGAGGGCATTTGACACAGTATCCTGGCAATATATGCAATATTCATTACAAAAATGGGGTTTTGGACCCCACTTTTTAACATGGATCAAAGCATTATATAATAAACCCAAAGCCTATATAAAATATGCTGGATACAAATCTGAAGCCTTTAATATCGAAAGAGGTACCCGACAGGGTTGCCCATTATCTCCCTTATTATTTGCCCTTATACTCGAACCCATGGCCCAATACATCAGAACAAACCAAACTATAACTGGCATTGAAGTAGGAGGTATTACACACAAATTATGTATATTTGCAGACGATATATTACTTTTTCTATCATCACCACAGGTCTCTGGTCCTAACTTAATACCAGCTCTTGATGGATTTGCAGCCCTATCCGGCCTTATGATTAATCCTAAGAAATGCCTAGTGCTTAATATTTCACTCACAAACATGGAATTGATCCCGGCTAAGGCTGCACTCCCATTCACATGGGAAGAAAAATCAATCCCATATCTTGGAATTCATTTAACAGCATCTCATTCTGACTTATTCTCAACCAATTATCCTCCTGTATTAAGACAGATCACAAATATAATAAAACAATGGTCGCAACTTCCTTTATCCTGGATAGGGAAAATTAATGCAATCAAAATGACTATTCTACCCAAATTGCTTTATCGATTCAGAGTCCTCCCTATTCCAATTCCTTCCTATTTTTTGAGAATAGTACAAAAAAGAGCAACTTCGTTTATATGGGGCTCTTCTAAACCACGTATACCTATACACACACTACATCTTCCCAAAAATAAAGGAGGCCTGGGATACCCTAATTTTACTAACTACTACAGAGCAGCACATTTGGCCAGTCTGTCCAAATACCATGCAAAACAGGAAATCCCACTATGGGTATTTATAGAGGCTTCAGAAAATGACCCTCTATTAATATCAAATTTATTATGGCTTGATCCTAAAGACCGCTTTAAAATTCATAATCCCATAACTAAACACTTCTTATCTCTCTGGGATAAACTAAAAACCAAATATCAGTTACAATCTCCACACAATCCTCTCCTTTCTTTTATCAGAAATCCGGCCTTTTATCCGGCATGGATCTACCCAAATTCTTTTAAAGCTTGGACAACATCAGGCATTCAGACACTAAATGACTTCATAGCATCTAAATCATTCCTTTCATTCCCATCGCTTAGAGAAAAATATGATCTACCAAACTTTGAGATATTTAGATATCTCCAAATCAAAAATTTCTATACACCATTCCTAAAGGGGGATACACCATTATCCCAATTATCCATTTTTGAATCAATCTGTACAAAAGATCCATTTGCTAAAGGTACAATTTCATCACTTTATAATCAATTATATGGAGTAGCAAATCTTAATAGACCCTCTTACGTTCAGAGGTGGGAGGAGGACCTGGGACGAACTTTAGAAGACACGGACTGGTCTAACATATGGCTCACATCTAAGTCATCTTCACCCAACATCTTAGCACTGGAGACAAATTATAAAGTCCTAACTCGCTGGTACCTTGTACCCGCTAGAGTGGCAAAATATTCACCTAATACCTCAGCTCTTTGTTTTCGAGGATGCCCAGAAATAGGCACATATTTACACATATGGTGGACGTGCCCAGTAATCCAAACCTTCTGGAAGGAAGTTTTCGTGATTGCATCTAAAATATTTAAAAAGATAATACAACCAGATCCATATTTAACTTTACTTAATCTAAAACCGGAATGGTTAACACTCTCTCAATTCAAACTTATGATCCAACTAATAACGGCTGCAAAACAAACAGTGGCCAAGGCATGGAAATCTCCTACATTGGTACTAGCAGAAACAATTCACAGAATGAATAATACAATGTCCCATGCTAAGATGGTAGCCATCGATCAAAATCAAATTCCAAAATTTGAAAAACTTTGGCACCCTTGGATAAAACAACAGTTCCTGTCAAATTTCAATGACTCTGTCCTGTTGCCATGGTAACAGATTAAATGACTTACAGAGACACCCATTCTAAGGCTTCAAAGAGAACTAAAAAGAATAATAAACTGACGAGCGGGACAACCTTGTGGACCATACCTCTACCTTTCAACCCTTTTTCTTCTTTCTCTTTCCTTTTCTCCACCTTACGATTAAAGCTCATTATCAGAATTTATTTGACCTATATACACTCTACTTGTAAACAATATGTATAGTAGGTATAAATCATTTAAATACCTACAAAAGTAACTAAGGAAATGATATATATCTTTAATTTAGGTTTACGTGAACCCAATGTTTAATATTTGAAATTTCATGATATTTACCTATATAAACCCTACTGTAAAACAATGAGCTTACTTTATAGATCCTTGTAAACTTACTTTATGTATCTTTATAACATTGTATACTCAATAAACTTCTTTTGACAAGGAACTATATAGAGCTTTCAGAATAGCTCAGTTAATTCACAATTTATTATTTATCTTTCACATTGGTCACTAGTGGATATTTATATTTTATACATATTTTTTATAGGGTCACGTTTTACGTGCACTTCCTCTGAACAGCGCCACTTTCCCTTTCTGTGCGTTTATACATTTTCTGGACTTCACCTAGGTGAAGTTTTTAATTAGGGAGTCTGCAGTTCACCCATTTCACCCATTTCCTAAGCGCGGAAACTTGTTATTCATTGTTCTGAGGAGGGCAGCAAGACCAGGGACATTCCACACATAAAGGGCTGACTGCACCACACATTTCTAGACCTAGCACCCAAGCACCGGAGAATTGTTTTGTGTATAATCTGTAAACACTTAGCTCTGGACTGGGTTTACTTTTCTTTGGCAACCAGGCCTTTGGTGTGTGAGATGGTATTAGCCAGGGCCTGGAGATTTGGGGAATCTATCACTCTAATTCATAACCGCTGCTAGATTTCTTTATACATGGCAACTATGTCGCCTACAGTCAGGTCCATAAATATTGGGACATTGACACAATTCTAATCTTTTTGGCTCTATACACCACCACAATGGATTTGAAATGAAACAAACAAGATGTGCTTTAACTGCAGACTTTCAGCTTTAATTTGAGGGTATTTACATCCAAATCAGGTGAACAGTGTAGGAATTACAACAGTTTGCACTTTTTAAGGGAGCAAAAGTAATGGGACAATTGGCTGCTCAGCTGTTCCATGACCAGGTGTGTGTTATTCCCCCATTATCCCATTTACAAAGAGCAGATAAAAGAATGCATTGGTGAGCTCTGCAACACCAAAAGACCTGGAAGACCACAGAAAACAACTGTGGTGGATGACTGAATTCTTTCCCCGGTGAAGAAAACACCCTTCACAACAGCTGGCTAGATCAAGAACACTCTCCTGGAGGTAGGTGTATGTGTGTCAAAGTCAACAACCAAGAGAAGACTTTACAAGAGTGAATACAGCAGAATTACCACAAGATGTAAACCATTTGTGAGCCTCAAAAACAGGAAGGCCAGATTAGAGTTTGCCAAACAACATCTAAAAAAGCCTTCACAGTTCTGGAACAACATCCTATGGACAGATGAGACCAAGATCAACTTGTACCAGAGTGGTGGGAAGAGAAGAGTATGGAGAAGGAAAGGAACTGCTCATGATCCAAAGCATACCACCTCATCAGTGAAGCATGGTAGTGGTAGTGTCATGGCATGGGCATGTATGGCTGCCAATGGAACTGGTTCTCTTGTATTTATTGATCATGTGACTGCTGACAAAAGCAGAAGGATGAATTCTGAAGTGTTTCGGGCAATATTATCTGCTCATATTCAGCCAAATGCTTCAGAACTCATTGGACGGCGCTTCACGGTGCAGATGGACAATGACCCAAACCATACTGCGAAAGCAACCAAAGAGTTTAAGAGAAAGAAGTGGAATGTTATGCAATGGCCAAGTCAATCACCTGACCTGAATCCGATTTGAGCATGCATTTCACTTGCTGAAGACAAAACTGAAGGGAAAATGCCCCAAGAACAAGCAGAAACTGAAGACAGTTGCAGTAGAGGCCTGGCAGAGCATCACCAGGGATGAAACCCAGCGTCTGGTGATGTCTAAGCACTCCAGACTTCAGGCTGTAATTGACTGCAAAGGATTTGCAACCAAATATTAAAAAGTGAAAGTTTGATGGATGATTGTTAATCTGTCCCATTACTTTTGGTCCTTTAAAAAGTGGGAGGCACATATACAAGCTGTTGTAATTCCTACACCGTTCACCGGATTTGGATGTAAATACTCTCAAATTAAAGCTGAAAGTCTGCAGATAAAGCACATCTTGTTAGTTTCATTTCAAATCCATTGTGGTGGTGTATAGAGCCCAAAAGATTAGAATTGTGTTGATGTCCCAATATTTATGGGCCTGACTGTATGTCAATAGCAAAGGTTTCTTATTTCTTTTTGAATATTTTTTTTTTTTGTTGAAAGAAAAGGCATACAATTCATAGGGTTACTGTGGGGAGAATAATTGCAAACAGAATAGATTGACAGTGAGACATTAGTAAATTGCAATAAAAAAGTGAAAGTACATCACAGTGTCTTGTCTTCTATTCATTACATTGAAACCTCCGGTAGCGTGGTTGATAGTACCTTAGTTTTTGTAAGAGTGGTATTTTAAGTAACCCCAGAAAATAAGCCAGACAATAAAGAGAAACGGAGGAAAGCAAGGGGGATTATATTCCAGGAAGGGAAGAAAGAGTGCAGTGAAGAACAAGGGAAAGTACAAGAGATAGTTAACCATAAAGAATTTAATGTGTGTCTAGTTTTACATACTGTATCAGCAGGAAATTGAGAAGGCTTCTTATTAGGTTTACCTGACATCTGCTCTAAAGATGCTTTTTCTTCTGGAGGGATAAGGAGCAAATTTATAGGAATTGAAAAACTGTTGTCATTGCTCTGTAAATATAAGAACACAAAAATAAAAGGATTATGCACACAGAGAGCATTTAAAAAATGGAATGGCCTGACTTTGACTTTTGTTGACCAGAGCATTTGGCCATACTCTCACAACATATATACAGTATATCTCTCACAAATAGTAATATAGTAGTATTACTTCCCAGAAAATGAGGCAGGTGTTCCCACAGTTAGCAATAACTAAACCAAAGAAATAGAAGTGGTAAAGCAGACACCAAAGGCGTAACCCTATAAAAATACCAATGTTTAATAATGTACAAAATGTGATCAGTTCATGAAAACAAAGCCAAAAGATCACACTCTTCTCCACCCAATATAAAAATGACAAAATACCCCCAAGCAAGGACAACCCTCTCCACTAACAAGCGTGATCCTAGAACCAAACTCTTGATTAATGAGCAACTCTATAACCCAAATACTAACAAAAGAGGTACTGGGACGCCCCTTACCCCCAACCTTATTTAAGTTAGCATTGGAACCAATAAGACTACTTTATACATTGCCAGAATTTGAAAAAATGCCCATTGAAAATAGTCAGAATAACCACATTTGCTGAAAACCCGTTTTATACTTCTCCACTCTAAAGAGAACACTACTCAACATACTGGGGTATTACTCATAAGTGCAAGGATAAGATTCACTATTTGGTAGTAAACATTGCTAAAAACAAACTTAGACTGTATTAAACTAAACTAATGTCCCTCATGTGTTTTAAGGCAAAGACAGCCTTACAACATGGTCTCAATTCACTTTAAACTTCATGTGTAGAGTCCAGGTGGAAAATAAATGGTGGCATTCACTTATGTTCATCAAATACTGCCTACTGTAATGAATCTGGGAGTTTATTTGGGCTGGGCAGCATGCTATAATTGGTTTTCACATTTTGCAACAATTAGCCATGAACAGAGGCCTTCTGATCTTTAACTTTGTAATTTAACAGCTATAACCAGATATGGTACTGACTCGGACCAAAATATGACACCAATGCTAAATATATATTCTGCTCCAATTCACTGTGCTAACACCAAAAAGAAGTAGCCTGCACTCACCAACCTGATTTTGACCCCTTGTTTACACAAGAATGTCATAAATCACTTGTGGATAAATTGTCACTTGGACACAATCTGGAAAGAAGCCCAAAGTCTTCTTGTGGCCTGGGATGGTGTTCTCATTGGTGTTTTAAGCACTACTCCAAAAGCCCCCTCTTCACCTTTAATACGGTCCTCTCCAAGAGCTTAACTCACTTGTGGCAATATTAAAAGTAGGAAAAGCCTTCCATAGTGGTAAACTGCTTTATTACATGTAATACTTAATATAACTGCATTTACACAAATACAGAAGAAAGCTGCATATTCAGTGACTGAACCAGGAAGTGCTGTAACGGATGCGTGTGCAATGTTCTTAGAAGTAGGTTCATTTGGCGGACCACCCACTACTACCAGCGACCAGATTTAGGAAATTATGGGAGCATATATTACTGTAATTTAATATTCAAATACCACTACAGGTAATAAAAAACATTAAAAAAAAGTATGACGCCTAAAATATAATATGCTTATGGAGCATTATTAATAGATAAAGAACATCTATTTATCCGCCATCATAAAACCAATTACAACTACCAGGTTACAATGGCTCCATCTTGTGGTTAAATAGATATAGACACTTAAAGATATACAATAATACATAGATTACTCCTTATAAACGAATACATACATTTAATTCATAAATGCTATTATTACTAAAACTCCATGGATTGTCAAACATTTTACAGTGCATTTTATATAAAATATAAATATTAAAATTACATAATTTCATTTAACAAACAAAACTGGTGGAATCTATTGTATTATTTACATAAAAAAAAACTATTTAAAATCAATATCAATGTTTTGACTGTCAGGGTTCAGCTCATAAATCCAACGGGTTTCATTTTGTGATACAGCCTAATTGTCCTTACCTCTCCCAACATGGTTCAGTTTTATCTATCCCACAAAAGGATAGATATCTGGGATCCCTATTATGATACCGAGAGACTGTGCTTTTTATACCCCTTCTTAATATTATTGACATATTCGCCTAACTGAACCCCTAACTTGTGAGTCGTCCGATCCACATATTGAAGTCCACAGGGACATTCTAAGAGGCACATGGGTAGATTGGCAGATAATCATTTTGGTAAGATTTCTTAGTAGTGCTAAATTACAATAATACAGTATATGCTCCATGATATCCTAAATACGGCTACTGGTAGTCAGGGTGTTGCGGGCAGTCCGCCAAATAAATAGTATAAAGACCAGAGGTGTGACTCGGCTCTTCCTGCTCCTGAGTATGTCGCACACTAATGACGTCACTTCTGGTTAGCTGGAATGCATGCTGGAGAGCCAGCGGCACTTCCTGGTTCAGTCACTGTATATGAAGCTTTCTTCTATTTTGGTGTAAATGCAGTTTTAGTGTGTTTTACATTAAATAAAGCAGTTTAACTTTATGGAAGGCTTCTCCTTCTCCTTTTAATACTGCCACAAGTGAGTTAAGCTCCTGGAAAGGACCGGATTAAAGGTGAAGAGGGGGTAATAGGAGTAGTGATTGAAAACACTAAGAAGAACACTAGCCCAGGCCGCAAGAAGATTTTGGGCTTCCTTCCAGATTGGGTCCAAGTGACGATTTATCCACAAGCAATTTTTGACTTCCTTGTGTAAGCAAGGGGTCAAAATCGGTCTGATGGGCGCGGACTATATCTTTTTGGTGTTGGCATAATGACCTGGAGTATAAGGTTATTAAATTGAAGTAGCATGTGGGTGATTTATTTACAAGGAATATTTCAGACACTTTCATGGGACTTTAATTTTGAACATGTATCGAGTTTTTTTTTTAATATACAATATATTTTATATATATATACATATACATATATATATATATATATATATATATATATATATATATATATATATATATATATATATATATATATATATAAAATGCCACTATAAACCAGGTTTTAAAACTAATGGTCAAAAAAGGACTCAGAATCATCAAATTGCTTACTTATACCACCTTATAGAAACCAAACCCCTTTAACAACACATCAGAAATGTATCCCCATATCAAAACTCGTCACTATCTGAGATAATCGCGCTGATGTTCTGCTTTTAGACTACAACCAACAGAATGAAAAAAATGGATTTAAAATTTTTTCACCAAGACATCTTCACCTCATTAAACGCAGCCTTGAAAACATACACAACAACTTTATACAGAGAAATGAAGATAAAAATGTACCTCTGCCTATATACAGTATGACACCACAAAGATCCGATCTCATGGGATTCAGTCAAACACCTCAATGTTTGAAATGGGATCACTCCCCAGCAAAATAAAAAGATTCTTGAGGACAATTACTTTAATACATAGCAGAACCCTTTATAAACTACCGTACCTACCATTGACACCAGATTGGGTAGTATTTGGTATGCTTAACCCAAGGGAATAAAAATTAACAGACAGTAAAAATGACTGACAATTGTCTTCCTGATAGCCAAGAAGTACTTCTGTAAAACTGGATATACTGTACACTGCGCCCCCAAATACTGAAACTCTTCTTGGATAAACTGTTATTCACATTTTCAAACAGAATGGACAGAAACGTCTTTGTAAAAAGGATTCTTTATTAGTACTTTACCCAACTTACTAAGACAGAAATAAACAAAAAAAACTTTTAAACTTCTAAAATGTGTCTACCTAAAATTCAGATTTCAGTTGTGGGTTAAATCCATCTTATTGAATTATCTGCTGGTTTACTAGGGGTCTCAGAGACTGAAACGGTAAGATTTTTTAAAACTTGGTTTACCATATGTTTGCAGGTCTCACTCTTTCTACTGAATTATGCAGTGATATAGCAGTTATTTTATCAGAAGGGTGAAGTGACTTCTGGAATAGCAAGAAGTAGGAGTCTCTATGGTAGGAAGGGCCAAGTGAGAATTTTGATTCAGAGATATTATCATTGGGGTTCATAAAAAATAAAATAAAAGCAAGGAAGTGAGCCAACCAGCCATAAATGATATATCATCCTTTGTAACACAAGGCATAATAAATCAAATAATTATGCAATATGGATGACAATTGCAATAAGCATGAACACATTGCTAGACTGAGACTTGCATGCAGAAGGTTTTTTTACCAGCAGAGAATGCATTAAGGTAAATAACCGTCTGCCTTTAGAACCACTTTAAATTGGCTAAATACATTCCAGGTGCATCAAAATAAACGTCTTACAGTTTGTTTTCCCTAAAAAGCATCCACATCCTGAGTAAAAAATACGTGTTCTGCCAGCATGCTGCAGAGAAGCACCCATGATCTCTGTGTTGAAGCAGTGATCTTTTTGCAGAGGTCAAAAACAACCCCTGCTGAGTGAAAGCCTGAGCTTTCCAAACAGGTGGGATGTATTAATCCTCTGCAAAAAAAGATCAATGCTTCAACACAGAGAGTAAAAGTCCTTCTTTGTAGCAGTCAGGTAGAACACAGGCTTTTCTTCTCAGGATGTGGTTGCTTCAGAAAAAAACAAACTATAATCTCCAACACCTATTGTTAATGCACCTAGAATTCATCTAAAATTGATTTAAACAGTGGAATTAATTGGACTTAAAATGTACAAAGAGAACCCAAAATGCTACCTTGTTGTTTCTCATTTCTGTACTCCATATCGTTCTAGCTTGTGGTGGAATCTCTTGGGTGGCAAACGAGTCAAGGTGAAGACACTGTTCAGCAAGGAACTTCAACTCACTGAGCTTTTCTTCACTTGCAATCATAAGTAACTGAGTAAGCGACATATCTAAAATAAAGGCAAAAAATGAAGTCAGATTACAAAAAGCACTCCAGAAAAGAGTTAAAGCTGAATTCCGGGGTAAGCAAATATCATCTAAATAATATTTGCCGTGTATTCTCACTTGAATCTTGGCATGATTTGTGTATTTCTTTAACATGTGTGCAATAATCCAAAATGAATCTTTGCGTTTTGTAAAGGAACTTTACAAAAAAAAAAAAAAAAAAACAACAAAAACAGTCAGTGTTGATCAATCTCCCTGTGCAGGGTGACTAGTCTTGTGTCCACCGACACCCCCACCCCCACCCCCCCCTGTAGTTTTGCACTGGGAGGTCAGGCTGGGTACTTCCCACAGCTCTGTACAGGCTATGTGCAGCACACTGATATTGCCGCAGCTACTTTTACAAGGTAATATGTGGGTTTGCAAAGGCTTTTGGTGCATACAAGCTCAGTTTTTATTCCTTATGCCTATTAAGGGACGTTAAATGAAAATTGTTAAGCCTGGAGTTCAGCTTTAAATTCTTTCCTCTTTTAAAAAAGGGAGCATTTCTAATTTAGATTCACTGTAGAACTAAGAGCCGAGGCTAAAGTTAAAAATAACCACAGCACTGCATTGGGATCTATGGCAGCACCTCCTAATACAATCAGCCTATCTCAGCTTTAACCATTTTGGATAAAGGCTCAGAGCCTTGCATCTCTGGCTCACCAGTGAAAGTCAATGAGTCGAAAGCTGTAATTTCTCTACCCTCCCGACATACAACAATTTATATACATCCTAATATTATTTTATGCCAATCCTTATTTTAACCACTTGCCAACCGCCCCATAGCCAAATGACGGCTGCAGGGCGGTTGGATAACTCTGGGATCACGTCATATGACGTGATTCCAGAAAACTGCTCCCGCGCGCCCCCTGGGGCGCGCACACGGGAACATCCGTGACCGCCGGGTCACGCATCACGGTAAACGGCCGCTGATCGCCACGATTACCATGTGATCGCTCCGTCAAATGACGGAGCGATCACATGTAAACAAACCGGCGTCATGACGCCGGTTCCTCCCACCCCTCTCTGTACCGATCGGTACAGAGGGGGAGAGATCGGATGGGAGCCGCGCTGTGGGCTGGATGTGTATTGCCCACAGCGCAGCTCAGTGACATGTACAGTCACATCCATCCATCCATGCTCAGCCATGCCCCCCATGCTCTGCAATGACCCTGTGCAATACTCTGCAATGACCCTGTATGTGGCCAGGCTGTGGAAGTCTCATACATGTGGTATCGCCGTACTCAGGAGTAGGAGAATCTATTTTGGGGTGTCATTTTTGGTATGTGCATGCTATGTGTTAGAAATATTGTATAAATGGACAACTTTATGTTAAAAAAAATGTGTTTTAACCACTTCCCGCCCGCCGGCCGTCATACGACGTCCTTGACTTTGTGCGGGGATATCTGAATGATGGGTGCAGCTATAGGCATCATTCAAATATCAACTTTTTCAGCCGGCGATTCCCTACACCATAAGAATGATTATAGCGGCTGTTCCACTGCTTGATCATTCTTACGGGAGGCGAGAAGGGACACCCCCCCCCTCGCCGCCCTCAGGTGCTTCTACCGACTCACCGCTACGATCGAAGCCAGGATCATTTTTTTATTTTTTTTATTTCAGGCTTCCCAGCCTAGAGGTGAGATGTGGGGTCTTATTGACCCAATATCTCACTGTAAATAGGACCTGTCATGCCATATTCCTATTACAGGGGATGTTTACATTCCTTGTAATAGAAATAAAAGTGATCAAAAAATTTATTTTTTGGAAAAAAATCCCAAAACTAAAATAAAGTAAAATGAACAATAAAAAAAAATAAAAAATTTTTCCCTGTGTGCTCGCATGCAGAAGCGAACGCATACGTAAGTCCCGCCCACATATGAAAATGGTGTTCAAACCACACATGTGAGATATCACTGCGATCGGTAGAGAGAGCAATAATTTTGGCCTTAGACCTCCTCTGTAACTCACAACATGTAACCAGTAAAAAATTTTAAAGCATCTCCTATGGGGATTTTTAAGTAGCGAAGTTTGGCGCCATTCCACGAGCGTGTGCAATTTTGAAGGGTGACATGTTAGGTATCTATTTACTCAGCATAACTTCATTATTCACATTATGTAAAAACATTGGGCTAACTTTACTGTTTTGTTTTTTTTTGAAAGCACAAAACTGTTTTTTTTTTTAAAAAACGTGTTCGAAAAATTGCTGCGCAAATACCGTGCAAGATAAAAAGTTGCAACGACCGCCATTGTATTCTCTAGGGTCTTTGCTAAAAAAACATATATAATGTTTTGGGGTTCTATGTAATTTTCTAGCAAATAAATGATGATTTTTACATGTAGGAGAGAAATGTCAGAATTGGCCTGGGTGCTCCAGAACGCCTGAAGGTGCTCCGTGCATGTTGGGCCTCTGTATGTGGCCACACTGTGTAAAAGTCTCACACATGTAGTATCACCGTACTCGGGAGTAATAGAAGAATGTGTTTTGGGGTGTAATTTGTGGTATGCATATGCTGTGAGTGAGAAATAACCTGCTAATATGACAATTTTGTGAAAAAAAAAAAAAAATCTTGATTTTGCAAAGAATTGTGGGAAAAAATGACAACTTCAAAAAACTCATCATGCATCTTTCTAAATGCCTTGGAATGTCTTCTTTCCAAAAAGGGGTCATTTGGGGGGTATTTGTACTTTTCTGGCATGTTAGGGTCTCAAGAAATGAGATAGACCGTCAGTACTTCAGGTGTGATCAATTTTCAGAGATTGGCACCATAGCTTGTGGACTCTATAACTTTCACAAAGACCAAATAATATACACCGATTTGGGTTATTTTTACCAAAGATATGTAGCGGTATAAATTTTGGCCAAAATATATGAATAAAAAATTACTAATTTGCTAAATTTTATAACAGAAACGAAGAAAAATGCATTTTGTTACAGAATTTTCAGTCTTTTTTCTTTTATAGCACAAAAAATAAAGAACACAGCGGTGATTAAATACCACCAAAAGAAAGCTCTATTTGTGTGAAAAAAAGGACAAAAATTTCATTTGGGTACAGTGTTGCATGACTGAGTAATTGTCATTCAAAGTGTGAGAGCACCGAAAGCTGAAAATTGGTCTGGTTATTAAGGGGGTTTAAGTGCCCAGTGGTCAAGTGGTTAAAATGCTTGGCCTGCCTATAATTCACTCCTTAGTATCTGGTGCATCTGCATCAGATAGACAACTACAGAGAATAATGACCAGGTTGGTTTACCATGGTGCATGAACTATCTCTATGGCCATCTCTCTGCATGTTTGCTTTTTACAATGGAGCATATTTCATAAGTGGGTATGCATGGAAGCTTCATTTACAAACCTGCTTCTCCATTAATCAAAGTCCTCTGTGCAGGATTCTTCTTTACAAAAAATAAGTCCCAAAGGAAGTTACCTGTCACAGCCCAGGCTTCCATTTAGCACTGCAGTCTGGGATTGTGGCTGTGCGACTTCCAGAAGCTGTGTTAGAGCTGGGGGAGGCATATCATTTGGCATGACAATTAACAAACCAGCTTTGCCACCGAACTTGTAGAACTTCTGAAATTCAACAGCAGTAGATGACTAAGTTTTACTGGTTGTTTGAGTACTGGATGTGGAAACCTCAGCAAAACATCAAAATAATGCGATTTTGTAATATAAATTAATCGGCTGTGAAAATATGGAGGAGGAGATCTGCATACAGGGCAGCCATCAGAAATTTTTGGGCCCCCCCCCCTGCCCGAGCCTGACCACCAACATTCCCCAGGTCCTGCCCACGGGCCATCTCACCCAATCCCGCTCAGCTCCCCTCACACCTGTACACACTCAGCACCCCCCCACACCTGTATGCACTCAGGCCCTCTCCTCACCCCTGTAAGCACACAGCCCCCTCCTAACACTTGTACGCACTCAGCCCCCCACCTCAATGCTGTATATATGTCAGCCCCCCCTTCACACCTGTATGTCTGCCCCCCTTCACTCCTGTATATGTCAGCCCCCCCTCACTCCTGTATGTCAACCCCCCCTCACTCCTGTATATACGTCAACCCCCCCTCACTCCTGTATATACGTCAACCCCCCCTCACTCCTGTATATACGTCAACCCGCCCTCACTCCTGTATATATGTCAACCCCCCCTTCACTCCTGTATATACGTCAACCCCCCCTCACTCCTGTATATACGTCAACCCCCCCTCACTCCTGTATATACGTCAACCCCCCCTCACTCCTGTATATACGTCAACCCCCCCTCACTCCTGTATATAAGTCAACCCCCCCTCACTCCTGTATATAAGTCAACCCCCCCTCACTCCTGTATATACGTCAACCCCTCCTCAGTCCTGTATATACGTCAGCCCCCCCTCACTCCTGTATATACGTCAGCCCCGCCCTCACTCCTGTATATATATATGTCAACCCACCTGGTCCCTCCCTGTACACAAACAGCCCCCTTCCCTTTCTTTTACAGCTCCTACTTGTAAAGGAGATCGTCCTATCTAGTCCCAGCTCTTGTTTCCACAAAGCTGATATGTTGCTGAGACACAGATCTGCAGCCAATCACAGTACAGGCAGCACACACGAGGGGTGCACAAAGAGCTTGATGTCTGAGCTCAATTACACAGAGCAGCAGAGGCTGCCGAGATCATTTCTATAGTGTACAACATGGTCCCCCTTTACTCGCTCCTGCCTTCCCCTGGCCTGGTTGGGCCCCTCCAGATGCTCGGGCCCCTTACAGTTGTATTGGCTGTACTCCCCGATGGTGGCCCTGTCTGCACACATACAGAAAGAGAGTGGAGAGATCACAGAGGTGAATAGAGCTCAAAACATCCACACTGACCTGATGAGTTCATGTCTGACATGGTCTCCTTTGTTTGAAGCTCTGTCATATACAGCCTAGAACATAGACAACATATTCTCAAACACTGGGTAGTTAATTACACGAATCCATTTGCAGCGTAGGGCGACCTTAACCTTATAGGTTGTTCAATGCCAAAACTCAGTATCAAAGAAGCTAGGATTTCCACATTTTGCAATAACCCACTACCAGTCTATACAGAAGGTATGATTGTATATTATCGAAGAATTGCAACAGACTATAAGACTGGGAATTTTTTCAAGTTTAAACTTCAGTGGTCCTAGATTAAGTGCAAGCATACAGCAATGTATAAGTGTAACACTCACAGGTATTTACTACATCTCAAAGCGATCACTATACTCTCCCTGAAAATCATACATCTGCCTTTTCCTCTGTGAATATCCCAGAAAGTTACAATATACCGTCCTAGTGAGTGATCACAGAGAAAGGAGAAAAAAGGAAATGCTTCCTTTTGTCTGCAGCTCCTTTTACAAGAAAATCTTAGAAAATCTTAAAAGATAGCCTACTTTTTAACAATAAAAAAATGTACTTTTTTCTTTTAGAAATTAAACTGTTAAATTATACAGTGACATGTCTAGAATTAATTTGTGCAGATCTGCATAATACCCAATATGACTTATTTAACCACATGCAGACTCTGAACGTACTAGACACGCAGAAAAACATATCATCATTGTACACAGGGCGTGTTTAGTACGTCCATTCCTTCTGCCCTGTTTACGGAATCCCTCCTGTCCCAGTACCCGGCAATTCAGCTATGATTAATCACAGCTGCATTGCCAAGTACACAGAGGAGGGAAAAAAAAAAAAAAAAAAAGCAGTCTGGCAATGTTTATCAAAAACATTGCTCAGCAGTGGATACAGAAAGTTAAATTGGAACATTGTATCATTTGGAACTTTGTGTTTTGCAGCTCAAAGGGATGAACTTCGTTCTGCAGATGAAGAGAGTTAAAGCAACCTGACAAGTAAAAAAAAAAAAAAAAAAATTTATAGAGGACGGTCTATGTGGACAGGTTTATCCTGGATGCTTGCATACTTCGATGTGCCCGATTAAATCCTCAACCATGTGAGTTGCTAAATGTTGTACCTTCATTAAATGTAAGCATGTTGCTACACTTATAGGCGCCTCTCTTCTCTTTTATACTCAGTAGCCCCTGCTGGATTTTGCTTCTAATCCCCTTGTGGAGGCTGCCAATTGTGGATGGACATTTTATGGTTACACAACCTATCACAATGCTATAATATTTTTATATGGACTATAGACTGAAGGACTTATGAATAAATGGTTGTGGAACGAATCACCTGAGTTTCCATTATTTCTTATGGGGAAATTCTCTTTGATATACAAGTGCTTTGGATTACAAGCATGTTTTCGGAACGAATTATGCTCGCAATCCAAGGTTTTACTGTGTGTATTATGTTATCTTAAGTAATGACAAAATTACTGTTGAATAAACAGGCTCATAGCAGAAATTTGAAAATTGCTCTGGTCCATAAGCGGTAAAGAGGTGTGAGAGCCGAAGTGGTTAATAAAAATGGGAATAAGGGATAATATGAGAATATATAGAGATAGAGATATACTTTATTGTCATTGTATACATACAACAAAATTTTTTCGGATACCCTTTACAGCAGCAATAAAACATTTCTCAAGAAAACCACACATACATACTCCTAGCACATGCCCACATATCTATTTAAATATATCAAGATATAAAATGTTATTTAAAAATAAATAAATAAAAGAATGTTAAAATTCTACATAAAATTCCTAAAACACTGTACCTGATGGGATTATGGGCAATACGGCCCTAGGAAAAAAACTATGCTTTAAGCGATTAGTGTGTGTTTTAAGTGTTCGATATCTTTTCCCTGATGGCAATGGGACAAACACACTGTAACCTGGGTGGGTTGGATCAATACTAATAGCTTTTGCCCGCTTTTTTAATCGGCTGGCATATGCTGTGTCCAAATTTGGTAGATCTGTTCCTATGATCCGCTGTGCTGTTTTCACCACACGAGACAGGCACTTCTTATCCTCCGCCCTGCAGCTGGCATACCACACTACAGCGCAGTGGAGAAGAATACTCTCAATGGTACAATGATAGAAATTGACCAGAAGCCTTAAGGGCAATCCAGCCTGCTTCAGTCTCTGAAGGAAAAACAGTCTCGGCTGCGTTTTTTTCACTAGAAAAAAAGTATTTTGAGACCATGACAACTCCCTTGTAATATGCACTCCCAAAAATTGAATAGTGTCCACCCTTTCCACCTCCTCACCACCTATATGAACCGGGCAATGATTGATCTTTCTTGATCTCCTATAATCCACTATTATTTCTTTAGTTTTTGCCGTATTGAGTATTAAATCATTTTCTCTACACCACTCAACCAAATGTTGAATTTCCTGCCTATAAGCCGTCTCATCATTATCTTGTATGAGTCCCACTAAAGTGGTGTCATCAGCAAACTTCACTATAGTGTTAGACGCATGTATGGGAGTACAGTCGTGAGTGAACAATGTAAACAAGGCTGGACTTAACACACATCCCTGTGGTACCCCTGTATTCAAAATAATAGTGTTAGACACCTGATCTCCTATTCTCACCATTTGTGGCCTGTTTGTTAGAAAATCCATAATCCATGAGCGCAGCAATGGACATAGGCCCAAAGCTTTTAACTTTTTCACTAATTTGTCAGGGACTACTGTGTTAAATGCAGAGCTAAAATCAATGAATAACATCCTAACATATGTGTTTGGGTGCTCAAGATGTGTCAAGGCAGCATGCAATGCAATAGCAATTGCATCATCTGTGCATCTATTTGCACGATAGGCAAACTGATACTTATCCAGATCAACAGGAATGCTTGCCTTAAGATGTGATAATACGAGCCTCTCAAAACCTTTCATGATGATAGGAGTTAGGGCAACTGGGCGATAATCATTTAAGCATGATACCGCTGATTTTTTAGGTATTGGGACAATAGTAGTAGATTTAAAACAAGAAGGTACTGCAGCCTGCTTTAATGACAAATTAAAAAAAAAAAATATCAGTAAAAATATATATATTTTATATATATATTTATATTATATAATAATATAATAATAATATAAATATATTCTGTGGGCAGAGGGAAATCTAGTATTTGACCGCAACACTAGTCTGTTTTGGTTCCTTAGCCCAGTGGTCATCAACCCTGTCCTCAGGGCCCACTAACAGGCCAGGTTTTATGTATTACCTTGGGGAGATGCAGACTAGAATACTGCAATCACTGAGCAGCAAATTATATCACCTGTGATGTATTTCAATTATCTTCCAAACCTGGCCTGTTAGTGGGCCCTGGGGACAGGGTTGATGACCACTGCCTTAGCCTATCTCATCATAACTTCAATGCGTTTTCAGTACCCTTGAACTACTTCATAAGCCAAGTTCTTGGGCAGTCCCACTGTATAGTATATAGCACTAAGCAATTGGAACATAAATAGACCGACTTACTGCCAAAGTTCCTTGATCTTTTTCGTTACTCCTGGCTCCACATTACTGAAATAGCAAAACACATTGCTTTAAACATTATTACCTTATCTATATTTTTATGATCAAAGACTGTATAAATATTCTTTATATATCCATTTCAGTATATGTTATAATATCTAAATTAGTGGCAGAATTAGCCCTCTAAAGCTGGTCACACAGTGACAATTTTCTAGCAATTATACCTACCTTAAGGGCACGTTCACATGTGCGTCAATACCTTGTGTGTATGTGGCATTTATTCAGCATATTTAAAGCTTCATAGCTGCCCTTTAACACCTGCTATGAATATTAGAATGGCACCACACAGTGCTGTTCCCACAGGAGCAGTAGCATTGTGTTGTGTCATGTTAAAAATTAAGCAGCATGTGGCTTTCATGAGGCATCGAAGCTTGTTAGCCACCTCAATTTATTACACTGGTAATGCTCTATAACCACACCTTAACAGCATCTAGAGAATTTATGGCGTTTTAGTGAAGCATTTATAAAGTGTTAGCTGGGCACAGGGGGAGAGGCAGTAGAGGTTCCTGTATCCCAGAATGCACTGGGAAATAAATAGAGAACTAAAACAGAGCAGCTCCACCCAGCAATACTGTAAGTGCCAGGTAGGAGCAGAGGCACTGAGCATTATTGCCATTGGCAAAGCTTTGTGTTTCATCAAAGCTGAGCAGGAACTGCCAAGTGGCGAACAGATCAAAGTATACGAATCCATCTTGCAAATAATTCCCCCCAAAAAGTCTGCTACCACACCACAACCTAACCACGCTTTAAAGTAAATCATTTTCTCTACATCACTTCCCACTAGAAAAGCAATGCCTCCATGGGCATTTATCGAGCATTCTTGAAGCTTTTTCAATGCACAATAAAAACACGCCATGAACACATCATAGATGCTATAGGCGCATTAATGAGCAGTGTTTTGCTCTTCAAAATCAACACACATGTAAACAAGCCCTAAATAAGCTTCTGATTGGAAAAACAATTGAACAGATCAAGGTAAGATTGTTTTTTGTAATCAAAATCTGGTGGATGGAAGCTAAAAGAAAATTACCATTTTTAAGTCTAGCATTAGTGTGTACCGAATCCCTTATAGGATGACTGTGGCTGTGTGTGTGATATAACACAGCAGTATACACACAGTCCAATGATAAATGTAGATAAGGCTTGCTTGTGACCATACAACTTGTTCATACAAACCCACTTTAAAGCAAATAAATGTAGTTTACAGTTAAAAGTAATACCTATCAAAAATGATCTGTTCACACTGACAGAGGTTGTGTCCTATGATTTACATTTCTTTAATGAGGTCAAATCTATGAAGACCTTCTCAGCAGGTCTATAAATTCATCTGAAGCATGAATGCAAAAACACGCATCAAATGTATGATTCCAGAGTGAATATAGATTAGAGAAAATCTAAGATTGAATCATATTAAAATGATAACAGATTCTTCAGGGTAGTTAACACCTTCATCAAGAGTTCTCAGGCTCCCTACATCACTAAGTTCACCAGGAACAACTCACCATCTGAGAATTCATCCATGCCACTGTATGACAGTAAATTAAATATCACTTACCAGTTCAATAAGTCCACTGTGTTTATCTCCATGGCCAGTATACAAAAATGTTCAATGGTCAGATAAAATTCACAACATCTCTGAAAGTATTGAAAATCTTGTAAGTGAATATATATACTTAATATGTACATTGCTGTCCTATTACACGTGTAAGAATACTTTTTGGCCTCATGCACACTGGGCGTTTAGCCTCTGTGCCCGATATCCCGGCGCTTTCATGTGGATGGGCACAAGTGCACCATCCAGCCCCCCGCTGCCGGCACATTGTAAAAGTCTATGAGAGGCTGAAAGCTGCTGCAGTTGGATGGTGCACTGGGTAGTACTAACGTTAAGGGATGTATGCACCCAGGGATGAATGCCCAGAAGGCAGACTTCTTGGGTTCATTCTTACTTGGACGCATATTGCCCTAAATGTTGATACCACTCAGGACTCCATCCAGCTACAGCAGCATTCAGCCTCTCAGACATTTACAGATGGCTGGTAGCAGGGCTGGACGATGTACCTATGCCTTCCACCCGCACAATCATTCTGGGATTGGCTGCGCATAGGCTAAAGGCCTAGTGTGCAGATGTTCTTTATTGTGAGATATGACAATAAAAAAAAAACAAAAAAAAAAAACATAGTTTAACACTATTCAAATAATTATGCGACTGTTGTTGTACGGTTGTACAAGTGCTTATTTAAAAGAAAGACAGCAAAAAAGGGGGAATAATAATGCAACAAAGTATTTTCCAAATCATTTACTAAATAAAAAAAAACAAAAAAACAAAAACCCATTATGGACTACTTTGTGTGCATCAGGGGTATAAAACCCCAACTTAATCAATATTAATTCCAGGCTGTTACACTACAAAATGTGGAAATGCCGAAGGTCATTTTTTAAGCATATATTTTTATTGAGCTGCACAGAGCAGTGACAATATACTCACCAGATCTTCTTCTGCAGCAAAGGAGAGTGTGAATTTTTTCAGGATAACAATCTTGTTCTTGATATGGGCTAATGTAAAATGCTCATCTTCTCTAAAAAAAAATGATAAACCAAAAGACACATAAGTTTTGGAAATTACTTTTTTTTTTTAGTCTCAGATCTCTCTAATCAGCCATGTTCAAGTGCCTCCAAAGATCTGACTTCAGTTGGTGGTAGTCATATTATTGCAATATAGTTATTGTTATTGGTTATATTTGACAAAGTTTGGTAAAAAGATCTACAAATATGAAATATGTCTTCCATTCACAATTTTCTGGATTCTGAAATACTGTGTTCAGGGGATACTGGATTAAATAAAAAGGTGTAATATTGGAATGCTCCAGCTGCTAGTTTACATTACTGATTGAAGTTCTGAAAAAGAAAACACATGCCGAGTTTTAAGCTGGCCATAGGCCAGTGAGCATAACAAAAAAAAAAAAAAAAGGAAGAAAAAAAATAATTAACTAGTTCCTCCTTCCACACAAACAAAGGGGATGGAGGAATCCTCTTGCCAGGACACTATATTCTGACAGTAGGACCCAGCGCTGTCAGAATACATTGATTAGCAACTGCAGCTGTTTGGTTGCAGCTGTTGATCAACAAAAGATCGATGTCTGTCAGGGATGGGCACACACCGATCAAAATTCAGCCAGTGTCTTTTCACACTGCGGCGGTGCGTTTGCGGGACGTTACGAAAAGTCCTACTAGCAGCATTTTTGGGGCGGTTTGGGAGTGCTGTATATAGCGCTTCCAAAATGCCCTGCCCATTGCAATGAATGGGCAGCGCCTGAAAAGCGATTTGAAAGTGCTGAAAAACTGAAGTTTTATATCTTTTTTTTGGTGTAAAAACTGACCCGCTATCAGCGAAAAGCAGCGCAAAAGCGTCGCTAAAAAGAGCGCCGATTTAGTGCTAACAGCCAGCGCTGCCAGTGTTAAAGTAGTCTTAGGTTTAGAAGAGCATTTAGAAAAGAACCGAGTTCAAACACGTATCTTATGTCCCAACCCCAGCCAAAATTTTTTTTTTTTAGATGGAGTGGATAAGGGCCTTCGTTTGTATTGCCCTCTGTGTTCCTTTTGGGGGGCAGGATGTGATGGAAACAACAAGGACACTGACAAAAACACATTTTTAATATAGTGGGGAAGGGTTAAAACTTCTGATGTTTTAAGTGCTGCCTATGCATTTTTGTTGACCGCTTCCCATTTCTTACAGTCTTCACATCTCTTCGCATCTCTGCACACATGAGCAAATGCCATGGGGCGTTATAGTGCCCATCCAATGGAATCTTGTGCAACGCAACCAACGTAAGGGTGCAGATAGTCACAGCTCCCAAATCGATGAAGAGACTGGTGGCACAAATGCCATTTTTTTAAAAAAAGGTAGTGCAGAAGTGGGGTGGGGGCATTCATATGCAGTTAAATTCCGCACACAGACAGCAGTAAAAACTAAACGGGTTCTAACGCTTCCATGCGCTAGCCAAAACTAAAACAAAACATTTTACTTGGCATATCTGCCTGGAGTTCTCCTTTAAAAACAAAAAAAACAGTGCAAAACAAGGAGGACAAGAGAGGATTAAAAAATGCTGAAAAAATAGGGAGCAGGGAACTAGCGTTCTGATAACACGGTACAGTGAAGAGGATGGAAGACAAGAAGGGACTTTCTAAGCTTGACAAGGAAAATATAAAGGTAGGGGCTAGAAAGGATGTAAAATAAGACAAAGAGGTCGATTTACTAAAACTGGAGAGTGCAAAATCTGGTGCAGCTCTGCATAGAAACCAATCAGCTTTCAAGTTTGATTATGAAAGCCTAATTCAACAAGCAGAAGTGAGAAGCTGATTGGCTACCATGCACAGCTGCATCAAATTTTGCACTCTCCAGTTTTAGTAAATCAACTCCAAAGTGTCATTCATGGTTATGTATACCTTTCTAGAGTTTCTTGTGCCTCCCTTGTGATGATAGCTCTGATATAGTACTGCCGATCAGAAATATGTACAACAGCTCCTGGGTACTGACACTCTTCTGTTCGTTCTGGCATTTTTAGAAACTAAAGCAAGAAAAACATGGAAATGTTATAGCATTAGCAAAATGACAAAAATTTAAATCCTAGTCAACCTTTGTAACATAATTAGTAAAAAAAAAAATGGGCCTCCTGTAAAGGCCAAACCTGTAGGCCTTTTGTGGCATCCCACCACGAAGCCTGGCTGAAAAACTCCTATATAGTTAGTTATTCCCCTGCCTTGTTGCATACATTGTTATGTCAGACGAGCAGGTCTTCCTGGTTCAAAAGCTGCTCATGTGCAGTGCGTTCTCTCTGCCCCTGTTGTAGCAGTGCTGACATCAGTGTTATTATTTTTCTTAAAGTGTTACTAAACCCAGTAATATGAAAATAGTTAGTTAATCTGCCCACCCACAGTGCCGACAGCTTATAAACCTTCTTTTTACATTAAAATACCGCCACTATATACCTTTTTAGCTGATCTGTATACATGGTCAAATGATAACCTGCAGAGTTTGTCCAGAGCTGTGTGTTCAGGTAGGAGTAGACTTCCACTATAGCCTGTATACACACCCACATGTGTAATGTCAATATCATGTGACCTGGCTAGCTCTGAGAACAAGGAAATCTTCTCTCCAGCATAAAAGACACAATTGAGCATGTACAGGCTGGCTACCCCGCATGTGTTAGCTGGCCTTCCCCAGATAGACAGTGCAGGAGGGGAGGATCTATGCATACAGGATCAAAGAGCCTTTTTACACAATGCAGAGGATTAACTCCTTAAGTTCCACAGTGAGTATAACAAGCATGCTATGCTGCATATACAGACAGATTTTACTGTTGTGGGTTTAGTAACACTTTAACCTTTGGGGGGCGCCTTGTCTGCACAGTCGTTTTTACAAAATAAGAGAACTTAGCCTTTAAATCAGCTATACAGTTAGAGTTTTACTCATGAAGCAATAGAGCTGACATTTACCAAACATTCACGACATGTAGTCCAGGTACATGTGTTTGTTACCATTATTGTATGTTCAGTGAAAATTGCATTCACTGCTTTATAAATAATTGGTATTTATTTTTAAGCTTCAGACGGTACAAATAGCACACTCATTTCAAGTGGCAGGAATCTGTGGCCACTCAACCTATACAAAACAATGACAGGCTAAAAGCGGGTCCAGCTATTTGAAACTGTTCACACAGCCAGTGAATAACTGGTGATCCTGGCTGGACACACACAAAATGCATCCACTGTTAATCGTTGGCTGTGCAAAGAGTCCCGAAAAGCTGTAGAGTCTGTCATCATGTCATTGTTTTGTATGGGCTGAGTGGCGGCAGCTATTCACGCACACCTGCCATTCCAGACGCAGGAATTTGCAAATTTCTGGCACTGGAAATCGCAGGATGTGCTAAAGCCCAGCTCATTGTTGCCTCAGGGTTAGAGATTAGGACTAGGTTATACAAAAATATTCATGGAATCTAGATATTTGGACTAATTCTACAACCCAAAATAATTTTTTAGAGTCTATAACAACTTATGCCGTGTACACACGACCGGACTTTTCGTCGGACTGAACTCCGAAGGACTTTTCAACGGAGTTCTGACGGGGTTTCAAGGAAACGGACTTGCCTACACACGATCACACCAAAGTCTGATCGTTTTGAACGTGATGACGTACGACCGGACTAGAATAAGGAAGTTCATAGCCAGTAGCCAATAGCTGCCCTTGCGTCCTTTTTTGTCCGTCGGACTAGCATACAGACAAACGGATTTTTCGATTGGACTCGAGTCCGTTGGAAAGATTTGAAACATGTTCTATTTCTAAAGTCTGACAGATTTTTCGACAGAAAAAGGTCAGATGAAGCCCACACACGATCGAATTGTCCGACAGACTCATTCTGTAGGACCAGTTCGGTCGAGAAGTCCGGTCGTGTGTACACGGCATTAGGTAGTTAGAGTCTATAAGAAAAACTTAGGTAGTAGCATGTCCCCATAGTTCTTGTATACCTCTTGTGTGGTAATCTATTGATACCCGGGGCTTTGCCATTAGGGGAGTCTGATACTGCCTGAATTAATTAATCTAATGTAATGGGGCATTAAGACTTTTACGATCACTAGGCGAAAGGGGCGGTACATTCAGTGGGGCTAGAAATTCCCTAAGTTGGGCCATCTGATAATCAACCTTGCTCTGATACAGTTCTTCATAAAAGGAACAAAAATAATGCAAAATGTCTTCCTGTTTATGGGAGACCACTCCTGCAGGTGTGAGGATAGACAAAATAAAGTTTGGGAATTAGCAATAACCGCTAGCAAATGACCAGTTCTTTCTCCTTCAAAATACCTACACCTGGTGAAAAACTGTGCTTGGTCGGTAAGGATGAGCTCCGGCGTGTTCGCACACTCCACGTGCGGAGCCCGCCAGGAAGTCGGCGCTGCGCTAATCACAGTGAGACATTTCCCGATCTCTGCAGCCGTGCATCAGGACAATGTCTCACTGCCTGTGATTAGCGCAGCGCCGACTTCCTGGCGGGCTCTGCACGTGGGCTCTGCGAACACCCCTGAGCTCATCCTTATTGGTCAGCTTTATCCAAAGCTGTCCTTTTCTATAGTAATTGCACATCTTTTCATATAGAGCTGTTAGAAGTAGTGGGGTTCTGACTATATTGAGGTTCTTTTGTTGCACCTCTGCTGCAAGAAGGTTCTCCCCTTCCACACTGGATTTTTTGTATGCACTAATAGCCTGTATCAGCAATCCTCTCAGGAAGGCTTTCATCCCAGCCACGACACTACCTGCCTGGAGTTTGCATGTTCTCCCTGTGCCTGCGTGGGTTTCCTCCCACACTCCAAAGATATGCTGGTAGGTTAATTGGATCCTGTCTAAATTGTCCCTAGTATGTATGAATGTGAGTTAGGGACCTTAGATTGTAAGCTCCTTGAGGGTAGGGACTGATGTGAATGTACAATGTATATGTAAAGCGCTGCGTAAATTGACGGCGCTATATAAGTACCTGAAATAAATAAATAAAATAAAGTCCCACACTACCTGTGGGGTAGCAGACTGGTCATTGTGTACAAAGTATTGCTCTTTTAATGTTAATACAGTTGTGTTAGGTTCATTCCGTTATGAATAAATCAGCTCTCCTTTTGCACCACCTTTTTTGAATCTCAGTATGCAATTGGGTTTAAACCGTCCACATGTATTAGGCTCGGTTCACATATATGCAAATCGGATGCATTTTTAATTGCATAACATGTGAATCGGACCGGCTTTCAATGGAGCTGGTTCACATATGTATGGGGCGGGAGTGGTCTGTTTCTAAAAAGAGTCCTGTGCGATTTTGGGTCTGGTTTAGGTGGGAATGCAAGTAAAAATGGGCACCTGAACCGGTGAACAAAACCGCACCAGACTCCGGACTGCAAACCACAGTCAGACATGTGTAAATCTAGCCTTACTGTAATACAGTCAGGATTCATACTCTGTAATTAATATGTCCCTGTGCTGGCAGCAGAGAGAAGAGTGAGGCTACTTGCGTGAGAGAGCTGAAGTCCAACCCTCCTCTCTGCTGCCTGAACACACCCCCTTGAACACTATTTCAATCAACATTGCTCTTTTTCCCTGAAGAACACTGATGATTATTGGCTGACAGCTGATCATGTGGTAAAGGGCCCGCTGTGATTGGCCCTTTACCCTGCTCTGTAAACAGCTGAGTCCAAAGAACTCGGAGATCACAGAGCGCGCTGCGAGAATGATAGGACATACATGGACGCCCTCCTGGCATTTGAGGTCCGTGCTGTAGCCGTCTTTCGGCTATAGCGCGGACGTCAAGTGGTTAAAAAAGAAAAACACGCATAATTATTACGGTTTATGTAGCCTGACTGCATTAAAGTAAAAACAAATAAGAGGGTTCAACTGGGCTTTAAAACAAATCCTTTTTCCTCCCATTTGGTTTCCTATATAAACCAAATTCCTATGGGATACAAACACTAAAAAAAAAAAAAACAAAAAAATAAAAAAAAAAAAATAAAAAAAAAAAACTTACCTCAACTACCTGGGCAGGTGCTGGTTTAAGCATGAAAGTTTCTCCTTTATATTTTGTAATGGCATCAAGAATCCAAGGGTAGCCAATTGAAGACCGAGCTGGGGCCATTTTATTTCTATAAAATGTTCTGTTTACAAAAAGAGAAACAAAAAAAGTGATGAAAACAGGTAATACACATTTATTTTTGCACATGTATTGTTATGCAAAGATATGCGAGGAACTTTCAGAACTGATAGTTCCCAAGTTGGTAAGCCAAACAACATGTTTTCATATGCAGTAGCATTCAATTCCATGGGCATTACTGCACCTGGAAATACAAGTACGCGGCTGTTATATTTTTTTATTTATAAATTAAACTGCAGTGCACCAATGTAGACAATGGATCAATGGATGCAGGGCTGCTTATTTTTTTATTTTTTAAGACACCAGAGTTCTTAGCCTTGTAGGGGCAAAGTACAGGTCTGCATCAGGTTTGATTCTGTTTTTGATTCTGTTTATTATATATTTTTTTCAAGATTTATAAAAAGAACTGGACTATTTAGACAGAGCATTTAGTAAGATCAAATCAGCACCACAGGGTGCAAATCAACTGTCAGAGACATAGGTGTGTGCAGCCTATTGCATTAGGGTGTGCACCCCGAAGCTCTAACACACATGTATGTAGGTGTACTAAGGATAAGCTCCGGCGTGTTCGTACACTCCACGTTCCGAGCCCGCCAGAAGGTCGGCACGGTGCTACGCTAATCACAGGCAGTGAGACATTTCCCGATGTGCGACTGCAGAGATCGGGAAACATCTCACTGCCTGTGATTAGCGCAACGCTGAGCCGACCTCCTGGCGGGCTCTGCACATGGAGTGTGCGAACACGCCGGAGCTCATCATTAATGTGTACTGACTACAGTGTGCTCAGCCCAACTTACCTTCTGGTGGGCTGACGTCCATCCTACACTGCAGGCTCCTCCCTCTCCAGCTACCGGCACCTCCTGTTGAAAAGTCAAATAAGGCGTGCTGGGGAGGATACAGTGTTGTTCCCATTGGCTAAGGATGCAGCAGAGATGCGGAGCAAATGTAGCCTCTGGCTTATTACAGGCACTGCGTGATTGGTAACCTCTGATTAGGGTGTGTCCAGGCACACCTGGCACACCCCCTGTGCAAGCCTATGGTCAGAGACTTAATAATACTGATGAAGTACAGATTAGTGACAGCAGTAGACAATGTCATTATGTCAGTGCTCCTTTCTAATATCAATCTTCAATATATATACACAAATACACATACAGTAAGTGATTGATGATTGAAATTCAGGTGAAAATAAAAAACAAATCACTTTTGTGGTCTATGTTTGGAATTTTTTTCACTTCCTATCTATTTTATAATTTCAGAAAGAACAGTAAGGCCCCTTCCACATGGGGCGGATCCGCTGGATAGACTCTGCTAGCTCAGAGGGGGATCGCTCCGTTAAAGCAGGAGGATGACAGGTCTGTCTCCACTCACTGTTCAGGAACGGACCTGTCAGACTCAGAGCCCCTCTGCTATCTATGGCGAGATCAGATGAAAACGGACATCCGATCCCATCCGCTGGACGGATGGCGAACGTATTGCCATCTGTCTGTTCTGAGTGGATCGTGTCAGATTGGATGGTAGGAGGGTGTCAGTGGACACATCTCCTGCTCATAGAAGTCAATGGGTGGCCAGCTCAGATCCACCTGAAAAACACACAGGCGGATCAGAGCGGGCCGATCGTGTGAAAGGGTGTATACACCACTCCTATAGCTCTGCAAAGATGCGGCTTGCAGGACTTTTTTACCGTCCTGCCTGCGCACCGCTCCAGCGTTAAAGCACTCAGGCTTTCCCACTGGAGAGGCGCTATTTTTAGCGTAGTAGCGCCTGTAAAGCGTCTCAGTGTGAAAGTAGCTTTAGGACCCTTTCACACTGGGGTGGTTTGCAGGCGCTATTGCGCTAATAATAGCGCCTGCAAACCGACCCGAAACAGCCGCTGCTGTTTCGCCAGTGTGAAAGCCCCGAGTGCTTTCACACTGAAGCGGTGCGCTAGCCGGACAGGAAAAAAAGTCCTACTAGCAGCATCTTCGGAGAGATGTATACACCGCTCCTGCCCATTGAAATCAATGGGACAGCGCGGCTATACCGCCGGCAAAACGCCTCTGCAGAGGCGCCTTGCGGTGGTTTTTAACCCTTTCTCGGCCGCTAGCGGCCGAATACCGACAGTAAAGCTAGCGGCGCTTTACTGCCGACGCCGCCCCTGCCCCAGTGAGAAAGGGGCCTTAGGGTTTTGTGCTCCATGTTTGGGATACTTCTCCCTTCTTATTTTAAACAGGGCAGAACAGGAAGTGAGGGGAAATGTCCCCAAGCAGGGCATAGACAGAGATAAAAAAAAGAAAAAATCAAAAAGAGTGTAAATGGTTAGGGCGTTTGTCATCTCTGTTTGGGATACTTCTCCTCACTTCCTATTTGATGGGTGTCAGACAGAACAGGAAGTGAGCAGAAATGTCCCCAGGGACAGGAATAAAAACACATCTAGTAGAATGTGAAGGGTTAGGACTTTTCCCCACATTTTATTGCTGTCTGTCATTGATGTCCCCTCACTTCCTGTCCAGTGACAGGCGTCAGATAAAATCCCAGAAGGGAGATTTCCCCTCACTTCCTGTCCAGTGACAGGCATCAGATAAAATCCCAGAAGGGAGATTTCCTCCACTTCCTGTCCAGTGACAGATGTCAGATAAGAAAGAAAGTGATGGTGAATGTCCCCAGCAGAGACATAGACAAAACCTGACCCTAGCCCTTTCCGATCCAAGAAACAAACAAACATCAGTGTGTATTTGGTAAACATGGGATGTGTTAGTTATGGATACCTCCAGCTGTCACATAGGATGAGTCCTCAGAAGACACTGAGCACACACGACTCGGGAACACCTCGGGATCGTACAGGAAAGGCTTTGCCCCGACATCGCACTTTATTCGTACAATCACAAACCGAAACTATCTCCCCGACACAGGCATGTTTACTTCTCAGGCGGCCATGCTTGTTTTGGGAGCAAGCAGCCACCCCAGACTGAAGCTCGCCCACATCCAATATGGCGTCCGGTGTCTCAGCGACAGATGACGTGCAGAAAAGCGCGGCCAGGTGGATGTGTGGAAGACATGGAGGAGTGTAGTTCTCGTCCCATCTCTATACACAACTTCAGCGACAAGCTCTGCGACAAAGCGGTACACTTCCATGTGATGAGCTTGCAGGACTGCTTCCTGGTGTGGGTCGGCTTCTCCCCCAGCCTAAGGAACCTGGCAATGGCCATGTGCAGCAGATATGTGAGTCCTTACTGGGAGCCGCCACTGGGCTCCCTTTGTATTACTTGTATTATCGGTGCAATGGCTTCCAATGGAACCTCCTAGAATGATCAGGGATAGGGGATCATTTACAGAGACACACCCTAGAATAAGGGATAGGAGCTCATTTACATAGACATGCCTTAGAATAAGGGATAGGGGCTCATTTACATAGACTAACCCTAGAATAAGGGATAGGGGCTCATTTACATAGACTAACCCTAGAATAAGGGATAGGGGCTCATTTACATAGACTAACCCTAGAATAAGGGATAGGGGCTCATTTACATAGACTCACCCTAGAATAAGGGATAGGAGCTCATTTACATAGACTCACCCTAGAATAAGGGATAGGGGCTCATTTACATAGACACACCCTAGAATAATGGATAGGAGCTCATTTACATAGACATGCCTTAGAATAAGGGATAGGGGCTCATTTACATAGACTCACCCTAGAATAAGGGATAGGGGCTCATTTACATAGACTCACCCTAGAATAAGGGATAGGGGCTCATTTACATAGACTCACCCTAGAATAAGGGATAGGAGCTCATTTACATAGACATGCCTTAGAATAAGGGATAGGGGCTCATTTACATAGACTCACCCTAGAATAATGGATAGGGGCTCATTTACATAGACTAACCCTAGAATAAGGGATAGGGGCTCATTTACATAGACTCACCCTAGAATAAGGGATAGGAGCTCATTTACATAGACATGCCTTAGAATAAGGGATAGGGGCTCATTTACATAGACAGGCCCTAGAATAAGGGATAGGGGCTCATTTACATAGACAGGCCCTAGAATAAGGGATAGGGGCTCATTTACATAGACTAACCCTAGAATAAGGGATAGGGGCTCATTTACATAGACTCACCCTAGAATAAGGGATAGGAGCTCATTTACATAGACTCACCCTAGAATAAGGGATAGGAGCTCATTTACATAGACTCACCCTAGAATAAGGGATAGGAGCTCATTTACATAGACTCACCCTAGAATAAGGGATAGGAGCTCATTTACATAGACTCACCCTAGAATAAGGGATAGGAGCTCATTTACATAGACTCACCCTAGAATAAGGGATAGGAGCTCATTTACATAGACTCACCCTAGAATAAGGGATAGGAGCTCATTTACATAGACTCACCCTAGAATAAGGGATAGGAGCTCATTTACATAGACTCACCCTAGAATAAGGGATAGGAGCTCATTTACATAGACTCACCCTAGAATAAGGGATAGGAGCTAATTTACATATACAGGCCCTAGAATAAGGGATAGGAGCTCATTTACATAGACTCACCCTAGAATAAGGGATAGGAGCTCATTTACATATACAGGCCCTAGAATAAGGGATAGGAGCTCATTTACATAGACTCACCCTAGAATAAGGGATAGGGGCTCATTTACATAGACATGCCTTAGAATAAGGTATAGGAGCTCATTTACATATACAGGCCCTAGAATAAGGGATAGGAGCTCATTTACATAGACTCACCCTAGAATAAGGGATAGGGGCTCATTTACATAGACATGCCTTAGAATAAGGTATAGGAGCTAATTTACATAGACAGGCCCTAGAATAAGGGATAGGGGCTCATTCACACCCCATGTGCCTTACGTCCTATCACCTCATTTCTCACCGCTGTACCGACATGGTGTGCGCTGACAAAAAAAAGAGGACGTGTTGCAATTTTGCGCAGCACACTTCAACACACAATAATGAATCCTGACACGCTGCCACACATGGTGGTGATTTACTAAAGGCAATTAGACTGTCCACTTTTCAGGGGAATTTTCCCTAGAGCTTAATCAAAGTTGTAACATCCGTTATCTAATTATGTGCAGGAAAAAATGCTGTTTATTTAGTTTCCTTGCAGGTGATTCGGTGTTCTTTGCCAAGTGAAATTTCACGAAACTCGCTAAAATCTTGGGGAAAATCCCCTTGCAATGTAAACAGCCTATTTGCCTTCAGCAAGTCTACCCCATAGGCCCAGTTCACATTGGTGGCAGTATTTATTGGCCACAAATATATAAATGATAAACTAACCGCTGCTCAGCCCCCGGTATCCTCAACATGCGCAGTTGGACGGTGCTTGCAATCTGCTCCTGGTTGTGGTCCACTAATATGTAATGTCAAGGAGCAGCACACATCCTGAGGATCATAAAATCTCTATTTGTCACAATTAAAATGTTACATCTTTAGTCCCAACGCTAACACATTGCTGCCCTGTGTGGGTTCAGCCTATGTGGAGTGGAGGGGGAGGGTGCCTTTCCTCCAATCAGCTCTCACCAAGTGTATGCTCGGACTCCCCTCCCACTCCTGAAACAGGAAGACACTCTCACCCCATGTAACTAATTGCTGGGTTAATGAAACTGCTTTCCTAAAACCCATTTTACTTACCTGAGTCTGTGGTCATGTGCTGCATTGGGTCTTTCTTCTGGACCTCAGAGTGGACGGGTCCTTCTTCTTGTGCTCATGTTACTGCCTGGGTAACATGGGCCCTTTTCCATTGGCTGTTCTGGTGGGGTCTCTCAGGCTCCAGAAGACTGCAGTGGTATGATGTCATGACAGGGTGTGGCTGACATGGACTGCAGGGGAAGGAAGAGGCACCATGTAGGGTTAAGTGACGACAGAAAAAAATTTAACAGAATGTCTTTAAAAAGAAAAAAGTTTTCTTTAAAGTGTAGCGCTACCCCGAAGGAGCCGTTTAAGTATGTTTAATTCCATACTTTGCCTCTCAACCCTAAGAACAGTCTCAGCCCCTCTGGCACATCTGGCAATAGTGTAAGTGCAAGGACCAACGCACATGTTATGATAAAACACAGAAATTGTCTTTGTTACTCCTTTTTTCCACAGAAATATTGCAGTAAACAGTAACCATATATATTCAAGTAATGCAATTGGAGAGCAATAACTGAGATTAAAGAGGTTGCAAATGCTTTTTCACAACATTTGACTGCAGGTAAGCCTATAATAAGGCTTACCTGTAGATACAGTGAATATCTCCTAAACTTGCACAGTTTAGGAGATATTCACTGTATCCGCATGTGCCGACGTCCTCGGCACATGCACACTGAACAAACAGCTCGCTTGTGCTGTTTATTTAGTTGCTGTGTTGTGACCACCGGCTCCAGCGCCAGAGCTTGCGAACCTGAAAATAACACCGGGAGACATATCGCCTGTCACAGCATTGTCGGGACCGCTGCAACAGCTTCATTCTGAGGTATTTCATAATGAGCTAGTATGCGATGCATACTAGCTCATTATGCCTTTTTTGTTTTGCAGTTTTTTTTTGTTTTTGTTTTTTCCATCTGGGTTTACAACCACTTTAAGAGCAGTATTGCTCAATACCATATTCAGACTGCTTTCAGGGGATTCAAAACCTAAGAATAACCCCAAGAGCAGAGGCAAACACTTCAATAACAATAAATCACAATATGGCAATCCGTATCAGATTGGTTACCTTTAGACCCCTTTCACACTGGGGCGTTTTAGTGCTATAAGAGCTCCTGTAAATCGCCTCTCATGCGTCCTGGAACAAGCAGGCTCTCCTGGCGACCTGACTGGTCACCTCACACTGGAACGCTTCACCGTCAGTGCAGGTGTGCCTGGATGTGCACCTGGGATCCCCCTTTCTCAGGCTGGATGTCCTGACGGGCGGCGGAGACCTAAGACCCCGTTCACACAGGGACGACTTGTCAGGCGACCTAGTCGCCTGACAAGTCGCCTCCCGTTCTGTGCTATGGAACCGTTCTAAGGGGAGCGACGCAAGTCGCTCCGACTTAGAAAAAGGTTCCTGTACGACTTCGGGGGCGACTTGCATAGACTTCTATACAGAAGTCGTTTTGCAAGTCGCCCGGGCAGTCGTGTGCAGGTCGCCTCGGTGAGGCGACCTGCAAGTCGTGTTGCCCCTGTGTGAATGGGGTCTAAATCACGTAGTGAAATAACCTAGGAGGCAGTAGCGCTAAATCATAGTGGCAATAGAGCAAATGTATAAGAAATACAGTCCATAAATGATTATTGCAGTCCAAAGACCTCCAATTAGATAGAAAAAAGGAGAACAGTCACCGACACCCAATAGGACTGCCTACTACCGCAGGTGTATAGGATATACACATTGAGCAAACATCTGAAGAGCCAGTTCCACAATTCTTATTCATCAATAAGGTCCTCTCATTGAGCAAAGAATCCTCATTCACAGACCCACCAGAGACCAGGATGGCTGTATTTTTCCAACCCCGGCCGGGAGATGAACTCCACAGACACAACTAAGTGGTTACATAAGAGGGGATGAAAAAATAATCTCATTGTGCAAACATCCATAAAATATAACAATTTTTTTGACAAAAGGTTAGGTATACAACTCACATTAGGTAAATAACAAATAGGCATGAGAAAAAAGGAAAGCGTCCAGCGCTTCCTACCAACAAGATGGCGCCACTCCTCTGTTCACAATGCGTCCCTTGTCCCTCGTTGGCCCGTCGTTTCGTCATGAGGAAGTAATGTGACCCCTGCCCATGCAATCACCCACCCGGAAGTAATATGTGTGCCACCGGGCGGAAGTGACAACCTCAGCCCAATGGACAACACTTCACAAAAAGGGCAGATTAAAAAATGAGCTTACTTAGCTTATGATAACACGGAACCAGGAAGGCCCATCCACTATAGCTGCTATTGAAGACAGAAAGGGGACAGTAAAGTATGATACAGAGGGCATCCAAAAGATATTTGTAGATTTCTATTCACAGTTGTATGAATCTGAAAACTTAAATGTAAAGGAAAAGACTGAACAATTCTTAGATAATCTAACTATGCCCAAGCTGACCTCAATAGAAAGGGAATCCTTGGATATTCCTATAACAATGGCAGAGCTGGAGGAAGCAGTGGGGCAAATTCAAAACAACAAAGCTCCAAAGTACTCAATGAAGCGTATGTCACACGGGAACTCCCTAAATCGATGATGGAAACAATAATAATCATAATTCTAAAACCGGATAAAGATCCACTAAAGTCCGGTTCTTATCGCCCAATATCTCTCCTTACATCTGATGTTAAAATACTAGCTAAGGTCTTGGCAAATAGGTTATCCAGACATATTGATACTTTGATCCATAGGGACCAAACAGGTTTCATCCCCTCCAGATCAGCAGCAACAAATATTCGCAGGCTCTTTTTGAATCTGCAATTGCCAATGGACAACGGGGGAGCTGGTGCCATTCTGTCATTGGATGCCCAGAAGGCATTTGACATGGTAGAATGGGAGTATCTATGGATGGTATTGATTGCCTTTGGTATAGGTCCAGGCTTTATAACCTGGCTAAAATTATTATATAAAGACCCTAGGGCAAGGCTGCGTATCAATGACACTATGTCACCAGATTTCCCGTTATCCCGGGGAACTAGACAAGGTTGCCCTCTATCCCCGTTGCTGTTTGCATTGGCGGTGGAACCATTGGCCGCCGCAGTTAGACAGTCTTCGGGGATAGAGGGATTCCGACGTGCAGGAAGAGAGGACAAAATATCCTTATATGCAGATGATGCCTTAATCTTTCTGAGCGACCCCACAAAATCCTTAGAGGAACTCATGGCACTTGTATCTGCATTTGGACAGTTTTCTGGGTTTCGCATCAACTGGGAGAAGTCGGTATTGATGCCACTATATAAAGCCAAAATTTCATTACCAGACTGTGCAAAACAAATTCAAATAAAACATAAAATTAAGTATTTAGGGATCCAGGTAACTCGAAAAGTGGGGGACTATGTGGACCTTAACCTTAGACCACTATTGACTAGGCTTAAAGATAAATGTCGGACCTGGTGCAAACTTCCACTAACTGTGATTGGCAGAGCCAATCTTATAAAGATGATCTGGGCCCCACAATTATTGTACATTTTTCATAATTGCCCGATGTGGATAGCCGCATTTTGGTTTAAAAGGATAGAATCGCTCTTTCGCGAACTCATTTGGAAGAAAAAATATGCACGTATTAAATTAACAACCTTAATGCTGGCTAAAGATGAGGGGGGACTCTCTATCCTACATCCAAAAAATTATTTTTTGGCTTCACAAACCCAGCAATTTTTTGGCTGGACAGAGGTAGATGAGAATGATCCCATACAGGGGTTATTACTTCCACTGGGTAAGGGATATTCAATGATGTCCCTACTAGAGACAAAAACCTTTCAAAAAGATAAGAAATTCATGACAGGTGAGCTATTCAGTAAGGTATGGCTAGCAATAAAAAAGATTACTAACATTACAGGTTATACTTCCTATACACCAATATGGAATAATGCAAATTATGAGGAAGTGCAGAGATTGGAGGGATTTGGGCTTTGGCAAACTCAGGGGCTGAGATATGTGGAACAACTGTTTTGGAACGATAAGATAAAATCATTTGCGCAAATATCTGAGGAATTCGGGATTCCAAGACAGAGGTTCTTTCAGTATCTCCAGCTTAGACATGCTTTTCACGTCCAGGCCCGTACATCTGTATTTAAGCTTAATGTCTCTAAAATAACAATATTGTTGAAGAAAAGGGATCAAAAGAAAGCACTTATCTCTGAAATATACGAGATATTGCAGTGTAAATTTAAGGAAACGGTAGTGGTGCCGGCCAGGTCGCAGTGGGAACGAGACCTGGGAGCACTGACTGACGCTCAGTGATCGGAGGTCTTGTCTGCGATCCCAAAGGTATCTCTGTCAGCTACTCAAAAATTAACACAACTTTTTATTACACATAGATCATACTATACCCCTGAAAAACTATTTAAATGGAAAGGCAGGGAATCCCCCTTATGCCCCCCGATGCAGTGGTGCACCGGCTAATCTAATACACATGTGGAAATGCCCCAAACTCCATCGTTACTGGCAGGATATAATTAAAAACATAAATAGCGCATTGGGTATAGAAATTTCACTAGATCCAAATTTATGTTTATTAAATATAGTGGAGGAGGCAAATATTTCAAAACATACCCATACCGCAATGACGAGAGCCTTGCTTCAGGCACGAAAGCTAATTGCTCAGAAGTGGATATCTATATACCCCCCAACGGTCGAAGAATGGAGAACACAAATAAAAGAAACCATAATAAAGGAGGAATTTATTTATACACATAGAGGGAGCCAAGATAAATTTGACGCTATCTGGAAAAGCTGGGTAGAGGCCTGGGACAATGAAAATAAAAGATGAATCAATATGGGAGAGGGACAATGTTGGGTCTGGGTAGAGGATGGGAGGATGGGGGGGGGGGCTTTTGGGGTCGCGGGGGGGGGGGGGATACAGCAGGTGGGAGGAAACCTATTTTTGTTGTCGCTGAGTTTTGCCCCCTTCTTTTTTTTTTTTTTTTATTTATTTATTTATTTACTTATTTATTTATTTTTTTTGGGGCGGGTGAATGTTAGAAGCAAGATTATGTATCTGGAATAAAATGTATGGAGAAATGTATAACTTGTACTGCTATGAAAAGAAAGAAAAAAAGTACTGAATATAAAAAAATGAGCTTACTTAAACCGGAAATAATAGTCAACTATAGCCCAAGAAGCGCATTATACAAAAACAAAAGGGGAAGAGAGGGGTTTAAGAACTAATAAGCAACATTATAAAATCAAACCAAGAGAAGTAGAACTCCTCTCCCACATCGGAACATACCCGACGTAGAAAACAATATTAAAATAAAGCTTCTAAATAATCTAAGTAAAATTCCAAACAGAAATTTTAAGATCACAAAAATTCCAAATGGGTTAATCAATTAGATACAAAACCCAAATGAGATAATTATATGGAAAAAATGTTTTTTTAACATTGTTGAGGAATATAAAATCCATAGAGAATATTTTATATGGGAAGAGGGACTATGAGTGCATGTAAACATCAAGGAGTGGCGACCTCTTGCGGCAGTAAGCGATGGACAAGCAAGAAATATATATCGTATGAAACAGCACAGACTTTTATAAAACAAAAAATACACTAATAATCCAAAAACCTAACAAAAAACAAAAAAAATAATTAGACAAAACCAAGAAAAATATATAACAGGCCACTAAGTAACCCTAAGAGGTACACCGGAAGGACAAAACCAACGCATCAACAAAAACAGCAGAAAAACATCTAACCATTGTTGATGAATGCGTTGATGTCCCACTCGATGTTCATTCCAAAGGGAGCATAGGTTTGAGCTTGGTAAATTCATTTTGTTTCTAAACGTGAAACCTCTCTAACCATATGGCTACCTCTCCAATGTCCGCAAAATTTATCTATGCCCAAAAAACTGGGTTGCAATCATGCTTCAAAGCATAATGTTTAGATAAACTATGCTTTGGAAAGCCGCGTTTTATATTAGCCACATGCTCACTGAGTCTAATATGGAGCATGTGCTTTGTTTGTCCAATATATTGCATACCACATGGAAACCTAATCATGTAAACCACATATTTTGTGGTGCACGTGATAAAAGGTTTGATTGGAAAGGTCTCCTGAGTAGAGGTTGATTGGAAGGAATCTGTTCTACTTCTATTGATGTTCAACTTACAAAAAGGACATCTGCATGGATAAAAACCTCCCATGGTTTGAAAAG
Source organism: Lithobates clamitans (assembly GCA_037952925.1). Classification (NCBI taxonomy): domain Eukaryota; kingdom Metazoa; phylum Chordata; class Amphibia; order Anura; family Ranidae; genus Lithobates; species Lithobates clamitans. The sequence continues at coordinate 15,230,584 of JBBGZY010000135.1, read as the reverse complement.
ACTACTTGCGGTCGCTCTGGTATAATAGGGCCCAAAACCTGATCACCTCGTAGGACTTTCCAATGTTTCTGTATAATTTTTTTTTATATCATAATGCTGAAAATTTGAAAGAGTCATCCTTTGTTTTTGGCCTAACCACCAGCAAATCTTCCCTATTCTTCGTTCGAGCCAGATCAAGTGCAACATCTAATTGATTTGCACTATAGCCTTTTTCAAAGAACCGATCCCTGAGGATAGAGACTTCTTTGTCAAAATCATCCAGATTGGTGCAGTTCCGCCTCAACCTCAAGAACTGGCTTTTGGGGATCGATTCCAACCAAGCCTTATGATGGCAACTCTTGGTGTGAATAAACCATTGCGGTCCGTCTCTTTGAAATAGGTTGTCACAATCCGTCCTTTAATCACCCTAATTCTGAGATCCAAAAAATGGATTTCAACACTGCTTGCTTCCTGTGTTACAAAATGCCCCTATCATTGGTATTCAAGCCAGTAATGAACTCATTGAGGGATTCTAAACTACCATCCCATAGGAGGAGGATGTCATCTATATATCTTTTCCAGAGTACCAGCTCTGATCTGGACTCATGATAGATGACATCCTCCTCCCACTTGGCCATAAAAAGGTTGGCCATGCTCAGGGCAAATTTAGCCCCCATGGCCACCCCTCTGTTCTGTACAAAATAGGAGCCATTATCCCAAAAATAGTTAAGCTCCATGGCATAATCAAGAAGCTTCAAAATGAAACGTCTTTGGTGAACGTGAAAAGTATCTTATCTTAGATAGTAATCCACTGCTTCCCTCCTGTGTTGACGTGAAATCACTGTATACAAGGAGGAAACGTCCGCAGTAGCAATTATATAAGTATCCTTCCATTCAAAATGTTGAAATAGATTAATTACCTGGGTAGAATCTCTCAAATAAGAAGGTGTCTTAGTGACCAGAGGTTGTAGAAAGTGATCAATATATTTGGCCACCCTGGAAGTTACCGAATCGATGCCACTAACGATTGGCCTTCCAGGGGGGCAAACAGGATCCTTGTGCACCTTTGGTAAGTAGTATATTATTGGGACCCTAGGTGCTACCGGAATGAGAAAGGCCTTTTCTTTTTTAGAAATAACCTTCTTCTGAAAGCCTTCCTCCACTAATGCAACAAGTTCTTATTTGTAACTAGCAGTGGGATTCCCTTTTAAAGGCAGATAAGTACTACGATCTGACAATAGTCTTGACATCTCTGTGTTATAAGCCTCCTTATCTAGAATGACCCCCTCCCCCCCTTTGTCAGCCGGACACACCACTATGTTGTCCCAATCCTTAAGCATTTTCAATCCTTTTTTAAAAATGTATTCCTATTTTCCTAATTTGCAATGATTGTAGATCTTTATTAACGAGATCCTTAAAAACAGTAATGGCCCGTGCCACAGGGCCTGGAGGATTAAACAATGAAGCATTGGTGAGTCTAGAATTTCTCATATCCACTGAAACTGCGACATTAGATTGGTAGGAGTAAGACTTCATATGGCGTTGAATGCTAATTTTGCGTACAAATTTCTGAACATCAATAAATGTCTCAAATCTGTTCAGGGACCTGGAAGGAGCAAATTTGAGACCATGATTAAGGACATGTTTCTCTTCATTGGAAAGAGAGGCTTTACTAAGATTAAAAAGGCCTAAATCTTTCAAACCTGCCTCCTCCTCCCCCCTCTGGAGCCCCTTTTGGGTCTATATCCCTTTTGCTGTTTCGGGGCATTGGGAAAAAAAACCCTGCTAGATCCATCCCCCATTTGACCATCCCTAACTGAGTAATTGGATGCAGGAGGATGGCTTGGTTCCCGCCACCAATCACTCCTAATCGGTGTCCTTGGGGAATGACTATATTGTGGATAATAATCCCTACCCCAATCATTGTGGTGTTCTGTGATGTATCTATCATTCACACGGGGACTGTCTCTACCACCAAGAGGACCAAAGCGGTTTTGAACAGTAGTAGGGAAAGGGATGTGAGGCATATGTTGTTCCCCTCTCCTTTTGATCCTGCCAGTTTCTACCCTCCCCTTTGTAAACTAACCACGGTGTATCATGGCTGCTGAGCCCTGACACCGTGGTCAGTTTACCTGCCTCCGTCATCCGCAGCCCAGCTCTGTCTCCTCTGTGTGTCCTCCTCCTGCCTCCCCGCCTGTCTGCTTGTGTCAGTACCTGCCCCCTCCACTCCTGCTGCTTTCATATTTAATATTAAAAGCTCCCATCCCCTCTGTAATATTGCAATAAGATCCCCATGTGCCTGTGTTATTTAATAAATATGTTTATCTGTACCGATAACACAGTGTCTCCCTGTGATCATGTGACTCGGCGCTCTCTCTCTCCTCCCTGGCTGACCTCATCGGCAGAGCTTGGCGCTGCCCACTAGAACTGTCAGCCGGGCAGAGGAGAGAGAGCCAAGGAGTCACATGATCACAAGGAGCCGCTGTGTTATCAGTACAGATAAACATATTTATTATATAACACAGGCACAGGGAACTTATTGTTATAACACAGAGGGGATGGGTGCTTTTTATAAACGTGGCTTAACAATCACTTTAATGCCAACCTCTCTAGAAGCACATACATTTCCTTTACTCCCCCCTCAAACCTGTTCAGCTGCTAAAAGCAAAGAAAATACTTGGGCATGGTGGAACACATGACCCGCTCTGTGACAGCACTGAGCAAACAAACTGTTCGATAAATCCAGTGAAAGATGTAATATAACTGCGCTAACCCAGTGAATAAAAATGAAAAACTCTAAGCTGCTACACAGGAATGTGACAAATATTCAGATAAGGTAGTATAAAGATGTAGCGCTGTCCAATACATCCCCTTGTAGTGGCCAGTTGCTTTATATCCTTCATCACATTTTCAAATAACTGGCATACATTTTCCATGTGGTCGTCGATTACTGCATTAAGTTCCTTGGCTTACTTTTGCCTTTCTTTCTGAAAAGCTTTACCTTTTAGCCACCAACTTTGCAGGTTTTATTATGGTGGTTGGCTCCATCTAGTGGATTCTGCTAAAACTAGCACCTCATAGCAAAAAAAAATATGGAGACTACATTGTCAGGATTAGAATTAAAAGAAACCTGTGCTGAGAAATCTGTGGAGGCTGCCATTGCTAGCTTCTTGGCTTTCTTTAGTTTGATTACGTTTAAGTCACAGGCTCAGAATATGCATGCCACAGCTGAAGTCAAAGGGAACTCAAGACGCCTCATTCATTTTTCTTCCAGGATGCTGCAGTCACAGACAGCTTCCAGGATACTTTCAGCAGCCACAGACTCCATATTTATTTCAGTTATGCAAAGTGGTAAAGTTCCTCTTTAAATAAGTTTATTTTTTAAACCCCTTCCCTTTTTTCCGCTGTGGTATACTAAATTAAAGTGCATGCCCAGCAAATCCAGCATTGATCTGTTGCTTCATCCCCGCACACCATGTTCTGGGCCATCAACTTCTTTGCTGAAGTTACAGTATCTAGAGCAAGCTGTCTCTTTGGGTTTCTTGGAACCAGCCCCCTGACAAGGCGTTGCTTGTGCACTGTGTTCTAAATTGCCTCAAAGCCTCTTGGAATGCATGACACAAGTATCTGAGGAGGCTGTGGGGAGCTGGGTGTACATCATTAAAAGTGAGAATGCCAAAAGTGAGGGGCCTGTACAAATTAAAAAGGAAAAAAATGTATTTGCAAAAGAAAACTATTAGCATTTCTGTGAAAGGAGGGGGTGGGGAGAATAAGAAAAGTAAATGAAGAGGGTGAAGGTTCTCTTTAAAGCCTGTCACCATAACAGATATTTTTGCTTTGCAGAGATGACTTCATAGTAGAATCTGTCAGAACACAAGTATTTGATCTGCTATTGTCAACTTGGTTTTTAAGGCTCGGTTCACACATATCAGAGTTTCTCCACATCCAATTCGCACGACAGGCGAGTGTGACGGGAGCCGGGTTCACACAGGTCCAGGGCGGCCATGGTCTGCATTCAAAAAGGGTCCTGTACGTCTTTGGGTCCGAGTCAGGTGTGAGTTTAGGCAAAAATACAGAACTGATTTGCACCTGAACCGGTGAACAGGAATGCATCGGACCCCAGGCACGAACCCGCAGCCGCATATGTGTGAACCTGGCCTAAAGGTATAGGTTTTTTGGATGTCGGCCTTGCTTCACATGTTAATGAGTATCTTTTCTGAAACTAAAGATGCCTGCTTGTTCAGGATAATGTTAAAGCCATGGATCTGGAAAGTATTCACAGCGCTTCACTTTTTCCACATTTTGTTATGTTACAGCCTTTATTCCAAAATGGATTAAATTCATTATTTTCCTCAAAATTCTACAAACAATACCCCATAACAACAACGTCAAAGAAGTTTGAAATTTTTGCAAACTTATTTAAAATAAAAAATCACATGTACATAATTATTCACAGCTTTTGCTCAATACTTTTGTTGAAGCACCTTTGGCACCAATTACAGCCTCAAGTATTTTTAAGTGATGCTACAAGCTTGACATACCTATTTTTGGGCAGTTTCTTCCATTCTTCTTTGCAGGATCTCTTGAGCTCCATCAGGTTGGATGGAAAGCGTCAGTGCACAGCCATTTTTAGATCTCTCCAGAGATGTTCAATCAGGTTCAAATCTGAGCTCTGGCTGGGCCACTGGTCCAGAGCGCTCCGGAGCAGGTTTTCATCAAGGATGTCATTGCTGCATTCATCTTTCCCTCGATCCTGACTTGTCTCTAGGGGTGGCACAGTGGTGTAGTGGGTAGCACTCTTGCCTAGCAGTAAAAAGGGTCGCTGGTTCGAATCCCGAGAAGAGAGGAATTCCCCAGGGTGTGGTTTTTAGGCAGAAAAGTAAAATTATTAGGTCAAGGGTGTATGAAAAAGTAAACTTATTTTTACAAAAAATGGTATGACATGAATGTTAAAAGAAAATGAGCTCCAGTAGGAAGTACTTTCAAACTTATTAGGCTAAACATGCATTTGCAGACATAATTCCATAACAACATTAACCTAGAAATGTCGAAATTATGAAAAGTGAGCCTGACGCGTCTCAACCCATATACCAAAGGTCTTCTTCAGAGGGTCAGTCTGCTAAAAGATATATAATATAGGTACACATGTAAAAATTTAACTTACACACAGTAAAATTATTTTACGGTGCATACATGTGATATAGTTACCCGACAATGTATGTCCAGCAAGGAAAAAAAAGGCCTCCTACATGGAGATCCGTTTTAAAAGCTACTTTTTCTCTTTCCCCAAGGGGTCCCGGAGCACCTCCACCATCACAGCAACCAGACACGGGGCAGTAATCCAACGATGTGACTTACGAGAAGTCACACTAATAAGTCACCCCCCGCCAAGTCAGACGATTGGTGGGGAAGCGGGCCACACCTGTGGTGAGAATCTAGAAACAGACTAATTTATACGCCCATAATATGTAGAAAAAATTAGAGGATTGTTGATCAAATAAATAATCAATTCACCAGCTAAGAGGCATGAATCTCCATGCATACCATATATGCAAATGGAGGCCTCCGAGTGTTCCAAGGGTATATATGTAAAAAATTATAAAAATAAGTAAAGTAGGGGAACTACTTAAATGAAGCGGTTAAATAGAGGGTTAAGATAGTAAACACCAGCTCAATCTAAATCAATGTGTGAAGATATTAGTGAATGGTGTGTGATGAAGAAAAAGAAAGAAAGTGATGGAAAGAAACAAACAAGGTGGGAGGGTATGTGAACATGCAAAATGAGGTGGAAGTGAGGGAAAATGAGTGCAGTGTGCATAGACCGTGTGAGATAAGTGATAAGCGGTCTATGCACACTGCACTCATTTTCCCTCACTTCCACCTCATTTTGCATGTTGCATGATCTCTTGTATCATGTCTGCAGTCTCTGACCATCTCCGGCATCATGTCTGCAGTCTCTGACCATCTCCAGCATCGTGTCTGCAGTCTCTGGGCAGCTCGAGCATCATGTCTGCAGTCTCTCACCATCTCCTGTATCATATCTGCTATAAGTGCATTGAATAGAAATTTTGCAATGTGTTTAAGAGATTGCAGACGTGATACAAGAGATGGTCAGAGACTGCAGACTGCATTTTTCTTGAACTTTCTTAAAGGTGCCAAAAATGGTCAACAATAAATTCATATTAATTTAAATTGGTGATATTAATTAAAATGTATACTATAATACAACTATATATATAAAAAATATATATAATTTTGTAAAAACTTTCATTTTCGGTTTTCGGCCTAGAGTATTTTTCATTTTCGGTATTGGTTTTGGCACCAAAAAACCCATTCGGTGCACCCCTAGCTATAACATAACAAAATGTGGAAAAAAGTGAAGCGCTGTGAATACTTTCCGGATGCACTGTACATTTGTACAGGAAATGCAAAAAGGGAGCCAACTTTTGTAGATCCATTTCCTCTAGTCAGTTCTTGCCAACAGAAATTAAATCCTCACGGTGTGTGAGAAAACTGGGTGCTCAGCATGTTACTTATAGGAAAGCTTGAACTAAATAGAAATGATAGAAGATGGGAAAGGGGAAAGAAGAACTCTAAGGAGTAGATTGTCCCGTTAAACAACAACTTGTTTTATAGTTTGTAAAAGATGGAGTCTATAAAGGAAACCTATAGTGAGGAAGCATGGAGGTTACTTGACTATAACAGACGTAGGGGTGGGAAATGGAGATGGAGTGCTCATTTTTCCAATCCCAAGGACTGAGACTGATGCACGCCTCCTGTATCTGCTCAAAAATACAATAGACCAATTCTAAACTTTTAACCAGGTGGTAGATGGCAATGTTTCTCAACTCTAGTCCTCAAGTACCTCCAACAGGTCATGTTTTCAGACTTGCAATTATTTTGCACAGGTGATTTGATCAGCTTCACTACCTTTCTAATTACCACAGCCGTTTTCCTTTTTAGGGTACCAAAAAACAAAACAAACCTTGGCATATTTTGAGATTCAGATAGGTGTTGGAGGGGTTGTGGTCAGCAAGGGTCGCTACTGCCCCAGCAGTATCGTTGCCCTCAAAGGGCTGGTTGTATCGTAGGCATGCTACGCCAAGAGTGCAGGGTTCAGGGGTGCCCTGTGTACAATGTGCAACCCCAGCCTTGCATGGATTCCGCCTGAGGGCCTTGTGCTTGACATATGTGCCCAGGAGCTGACCACGAGCGACTGTTTTGGTTCTGGCGTGTGTAGGGTGCTGTAATTTTACTGTCTCAGTGGAACTTGTGATTGTTTCAGATATGGATCCCTTAGCAACCCCCCCCCCCCTTGTTTTTAGGTTATCCCATCTCTCACATCTCCCCCCTTCCTGTTCTGATTCTTTCTGTAACTTGGGTTGTTGAGTCCAGTTTCACAGTGGAGAGAGGAGATAGCTCTACATCTTTAATATTTAAGAGCAATCTCAATTCTCAATGTAGTCTTAACGCTCTGGACAATGTTTTTGCGCGTAACATTGTTGAGTTACATTTGATCATCTTACTGTATACCATGTGGCTAATGTTCTATCTTGCACTCTGTAATCTTAGTGTACAATGGAACCGTCTGGTGATGATTGTTCTCCTGTTGTTTAAAGTTCACTTTTTTTTTAAGTTCCAGCTCCAATACTTACCAAAATAGCATTAATGTACTTATTATGAAAAAATAAAACCCTTTCCGTGAATTCTACACAGGCTTACCTTACTCTTTCTTCTTTTTTTTTCTTTTTTTTTTTTTGTAATTGACAATTTTTATTAAGTTTTGGTTGTTTAAATACAAAAATATAAAGCACAAATACAGGAAGGGATAATGAAATAAAATAATTGGAGAGAGAGAGAGAGAAAAAAAAGAGGAAAAAATTAAAAAATAATGAGGAATCGACAGACTTCTGTGGGTAGCATAGATGCAACCTGCAAATATCAAACATGAAGCGTAGCTGGTTAATAAAAGAGGCTGAAATATGGCTCTGCAAAAGTGTGTACATAATACAGTAGTAATACTTGTAAGCCTATAGGTGAACCTCGATCATCGGTTAAACATACTATCAGGACAATAATTATCCTATAATTGCGTGGTCTGCATTTCCAGTACCTTACTCTTTTTTAATAGCTGTCTAAAAACACTGCTTGATTACTTCTGCCTTACTTCCTGGAAATACTTTCAATCATGACACAGGAAGGAGTTAGCCAGCTGAGGGTAGATGATGCAGGTTGTGTGCTAATGAGATCAGCTGGTCAACTTCTTCCTGTGTCATGACCTAAAGTCTTTCCAGGAAGTAAGGCAGAAGAAATCAAGCAGTGTTTTTAAACGGCTATTAACCCACGTTCACATTGGGCCGATTTGACATGTCAAATCACATGCCAAATTGGAGCCTATTGCCGGCAATGGCACCGTCCAAATCGGTGCAACGCTGCACCAATTTCCAAAAGTAGTTTCTGCATTACTTCTGGCGATTTCAATAGACATCTGTGCATGAACCCTGCACAGATGTCTGTCAAATCGCCCCCAAAGTCAGATTGAAAAGCCGGTTTGAAATCGATTTCAAACCTGCTTTCAGTGTGAACCTGGGCTTAAGAGAGTAGGGTAAGCCTGTGTAGAATTAATGAAACGCTGTTTTATTTTTGCAAAAGAAGTACATTAACCACTTGCTTACTGGGCACTTAAACCCTCCTCCTGCCCAGACCGATTTTCAACTTTCAGCGCTGTCGCACTTTGACAATTGCGCGATCATACAACACTGTACCCAAATTTAAATTTTTATCATTTTTTTTTCCCCCACAAACAGAGCTTTCTTTTGGTGGTATTTAATCACAGCTGGGATTTTTATTTCTTGCTAAACAAACAAAAAAAGATGGAAAATTTTGAAAAAAAAAAAATCATGTTTCATAGTTTGTTATAAAATCTCGCAAACAGGTCATTTTTCTCCTTCATTGATATGCGCTGATGAGGCGGCACTGATGGGGACAGATAAGGCGCCACTGATGGGCACTGGTAGGTGACACTGGGCACTGATAGGCGGCACTGTTGTGGCACTGATATGGGCGCTGATGGGTGGCACTGTGGGCACTGATGGGTGGCACTGTGGGCGCTGATGGGTGGGCACTGATGGGTGACGCTGGTGGGCACTGGTAGCTGCACTGCTGCCTATTGCTGTGTCACTGGCAGGGGGCACAAATGATTGCCCTGATCGGGACTGATGTCCCTCTCACGGCCGCCGGTGATCGGCTTTTTTTTTCCTCAAGCTGTCAGCGCGAGGAGAAAAAATAGCCGATTACCCGCTCTGTTTACATCACATGATCAGCTGTCATTGGCTGACAGTTGATCATGTGGTAAGGGGTCGGGACCGACCCCTTACTCTGATCTGTGATCAGGCGAGTCTCATAGACTCGCTGATCACTGAAGCACAGCGAGCAGGCCGCTCCTGCACGGGACGACGTCAATAGACGTCGTCCCGGCAATGTAGGTCCGCGCTGTTGCCGTCATTTGACAATAGCGCGGATCTGAAGAGGTTAATGCTATATTGGTACATACGGAGCTGGAATTAAAAAAAAAAAAAAACCTTTGCTCTCATTACATGTTTGTAATTTTGTAAAAGTTTACATAAAAAAAGAAGTAGGTCTGGCTGAAAGGGAATGGGAAAGGGTGTAAGCTAATGGCCCGTACAAACGATCAAAAATCTGACGAAAAATACCGCTTTCGATGCGATCGTACGATAATCGGATCGTTGGTACAGAGCTTTTGAGAGCTGATCATGACAGTTCATCCGATATTCGATTAGACAAGCACGAAAATTTTCCTCGTACGATACCAGATCTTATGCATTCCTTTTTTTTTTTTTTTTCCCCCTAGTGCTTCCTAATCTGCATCAGTTTACACTTTCACTGCCCCTTTCACACTGACAGACCGTATGGGTCCACCCGATCGGACCATCCATTGCTTTCTATGGAGCATCTGATGTCAGCAAACGTGTTCGCTGACACCCACCAACATCAGATCAGATCCTTTCCGCTAAAAACAGACGGATGAGAGATCCATTCCCCATCCATCTGGTGGATGACAGTCGGATGGAAATGGACAGGTGCTCCATTTCCATCTGACAGCCCATAGAGGACAGCGGGCTGTATCTGCTCTGCATTGCAGAGCAGACATGGACCGGTCAGCTGCCTGATCAGCAGAGAGATCCCCTGCTGAGCGAGCAACTCCACCAGTGTGAAAGGGGCCTTAAGTAAAACCTATCTTTTAAAATAGGTTTGATTTATTTTACAGATTAGCCATTTAATCATTAAGCAAAAAAAACTTAAACATTTTTTTTTATCTTATTTCTCTAGGACACGGTACCATTGTCTACTTTGATACTTGGAGACAAGTCTGATCCTACTTCAAGTTCTTTTGCACAGAGGTTAGGTATGTATGTTACTTTATTTACAACTTGGTTTTTCTTTGTCCACCAGCTACATGGAGCCTTCAGACATTACCAGATTTACCCCCAAACATCCCCCACCCCCCCCAATCTTGGGATGGGTGATCTGTCGATCAAAGTGCCAGGACAAAGAGGAGGGGCTGTATATGACAACGCACGGTGGGGAACGCACGGCGGGGAACACACAGCCATTGAAATTAAAGCTGTTATGTTCCCTGCGCTCTGATCAACCAGGAGGCGGCGGCTCACCTCTCTCTTCCACTACGATCGCTCCGACAAACCCAGGCTGCCAAGCTGTGCTCGCCCCCCGCCCCCAGGCAACTCACACTCGCCAGCCCTCAAAATGCGAGCAGGCGAGTGGATTTTTTGAGGGCTGCCATTGTTTACTTCTGACAACCATGCACTAAACTTGGGTGGGGTGGCCCTCATCCACTACTTTGCTATGACTTTTCTTGCAGAAAAGAGTGTTTCGTTCAGAAATATGTTGGTAAATTTATTTATATCTGGTTCTGCGTATATCCCCATAAGACATGGCTTGGGGTACAAGGTAAGGGCAGAGCCCATTGTGTCATGGAGAAACTGTACAATCTGTGTCCAAAAGCCATGGATCTTGGGGCAACTCCAGAGTAAGTGATAAAACATTCCTGTTGCACATTGCACAGTTGGCAGTTTGGTCACGCTTATACCTAGACACTCTAAGTGGGGTAAGATATGATCAGTGAATTATATAGTTCTGCGTAAGTCGGTCAGAAAGTTTGGGAGATACTAATTTGCAGGTGTCATGGGCATCACTCCATTCCTCATCCTCCATTGTCCCTACATCTTCCTCCCATCTAGCTTTCAATGCATAAGCTGACCTGGAAGAGGAGGGCAGTAGCAACATGCTATAAAAAATAGAGATCAGTTTTTGGGGGTCTGAGCTACGTATCACCTCCATAAAGGGGTTGATGTCCAATTGAGGGGTACCGGTTGGGAATTGTGTTCTGAAAGCATGTCGAATTTGTAGATATCTGAAAAACATACGGGTCGATAATCCATACTCTGCCCTCAGTCGGTCAAATATTTCAGTTCTCTATTAACCACTTGCTGACCGCCGATGTACGTCCAAAGTTTGGCGGCGGATATCATTGTTATGGCAGCAGCTAGCTGCCATAACCCCGGTATCCCCGTTTTCGTGCGGCGGTCGGCTTTCAGATAAAAGTGGTCTCTGCGGCGGATTTGCTGCAAGATCACTTTTATCAGTGGCGGGAGAGGCCCCCCTCCTGCCGCGATTTGGTGCCCTTCGCCGCTTACCAGAGCCGTCGGTAGCGGCGGAGGCGATCGCGTCTGTCCACTTGTTGTGCCTGGAGACAAATGAGGGGAAGATAGCGCCCACTCGATTCCATGACACTGCAGGGCGGAAGCGACGTCAAAACGTCACTTCCGCCCATACGTCTTAAAGGCACATTTTTTTCAATGTAATTTTTTTATTGCATTTTAGTGTAAATATGAGATCTGAGGTCTTTTTGACCCCAGATCTCATATTTAAGAGGTCCTGTCATGCTTTTTTTTATTACAAGGGATGTCTACATTCCTTGTAATAGGAATAAAAGTGACACAATTTTTTTATTTTTTTTTAAAGTGTAAAAATAAATAAATTTAATGTAAAATGAATAAGGAAAGTTAAATTTTTTTTTTAAGCCCCTCCCCCGTCCCGACGAGCTCGCGCGCAGAAGCGAACGCATATGAAAACGGTGGTCAAACCACACATGTGAGGTATCCCCGCAATCTTTAGAGCGAGAGCAATAATTCTAGCCCTAGACCTCCTCTGTAACGCGAAACATGCAACCTGTAGAATTTCTTAAACATCGCCTATGGAGATTTTTGAGGGTAAAAGTTTAACACCATTCCACGAGTGGGCGCAATTTTGAAGCGTGACATGTTGGGTGTCAATTTACTCGGCGTAACATTATCTTTCACAATATAAAAAAAAAATTGCGCTAACTTTACGGTTGTCTTATTTTTTTATTCATAAAAGTGAATTTTTTCCAAAAAAAGTGCGCTTGTAAGACCGCTGCACAAATACGGTGTGAAAAAAAAGTATTGCAATGACCGCCATTTTATTCTCTAGGGTGTTAGAAAAAAATATATATAATGTTTGGGGGTTCTAAGTAATTTTCTATAAAAAAAAAACTGTTTTAAACATGTAAACACCTAAATTCCAAAATAAGGCTAGTTCTTAAGTGGTTAAGGGTTAAGTGGGATAGGTGAAAGACTCCTTTGGATCTCCACAGCTCAGAGTCTGGGACTGAGCAAAACTCCTGAAGGGCCTGCCTTTCCCAAGAGCCTTTTACCTACACACAGTGTGTGGGCCAGCTTTGGAAAGTCAAGCAACATTGCTTGGATGTAAACTGAATCAATGTAAGTATCTGGAAAAGGACAGAATTTGGGTGGGGATAGGTGAAGTTCTGTAATCTGGCAGGGGTTACACTTCTTGGGATTAAAGTGCAGCAGTGGCAGTGGCAGTGTTGTCAGCCCACACCAGAAAGTTAGGAGCCCACACACATACTTTGTTTCCATTGAGCATGGAGGGCAAAATCTGCTTGTACATCAGCTATTTTTTTTTGACTGATATGTAACTGACTTTACATTTAATTGACTCATGTATGGCACATCAGCTACAGATCTGTAATGGTTGCAACTTTGTGTTTATTGTGCAACCAATCCACAATTCTGCAAGAACTTTTCTTGGATGTGCAGGCTAATTAATATGAAAGATCTGCGTCAACAGGCTTATGTGGGTAAATGCAGTGTACTTTTTGGCATCAGTTTGAGATGCTCATGAGATCACTCGGCATTCATTGCAGTTGACCTTCTTTTGCAGTCCTGTGGACTGAAAAAAATCTGTTCTGAAGCAAACAGTAGCCTATCAACACTGACCCTTATTGTCATTTTATTTTTCAAAGAACCAAATCCTGGTGCTGTTTGTAGGTGTTGAAAGTTAAAGTACATAGTGGGTTAACAACCACAATTTACACTTCTTTCTGTTTATTAATGTAAGCTCCCCCAGTGTCTGTGCCTTTATAAAAATAATGCAGCCATATACCTAATTTTAAAGCGCTGACTGATCCGCTGTCTCTCTCCTCTCTTGGCCTGACAGCTGCAGCAGGCAGGCCGAGAACCCCCTGCTGACATCAGTCAGGTGGGGAGGAGGAGAGAGAGAGACAGTGGGTCATGTGAGCCCCGCTCTGAAATCATGTATATAGCTGCATTATTTTTATGAAGGCACAGACACTGGGGCAGCTTACATTAAAGCGGGGTTCCACCCAAATTTTGAACAATATCTGTATGTATTCTCTTCCTTGCCTATGCCTAGATGCTGACATGCCATTTAAAAAAATTTAAATCGCCGTAATTACCTTTTATTTTTCTATTCTTCTTTGCACTTCCTGGTTCTCCTCCCATGGGAGTAGGCGTGTTTCTAGCCTCTCCCAGACTCCTGGGAACTAGTCTCAGGCATCCCAGGATGCCACTGAGCATGTGCGGGAACGAGTGGTGAATGCTGGGAGCACAGCATTCACCACATCCAGGAAATAAATGCTTGTGGGCTTCAAATGCCCACAATGAAGATGGAAACCGCCTGCAGTGAATAATATAAGTTATTCTTTCCGACGAAATCTGACACAGGCGGACATATTACACACAATATGTGAGTATGTAATGCTGAGAAGAAAAGTTTGTGAATGAACTCAAAAAAAAAAAAAAAATAGATAGGTGGACCCCCGCTTTAATAAACAGAAGATAGTGTAAAGAACTAACATTAATTTCAGCAGCAGGAGGGGAGGGGGTGGGCACGGACACAGTGAGCCGGTTGGCAAGTGGTTAAAGGAACAGGATCTTTGTTACCCAAAAAAAAACAAAAAAACTTTTGTTTTTATTCTCAGTGTTTGGATAATTACCTTTTTAAAGGTTAAGTTCACCTTTTGTAACATGTTATACCTGTATTGAGGGGGTGTAACATATTACTTTTGAGCAGTCCCCTGTAATAAAAAAAAAAGCTTTTTTTAACCTGCAAAATCATGTGCATGCATTTTAATTATTATATATAATTTTTTACAAAAGGGGAACTTTGCCTTTTAATTTACTGACTTTTACTGACTTTGTCAGATCTCTGTCTTGCAGCCTCTAGTAATTTTAATTGAAGTTGCAGTTTTCTAAAATAACTTCCGGAGCTGCAGGGTGTCGGCACATACATTTTCTTGTGGTTGATCTAATAGTCTCCCCAACCAGAAATGTTAGTAGCAAATTTCTTCGAGTTGTTTTGAGCAAGGACACCTTCCATGTGATTGGTCCTTCAGACATCAGGTGTTTGGGTGGGTGCTTAATCTGTGCTACTATCACTGGGGATCGGGGAACAGCGGAGGCTTCAGGCAATCCTGGAGTAGGTGATTCCAGCAGAAAAGGCACATGTTAACACGTGCTGTCATCTAGCTACCTGCCACAGAAATTATATTTTATGATTTTTAACTTGACCTGCAGCTTTAATTTAAAGCTCATTATCACCACTTTTCATTGTCTGCATTTTGTTAGCATTTCTTGTTCACAACTAAGCTCTCTATGTTCTGTTTGCTTATGCCTGGCATTAAAGTATTGATGGAGAGCCTGGTTACATGACTGTGTTATAGTGCAAAGCATGTTTTAATAATACTCCATGCTACATTTTTGAGACGGCAATAAATGTTTTCAGACCCACAGGATTAAATGGTCATATACAAAAATATGTATCATGGGGATTGTGGGATTTGTAGCTTGTCTAAGATCTACACCATGGAAACACTATTATTTTAGGGCTCATTTATTGGGCTGCAGTAATGTGAGTTTTTTTGCCAAACTTGTGTTTACACGTGTTGATGCTGTGCCATTTTTTTTTTTTTTTTTTGAATGCCAGCCCAATGAACCTTTTCTGAAGGACTTATGTTGCAGTGCTCTGCAAAAATTGCTGCATGTACAGTACATTTTATGGTGCAGTGAGTAGCTTATAGAAAAAAAAAATAAATTAAAAAAGAGGATTAGCGCTAGGTATTACCTTTGTGACAGAATAGACAAACAAAATGTGAAAAACCCTCTTGAGAGTGGGACTATAGTGGCACAGGCTCAAAAAAAAGTACAGAAATAAAAATATGAATTTATTACTACAGGCTTTATAATAGTATTAGGATTTTTTTTTCTACTAATAAAGCTTCTTTTCATATTTTTATTTCTGTACTGTTTTTTTCCTAGCCCGCTATAGTCCCACTCCCAAGAGGCTCATGGGCTTCACCCGGGATGGGGGGGGGCTAGGGGCTTTGGAACATGGTTCCCCTTCTCCACTTTCAAGTTGTTACTGGGGGGGGGCATCTAGGGTTGGGTCTGGGAGGTTAGGCTGCCATAATTTAGGCAGCGGCTTTGTGGCCTACTAGGTAAGGGGGCGCTCTTGCGGCCGGCGGCCAAAAATGTAGGCCACGGCTTTGAGGCCTACCGCACTCGCGGCCGAAAAGTTAGGCCACGGCTTTGCGGCCTACTGCACTCGCGGCCGAAAATTTAGGCCGCGGCTTTGTGGCCTACCGGCGTGGAGGTCCCAGAGTTTAGGCCGCGGCCTACCGTCTAGGTGACCGGCCCCACCGTGGGCTGCGTGCTCGCGGCCAAAATTTAGCCTGCAACTTTTGCAGCCTGCTGGGCAGTGTTTTTAATTGGGCCGTGGCTTCTGCGGCCTCCTGGATCGGCGCCCCTGTCTGTGCCCCTGTGTAGGGCTCCGGTATTTGCCCCCGGTCTGCGTCCCCTGTCAGGGGCCCCCAGTCTGCGCCCCCTATTAGGGCCTCTGTTTTGTGCCCCCTGTAAGGGGCCTCAGTCGACATCCCATATGTGGACCTCGGGCGGGGGGGTTCCAGTTGGTGGCCCCCTCCCCCTGTGTTTTTTCCTTTCGTCTTCCAGGACAGCCTCTTAGACATAGGGCTCCTCCCTCCGGGACAGGAAACGCATACACCAATCGTCTTAAAAGGTGGTCCTCCAGGCCTCCCTCTTCTCCTCGTTATTGTGTTTCCTGCCGGACGGGAAGGAGCACTCTAGGAACTAAGGGAGCTCCATTTCTCAGGACTATCCTGTGAAGAGCCCCTGGCGTTGACTCTCCTCTAGACAAAAAACAGAAAGGAGAGGGCGCACCGGCCTTGAGCATTATCTTTAAAAAAGTTTATTAAAAAAGAAAACGTAAAAGTACTACTCACAAGGGTAGATAAAAATCACGCATAATGGTATAATGATGGTAGCAGTCTCCAGACCTATGGACAAGACGTGCAGACCGCTGCTGGCTGACGCGTTTCGAAGGTAGCACCTTCTTCTTCAGAGCCTAAGAGTGTCCATCTCTTACGGTACCTTAAATAGTGTGCTCATCAAGGGAGCACAGACCAAACTGACCTAGGAGCCACTCCCATAAAATGGGCGGTCCAGAGGCGGGCCCTGACACAGCACCATAGCAACCATTTGTACACACATATAAACATATAAAAAACACACAAAAATGTGCGGGGAGCACAAGTGCACAGATCTAAAGTGTGATGAATGTCATAAAGAGGGGGGGGGGGGAAGGAAGGGGGGAAGGGGGGGAGGAAAGGAAAAGGAAGGGGGGGGGGGGCAATGATGGCACCAGTGATAACAGGGGCAATGTGCGCATATTGTGCGATATAGTACATCAGACAGCCAGGCAATCTCCAATCCTAGAAATCCCACAAATGCGGCCACCTGCGCAAACAAAGAAACCCAGCTATCAAAATAAATACAAAAATCTGCACCATGAACAGCGCACAATAGACTTCACATGAGACTATGATATCTAAATCAGCAGGACCCATCCACACTTGTCATCCAAGGAGATGAATGACTTATCTCCATAGTGTGTAAAGATACCACAGATCTTACCTCAAAGACGCTGTGTAGCTACAGGCGGCGGTTGGAACGCACGCCATATTCATTACATGTTGTAATGTAATGAATGCTACTACAGCGTCTTTGAGGTAAGATCTGTGGTGTAAAAATCCCTTGTAATAGAAAAAAAACATGACAGGTCCTCTTAAATATGAGATCTGGGGTCAAAAAGACCTCAGATCTCATATTTAAACTAAAATGCATAAAAAAAAAAAAACTGTCATTTGAAAAAAAAAAAAAAAAATGTCCCTTTTAAGAGCTATGGGCAGAAGTGACGATTTGACGCTGCTTCCGCCCTGCAATGACTTGGAGACAGGCGGGGGTCCATCTTCCCCTCACTCGTCTCCATGTCAGGCCAGGTACAGGTCCGGATCGCCTCCGCCGTTACCGACGGCCACAATAAGCGGTGAAGGGCACCGGAGTGCGGCGGTAGGGGGGGGGCCCTCTCCCGCCGCCGATAAAAGTGATCTTGCAGGGAATCTGCTGCAGAGACCACTTTTATCTGAAAGAGAACTGCTGGCTCTTGAAGAGGATACCTGGGTTATGGTAGCTAGCTGCTACCATAACAACGGTATTTCTCTTTAAAGACAGGACGTATATAGTCGTCCTGCGGGAAGGAAGTGGTTAATTTTAAAATGAATTTATTATTTGTCGTCTGCCTGCTTGGCCCCTTTCACATGCGCTGTCTGATCAGGTTCGCCTGTCAGTTTTTCAGGCGGACCTGATCGGACCCTTAGTGGGGATATGGCGGTCTTGTGTCCCTGCATGGCAGGAAATTAAAGCAGTCACATTCGTTCTAGTTGTCTTTCTGTGTAAATTTAAAATTGGTTAATTTTTATATTGAAAATAAAGCTTTGTCGGTCGTTTAAAAAAAAAAAAAAAAAAAAAAACCTGGCTCCTAACTTTTTTAGCTGGCTCCTAGATTCCAAGCAAATTTGTCAAGCCCTGTGCTAGCCCGACCATTGCCATTAGCTCAGAAAGAGCAGGACCCTGGGTGACTACAGCCACATCCCCCTACAGGCCCGTACCTGCACTTGTGGAAACTCAGGAGATTCCTGGGCCGGCGGGTGAGAGACGCTCGGCCGGCCATGCCGGTGACCTCTGTGGCTCTTCCGGTTTCAGCATGCGGCATAGAGGGCGGGACTTCTGCGTTCCAACAGGCGAAAGTGACGCACTATGTACTTCCGGCGGAGCCGCATCATCAGGGGGTGCCACGAGACATGGTTCCGGTCTCTGAGGCACAGCGGTGGATACACAGGCATCCGGAGCGGTGTATAAGGCTTGGCAAGGCTCCGCAAACACCAGGGAACATGGAGACAGCTGCACAAGCGATAGACTCCGGTTATGTAGGCTCCGGCACCTCCCAGGTAAGGGTGGACCATCTCTTACACTGGGGGGTCAGGGTTCTTGGGACCCAAGTAACTCACTCCCTGGGTGGGGAACCTCAGGTGATGGGCTGGGCACTTCCTAGGCTGACCCTAGCACAGTGGTGGTTTGGGTCAGGGAGGCATACTAATGAAAGTTTGTCCTCCTGTCTTTTCTGTTTGGTTTTCAGGCTAAAACCCAGGACAGGACTCAAACACAGCTGCCTAGGAAAAAACGTGCCGTATGTGGGACTAAGTTAGGTTAGGTTGGGAGAAGCCACTATGCCCAGATTGTGTCAGCAGCCTCATTAAGGATGATTCTGTGGCAACATGTCACAAAATCCTGACTTCGGTTAAAGACGTGCTTGTGTCCACATTTCAGTCATTCAAGGGAATGATGAATAGGATGCAGGGTCCCTCACCATCCCTACACAGGGCAGCCAGTTTGCTTTCCCTATCTGAGCGCAGTCAGGAGGGCGAGGGGGATAGGGAGAGGGTACCTAGATCGCTAGCCTCTTCTCAAGTGGATTCAGCATCCGACTCATAGGGGGAGCATGATTCCTCCAGAGGGTCCAGATATTAATTATCTCTGGTCGATGTGGGGGATTTATTGAAAGCGATTTATGACACGTTAGAAATTCGTGAGGAGCAGGTTCAACTCTCCAAGCACGACCCGATGTGCCAAGGGTCAAGTGCTCATAAAGCCAGGGTTTTTCCCGTGCATAAATCTCTGATAGTCGATTTTTCTGGAGTGGGAACACCCGGAAAAGAGGTCATTCTTTTCAGGTAGCCTCAAACTGAGGTTCCCTTTTGAAGCAGATGCTTCTCATCCATGGAATAAAATTTCTAAGCTGGATGCGCCCTTAGCCAAGGTCTCAAAAAACACAGACTTGGCCTTTGACGACTTGGAATCTCTCAAATATCCCATGGATAAAAGGGGGGACGTGCTACTAAAGAGGGCTTGGGACACCTCATCAATTGGGTTGAAGCCGGCTCTTGCAGCTACTTGCGTGGCCAGAAATCTGGAGTGCTGGCTATCACAATTACAGTCCCACATTTCGGCTGATACGTCTAGGCAACAGCTTTTGAAATCTTTTCCCTTACTATTTAAGGCAGTTGGCTTTTTGGCAGACGCCTCCGCGGAGTCTGTAAAACTAGCTGCTAGGTCAGCTGCACTAGTAAATGCAGCTAGAAAGGCTGTATGGCTAAAAGCGTGGACAGGCGATGCCACCTCAAAGCTTAAGCTTTGTGGGTTACCCTTTTCGGATGACCACCTGCTTGGGCTTGGCCTCCAGGAGGTGCTGGAATGTACTCGGGACAGGAAGAAAGTGTTTCCTGAGAGGAAGAAGAAAAGCGAGGGCAAACGCTTTTTTCGAGACCCCAGGCAACAGGGCCAATAAAAGAGGGATGGCCGCCCCAAGAAACATTGGACGGGCCATAAAGGGCGTGTAAGAGGAGGAAACTTATTTAATCCTCCTCAAAGCACCGCAAAACCCCAGGGTCTCCTGCGTCCCAGTGAGAGGACTGGGGGAGTTCCTCCCACAATGGACCAGCTCAACTTCAAGTCCGTTCATTTTAGACATCATAAGGAACGGTTATTGATTGGAGTTCAATTCAGTTCTCCCTCAAGTTATTAGGTTACCCAGAGACTGGGAAAAAGCGAAAGCTCTGGGCCTATTATTAGGGGACCTAGTGGATCAGAGAGTCCTTATACAGGTGCCCCAGAAGGAGCAGGGTCAGGGTGTATACTCTCATGTGTTTGTTGTGAGAAAACCTACAGGGAAGTTCAGACTAATCCTGAACCTCCGTCCCCTGAACCAGTTTTTAAGGTTCAAGCGATTCAGGATGGATTCTAGCAGAGGCCTTAGCTCCGCTAAGAGGCAAGGCCATTGCAGTGATCCCCTACCAGGACGATCTCCTGTTTGTGGCCCCCTCCTTTTCATCAACTAGAGAGAGAGTTGCAGGACCCAGAGTTTCCTGCTATCTTTGGGGTGGCTAATCAATCAGGAAAAGGCCCAGCTGACCCTGGCACAGGAGGTGCTGTATGTCGGGTACAGAATCTCTTCAGTGGAGATAAAGGTGTTTCTCCCCAGGGAAAAGATCCTGAAGGTGGATCAGGCAGTAGCCCAGCTTCAAACCAATCAGGTAGCTCTGATCAGAGAGGTTATGAGAATTCTGGGTCTGATGACGTCCTGTTTCCCAGCGATTTCTTGGGCAAGACTTCATCAGCGCCCTCTGCAGAATCTCATGCTGCGTTTCTGGGACCGCAGAAAACAAAGATCAACCTATGCTCCTACCAGCAAAAATCAAAATGACTTTATGGTGGTGGCGAGCTCATCACAATCTGGAAGTAGGTCTGTCCTGGGCCTGTCCTGCGGCCATAGTGGTGACCACCGATGCCAGTGCATTGGGATGGGGCGCCCACCTAGAGGGGTCCTTAGCTCAGGGAGCCTGGTCACCAGTAGAGGCCAGTCGATCCTCAAATCAGAGGGAGCTTCTGGCAATTCTGAGGGCTATAGATGTTTTACAGTACCGGATAGGTGGACAGCACCTACAGGTACGGACAGACAATGCGGCGGCTGTCGCATATGTGAACAAGCAGGGAGGCACAAGGAGCCCATAGCCAACAAGATTCTGTGCTGGGCCGAGGTGTATCTGTCCTCATTGTCAGCCATTCACCTAAAAGGCTCTCAAAATGCGCTGGCGGATTTTCTCAGCCGCCAGCATGTGTGTCAGGACGAATGGTCCCTCAACATAAATGTTTTCAGAGAAATTGTAAAGTGTTGGTGACAACCGGAGGTGGACCTCTTCGCCTCGGAGGCCAACAAGAAGGTGGCACAATTCTTTTCCATCCACCCACAGGATCAGGTCACAGGGATAGACGCCTTTGCTAATCCTTGGCAGTTCAACCTGTGTTATGCCTTTCCTCCAGTGCGGCTAATAGCTGGGGTTCTCTAGAGATTTCTGGTAGAATTGACGGATATCATCCTAGTAGAGCCATTTTGGCCAAAGAGACCCTGGTTTGCCAACTTGAAGAGACTGGCCATTTGTCCTCCTTTACCCCTCCCAGTCAGGGAGGACTTGATTTCCCAGGGCTCGATTCTACACCCTCGAATAGACAGCCTCAGACTATCAGCATGGTATCTGAGGAACAGCTGTTGAGAGCGCAGGGGTTTTCAGAGAGAGTGATTAGAACTCTTCTCGAGTGCCGTAAAACGGTAACCAGGGCAATTTATGCCAAGATATGGAAAAGGTTTAATTCCTGGTTGGTAGAGCAGGGGCTGAATCATCCTGGGATTCCGGCAGTCCTGGATTTCCTCCAGACAGGTGTAGAACTGGGCCTTTCTGTTAGCACCTTGAAAGTTCAGACTGCGGCCTCGAGTATTTTCCTGCAGACCTCACTTCAGCACAATCAATTCGTAAGGAATTTCTTCAAGGTCCTGGCAAGGTCCAGGCCAGTGAGGGTTACAGCCTGCCCCACTTGGGATCTGGCCTTGGTCCTCAGAGCACATACTGGTAGTCCTTTCGAACCCCTGGAGAAATCCATGCTAAAATGGGTTGTACTCAAAACAGTTTTTTTGATAGCTATCATGCAGCCAGAAGGGTGAGTGATTTGCAGGCTCTCTCTATTCGGGAGACATTTTTGTTGATTCGGGAGGATAGGATCATTCTTAAGACAGATCCCAGTTTTCTCCCTAAGGTAGCATCTAAGTTCCATAGAGCTCAGGACATTGTCCTGCTGACATTCTGTCTTATCTCCGAGGCAGATGAGGAGGAATCTTTAAGTTTATTAGATGTTAAGAGAAGCCTTTTAGTTTATTTAGAAGTCACTAGAAGCTTTAGGAACTCTGATTCTCTTTTTGTTAATATTGCGGGGGCCCGCAAGGGTTGTAGGGCATCTAAATCTTCCATTGCTAGATGGATAAGAATGGCAATCGTAGAAGCTTATAAGTTGGAAGGTAGACAAGCACCATTAGTCAAGGCACATTCCACCAGGGCAGTCTCAGTTTCATGGGCAGAGAGGGCTGGCGCTTCTCCGGAGGTCATCTGCAAGGCTGCAACATGGTCCAGCTACTCTACATTTGCTAAACATTACCGTCTGGATTTATTGTCTGACAAAGAGCAGACATTTGGACGAAAGGTCCTCCAGGCAGTGGTCCCACCCTGACAAAGTAAGTTTCTTGCTTATCATCTCAGAGGCTGTCCTGGAAGACAAAAGGAGAAAACCAGAGTTAGACTTACCGGTAACTCTTTTTCTAGGAGTCTTTCAGGACAGCCCAGTTTCCCACCCGGTGTTTTCTAATTAACTCGTTTTGGAGTTATGTACTGATGTGATGTTAGTGTGTTATATCTTTCAGAGCCTTCCGGTAGTTCTTTGGTAAACTGAAGAGGGGGGCCTGGAGGATCACCTTTTAAGACGATTGGTGTACGTGTTTCCTGCCCCGGAGGGAGGAGCCCTATGTCTCAGAGGCTGTCCTGGAAGACTCCTAGAAAAAGAGTTGCCAGTAAGTCTAACTCCGTTTTTTTGGGGTAGCTCTTAGGCATATAGCCTAGTATATGGCACCCTTGCCCTCTCCTCCCCCCTCTGTCTTCTATCTGGCTCTAAGGACGTGGCCCACCTTGCGGGGTGGTGGCCACGCTCCCTATCTTGTCAGGGAGTGAGAATGACTGCATTAGGGCACGAAAAAGTGCTGGTTATCGCACTTATTACATCTGTGCAGGAACCTTTCAAGATGGGGGATGTAGCGGTGGCTGTGGCAGAGAGCCGATACTTCATAAGCCGTCTTGCGCAGTGAAAGCGTTCCCTTTTCCCTCTTCCCTCTTATCTTGACAATATTGTCCTTGAAGACTGGGAGGGTCTAGAGTGCATTTTTTTTTTTTTTTTTTTTTTTTTTTAGAAACACAAATGCTTGCTGTGAGGTACCCATTTAGGAATCCCCCTGCCTTTGCTGCATTACCAGACCTATGGTCTAGGCACTGCAGTATGTCAGCTACGCCTCTTGGCTGTAGTTCCCCTGGTTGCTGAGCTTCTAAGGTCTCCTCAGTGGTGCTTAGACAGGTATTTTGGGGGCTACCCTGGATGTCAATACTTCCAATGGGCATCTACTGCCAGACCGCTTGCTGTTCTCCACGGGGGGATGTGCAGGCTCCGTTGCTGCAGAGTGAGGTTGTCACGGTTCCCGTGTCGGGAACAATCTAAGGCTCTGACCTGCCTTGTGTGGGTACAGAAGGTCAGGATGGAGTCCGTTAGCACGGCGGTAACACCCCTTTATCATGGGGACCTTCTGGTTTCTATCGACATCACGAATTCTTGTTTACACATTCCGTTATGTGCCTGACTCCAACACTTCCTCCATTTTGCTGTGGGTGCGGCGCATGATCAGCGCATAGTCTGGCCACCACTCCTCGGGTATTCGCGAGGTGTTGGCCCTGGATCAGGCGTGGTTGCATCTGTGGGGGTTTGCGGTCCTGGCTGCCTGGACGATCTTCTTCTGCTACTCCTTGGCTACCCCGAGGGGCAATGTAGTTTCTATACAGACCTTGACTGATTTCAGTAGGCATCTATACTATCTGAAGTCTGCTTGGGCCCTTCCAGAACGTCAGATGAAGCCCCAGCTTTTGCTCTGGCCAGCGTGTTTTCTTCTCTTGGACAAACTCCAGAAGTTGCATGCTGCGTTTTTTATTTTTCTCTCCGGCGGGTAGGCCCTCTGCGAACCTGCATGTAGGTGTTGGGTCTGAGTTTCTACCTTTTTTGAAACTATTCCATTTGCGCAGTTCCATACAAGCATCTTCGGGGAGATCCTGGCATGAGACAAATGCCTGAGGTCTCGGGACAATCGGATTCAGCTGAGTTAGGAAACCAGGGTTCCCTGGTCTGGTGGCTCGCTCTCCGGTTCTTCGGCGGGATAAATCCTTTCTCTTCTTGTGTTAAACAGCGTGACCACCAATGCCAGTCGGTCCGGGTAGGATGTCCTGGGACTGAGCTCTGCTCAGGGTCATTGTACGCTGGTGGAATCCGGACTACCAGGTAATATGCTAGAACTTCGAGCAATCAGGCTAAGTCTGGATCATGGACGGATCGACTTCGGGGGCTCCCGGTACGGTTCTAGTCAACACGGCAACCACGATGGCTTATGCCCTTTGCCAGGGCGGGTCAAATAGGCTGTGGCGGCTCTGGCTGTTGCCAGTATTCCCTGGTGGGCAGAATGTTTCGTCCGGCCCTTTTCTGGTGTATGCATTCCAGGAGCGGAATACTGACAGGCGGATACCTCAGTTGGCGAGGGTTGGCCCACGGATGGGCCCTTCACCGGGCCGCGTTTCTTCGGGTTTGTTCCCGCTGGGACACTCATGAGGTAGTTCTCTTGGTGTTCTGGTTCAACTGGACGGTACCAAGGTTTCTGGTAAGGTCACGGGTTGCTCTGGTGGCCCATGGGGCCAGTGACGGAAGGTGGCCTCTTGGTGGCTTTCACCTCTGCTCACAGGGTGTCAAAGGGTGGCGTTATCTTCTCATTCACCTTATCCAGGTTTAGGCGGTGCTTCGCCCTTTTCTATAGTTCCATCCCTGGGTTTCCATTTGAACAAGGACATTGTGTTTCCTTTCTTGTGTCCCTGGCAACCCATCCCAAGGAATTTGCCTGATCTGCCCAGGATGTGGTTTGGGGGATTCGGTTGTATTTGCCAGCCACTGAGTCTTTTGGAAGTCAGGCTCTCTGTACTCACGGACAGGCCAAGAAAGGGGGCCGTCTGCTTCTTCTGCAACCTTCTTCTGGATGAATCAGACAGATGATCACTCTGGGCTATTCTGTCAGGAATCGGGTTCCTGCTTTCCTTGTTACAGCGCATTCTTCTCTGCGCCTAGTGCGTCTTGGGCCTTCTGTCTTCAGGCGTTCGCGTCGCATTTTTCACAAGTTCTACGAAGTGGATGGGTTGGCATCTGCAGGTGATTTTTTTGGCCGCAAGCTTTTTGTAGGCTGCTGTTAACCACTTCAGCCCCGGAAGGATTTACCCCCTTCCTGACCAGAGCACTTTTTACAATTTGGCACTGTGTCGCTTTAACTGCTAATTGCGCGGTCATGCAATGCTGTACCCAAACGAAATTTGCGTCCTTTTCTTCCCACAAATAGAGCTTTCTTTTGATGGTATTTGATCACCTCTGCCGTTTTTACTTTTTGCGCTATAAACGGAAAAAGACCGAATATTTTCTACTTTTTGTTTTAAAAAAAAATCCAATAAACTCAATTTTAGTCGTACATTTAGGCCAAAATGTATTCGGCCACATGTCTTTGGCAAAAAAATGTCAATAAGTGTATATTTATTGGTTTGCGCCTACAAACTAGGGTACATTTTCTGGAATTTACACAGCCTTTAATTTATGACTGCCTATGTCATTTCTGTAAATATACCCTATGATAGCAATAGGTAGTGACAGGTACTCTTTTTTTTTTTTAAAAAAAATTGGGGTCTATTAGAACCTAGATCTCTCCTCTGCCCTCAAAGCATCTGACCACACCAAGATCGGTGTGATAAAATGCTTCCCCAATTTCCCAATGGCGCTGTTTACATCCGGCGAAATCTAAGTCATAAAATGCTCGTAGCTTCCGGTTCCTTAGGCCATAGAGATGTTTGGAGCCACTCTGGTCTCTGATCAGCTCTATGGTCAGCTGGCTGAATCACCGGCTGCATTCTCAGGTTCCCTGTTGAGACAGGAGAGCCAGAGAAAAACACGGAAGACGGTGGGGGCATTCCCTTCCACTGCTTGTAAAAGCAGTCTAGAGGCTAATTAGCCACTAGGATTGCTTTTACATGAAAGCTGACCGCTGGCTGAAAAGAATGATACCAAGATGATACCTAAACCTGCAGGCATCATTCTGGTATAACCACTCAAAGTCGTGAATGGCGTACCTGAAGACAAAAAAATGGTTAACAATAAAGCACAGTAAACGGTAAAGTATAAAAAATTGCATAACTGAAAAGCAAACATGATAAAACATAATAACAATAAAACATTGCAGAATAGAATACAGTAAATAGCAGAACAATAGAGAGAGAATAGAGATAGCGAGAGAACAATGAAACGACAACTATTTTTTTTATTTTATTTTTTTTTTTTGTTACACTTTTTTGTAACTTTTATAACTGTAACCGGTTTCCAGGTTCGGGTCTCTCAAAATGCGATGGCATCTTGGGAGACCCTGTGAAAGTGTGCCTAGTCTGTGCAATGCTGTACCCTATGCTAATACTCAACTAGTGAATGGTAGCGTTCAAAACATTCACCAATGCAAAGACCAGGATTGTCAGGACAGGAGGGAAAATAATAGCGGGTGTCATGCCTATATCCGCGCTTGCTGCAGACACATCTTTTTTGGGGGGGGTTTGTTGGGTAGGGGTACTCGGGAGGACATAAAGAAAATGCCTCTCATGCAGCCGACTGCATTTGGTTGGGGATGTGAATGGGGGAAGTACGGGTGCTGCAGAAGTGGTGGGTTCCCAATTAGGATTGGCGAATGCAGCAGGAAGGGCACGACGGGCCTGTTTGTCTTCTTCTTGGTGGCAGCGGGACACTACTTGTGCTTGCCACCTCACCAGCTTGAACTGCACTTATGGGACTCGCCATGTCACCAAGTGTTACTGCAGTGCTGGTTTGACTACGACCGGGGTGTCCTAGGCCGCTGGCGCTTGCCAGTTCACCAAAACCCTACCAAAAAAACTGTTAGCGATCGCAGGGATCAGGCCTGACTCTGCAAACGCTGCAGTTATGCGTTTAGTGTTTTGTAAGTGACAGCGATCGATCGATACTGCACTTGGGTGGGCTGGGCCGGGCGGAGGGGCAAAACGCAGGTGCTAACAGGTATCTGGGCTGATCCCGCTAACACTGCGTTTTTGGGAACCCTAAACTGCTGGGGACCCTAGTATAGATCTGATCAAGTCAGATATTGATCCGTTCAGATACTATACCACTAAGGGAGGCGTATGCTGCGTGCGTGGGTGTTAGTGCTACTGGCGCTAATCTGACGCTGCCTGGGGTGACGCATACCACCGCCGGGCGATCAGGGGGCTAAACCTTTATTAGGTAATAAACGGCGGATGCCCTGACACTATAAAATATAAACAAACTAACCAGCGTCACCTGTAACAGTTATACGGTGATCAGTGGTGAAAGGGTTAACTAGGGGGCAATCAAGGGGTTAAAACATTTATTAGGTAGTATATGGGGGTCCCTGACGCTATAAAACGCTGACAGCGAACCTAAATATTTACCTCCCTAACTAGCGTCACCAGCGACACTAATACAGCGATCAGAAAAATGATCACTTAGTGACGGGGGGTGATCAAGGGGTTAAAACTTCATTAGGGGGGGTTAGGGGGGTATCCTAGACCTAAAGGGGGCTAACAATAACTGCCCCACCATACTAACTGTCACAAACTGATACCATGCAGTAATCAGAAAAAAAAAAAACTGCTTGGTGTCAGTGTGACGGGGGGGGGAGATCGGGGGGGGTGATCGGGGTGTAAAATGTGTGCCTGCCATGTTCTACTGGGATGTGTGTGTGTTGTGCACTCACATTTCAGTCTACACTCCTTTGCGCCGGAACGGAAACTGCAGAGCCGAGGAGAGATGACATCACATCCTCTGCCTCTGTGTACTACACAGAGGCAGGGAAAGATTCTGATTGGCTGTGAGCGATCGCGAGGGGGGGGGCCACGAATGGATGGCCTCCCCCTCATCACCTCATCACTGAACGCTCCCAGACCAAAGCCGACCGCCTCGGACACCGGGGGGGGGGGGTCCGATTGGTACGTGATTTTGCCTGCCCGTGCCATTCTGCCGCAGTATATCTGCGTTAGGCGGTCGGCAACTGGTTAAGAGGGTCTAATCTCTCTTGAAGGGGTATCGTTCAGGTTGGGTTCCAGCTTGTCCTGTATGAAGCTCCTGTTACCTGGTTGGCTTTTGTGTTAGCCTTGGGATTTTTTCGCTGTCCCACCCCTCATGTTCAGCACTACTTTGGGACATCCCTACCGTTCTGAATAAAGAAGGCTGTGTCTGTCAATGAATGAATGAGAAAATAGGATTTTTTACTTACCGTAAAATCCGTTTCTCTGAGTTTATTGACAGACACAGCACCCACCCCTCTATTTAGTTTTTTGATACTTCTATTACTGCTTGCTACTAAACTGAATACCTAGAGCAGGGAGCGGGTTATATACTGACGGAGGACAGCCCATGGGCATAGCCAGGGGTTGTTTTTTTGTTCTGCCTAGTTCTACTCCTGCAGAGATGATATAACCCTACCGTTCTGAATAAAGAAGGCTGTGTCTGTCAATGAACTTAGAGAAACGGGTTTTACGATAAGTAAAAAATCCTATTTTTCTAGATTAACTTTTCATGTACATAAACTGTAGCTTTGAGGGGTGCTAAAAGTAAACCTCACACAAACCTGAACATATAATGGAAAATGCTAAGTAGATGTTACCTTCAGGAAGAACCACAGGAAAATTGTGTTTCAACTGCTTACATCTGCATACCATCAGTAACCTTTGCTTTTGCATTTTTTCATCACTCAGTTTGAATTCCCCAGGATTGTGATAAATATATGCGAAGACCTACTAATTGCAGTTAAAATTATATATATTTTATCATTGAGGCATGATCCAAAATTGTGCCTGCCTTTATTCATGTAGCAACTACAAAGGAGTAAACTGGTACCTTTGTTTGAACCCTCAAAATTGCTTTGCTGATCTTTGTCTGAAATTACTACTTGTTTGGCTGATTCCTATTTAATGGCATGATTCAAGCAAGCAGCTAATTAATTTAGATCAATGTGTGAAATCCTCAAATACATACCTGTTCAAGGTCAGTGAATTTCCAGAAGTGTGGAAGCCACATAACAGCCAGGCAAGAAGCATTTTCAGAAGGTCAACAACTGATATATTCCTCAGGACAGGTTTTCAAGAATTCCCCTGACACCAGTGCGTTACTGCAGCTTTCATTTTGAATGCACACACTCCAATGCTTTATCATTGTCGAACGCACCCAATCTGCACTGCACCACAATGCACATGCTGAGCATGCAGTGCGCTATGTTCAAAAAAAAAAAAGAAGGTATGTTGAGGTGATTAATGTAGCACTTATAGTGTGAAAGGGGACTTAATCCTGCTGCAAAACTTGTTAACTTAGGCTCCTAGCTGGCACAAAATAATAAGGGAGAAGTAATCTTTTTTTTGTTTTTGTTTTTAATTTGCAGCAATGAAGACTAAAAAGCAAGTGTTTGTTAGCATCAGCATTCCAACAACTGACAGCCAGCTATTGTTGCTGATAGAGAAACGAATCAAGCAGGAAATGGATACCTTTCCTGAAAAGTTTTAAAGAACAGAATGTTACATTGACTGGGCACCTAACCCTGCCTGAGCAGATCTACAGCGGAACCTAGCCGTCATGGTCTTTGGAAGTCACTGAGGAGCAGCAGAGAGTGCTGGGAAAAGAAGCTCGTAGAAGCTGATTATGTACCAAATGCATAACATTAGCCCCCATTACCAGATATAAATGTATTAGGGGATTCAACGGATAACATTTACATTTTGAAATGAGATTATTTTTAAACTTGATCTCATTCTTTATGCAAAAAAATGCCACTTGAATAGAAGGACTTATTTTGTATTGTATTTTATCCTAAAACACAGAATTAAAACTTTTACTGTTATCTAATGATTTATTTCAGTTTTTCTTTGGTAAGTATGCCTGTCCCTGTGTACATAAAGGATTAATAATTATACTTAAAAACAATGTTAATAAAACCTTAACACTTCCTAATAAGATTTCTTACATTAAAGCTGAACTTTGTGTCCATTTTTTTTTTTTTTTTTTACCTTTTTAATGAATATGTTCTCTTTATATATTCAGCAATCAAAATGCCGTATTTATTGGCGTATAACACGCACCCCAATTTTAAAGAGGGAAGTTTGAAGGAAAAAAATTCACAGTCCCCCCTTCCCCCCCTTGCACAGTACACAGCCCCCCATCCAGTATACAGCCCCCCTCCCCCTGCACTCCCAGGAGAGCCAGCGCTGCCAGCATTCTCTACAGTTATGAAGAAAATCACTGCCAGCCCCTTCCACACTGCTCCTCCTGTGTCACTCATATTGTAGAATGAAGCTTCCATATACCTCAGTTTTTTTCCACTGACCTGGTCACATGACTGCTCTCTCTGACGTTACATAGATGGTCATGTGACCGCTCTTCTCCTCCAATCTAAAGCTAGGAGGGGAAGGAGGAGAGCAGCCAGAAAAAAACTGAGCTACTGAGATATTTACAAGCTTCGTTTTATAATGACACTGACACAGGAGGAGCGGTGTAGGAGGGGGCTGGCAAGTGATTTTTTTTGTAATCAACTTTAGACTGGAGGCAGCGCTGTCCCAGGGCCAGGGGAAGCGGGGTGGCCAGCCTGACACCCCCCAATGGGTGGTTCCCAGGGCACACCGCCTGATCCCTGCCCCCTGTTAGTAAGACATAGTATCGGCGTATAACGCAAGGCACTGTTATTGCTCTGTTTTCAGGGGAAAAAAGTGTGTGTTATACGCCGATAAATACGGTATATCCATTTGCTTCCAAAATGAGGGGCGTCTTTCCCCCTTACGTCCATTTTTATAAGACTGGTGGCGACTGTGCTTTCTATCTTCCAGGCCACCAGTCTTAAAACTTTCCTGCTGTAGTTCTATTCTAAGGAAGCAGTGATGTCATTACATCCCCATTTGCTGTAGTGGGCAGACCCAGGAGACTCCGACTCCTGGTCTGAGCCACCACCTATAATGGACATATGAGTTACAGGCCAGTAGACTCCTGGTCTGTCCAGCCTCTGATGGCCTTACCCTGTGAATGGCAACACAATAGTCTCTTGGTCTGTCATGCCCCTCCTGCTACAATTCCCATGGCCGGATGGCAATTGTATTTTGTCATAGTGGCACTGTGAGAAGGGTGGATGTGATGTGTTAGCCTGCATTAGATTAGACCTCTTCCCGATACCTGGGTGAAGCCGCTTTTTTTTTTTTTTTTTTTTTTTTAGCAGCAGTGATCCAATTTTTTTTTTGGGTGGCGGGAGAGAGAATTTTGAGCTAAATGATGAGATTTTTTTATTAACTGATGTGCAATATTTAAGTATACACACTTGAAGACAATATTAGGTGATTTTTTTTTTAATAGCATCCATAGCTTTAAGTAGCTCTCTTTAACACAAATATCTTAAAAACGTTGAAAAGACTGTACATTTCCTCTAATGCTGGGCATCTCAGACCACATACAATAGACAGATTTTTCCAAGGTTTCTGTTGGTTCAGGTCTGCTTCCTCTTTTCTGTCTAGAACCCTGGTAACAAAGGCTTCAGCAGGGGCCGATCAACTTCTCACGAACAGGCTTGATAGAAAAGATCAGTGCTGCAATGATAAGTGTATTCTGACATCAGAGGAGTCTAGCTGAGGATACCACATGTGGGAGACTTTTTTTACAGCCTAGCTGCAAGGAGTACCTTCAGGCATTCCAAGATCATAAATTACACATTTGACTGCCCCTCACATTTTTGAAGGCTCTGGAGCACCAGGACAGTGGAAACGCCCACAAAATTAGCCCGTTTTGGAAAGCAAACACTTTTTCTGAAAGACATTGTGCGTCTTTTGAAAAAATCATTTTCTCTCTTCGTCTTTCAGGACAGCACCTGGAGAGAGCGCAGCTCTACCCACTTTCCCAGGAAACACTGCAGTCAGTTTCTTTAAAGACCGGACACTTCCACCATGGCCTCAGTTGTAGTGTTTCCTCCGCCATGGTGGAAGCGCTGCAGGGAACCAGGGGTGTGCTGCGCTTTCTCCAGGTGGCGAAAGTATGGGGCATATCGGTTGAACTTGCTTTTTTCCTTTCAGAAGACAGCCCAGCATCCTCCCTTACGTGTGGGGGATTCTCCGGCGCCCCCTCCTCTTCATGCTCGGCGAGAGCCAGGCTGCGGTGGGTCCCGCTCCTACAGACCGGCGTCTGCTCTGCTGTTCCGCACGCCTTCCGGGTTCGGATGACGAGTGCGTCATTCCGACCGGGGGCGGGGCCTCGAGCGGCGCGACGCGGCTTCCGGTTCCGGCCGCTGGAACGCAGGAAGAAGGGGCGGTCTCTGTGGCTGATGTAATTTCTGGCCCTCACAGCGGTGAGCGGCCCGGGAAAATTGAATAAAAGAGCACAGACGCCGCTGTAGTCCTGTCAGCAATGGAGGACGATCAGACGGCGGTGGCAGGAGCAGGAGCCACACCAATCAGCCAGGCCCATGTAAGCAGGGACATTGGTCGCTGTTATGTTCTTACTCTATGGGCAGTTGTGGTATATATAGATATATATACATTCCCTTCCTTAAAAAAAAAAGGGGGGGGCCTGCAGATCACTTTTCCTGAGTACTAATAGAAGGATAAGTGATTGACTATTTGGTTGAAGGTGGATCTGTGGGGTGATTCACCGGCTGTGGAACAAGACATAGGGGTTAAAGGGTTAACTTCCCTTGTGGGTTTCTGTGTTCCTTTTTTATACAGCATGTAAACTGTTTTTGGTGAAATATGGTTCAGCAAATGTCTTTTTTTCCCTTGGGATATTGCAAAAGGCTAAAGAAAAGACCAAGCATGTCTCCCCTATTGTTAAAAGGAAATGTCCGTCATGTAAAGGGTTACTGAGGGATTCCTGGACCAAAATATTATGCAAATCATGTATTGCAGACATAGTTAAGGAGGAGACAGCTCCTGCTAGTCCTGCAACTCAGCAAGGGACTCTTTCAGGAAGGAACTGGCGGACACCTTTGAGTCCTTCAGATCCTACCTGGATAGGCGCCCAACGGCGCATAGCCGTATGGTGCCGCGTTCTCAATCCTCTGTTTCAGCATCCAGAGGGGGCAGCGACTCAGAGGAGGAAGAATGTAACGCTTTACTAAACTCTGACGAGGAAGCGGAAGAAGAGAATGAAGCTTTTTCTCCTTCTTCTAGGTACAAACTATCCCTTGAGGAGGTGGATGATCTACTAAAGACAATACACACTACCCTTAACATCACAGAGGATAAAACTTAGCTATCCTTACACGATAGGATGTTTCAGGGCCTTGGGGAGGAAAAACACAGGGTTTTTCCAGTACATAAGTTTCTATCAGAAACCATTTAAAAGGGAGTGGAAGGATCCAGAAAGAGCCCCTTTCTTTTCTAAATCCCTCAAGCGGAGATTTCCGTTTGACGAGGATAGCTCGCATATCTGGAACAAAAAACCAAGACTTGACGCAGCGTTTTCCCAGGTATCAAGGAATACTGACCTGGCGTTTGAGGACATGGGTATCCTTAAGGATACCATGGATAAAAAGGCAGACTCCCTATTAAGAAAGGCATGGGATTCATCTTTAGCAAATTTGAAACCTGCCATGGCTTCAACGGTGGTAGCCAGAAATCTGGAACACTGGCTGGAGCAGCTGAAGGCTCATATTGAGGCGGGGACGCCTCGTAAAGATCTGCTAGATACGCTCCCGGTGTTATCAAAGGCGGTAGGGTATATAGCAGATGCCTCAGCGGAATCAATCAGAATGTCAGCCAGATCCACATCTCTGATAAACTCAGCTCGCAGGGCTTTATGGGTCAAGACATGGACAGGGGATACTGCCTCAAAAACAAAATTGTGTGGTTTACCCTTTGAAGGTGATCTGGTGTTTGGCCCTGGGCTTGAAGCTATACTTGACAGAACAGCTGACAAGAAGAAGGCTTTCCCTATAAAGAAAAAGGTGATTCCGCAAGGCAACAAGAATTTTCATGCTTTTCGGAAAACCCCAGATACCAAAGAGGCAGGCTATAAAAGGCCTTGGAAATCTCAAAGAGGGAGGGGCAAGTCAGGAGTACTATTTCGCCCCCCGACCACAAACACAAAAACCCAGTGACTGTCATCCAACTGTGGGAGCAAGGCTACAGACCTTCTTTTTACAGTGGAAGACTATAACGAACAGCCAGTTTATCCTCAAAACCATTATGGAGGGTTACAAGCTGGAATTTTCTCAACCTCCACCTGTGCGTTTTTACATAACCCAGGCTCCCGGAGACCCAGAAAAGTCCATAGCAATGACAGCTATCTTGAGAGAATAGATGCTACAAAAGGTGATCACGAACGTGCCCCCCGGGGAATTAGAACAGGGGTACTATTCGCACATATTTCTGGTGAAGAAGCCTTCGGGAAAATTCAGGCTCATCCTGAACCTGAAGATTCTCAACAAGACTATCAGGTACAAAAAATTCAAAATGGACACAATATTCTCAGTAAAGAGTCTCCTGACCCCAAGCTGTTTTATGGCGTCCATAGACCTGAGAGATGCATACTTACATGTGCCAGTGGCATCAGCATCTCAGAAGCACCTAAGGTTTGCAATAAAGTTGGGGGAATCAACCCTTCATCTCCAGTTCAGAGCTCTCCCTTTCGGGCTGTCATCCTCTCCGAGGATTTTCACAAAGATCCTGGCAGAGGCCTTAGCCCCCCTATTAGTGAGGGATCTGGAAAAGACAATGAGACACTTGGTATGTCTCGGATGGATAATAAACAAGGAGAAATCAAACTTGATTCCATCACAGACAATACTATTCCTGGACTATACTATAGATTCCATCCAGGAGAGAATCTTTGTCCCCGAGGAGAAAATGGAGAAACTTCAAGGTGCGGTAAAGAAGGCACAGACAAATATGCTAATCTCCATAAGAGCAGCTATGTCGGTCCTAGGGCTACTCACTGCGACTATACCAGCAGTGCAATGGGCACGTCTACAAACAAGGGAGCTCCAGCAGGCAATTTTAATGAATTGGTCCTATGGGGAGTCCCTGGAAAAATTAATAAAAATGCCTCCGCAGGTTCAGAGGAAGCTTTGGTGGTGGAGAAATCACTCAAACCTGGACAAGGGTCTACTCTGGGGCTTTCCTTTGGAGAAAAGACTAACAACAGATGCAAGTTCCTGGGGTTGGGGCGCCCACCTGGACGAGCAGATGGCTCAGGGGAGTTGGACAGATTGGGAAGCCAGAAGGTCCTCCAATTGGAGAGAACTAAGGGCTATTTTCCTAGGTCAATGGGCCTTCGAGAAAACAGTCCGGGGCCATCATGTTCAAGTTTAATCGGACAATGCCACAGCGGTGGCATATATATCAAGGCAGGGAGGAACAAGGAGCAGGACTCTGCTATTCTTGGCAGTCCAAATTCTAGCCTGGGCAGAAAACAACCTAAAGTCCATAACAGCAATACATCTGAAGGGAGATTTGAACCTTCTAGCAGACTTTCTGAGCAGAGAAAGAATACTAGAAGCAGAATGGAGTCTGAACACAGGAACATTCCAAAAATTAACAGAAAGATGGGGAGTACCCCAAATAGATCTTTTTGCATCCCAGAAGTCCCTTCTTCTCACTAAATAGGCAGGATCAGGCGAAGGGATTGGATGCATTAGCGCATCCGTGGAACTTCCAGTTGTGCTACGCCTTTCTCCCCTTTCAGATGTTTCCCTTGGTCTTAAAAAGCTACAAAAAGAGACCACGAGTATGATTCTAGTGGCCCCTTTTTGGCCCAAACGAGCTTGGTTCGCAACAATACAGAGGATGGCGGTGGAACCTTATTGGGCGCTTCCACTGCGGAAGGCTCTCCTAACGCAGGGTCCCCTTCATCATCCAAATACCCAGCACCTCAGGTTGACAGGGTGGTTACTTAGGGGCAGATGTTGAAAAATGAGGGCCTTTCAGATAAGCTGGTCTCTACCCTGCTGAATAGTCGTAAGGAGGTTACCAGAGCCATCTATTTCAAGACGTGGAAGCGATTTAATAGCTGGTGCATGGCTAGGATGCTTTCGCCACAAGAAATTGTGCCAGTATTAGAATTTCTCCATGAGGGAATGGGGATGGGGTTGGCAGCTAGCACCCTAAAGGTGCAGGTAGCTGCATTGTCGGTTTTCCTTGAGAGACAATTATCTAAGGAGCCACTCATTATTAGATTTTTCAGGGCATTGGCCAGAGCTAGGCCAATACCTTTTAAGTTTTTTCCTAGATGGGACCTGTCTGTGGTTCTGCAGGGTCTAATCAAAGGGCCTTTTGAACCTCCAGAGGAAACATCAATCAGGCTATGGTCACTAAAACTAGTCCTGTTAGTAGCAGTAACTTCAGCTAGGAGAGTAAGCGAGTTACAAGCTCTTTTCATAAGAGAACCCTTTTGTTATATTTTTCCAGACCGGGTAGTGCTAAAAACTGACCTGGGTTTTCTGCCAAAGGTGTCAACAGCATTTCATAGGGCACAAGAGATAGTTCTCCCTACTTTTTGTCCTAACCCGTCCAGTGCTAAGGAGAGGTCTTTCCATTCCCTGGACGTGAGAAGGTGTTTATTACACTATATAGAGATAACAAAAGATTTTAGAAGCTCAAATTCTCTCTGTTCTCTTCTCTGGACAACATAGGGGGTATAGTGCATCCAAAAACACCATAGGTAGATGGCTAAGAATGGCCATCAGTGAAGCTTATAGAGCTTCAGGGGCAGAGCCCCCTAAGGGGGTAGTGGCCCATTCAACAAGGGCAGTAGCAACGTCCTGGGCAGAGAGGGCAGGGGCTTCCCCGGGTCGGATCTGTAAAGCGGCCACGTGGACAAGTTTCTCCACCTTCACCCGCCACTACAGGTTGGACTTGCTATCAGCAGCGGAACAATCATTCGGCAGGAAAGTCCTGCAGGCGGTGGTCCCACCCTAGAGTAAGTACTCTTATCATCTCCAGGTGCTGTCCTGAAAGACGAAGGGAGAAAACCCTAGTTAGACTTACCGGTAACGGTATTTCTACGAGTCTTTCAGGACAGCGCCAATGACCCGCCCTAAGTTTTTAAGGTTATAAGATGTGTTATTGCTATGTTCTGCTTATCTAATTTCAGCATGGCTGGAGGTACTCTATGAACAACTGAGGCCATGGTGGAAGTGTCCGGTCTTTAAAGAAACTGACTGCAGTGTTTCCTGGGAAAGTGGGTGGAGCTGCGCTCTTCTCCAGGTGCTGTCCTGAAAGACTCGTAAAAATACCGTTACCGGTAAGTCTCACTAGGGTTTTTGCTACAAGTTTTTGGAAAATGCAGGAACTTTTTTTTTTTTTTTTTTTTTTTTACACACAGTTGTCAATAAAATATTTTTTTTTACACACAACACAGGCATACTTAAAATTACACCCCCAAAACACATTCTACTCCTCCCAAATGTGCCAATACCATATGTGTGAGACTTTTTCACAGCCTACCCACGTAGAGAGGCCCAAAATCCAAGGAGCACCTTCAGACTTTCTAGGGGCATAAACTATACTTCTAATTTCCTGCCTATAACATTTTGGAGAACCAGGAGTGGACACCCCAAAAAATTTCATCATTTTTTAAGCAAACGCCCAACGGTATTTTCTAAGAGGCATGGTGATTCTTTTGAAGATTTCTTTTTTGCCACAAGTTCTTGGAAAAGAAAATGAAAATACATTTTTTTACACAGTTGTAAATTTTATAAGATTTTTCACACACCGCATGGGCATACTTAGAATTACAACCCAAAACCCTTTCAGCTACTTATTCGGAGTATGGCAATACCACTTGTGAGACTTTTTCATTGTTGTTCTCCTCTGTACAGGTGGTCAGGGAATATAGCTGAGAGTAGCGCCACCCATAGCAGTCCCCATTCCTATAAGCCTAGCCTATTGGTATGTGGCTGCCCCCCAGGAATGCCATGTTCACTGGTCAGGAAGTACAGGAGGCTAAAGAAAAGAATGCTGCAATAGAATACACTGTCTCTGATCACTAACCAGAGCAGTACAATGTTACCATAGGGAGACTGCACTGCTCTAGAGACAGTGATCTGTGACAGATTATTTTATCTTTTTTTTTTTCTTTTTCAGTATGTAGTACAGTACTGTACTACACACCTATTGTCCTCTCACACCCGATCTCTGTTAGAGGAGACTTCACAGACTGCAGCACCTGCCATTTATATATAGTGGGCAGATGGGAGGTGGTTACAGTCATCGCCGCGTGGCTAGGTTTGCGGCTCTGACTATGTAGGCGGGGCCTACACTGTCGTTTTATACACCGAGATGTGCTACCCAGCAGAGGCCATGGCATCTGCAGCCCAACAAGCTCCAGGGGAACCAAGCACCAGCTTATAACAGGTAAAGGGGCATGGGTGTAATGGTGTGGTTAGACTTGTGGTATCACTGAATCGTTCCTCCCGTCCCAAGAAAAAATGGCTGATAAGGGCAAAGTGGTGGCACCCATAAAAAATGTGCAAGCTATTCTACCAAGATGAGTTCTTTGAGGAACAAGCTTTTATATTGCTCCTGCATTAATAATTTGGTAAAGGATGAGTCTGCATCAGCATGTAAGAGCCTGCTAGCCACAGTTAAGAAGGAATTAATGACAACATTTCACATGTTTACAACTCTGTTAATTAATGTACAAAAGTCCTCTCCTAACGTGCCAACCCCACCTGTTCTTACTCTAATTCCTTTATCTAAATCTAATAACATGAATGTTCAGGAAGAAAACAGGGATGGAACCAGGGAGCCTGATGGATCTGGTTCTGAATTTGAAAACTATCAAGATCCAGAAGAAAGGAGTTACAGTTGTTCAAGGTACAAGTTATCGCTGGAGGAAGTGGATAAGGTTCCAAAAGCCATATATGACACTTTAGATATGGAGGAAGAAAAAGTAAAATTAAACAGTCATAATTTGATGTATGAGGGCCTGCAAAAGAAAAAATCCAGAGTAATTGTGGTACACCAGGTCTTGTCCGAAGCCATTTCAAAGGAATTGGAAGACTCTGGAAAGGAAACCATTCTTTTCTACTTCTTTGAAAAGAAGAATTCCATTCAATGGGGATCCAGCACTAGTTTGGCATAAACGCCCCAAAGCTAGATGCCCCTCTCGCCAAAGTCTCAAAGAAAGCAGATCTGGCCTTTGAAGATATGGGGGTTCTGAAAGACCTGTTGGATAAAAGGGATTACATCCTGCTAAAAAGAGCCTGGAATGCGTGGATGGCAGGCTTAAGACAAGTGCTTGGTACTACTTGTGTAGCAAGAAATGTGGAGTTTTGGCTGTCTCAGCTCAAAACAAATTTGGAAGCGGGCATTCTGAGAGATCAGCTTCTCGCTTTACTTCTTATGTTATTTACAGCAGTTGGCTACATGGCAGATGCTTAAGTAGAAGTGATAAGGATTTCGGCCAAAACTTCAGCCTTGATTAATTCTGCCCATAGAGTGCTCTGGCTTAAGACCTGGTCTGGAGATGTCATCGAAATTGGATTTGTGTAATTTACCTTTCACAGGAGATTTGTTCTTTGAGCCAGGCTTGCAAGATGCCTTAGAACGCACAGCAGATAAGAAGGCGACTTTCCCTGAAAGAATTTTTTTTTATAATCAGAGGCTTTAACCAACGGAGGACAAGGAAAGACCAAAGAAACACTGGTCAGGGCATAAAGAAAGGGATGGAGCAGTGATTCTTTTCGATCCTCCTGACAATTCTGCCAAAACCCAATGACTACAGGGGGCCAGCGAGAGAAAGATTGGAGGACTTCATCCCACAATGGAGAGAAATAACCTCCAACACTTTTGTACTCAATCTTATGGAACGCTATCACAAGTTAGAATTTGATCAACGACCACCTTCAAAATTTTGATAGCGGATTTACTGACCTAGTAAAGGCAAGAATCTCTCCTGCCTTAGTTGGGGAAATGGTGGACCAGAGAGTTTTGAGTCAAGTACCTCAGTGAGGCTACTTTCACACTGGGCGGGCAGCTGTCGGCGGTAAAGCATTTCTATTTTTAGCTGCGCTGTTTGGCCGCTAGCGTGGTGCTTTTAACCCCTGCTAGCGGCCAAAAAAGGGTTAAAACCGCCCGCAAAGCGCCGCTGCCCCATTGATTTCAATGGACAGGGGCGCTTTAGGAGCGATGTATACACCGCTCCTACAGTGCTGCAAAGATGCTGCTGGCATCTTTACCGTCCTGCAAGCGCACCGCTCCAGTGTGAAAGCACTCGGGCTTTCACAGTGGAGAGGCTCTTTACAGGTGCTATTCTTAGCGCTGTATCGCCTGTAAAGCGCCTCAGTGTGAAAGTAGCCTGAGAGCAGAGAAGGTTTTTATTCACACTTTTGTAATAAAGAAGCCTTCGGGAAAATTCTGTAAAGTTTTAAATCTGAGACCACTGAACCCGGCTATAAAATACAAAAGATTCAGGACGGAATAAATTTTTCCCCAATCGCCTTTAACGACAGCACCTAGAGTGCGCAGCTCCACCCAAATTCCCAGGAAATACTGCAGACCTTTAAATCCCTCCTCTTCCACCATGCCATCAGTCCTGGCTGCGCTCTCTTCAAGAGGAGAGGGGGGTGGTCTCACCTCAGTTTGTTGGCGACTATCCCAGCACCCCCCATGGGTCGGGGGGTGTTCCGGTGCTTTCCGCCCCTTCCAGCTTAGAGGAGTAGTGGCCACTCAGGGGTCCTGTCCTGTGTGCCCAGAATCTGCGGATCGAGCTGGTAGTGCAGTCCAGGCGGGGAGCCATGGGCATCGGCGGTCCCCCGCATGTTAATTCTGGTTCCTGTCTGGCGAGTGTCGTCGGCGCTGGTAGGAGGGACTTCTGGCAGAGGTGTGGTGGCTTTGGTTCTGGCCACTGGAACGCAAGGGTCGGAGGCAGGTCAAGATAGTGGTGCTTCCGTTTCTGGCCCCTGGGGCACGGGTACGCCGGGAAGCTGGCTTTTTAAAACAGGCAGAAGGTTTCCGCTAGGATGGAGGTGGAACTGACTGCAGCGCTCGGCGGAAGCAGGTGCCACTAGTACCTTCCCCTTTTATGTAGAGAAAGCCTGCTGCTGTTAAGGCTAAGGCACCCACCCAGCTGTAAGGCTATGTTCAGGTCTGCTTTTCTATTTGCTAGCATTTCCTCTGGTGATATTTTCTGAGCTAGAGTTTGCATTGGGTTCTTAAAGCTCTCTTGCAGGCAGAGTTAACTGGTTACCCTTTGGCTTTAACCTATGGGATCAAACAAGACAAAGTAAAATCTAAGAAGCCTCCTCCAGTTCAGAGGAAGTGGCCTTCTTGCAAAAATCCTCTGAGAGACTCATGGCCAAAACCCTTGTGTAGATCCTGCATTTCAGACTTGGTTAAGGAGGAGTCTTCTCAGCAATGTAAAGACTTAAAGAAGGTATTGACGGATGCCTTGGGCTTGATTCGCTCTTTGTTAGTCAAAGCGCCATCTACTGCGGATCTGCAGAGGAGCCCTCTATCCAGTCCCTGGGCATCTACCTCAGGATCTATTGGGGCTAGTGACTCAGAGGAAGAGGGGGCAATTATCCTTCCTTCCCTCAAGGACTTGGAAGAAGAAGATATAGATAGATCTTCCAGAAACTATCTTTGGAGGAGGTGGATGATTTGCTTAGAGCAATTTTGACTACCATTGAAATCCAGGGTAAAAAGGTACATCCCTCGATACGCGACAAAATGTATAACGGTCTGAATGAGTCCAAACGATGAGTCTTTCCAGTACACAGAGTAATATCAGAAACAATCAAAAAAGAATGGAGGGATTCAGAGAGGGGTCCTTTTTTTCTCCAAATCACTGAGGAGAATGTTCCCCTTTGAAGAGGATGACACCCAGGTATGGAATACGAAGCCCAGGGTGGATGCAGCTTTTTTACAGTTTTAAGTTTCCTGACGCACGGATCTGGCGTTTGAGGATATGGGCGTATCGAAGGATGCGATGGACAAAAAGGTGGACTCTCTCCTTAAAGCATGGGGCCCCAATTTGTCCAACCTCAAGCCCGCAATGGCATCCACAGTGGTTGCCAGGAATATAGGGTGCTGGCTGATTCAGCTAAAAGAGCATGTGGAATCTGGGACCTCCAGAAAAGATCTACTGGAATCTTTTCCTCTCCTTTTTAAAGGTGGTGAAATACGTAGCAGAGGCTGAGGCAGTGAAAATGTCTGCAAGGTCCTCAGCATTGGTCAACTCGGCCAGATGAGCCATCTGGCTTAAGACATGGCCTGATGATTCAGTATCTAAGGTCAAATTATGTGGGTTACCGTTCTCTGGCGATTTTTTTTTTCGGGCCTGATCTAGAGACAGTGCTGGATAGAACACCCGATAAAAAGAAAGCATTCCCTTCAAAAAAGAAGCAACCTTTTAAGAAAAAAAATTTGTCAGAGGAGGAAGTGGACCTTTCAGAAGGGTAAGGGAAGAGGGGGAGTGCTCTTCAGGCCCCCGGATCAGTTCACCAAGAAGAAATGACAGGCTCCTCCCGGTGGGGGGAAGGTTAGCGTTCTTCCACAATGGGAGGAAACCACCTCTAGCCCATTCATCAGGAACATCATTGCCCAGGGTTTCAACCTGGAGTTTTCCGAAACCCCTCAAAGCAGGTTTTTTGTCACCAGTCTTCCAAAGGACAAAGAGATGGCTTCTGCAATGACGTTCCTCTTAGAGGAACTGATACAGCAGGAAGACATAGTTCAAATTCCCAAGGAACAAGAGGGCCAGGGTTTTTACTCACACATTTTCTTAATCAGAAAGCCCTCTGGGGAGTTCCGTTTGATTCTAAATCTGAAGATTCTGAACAAATCAATCCGTTAAAGACACTTCTGGATGTACACAATCTTTTCAGTGAAGAAGTTATTGTCCCCAGGTTGTTTCATGGCATCACTGGACCTACGAGATGCGTACTTATACATCCCAATAGCCCAGTCATCACCGTCCTTTTTGGAAAGTCCATTTGGCATCTCCAATTCAGAGCTCTAACCTTCGGACTGTTATCCTCCCCCAGGGTATTCACCAAAGTGATGGCAGAGGCCAATAGTTAATCTATTACATCTCCAATAGTTAATACTAAAAAAAATACTTAATAAAGTGCATGTACAAAAACAGAAGAAACCCTATTTGATAATAATAAAGTAATAGCTAATTCCTGTGCTATGAAATCTCAATGAAGTGCCAGTGAATCCAAAGTGCAGTCCATCAAAATATAAATAAATATATATATGTATATATATATATATATATATATGTCCACAAACAGCAAAACCGGATTAATAAATTAATAGATAAATAAAGTGACTTGTGCTTCTTTCTTCTTGTGCTGTCTAAAATATCAAAAGTGCTGGTGCTCCACTCTGTGCTCTCCTATTTATGTTGCACTCACCAGAAACTTGTGCCCTTTAGGGGGTGTCACGCTTTTACAGCTATGCTGTTGCTAAGACCTCCGTGTGTATTGGTCCTTGTCAACCCCACAATCTCTTTCAAATGCAGTGTATGCAAGAGAAAAAAGGATACTCCATAGTGCAATAACGTTTAAATAAAACACTATTTTTATTGAAAAAGGATTGCACTTACATTCTGTGCATAAACGAAATGCAGTAGGTAAAAAACACAAAGTCTGTGGTTCTCCTGTGATTCATGGACCTAATAAGAAGTGATGCAATGACGCTGTGGCTCCGCCCTACGCGTTTGGTCATCAAGACGTCATCTGGAGGGGTGCCATATTGCTACACCTCCGAGAATATATACTATGTGGTAACCCAGCAACCCAATGTGTTGTACCATCCATGTAATAGCGGCGGCCATATTTGATGTGACCATTCCTGCTAAGTTTAAACTGGTCAGTTATAGAAATTCAATTTGCCATACAGGTACTGCATGTATATCCAATGTTGTTGTACAGCCATCAGGGGCTGCAATACCCAAGGGCCTACAGGACGATGGCATTAAAGACAAATGAATAAATAAATAAATGCTGCCGGTGTGCATGGCCGTGTCACTGCACACAGGATGCAAAGCAGAACACCGCAAAAGGGACACCACATCCCATATATGCTGCATAGTATACAAAATATATACATAGCACTTATAAACCAAAAATACCATACATACAAAATTAAAGTATAACTATATATATTTAAAATTTAGAATTTAAAATGTTTAGACTTAAGGTGAAGGGAGCCTGGGGCAAATACACAA
Source organism: Lithobates clamitans (assembly GCA_037952925.1). Classification (NCBI taxonomy): domain Eukaryota; kingdom Metazoa; phylum Chordata; class Amphibia; order Anura; family Ranidae; genus Lithobates; species Lithobates clamitans. Next base: position 15,185,858 of record JBBGZY010000135.1, on the reverse strand, counting down.
TATCCGCAATACTTCACTATTCCGATCTCTATTGTGCCCTATTTAGACAACTTACTTTTATTCCCAGACTCCAGGGGTTAGGTGCTAGTAATTCTTCAGGAGACCCAAGTCCACCTCAGGGGCCTAGGGTGGCTTCTAAATCTGGAAAAATCTAATTTTACTCTGGCACAGGAGGTACGTTTCCTGGGTTACACCATAGATTCGGTACACCAGAAAATCTTTCTCCTGCAAGAGAAGATAGAGAAGGTCCAAATCTGCAATAAGTCAGATGCAGACCAACCTCTCGGTGACGGTTCGGGAGGCCATGGCAGCCCTGGGGCTGCTTACCGCATCCATTCCGACCGTTCAGTGAGCCAGACTGCATTCTCGTCCGCTCCAAAGGGACATTCTGCAGAAATTATCCTACCAAGAACCTCTGGAGAAGCCAATCAAGATCGCCGCAAGTGTGAAGAGGGCTCTGTGGTGGTGGCAGAGCCCGATCAACCTGACAGAAGGTCTTTCTTGGTCATTTCCCCTAAACAAACGGTTGACTTCAGATGCAAGCGCATGTGGTTTAGGAGCACACCTGGAAGGCCAGACGGCACCAGGGTCTTGTTCGAAGGCAGAAGCTAGGAAATCGTCTAATTGGCGGGAATTGAAGGCCATTCTACTAGGTCTCTTATCCTTCCAGCAAAAGGTCAGGACACAGCATGTGCAGGTCCTGTCGGACAATACAGCGGCAGTAGCTTATGTATCGAAACAAGAAGCAAGGGTCTGCTGGAGCATGCCTTACAGATCTTTACGTGGGTAGAATGCAGTGTGGCCTCTCTGACCGCCATTCACCTGAAGGGGTTGCAAAATCTGCTGGCAGACCTAAGCAGAAGAAAGATTGTGAAGTCTGAACCAGGAAGTCTTCCTGATGATCACAGAGCTCTCGGGACATCCCCAGGTCGACCATTTCGCAATCAGAAGAACGCAAAAAGTCCAGCGTTCTATTCTCTTCACATGGAAGATCAAGCTGTGGTTCTAGACGCGTTAGCTAATCCATGGAGCTACCCTTTGTGCTACGCGTCCCCCCCCCCATTCTAGTTGATACCCCTGGTACTCAGGAAGTTCTAAGAAGAATCCACAGATTTAATCTTAGTCACACCCCCTTCTGGCCAAAAAGACCATGGTTCACAATGCTATTAAACCTAGCCACAAAGCCCCCCTGGAAGCTGACGATCAGAAAGGACTTATTAGTCCAAGGATTTCTGTACCATCTAGAGATGGATCGGCTAAATTTAATGGCCTGTTTTTTTAAGAAGATCTCTCAATGGCCAAGGGGCTGTCTAAAAAGCTCATTGCCACCCTTCTTTCTAGCAGAAAAAAGTGACCAGAGAAATCTACATGAAAGTGTGGAAAAAAGTATAATTCCTGGTGCTCTTCCAAGAGCAAATGAATAGCGTGATTTCAGTTTTGGAGTTTTTCCATGAAGGGCTAGAAAAGGGGTTGGCAGCTCTTTCTGTTTTTTATAGAGAAAACATTAATCAAAGGATTCACTCATTGTGAGGTTTTTTTTAAGGCCTTGGCTCGAAACAGGTTGGCGGTCATTAAAGTTTTTCCCAAGTGGGACTTTTCCTTGGTTTTTTTAGTAGCAATTACTTCGACTCGAAGAATTAGCGAAATTCAGGCCCCATCAGTGGCAAAACCTGTTTTACTTATATTTCCGAATCGAAAAATCCTCAGAACAGATCCGGCCTTTCTTCCAAAAATCCTTTCATTGTACTCAGGAAATAGTGCTACCTACTTTTTGTCCAGTTCCAGCTAATCCAGGGGAAGAAGCCTTTCATACTCTAGATGTGAGAAGATGCCTCTTACAGTACCTGACCTTAACAAGGGACTTCAGGAAATCAAATGCACTTTTTGGGAGTTTGAAAAAGAGAAGGGGCCTTCAAAACTATATACTAGGAAAGTGGCTCAAATTGGCAATCAAGGAAGCTCAAGGTCGGTGGTGGCTTCCTGGGCTGAAAGGGTTGGTGCTTCACCTGAGCAAATTTGCAAAGCGGCCACTTGGTCCAGTTTTTCAATCTTCCTACGATATTATAAGTTGGTCCTACTGTCAGCTGCCTATCAGGCCTTTGGCAGAAAGGTACTGCAGGCAGTGTTTCCTCCCTAGGGTACATTTTTTGGTTATCCTCTCCAGGTGCTGTCCTGAAAGGCGATTGGGGAAAACTTTAGTTAAACTTATAGGTGACTAGAAAGAGGGAATACAGGAGAAGGAAGCCTGTAGAAGGAGCTGACGTGCCAAGCGCGTAGCCTGCCTGCCCATCTTCTCTCATTGTAACAGCTCCCCCGGATGTATCCCTGCTGTCCGTGACATAATTTCCGTGCACTCCACGCTGGTTCTGGTTGCCTTCCTGGTGGCCACAGGATGCGCTGCGGATCCCTCACCAACACAGCCAAGCATTGGAGCCCCTCCAGACACTAGGAGCCCCCTGGACTATTGAATTACAGATGAGCTTATGTTCTATCCTCCTCTTTTGAGTGATTTTTTGTACCTTGCCATTAAAACCCTGATTTTAATACTACACTTAGGTGGCGCTTCCTGTGTTCCCCTTTCTATTTTCTGTATACAGAGTTGGCTCTCTCTGAGGACAGCAGCTGCCTTTACTACTCCACCATCCCTTTCCATGGACTGATGAACTGTTTATAGACTGTATACAAGTGATTCATCCTTAGTTTCAGTCACACTGTCCTTTGTGCTAACAGTTATTGATACCATTGAGACCTACCGGTGACTGTATTTCTAAGAGCCTTTCAGGACAGCATCTGCTACCCTCCCGTATTCCTAAATATGATGTTGTTGGCTTGTGATGGTGCTTTGTTGTTCTGTGCTATGTTTTCAGCATGTCGGAGGCTACTCTATGACTGGCATGGTGGAAGAGGAGGGATTTAAAAGTCTGCAGTGTTTCCTGGGAATTTGGATGGAGCTGCGCTTGGCCAGTTTATCACCTTTTCAGTTTCAGGGTCTTGGCAATCTTCTTATAGCCTAGGCCATATTTATGTAGAGCAACAATTCTTTTTTTCAGATCCTCAGAGTTCTTTGCCATGAGGTTCCGTGTTGAACTTCCAGTGACCAGTATGAGAGAGAACAATACCAAATTTAACACACCTGCTCCCCATTCACACCTCAGACCTTGTAACACTGATGAGTCACATGACACCGGGGAGGGAAAATGGCCTATTGGGCCCTAATTGGACATTTTCACCTAGGGGTTTACTCACTTTTGTTGCCAGCAGTTTAGACATTAATGGCTGTATGTTGAGTTATTTTGAGGGGACAGCAAATTTACACTGTTATACAAGCTGTACACTCACTACTTTACATTGTAGAAAAGTTTCTTCAGTTTTGTCACATGAAAAGATATAATAAAATATTTACAAAAATGTGAGGGGTGTACTCACTTTTGGGAGATACTGTATAAACCACAAATAATGCAGTTCGCAAATTGTTTGATGTGGTAAACCTTTTTCCGATCTGAGTCGGTGAAGAGGTCAGTGCTATCTACAAATCTACAGATGTGGCAATGTCCACAAGGGAACATGCCATTGGGGTAAGACCGATCAGTCAGCCAGTTACTGGAAGGTGTGCATACAAACTCGGAATGTACTAAGTTATCTCTCAGATTGCCTGCTCCACCAGTAGGGTCTAGTTAGTTAGTATTGCGTGCACATCCTCCCACTGGGTTCCGTATCTAGTAATGATACGGACTGGGGCCGGTTGATCTCTATTTAGGTGTGGCTTCCTAATTTTAAGAAGTTCCATTCTTTTCTGCGCTGAGGCTTTTTTTTGCGAGAGGCTGAGATAGTGTTATGGGAATATCCCCTACCGTAAAATCTTCAGTAAAGATCTGCTTCACAACTATAATTTCTTTCCACTGAGCAGTTTCTGCGCATGCGCAGAAACTGCCCCATTGGAATACCTCTAATCAGAGGTTGAGGGTGGTGACTGTAGGCCAGTAGAAGGGTATTTGTGGCAGTCTCCTTCCTGAAAGTCCTTGTCTCTAATTTCCCATCCCTAATAAAGATGGAGAGGTCAAGAAAAGAGATGTGATCATTGCTAGAGGTGTACGTGAGCCTAATATTCCTGTTTTTCAGATTTAATTCAGCTAGAAATTTATGTAGATCCTTTCAGGTACCCCCCAAACCAAAAGTACATCATCTATGTACCTCAGCCACAACTGGGCGTGGCTGAGGTACATCGATGAGCAATAGATCACACTCTCCTACCAGCCCAGATGAAGGCAGGCGTACGCTGGTACCCAGGGTCCCTCCATTGAGATGCCCCTTTTCTGCCTGTAGCTCACCCAAGAAAATTGAAAGCAGTTGTGGGTTTATGCGAACTCAAGGAGTTTAATAATGAACTAATTCTGAGTGCCCATGGATGGGTACTTGAGTTCCAAGAAATTGGCAACCGCTGCCACCCCCCCTGATGGGGGATCGAGGTGTACAGGGACTCAACATCAATGCTGACAAGTATAACCCCACTCTGTACCTCCACCTGAGCTATCTTGGCCAGAACGTCCCTTTTGTCCTGGACAAACAATGGCAAATCCATTACCATCTCCTTAGAGTGTCTAAGTATTTACCAATTCGCTCAAGAGGTCCTTTAATGGCTGATATAATGGGCCTTCCAGGGGGCTGCTTAAGTTCTTATGTACTTTGGGGATTGTGTATATGGTCAGAATATTATATTTATTCACTCTCAGGTAGTCAAATTCTTTTTTAGTGTGAAGATGTGCTTCAAAGGCCAAGGATAATTTGTGATTTAGAGAATCAACCAGGGAGGGAAATGGGTTACTACTTAATTTTATATAAGTAGATTGGTCCCTTAGTTGCCTCAAGATCTGCTGTTCATAGTTTCTTTTCGAATAGGACAACATTGCCCCCCTTATCACTTGGTTTTATAATGAGATTGAGGGCTTCTTTTAGTTCTTTAAAAGGAATCCTATCATCATTTGAGATGTCACTTCCCATTTTGTCCCATCTTAACTTCATAAGGTCCTCCTGGTCTAGATCAAGAGACCCCTAGTCAATGATTATTCCTAATCTGGGGCATTGTGGTGGATTTAAGGCCTCCTGCACACTGGACATTTTTACAGCTGCTGTTTTTGTCTTCAGACGTTTTATTTCTGCAGCCAATAAACTACCCAGCATGTTATCCTATGTATCCATGCACATAGGCTGTTAGCAGTTTTTGGCAGGGGAGTTTTATGGCTGGAAAAAACCCAGAACTAGTGGGGTTTGAGAGGAGTTTTTCAGCTGTAAAACAGCTCTAATTCTGAAAAAGCGAAATAAACAGCTTAAAAATGCCAAAAAACGCTAAAAAAATACAGCTATTCTGCGTTCACCAGAGTTTTTGAGCCATAAGCTTTTATGGGAGTATAGTTTTGCTTAAAAAAAAGCTAAAAAACACAGTAAAACAGTGCAAAAATGCTGAAAAATTCACGCTACACCTAACGTTACTGGCTTTTTTATAACGTCCAGTGTGCATGAGACCTAATAGTTAAATTGGCCTTTCTTTGAGATGGACAGTCCCCCTCTTGACCTATATCATCCTCACTTATCCCTTCTTCCATTATGGAAACCAGTTCCTCTATAGCTTGCTGTTCCTTTTTCTCAAGGGGGAGATCGGTTGTCTCCGTGCTCACAGGTGGGCTGGAATGAGCCTGTTTAAAATAGACTTTTCTGAGGAAATGATCCCTATACACCTCAAAGTGGTCCATCCTGTCCATCGGGGAAAAGGAGAGATTGCGGCGAAGCAGCCGCATATGTCTCTCCTTGGGCTCAAACTCTGAAAGATTAATGATCTTCATGTCTCCAAAGTCACCACTAAGGGATCCGTCAAATTCCCAGGCACTACTTTTCTGTGTTTCTGACTCGGTCTGGTATCCCCCCCCCCTTCCTCTGCCGCCTCTTTTGTTTTCTCCCTGATCTTTTGGGGCTGCTTTCAAAATGCCTTGGCAAGGGGCTGCTCCTGTCACCTGTCAGATTTCCTCGTCTAAATAAAACAACAGATTTAGGCTCACCCCTTCACTCTCAGATGTAGTGAAGCCACCGCTATGGGAGCGATATCTACGTCGCCTAGATCCACTACGTCCGTGGCTATTGGTAAGATCAAAGATCTACGCTTGTGCGCAATCATCCAGGTCTCGTTGAAACTTGGAACGTTTCGTCAAACTGAGGTACCTCTGAGCTTTATCAATTTCCTTTTTGAGTAAATCGTTATATTTCGTAAATTCCGGTTTTTCCTTACGGGGTTCAAGTTGTTGAATACTCTCCTCAATTTGTCTGTTCAATTCAGTTAGTTGTCCGTTCTCCTCTTCAATAATAGGTCTCATAACTGCTATACCATGATCTATACACAGCCTTTTCCATTTCTCTAGGAATATTTCTGTATGTAAGTGTTGTGCTGGGATGGCCCTTTCTCTCAGTCCCCTTGGTACTACACCATTAGCGATATATGATTCAAGGTATGAAATATCCCAGTTACGATTTAGAAATGTAACCATGAGTTTTTTGTGTTGTTTAAATAGTCCTTTAAAAAGATCGTTATCAGATGGTGCAGTAGTATGGGGTTCCTGAGAGAATACCGACCTAATATCCTGTTTGATTTCCTCTCCAATGACAAACACCATCGGACTAGAGGGATTATTCAAAACCTGTTGCGGGAAAATATGTACTTGCCAAAAGAGCAGTGAAGGTATTGGTGGATACACCACTCAAATATTGTAGTACTCAGATTAATATATACAGAGTTCGACAATTATAAAGATTCAAAAGGAATCAAAGTAATATGCAGACAAATGATAAAAAACAGTGGTACACTCAGGTTAACATCTAATTATAACCGACGCACCAAAGCTAAAAGGTGGTGTTACTAGAGCCTGTGGATAATGGAAAGAAAGGGGGGATGAAAGCACAGAGAAGCGCCCATCGAAAGGGCTCTAAAAAAGGAACAAACTGCGGTATCTCTTAGAAAACATCAAGTTATCACAGTTTATAATCCCAAAATATGAAAAAAAGTCACCATACCTTCACCACACTAAGATAAAAATACCAGTATAACAACGTTGTCACATACTTAAAAACAGATAACCCGGGCTCACATGCATACTCCCAAGCACACACTGAAAGAGGCAGCGGAAGGTGGGAGCTGTAGGGGTGATATGGTAAACCCCTTGGTAATGGCTAATACTCAACAGGAAAGGACTATGTGGTAGCATAAACTTTTAACTGTAGATCAGCACCATTCACAACAGCCATGCCCAGTCAGAGGAGTGCTTCTACTTTCTTTCCACTAGCTTACACCACCTCTTTCTCTCCCAGCTTCTGCTGCAACTCACACAAGCACTGTAATATCTTGCTTGGTAGCTTACAACATCCAACCTCTGCTGCCAGCAGCTGGAGCTACAGCTGACAGCTCTTTAACTGGACACCACTCAGCATCATGCCTGCAACCCCCAACCTCACCACCACTATGCTTGAGTCCCATCCTCCTTTCCCTCATACCCCCACTGCACTGATGCCAGTCTCTGTGCTAGCCACCAATGCACTGTGCTCTTCTGAACTGAGTGAGCCCCCTCAATAAAAGAGCACACTTTTACTAGTTTAGTAAAAAAAAAAAAAATTGCTTGGCTGTAGTTTTGTATGTTTTTATTTCTGTACACATACAGTACAAATAATTTTGCGCTGATACAACCAGGTGACATGCACACATTTAGTTCGTAAGACATTTTTATCAGTATTCCATTTGAAAGCTTGTGCTATGGATGTGTACCACCAAAACTACTCCTGAATTGAAACAAAAAAATAAAATAAATGTTTTTGTCCTAAAACACAGGGAAAAAAAATGTAGGTCTTCTTGTCTCATAGGGATACTATTAAAATATATATATTTTTTTTGCAAATCCAAACAGCAGGAGATGAAATTGCTTATAAATACATCCAGATTTTTAAAACAATCTGTGTACTAGTTCATTAAGGTTCCACAGATCTCAAAAAGCATCGAGTTGCAGCCAAGTATCCTTTAGCAATAACCTATAGCATCGTTTGTATAGTTACTTATCACGTTAATGCAAAAAAAATAAAAATACAATTATTGTCCCTTGTGTAATGGTAGCATGTGCCTGGAGGTGTACAATTAGTGTTCTCCTAAAAAAATAAAATCAACTGGTGCAGTAGCTTTGTATGGCTGGCCAGTTCAAACTATTGCATTGGCTCTTAAAATGATGAACATGATAGCAGGATTAATATTAGTGGTTTAAAGAGTCTACAGTACAATGCTCACAATAAATGAACAATTGTTTCAAGGGTACTATACAAAGAGGACATTAAAAGTTACCACTTTCATGACTGAAAACAAATGGGTTGGATTGGTGTTTTAAACACCTAGTCTAAAATAGGCTAATTTTCTCCAAAAAAACACTCACAGTACACTTCAGAACACATTAGTTTTATAAGGTGCATCATATCCCTATCTTTTTTTTTTCTTTTATAAGAAAGGATGCAGTGCACTTTAAGTCATCCCAACGGTAAAGTGGTCAACACTTAACAGTTCATTTAATGGCACTTCTTCCAGTTTGGTGAACCCATGATTTTGGCTCTACAACATTTAGAAACACTTATTAAAATACTAACATTGAATTTCCATTTGTACAAACCCCCGACATCCCTCCCTCCAATTCACAAAACTAAACCGGCCAAAGGTTGATTAGTTTTTGTTGAAGATTTCTGATCTTTCTCGTGATGCGTCAAAATAGTCACCAAAAAGCATTGTTCACATTATATAATTAACAGTATTCAACTAGAAAGCACTAAATGTAACAGTTTACAATTACTACACTTCCATGGATGTGTTCTGTACCTTTATGCCTTTCTGAAGGCCCAGTTTAAGGAAAAATGGTTGACTAATCTAACCTTGGCAGTTGGAATTCTTTTTCCTTTTTTACTGCTAAAAAATGTTTTTGCTTTTTTTTTTATCTTGTAATGCTGTCTTTAACAGCTTGACCAGTAACCAAAAAAAATGAACATGTTATTTCTCTGCACCGTGCTTTAGATTGGATTTACCTTACAGGTGCATTGTTTTGTACAGTATCTGCGCTACTACTTCCAGTAGCAATTGCCTATAAACAAGTATTGTATTATATCAATACCCAATCTTGAATTGGGATCGAGAGGGCTTAGTGATCTTTGGATTAGTCAATTAGGCTCCCTACATCGAATCCTGAAACAGAAGCATTTTGACAAAAAAAAAAATCAGTTAACTGTTTAAGGTACATTTTAAAGATCCCCACTTTTCAATGCAAAATTTCACATTCTCCGATATAAACAACATTGTCCATGTAATACAACTTTCGTGAACTCTGGTGGTAGGGCTAAAAATCTGCTACATGTCAAGTGGGATTCCAGAGACCAAATAACCTTGTGGCAGTCACTAATGTCAATTTGCATGATCTACCTGGGAATCAGGACAGCTAAAGCATCACACAAGTATTGGTGTAATCATGTTCTTGTTGATGAAAACCAGATCCTGGCTACAATTAGCAGGTAACGTTCTGCTCATACAGGAGGGAAGGATTCTGCAGAATTTGGCACATATTAACTGCACATCTCTAAAAGCATTCTCCCAAATGTCTTCAACGTCAAAACGTGAAACCTGAGGGGTTAGGTGTGCTCGGTCACAGCTGCATGTCACAGGAGGAACATATAGCAGCCCTCAGACTTCTTTCAAGGTAGTGGTATTTATTTCATTTCCCAATTGGTCTGTATTGCTCAAGTATTTTAGAAAAAAAAAAACTGAACTGTATTTGAACTTGGAGTCCATTCACTCAGTCTTTGCTTCACACTTGTTTACGTAGAGTGTAAATGTCCTTCACACTTTGTGCAAAAAGTCTTTTTTTTTTTAAACCACTAGTGGGCAGAACCTACTAGTGCTTAGACAAGTTGCCCCTTCATTGTGCCAGATTATTTCCAGCTAAAAGTATTTATGGACGCTTGAAACTGAGACCAACCCCTGCACAACCAATAAGTCGCAGTACTTTTTTTTTATGCTATGTGGGCAACTTCTGCATTTGTTAAAAGGGAAAGAAATACAGATTGGAAGATGTAGGATGGGATCCTAAAAAATTAAGAGTATTGCCAATTATTCAGATTCTTTTGCTCAAGAATGGTTGCAGTAGACACAGATTTATCTTGTGACCAACTGGAGTGACACACAACACAACTATATTGATGGAAAAGGGTATAACATTTGTTGACAAAGGAAATTGTGTTTTTTTTCTGGAATTTGCTGGAAACCATTTCCTCTTGGTGTTTTTTTCTTCAGGTTAACAAGGTTTAGCAGCCACATAGGAGGGGTGCCCCGTGTCAGACAATCCTGTGGTTGGCCTTTAAGACCTGTGCAAAGGGGAAACAAATAATAAATAGATGATGTTCTTTCACGGGACCTGTCCAGCTATGCTGACTTGATGCCGTTGACAGTTGTGTTTTCAGACACACCATCTCCCATGGCTACAGAGTCATGCAGGCCAGAGTAGTCCTTGAGTTCTGAGTTTGTTAGCAAGAGAGGCTGCTCTCCTTTCTTGTGAGGTAGGAGAGGCTGTCGAGTGTAATGCTCTCCATCAGGGATGTTCTCTGGTAGATTTTGGTTTTTACTCTCAGGCAGCAGAAGAATGCAAATTATACAGATCAATGTGCAACAGGCAAAGATGACATGATGTAAGAAATATCCCTTCTGATTATGAAGCTCCATGATCGGGGCTGTTAACATTCCAAAACCGGCACTGGCTAGAACCAGTCCAAGGCCTCCACCCCTATGGGAGAGAAAAAAAAAACAACACATTTTTCATTAGACATCTTTTTTTTGAATTGGGATATTTATTATAGCAAAAAGTAAAAAATATTGTGTTTTTTTTTTCAAAATTGTTGCTCTTTTTTTGTTTATAGCGCAAAAAAATTAAAACAGCAGAGGTGATCAAATACCACCCAAAAAACTATCTGTGTGAAGAAAAGGACGTCAATTTTGTTTGGGTACAATTTTGGTACAACGCATAATTGTCAGTTAAAGCGACGCAATGCTGTATCACAAAAAATGGCCCGGGCAGGAAGGGGATAAATTCTTCCGAGGCTAAAGTAGTTAAAGTGGAGTTCCACCCCAAAAAAAAAAAATTAGTTAAGTGCTTAAAAAAAATAAAAAATAAAACATTTGGAGAAAATTTTTTTTTTTTTACTCATCTCTAAATGCCTGTTGCTAGGGGGTCCCTCGTAGTCTGCCTCCTTCGGTGCCTGGGGTCCTGACGTCACTTCCCCCAGCGCAGGAAGGGATATTGCCTCTCCCCCCCTCCCACTTGTCAATCGTCTGGGACACGTGACCGGTCCCAGATGATTGCGGGGCCAGTGACGGCATGCGCAGTGGGTGCCCACAGTTAAAATGCCGGCGCCGCTGAGCGAGGGGGGGGGACGAGCAGGGCTTCGATCCCTGCATCGCTGGACCCTGGGACAGGTAAGTGTCCGATTAAAAGTCAGCAGCTGCAGTATTTGTAGCTGCTGACTTTTATTTATTTTATTTTTTTAATGGGAACCCCACTTTAAATGAAAAAATGTTGGAGAAAAAAAAAAGTTTTTCTTCGTTTCTGTCATTATTTAATGTGTTCCAGTGTGTTTTTGGTGTGTTTTAACTGCATTCCAGTTCAGTCCAGTGCAGGAAAAAAGCAGCTCTACTTTTTTTTATGAAGCTGGAAAGCCCTGGAACTGACTGCACTGGTGTGAACTATGCCATTGGAAACTATATAACCTACTTTCCATGTGTTTTTGACGCAGAAAGAAAAAGCACTGGACTACATGTAGTGTGAACTGGCTCTTAGCCTGTAGGAAAGTTAAAGAGCCCACAAAATATGGTGTATATATATATATATATATATATATATATATATATATATATATATATATATATATATATATATATATATATATATATATATATCTGACAATTGATCAATCCTGGTGTACTGACGGCCTCTCTCATTTCTTGAGGCCCAGTTTTTTTTTTTATAAATTGTTACCAGTGCATTACAGCGTCATCATTTATCTGGTGTAGCGGTGATCAGAGACACTGACTAGTGACAGTACGTAAAAAAAAAAGGTCACCATAGTAACCGTGTACTACTCTGAGGAAGTGTTTAGAATTTTTATTTGTTTAACATATTATGATTGCTTATACCAGTGAAGTTCACTGGTATAAGCAACCTTTTTTTTTTTTTTTTCATAAACAACTTATTGAGAAGAAAATAAACCAAGTACACATCAAACAACAGTGAGTTGTTACATCCATTGGAAAAAGAATATCAGTAATAGGCAGGTGTTATTACACAACGGTAACATTATACATTTCCACTTACAAAGTAAATCCCAGATACAAATTCTAGTATTTGGACAAGGTATAACCATAATTAAAAACTATACCTTATATATAATGAAACCTTATAAAGTTTCTTAGGATTTTTTAGATAGTAATTTCTGAGTCACTGATCAAGAACAAGCATATGCAACAAGTGGAGTTAAGAGTCTCTAATTCCTGTGAACACTTGTTCTGGAGTACTGGATTGTATAAGGATTGGTAGGTAAGATGGTATTTTTAGGAGGGATCAACTGTGGTGGCCCATTTACTTTTCTTAGCACACATTTTATTCCCCAAGAAAACGAATCTGGACGCATATTATGATGGATTTTAGTTTTGGTTACCACTAGAGGGCAGACAGTGACTGACAAATAAAGGCGACAAACACTTTTAGATCATGTAGAATAAAAAGGTTCTGACTTGCATACAAATGAGCATAGCCGCGTGCCGTGAACTAGCTCTGACCCTGAACAGGTAGACATCTCCATTTAAGTTTTTTTTTCTGCTTTGTATATATTTCTACAAGCCACTCAATAAAATAAAAGAGAAAACTGAAGAGGGTACATTCTACAGAGTGTAAGAGGAAATTGTAGGGTATATCATAGAAAGGGTCTGACATGGCCAACAATAGTTTGTACAGGTAGGAACACCACCTGGGCCTCCAGCCAAACTGACGAGTAGTTTAGCTTATGTTATGTTTTATGTTCTCTAAAGGAACAGGAACTATGTTCCTGGGCATGCTTCCAACTTAGACAACACAGCAGGATCTTCTAAAAAACAGTCTCTTTTTACTAGAAGCCAACAGTTGCCCTGCTGATGTTTAAATGTAATATTTTAGCAGATGTTTTTGAGATTTGCCTAACGCACTCTCATGCACTTGTGTAGTGCTACCCCTGTAGGAGCTGCTGTTATTAGGTATCTCCCAACAGTACAGAAGCCATAAGTCACCCAAGCAACAGTCCACACGTTCCAAAAAAAAAAATAATCTAGGGGATGTCTCTTAAGATTTGCTTGAAAAAAATGTAAAAATGGGGGAGAGGGGTTAGGGCATGGGATACGCCAAAATGCCTGGCCCTCAACAGTTAGAGTACAATCCTCTCCCTAGGTAAATGTGAATAAAGAACAGTTTATTGCCTCACAGCTGAGGACCATGCGGCAGGTTAAAGAACAGTCTGAGGCCTTACAGCTGGGGACCATGGGGCAGTTTTCTTTGGCATCTGGCTACCTTGAGGTGATGCACAACAGCTGGTACCCTGTGCAGTTTCCAGAACACTTCACAGTCACAGGGATCAAATTAGGGTCTTTACTCACAAGTCCCCAGGACAGCTGCTACCACCTGGCTTCCTCTGGACAGGGTCCTGTGAGTGAGACGGCACCTCTCTGGAACAGATCCCCTGTGGTGAAGTTCAGCAATCAGTTTCTAGCAGATTCCATCCAGGGCCTTAGCTCTAACCCCACTAAGACCTCTAGAGTAGTGGTACAGCCCATGGGTTGCCTGAGAGCAGAAGCCACTTTGTCCCTGTAACCCTCCTGGGAAGAAGAAACCCTACTGGACACTCTTCTCCACGGATCGGGCAGGCTGGTTGTTTTGTATCTTCTGCCCTAAGCTCCAGAAACTTCTTTTAGAGACAGGAGGAAGTAATCAAACTCTCAGCCTGTGAGACTTTGAACAGGCCAGAACAAACAATTACTGCTCCCTTGATTACAGAAGGAGCCAAGGAGCCAACTAAATTTACATAGCATCCTACACTAGGAGGGTGCTACATACCTATTTGGCAGGACTCACTGTAAAACCTCACTGCATTGCTGACAAATGGAAGGGGAAAATACCAGCACCACAGTGCACCAAGTGTTCTGATGGGGGTTAATACAAAACACACAAAAGCCTCAGTACACTAGACTACGGACATTCTCCAATGAATCCCTGATGATATCTAATATTGCAGTGGGCTACAGAATACATATGCCAGAAGTTAAAGCCCTGCTCTCCCCCGTGCTTATGTTCAAGGACGCACAGAAAAGGAAGTAAATATTTTAATGACACCCTACTCCTGCCTCCAGCAGGGTGACTCAAGCCCAGCCCTGTTTTGTACACGATAACGCAGCGGCTCCACCCACAGACCAAAGCTTTGGGCAGAGGAAGGGAGCGTCAGAGCTGGCTGGAGCAGGGTATAAGGTAAGTGATAGAGTCTGCACTGTGCACCACTAGACATTACATACGTACACAACATATTTAAAGATGTGCAGGAAACTCTCAAACTTGTACATGCATTCAGAAATGGATGAAAGCATTCCAAGATAATTTTAATTGTTGCTAAATAAACCATATAAAAACACAAATGCGTTTTGGGGCAATACCGCCCTTTTTATCAGGCTTCAGCACAGGATAGACCTTAGGTTTATCCTGTGTTGAGCCCTGATGAGGGGGAAGAGGTTATGCCTCCGAAACACACTGGCCGTTTTATATTCCTAATTCCAAATTAAAATAATCCTGGCATCTCATTTGTTTTGAGTCTAGGGCTCCTTTTGTATTTTTATACTTAGAAGTCAAATTTGGTCAGTTTTTTGTCATATATTACAAATATTTTTATAACAGTCCCTTTAATTAATACTTCAGTGCTGTGCAGGGAACGGATATTCATAACTATCCAATTCATTTAACAAAAGACGATGAGAAAATAAATACGAATTGTCAGAACAAACGGTGTGCTTGACCAATCACATCTTACTTTTTAATCTGAAAACATAGCACATTGAATGTAAATGGTTGTTGTTGAAGCCACTGGACAAATAAATCTGCCCCAGGGTGTTTCTACTACACCCCAACAGCCTCAGGATGCATCAATATATTGAATGTGTTAGACTATTGGATATAATGAGTTAAAAGTAAAAGAGAAGGTTCTATGCTCCATAAAAGCTACACCTAATTAACGTTTGGGATTTACATGTTCCCTTTGTGGGAATATTTACCAGACATCATTCAATCAGGGGGGTTGGATGTAGATAATATGTGATGCAACAAGAGCCAAATTATGTGAAATAGGTCACAATGAAAACTGCTTCTCACCGCTAGTAATACGAATATGAAATATATATGTTTTCTGTACTTTATTGCAAAATGAAATGTATTATTTATCTTTTTTTTTTTAAACATAGGTCACTTTTTATTAGGATACAGCCTCCAGGTAGAGTATATGAGACATGCTCCTTTACAATGTAATTAAATGTAAACTAGTACTCAAATGCCATAAAAAAAATGTTGGTGAAGCTGTGGATTTTATTCATAATAAATTAACAAACATGTTAAACTTACCTGCTCTGCGCAATAGTATTGCACAGAGCATCTCTGATCCTCCTCTTCTCGGGTCCCCCGCTGGTGCGATTGGCTCATCCGCCACCTGAGTGCCCCCATAGCAAACCGCTTGCTATGGAGTATAGGACACAATGTTCAGCGCTAATAAAATAAATACTAAATACAAATGCATAAAAACTATGTATAACAACAATATATATAACGTGACATCCTGTATATAAAATAATGAAATATAAAGTGCTTGTGCTCCGTGAGTCACACTCAGTCCTTATTGGGGTATAAAATTATTCAACAAAAATCCAAATAACATTTGACATGTGATAATAGTGTCTTCATGCAGTGTGCACACGGCCCTCACCAGGTGTACCTTCACCTTAAGGGCTAAAAAAATAAGCCTGTATTTTAAAAATAGTCTGCAGCGATCCTGGAGTATTGGTATGAACCACAAGGCACCTGCTCCTCCCAGTGATAGCCCAGCTCAAGAGCCACTATTTTCTCCTGGTGTGTTCCGGGACTCTCCTCATATGTATTATATGCGAAAAATGACACAGGCATGCAATAGCGTGATAACGTTTAACCTCCCTGACGATTTTCCAAAGTGTGGCTCGGGGTTAAATTTCAGTACCATTAGCGGTAACCCCGAGCCACACTCGGGATCGCATTGCAGGATCCTGGTGCAGGTTATTTACCTTGTCCCCAGGATCCTGCCATGTCCCCCTGCTGTGTCCGTGGACTCTGTCCTCCGCCGATGCCTCTGTGTGCTAGGCTCCGTTCCCTGAGAGCGTCGCGACGCACAGGGGTGGAGCCCGGCGACAAATTAAAAAAATGGAAAATTCATAACACGTACAGTACACTGTAATCTTACAGATTACATTACTGTATGAAATCATTTCACATCCCTTTTGTCCCTAGTGCTTTGTCCAATGCCCTGCATGCAGTTTTATATTATATATACTGTTCTTTCTGTCTAGAAACTTGAGATTGTCCATAGCAACCAAAAAGTGTCCCTTTACATCAAAAGTGGTTTTAGACCAGCTAGAAAACAGCGATAGTAAATTAGAACAATTGCAGAATTGAGCGATATTGAATCATGGGGAAATTCATTTTATTATTATTATATTATTATTTTTTATCATTATTTATAGTTATTTATATTATAATTTATGATTTTGTGTTTCAAACTTTATCATACCAGGGATATCTACTAGACTCTTGTTTGGACAAATTTAAGGGTGTTATTGCTAAGAATTATAGGCCTACAATATATAACGCCAAATTTCTATGTAAAACAATTGTAGCACTTTGAGATGCAAAAATCTGACACAATCATACCGCCAGGGTGGTTAAAAAAGATTTAATTCCAAACAGAACTCCAGATACATACAACTCACATTTCCAATAGATAAAAACGCCTTTAAAGCGCTATAGTGCTGAGGGGTGATAGAGTCATCTGTGGTTCGGTTCTGCAGCCTTGGTTTCACGGCGTTTCCCCTGTTCTGTGCCTGCTCTGTAACACTTCTTAGTGCCTCCTGTGTCAGCCCATCAAGCTCCTCCTACTGGTTTCATCATTCTCGTGACCTCTGGGATTTTTCCAGAGATTTTTCCAGAGGAAGCCACGAGAGTGACGAAACCGGTCGGAGGAGCTTGATCGGCTGACACAGGAGGCACTAAGAAGTGTTACAGAGCAGGCACAGAACAGGGGGAATGCCGTGAAACTGGGGCTGCAGAACCGGACCACAGGTGACTAGCACTATAGCACTTTAAAAGCGTTTTTATCTATTGGAAATGTGAATTGTATGTATGTGGAGTTCCGTTTGGAATTAAATATTTTTTAAACATTATCATGCTATTGCATGCCTCTGTCATTTTTCGCATATAATACATATGAGGAGAGTCCCGGAACACACCAGGAGAAAATAGTGGCTCTTGAGCTGGGCTATCACTGGGAGGAGCAGGTGCCTTGTGGTCCATACCAATACTCCAGGATCGCTGCAGGCTATTATCAAAATACAGGCTTATTATTTAGGCCCTTAAGGTGAGGTTACACATGGTGGGGGCCGTGTGCACAATGTATGAAGACACTATTATCACATGTCAAGTGTTATTTGGACTTTTGTTGAATAATTTTATACTCCAATAAGGACTGAGTGTGACTCACGGAGCAGGAGCACTTTATGTTTCATTATTTTATATACAGGATGGCACGTTACATATATTGTTGTTATACATAGTTTTTATGCATTTGTATTTAGTATTTATTTTATTAGCAGCGCCAAATATTTTGTTATCATCACATTTTGGGGAAGTGTGGAAAGTACAAGTAGCTTATTATAGTTCTATTTTATATTTATATGGTGATTTAGGGTATTTTAGGTTTAGGGTGGCAGCTCACAAGGTTTTATATGTATTCGCTTGCTATGGAGGCACTTATGCGTGCTCGCTCCTGGGCACTGCTTTGTGTACCCATAAGACAAACAGAGTGTGGCTCAGCCCCGCCCCCCTCACTGGCTGTGATTAGCCAAAGGCTCCTGCTGTTGTGTCTGAGCCAATGAAGAGGGAGAAAGCCTCTGCTCTCATGCACATGGCTGGATCAGGCTCAGATAAATATAAGTGGGGGCTGGGGAGCAAGCTGCATGCGTTGAGGTTAAAAACCTTCTGCCTTTAGAACCACTTTAAATTGAGCCTGTGACGTCCCCATACAGGAAAAAAAGAAGCAGGTTCCCCTAAAAGTGACCCCCACCTGCCCAAATTGCTGTATAGACATTTTTTTTTTTCACTTTGGGATATAGTAAAAAAATGGTTAAGATTGGGATTTTTGTTGACTGTGTCCCAACAGAGAAATTTCCCTTTCACTTTCTGTCCCCAACACATATTAAATCTATCCAGAGAGAGGAAATTCCCTTTTAGACAAATATCATCATTGTTCGCAATAGGTGCCACCAGATTTCCCCACACCAGTTCTGGCAACAACTCTAAATATGTGAAATGTCCATCACTTCCTGTACCAGTGACTATAGTCACCATCACAAATAGATTGTGTGATTATTCCCAATAAAAAAAAATCTGGCAGGTGTTTTAACACCTCTGCACCCTATGTAGAAGTAAAAATGACAAGTTTGGGCTTTAAAGGACTCTTTCCCCACATCTATGTGACACTAGTGGAGTCTGGCACTTGGCCAATAAGGCACCTAGAGTTGCATTAAGTGTTTAATGAGAGAGAGTCACATTCCCAAAAGGACAAGGTGTTTTACATATCCACAGGTAGGTGAATGGAGTGCCAGGAAGGTTAGTACATTGACCTGGCAGAGCAGTTGAAGATGACCAGGTTCACTTTAAGATTTATTTAAAGGTAAAAGCCAAAAAAAGTGTGTAAATCCTTGAGAAGAGCTATTCATATTGCAAACACAGAGGGGTCTCTGCTAAGGTAGCCCTTCTGTGACCAATAGATGGACATCAAAGTCGGTCTATTCACTAATAATGGACATAATATGTGTATTATAGAGCTTCTTTGACAGATCCATTTACAAGTGACCAGCAGAAAAAGGTAGAGCAGGTTGAGGTGGCAAAGACTCCATTAAATCAATGGAGTGGGTCTCAGAGAAAAGCCCCCAGCCTACAAACTAGTGCTACACAGAAAGAGGATTATTACATTTTATTAAAACTCTTTTATAATATAAAACATCAAATAAATGCTATAGTTGTTTTATAGTAACAAGTTATTTTTTTTTCTACGATTAGTTTTGAACTTGTTTCATCTTGTTTATTACTCACAGTATGCAAAGCACAATCATACGTGCTGACCCAGAAGAAAGCTATATGGCTCACATTACTGTCTCCAGGGGAAACTTCTAGCAGTAAGTCAGCCCACTAGACATTTTATATGTATTCCCAGGCTGACATAGGAAGACAGCACACTGCTGGGAAATCAAAGTCCACATGGGTGACTATAGAACACCAATATATGACCACCTCTTCATAAATCACTCACACCGAGACTGATTTACTAAAATAGCTGAGAACCTTCACTCGATGAATTAAAGCTGGGTTCACTTTGAACAGCCAATCATGCAGATAAATAAAACAATTTGTTTTTAATGATTGAATAATTAAAATGAAATGAGTAGAGATTTTCAACGTCATTGGAAATCAGCCCCACTGTGTTGCACAAAACTTAGCCCTCGTTCACATTGACTGCAGCTTTGAAATCACACGATTTCAAAAGGCGCATGTCAGTGCGACTTGGAAGACATCTGTGCGGCTTTGTACACAGATGTCTATGCAAGTCGCACCCGGAATCGCCAAAAGTAGTGCAGGCACTACTTTTTCAAATCGATGTGGCACCGCAGAGTCAGTGCAATTGCCGGCAATAGGGTGTGACTTGTCATGCGATTTGACCTCTTTGTTATAAGTATCCGGCAGATTGGGGTGGGGTAGCCTCTGTTAAATCTTTATAGTTATCTGTGTCCCTAATTGGAAGATTATCCTCACTATCTGCCCTGTAATAGTTGCACACTCTAACCAAATATTGTAAAAAAAAAGTTTTAAGCCAATTCAGATTTCTCTTGGTGGCAGCACTAAATACATTGAATATTAATCTTTAGTGAATAATGGTCGCAGATGTTGCCTAGGCATGCAGAGCACGTCTTGCACAATTATTTTTCATATGAAAGGTTTTTTTTTTTTTAGTCATTCGTTTATAGAACATTTCTGTGGTTTTGGAGCAACAAGTTCTCCTGGTTTATTGTGTATACAAAGCCCGCTGTCATTCTCTGTTAAAACTATGACTCAAGAGAACAGTGCACTTACACATACTTTAACAACCTGTATTGCCTTTTCCTCACTTTTACTGTGTCAGAATACAGATAGAAGATCTTAATAACTGTCACAATAGCTGAAAGCAGAACAATTCAATTTTTTTAAGCCAAAACGCTAGTGTTATGTTGATCAGAGGGAAACAATAGAAAATAGTAGCATGGAAGAAAGCTGCAAACTGCAATCTTTTGTCAGTAGTTTAAACACTGAAATTGCCTTTAAAAAGAACCTGTGACCAGGCTATGAACATTTAAAGTGGAGTTCCACACAAAAATGGAACTTCCGCTTTTCGGAACCCTGCCCCCCTCCAGTGTCACATTTGGCACCTTTCAGGGGGGAGGGGGGTGCAGATACCTGTCTAAGACAGGTATTTGCACTCACTTCCGGCATAGACTCCCATGGGAGTCTACGCCTCTTCCTGTCCCTCCGCGCTGTCTGCTGGGAACACACAGCTCCCAGGAGAGAGCGGGGACCACTTACGATGCGCAGCGCAACTCGCGCTTGTGCAGTAGGGAACCGGGAAGTGAAGCCGCAACGCTTCACTTCCTGATTCCCCCACCGAGGATGGCGGCGGCAGCTGCCGAGAACCGAGTGGGTTCTCGGCGTCCTCTGCCGACATCGCTGGACCCTGGGACAGGTAAGTGGCCATTTATTAAAAGTCAGCAGCTGCAGTATTTGTAGCTGCTGGCTTTTAATATTTTTTTTTTTGCGGTTTGGGTGGACTCCCTCTTTAAGTATCCTAGCAAGCATTAATTGCGTTTAAAATAAATCTTTACTGACCTCTCTAGCTTCAGGTACTGTGGAGCAATTCATCCTCAGAGTTCACAGCAGAAGCACTGAAGTTGTCCAAGCTCCTTTCTCAGCAGCTCAGCTCACCCTGTTCCCCCCTCTGTCAGCAGCCTTCCAGCCATCTTCTCTTTAATGTAAACACAGGGCTTGGACAAGGACTTAATTGCTTTTGCTGCAAAATTTGAGAATGAATTGCTCCACTGTGTCTGCAGCTATAGAAGTCCATGAGAGCTTGTTTAAAAGCCAAGTGTAGTCACAAATGAAAAAACAAAAATCAGCACAAGGGACATTATTTACAGAATGTGTACCTTGTGCTGCTGGCTTCTGAATTAGCTGAAATCCTTCCCCTTTGATCCTCTTACCCCCTCTGCTGCAATCTTCCAGTGCAGCAGGGATTAAAAAAAAAACAATGGACTTATGACAGACAGCTGTGCCCAACTCCTCCATTCACAGAGTCTGTATTATAGCTTCCATAAATGAAATAGGACCTATGAATGGAGGAAGTGGGACTTTCATTCATCTGCTCATCCACCTATCATAGAGCACTTTTAGTCATAGAAGCTATAATACAGTATGTATGAATGGAGAACGGCGGTGGAAAGGGTGGGCATAGTTGGCACTCTTGATGATTGCCTGTCACAGGGCTGTCAGCTCTTTGGGGGGTGGGGTGGGAGGGCTGAACATCACAAGGGAAGAATTCTATTGACTAAGTATTGTTCTTTGTAGTGATTTATGTTTTTTTCATTTATGAATAAACTTGAGCTGGCATTACAAGGTTCAAGCCAGCAGGCTGAGTAAAAAAATGTAACCGATTCCCCCCCATCCACACATTCAAGTTGGATGGGGGGGGGGGATACTCCCCGCAGCAATACTGTATTCTGATAATGAGGAGACTCCCCTGCTGTCAGGATACACAGAACAGCGATGACATCATTGTGGCTGCAGTAGCTGATCAAGCGGCTTTAATCAGATCGATTTCTGTTCAACTGCAGTGGCCACACATGGATCAAATTTGTCCAGTCCCTGATTAACCAGCCAAATTTTGATCCATCTATTGCCACTTCTAGGCTTTACTGCTTCTTAAAACCTAATTGAACCCACGGTTTATGTGTGCCAAATACATTCTAGAGCATCAAGACAAAAGGCGTTCAGTTTCTTCAAATTTTTTTTTTTTTTTTTTAAGGCCCCTCGCACATGGCTTCTAACTCCTTGTCAATGCAATCCCTGCGTTCTAGTAGGTATTTTGCATTCTGAGCATTCATCACTGATCGCGAGTAACAGTTCTGCATTCAGCCCTGTCCAGCTACATTTCAGCCTCTGATAGACTTTACCAGACTACAGGTAGCAGGAATGGACACTGGACAGCTTGTATCCTGCAGAGTTGTACCCTTGCTCCGTGTGCAGAAGCAGTGATCTCAATGCAGAGGTCTGACACCCTCCTAATGAGTCAGACCTATAGCTCTGCAATAAGCAAAGCTGATGCTTCCTGCTGATTTGAAAGCTCTAAACAGGGGAAATGATGGACCTCTGTAAAAAGATCACCACTAACACACAAGGAGCAAGGGTTCCACTCTGAAGCATGCTGGAAAGACAGAGACTTTTTCTACAATGGTTGATTGGTAAAGAAAAACTGCAAGACTTTGGCAGCATTTTTTTTATTCATCTGGAATCTATTTAGCCAATGTAAACTGAAAGTTCAATTGGAGTTTAGGAATATGCAAAGACTGTAAAAAAAATGACTTCCAATTGTCTGTTTACACTCTAACTACTCTAATTTCCCTAACTTGTAAGCAAAGTACCACATTTTAGTGATAGTTGCCCCAGAAGCATCCACAGGAAAGCTGCAGATATGTGCTAATGCAGCTGCAGTATAATAGCATTTTCTATCCTACTTGTTTCATATGCACACAGATAAACAGTAGGTTTATCAGCAGAACTGGTCAAAATAAAAGTTTCTGCACCTTTAAGCCCAGTACACACGATCAGAAAATCGGGCGAAAAACACAGTTTTTGAAGCAATTGGACGATAATCTGATCGTTACTACACAGCTTTCGAGAGCCGATCACGACAGTTCGTCCAAAACTATCCGAAGGGACAAACACTGTCACCTTCAACAATTTCATCTACAAAAAAAAGTGATCTACTGTATGTCATTAAAACGAATATTCAATCAGGGATTCTAAAAAAGAATGTTGAGAGGTCCAGTTGGGGATGTCTCAGCTGTCTATTAAAGAAGTATTACCAGATACATATTTCTTCTCTCACCAGTGGCGGCTGGTGCTCAAAATTTTTTGGGGGGGTGCAAACAAACTGAAAAATTCTAAAAAAAAACCCCATCAATTGCAGCCTCACTGTGCCCATCAAACGTAGCCACTGTGCCCATCAAACGTAGCCACTGTGCCCATCAAACGCAGTCAGTGTGCCCATCAAATGCAGCCAATGTGCCCATCAAATGCAGCCACTGTGCCCATCAAACGATCCCACTGTGCCCCATCAAATGCTCCCACTGTGCCATCAAATGCTCCCACTGTGTCATCAAATGCTGCCACTGAGCCAGTGTGCCCATCAAACGCAGTCAGTGTGCCCATCAAACGCAGCCACTGTGCCCATCAAATGCAGCCACTGTGCCCATCAAACGATCCCACTGTGCCCATCAAACGATCCCACTGTTTTTTGTTACTCTATCTTCCAAGCATATGCATGGATAGGCAAGGGAAAGTGGTTGCATGTATCATTTTCGCAGATACATGTGATGTGTTAGTCAGATAGTAGTTTCACTCTGGGTTTGGTGGGTCTGTAATTCTAAAGGTTTTTAACACTTGTCTGTCCACTCAAAAACAAAACAAAACAGTGTTAGGGCCTCCACAGTCCAATACAATACTGGTTGTCTGAGGCTGGTGGTGGGAAGGCCGGTAATCCTGCACTAATCTGTGCAAGAAGCCAAGTAGATGCATGCTACGCAGGGTTAGTCGGGAGACCTCTGGCAGGCTATTATAGTGCAGGCAGAATTCTTGGTAAGATCATAGATGTTCTCTGTTTTAAAGCAAAATTGGAGTGCAATACAAGTACATAATCTACCTCTAGGTGCCTCAACATCAGTTTTTTTTATTCATTTCAGTTCACTGGTTGCACTGAATCCACAGGCATTCTGAATTTATCATTACTAATTCAGCTTCTTGCTTGAGCAGTTGGCCCTGACCCTCCACAGTCTAAAGCCTAGTACACGCGATCAGAAAATTGGACGAAAAATACCGCATTCAAATCGATCCTACCATAATGTGATCATTAGTACACTGCTTTCAAGCGCTGATCACAACAGTTCATCCAAAATCATCCGAAGGGATATTTGCAAAAATTTTTTGGGCACAATACCAAATCGTAATATTTTCATTTAATCAGTAGTTTTCCTTTTAAATAAATCGTAAGAGCAGGACTACGCATGCTGGGAAATGAAAGAATACATTACAATACAATACAACACATTACATCACTTCCAAAAGTTGTATTGTATTGTAGTCATACAAGAATTTTCCTAGGTTGAGTAACCTCATTTAGGATATGAGACTACAATGCAAAGAAAAACCAAACAAACAACCGGGTGATCAATCGTCTGATATCCTCATTGTGTGTACAAAGCTTCAGTCCCACTTGGCTAGTGAAGCCCATTATAGTGATGGGATGATAATGAAGCTTATGATGCAGGAGGGAGCTGGGACAGATACTCAAACTAGGAAACTAGGTCAATATTGTGCTGATCAGATTGCCTGTAGAGTCAGGGCACCTAGGGCATTAAAAAAGGATAATGAACCTGATGACATGCAAGCATATGGAGATGCCTGCTGTCAGCATAGATTAGGCAATTATATTACACCTAATGTTTTCTTTATGTAGTAAGCTTAGTTGACATTACACAACATGCCTATAAAGATTATGAAAAAAAAACCCTGTAATTTTATCAGCAGTCACTTGCACGTTTCATGATTTATTTTTTTTAATTAAGATTCAGGAATAGTGAAAACAGCAAAGAGGTATGCTTTTCAGATGAAAGAATAACAGGCGGTAGGGTGTAGAAAAGGCCACCCACAGTTCAAATTTCGACTAATTCTTTAGAAACCAGCCAAAACTGAATCAGTGTATGGCCAGCTTTAGAAAGTCCTGAATCTAGCCACAGAACAAGTCTTTTTAAAAGGAGTGGTCAGCCTCCGTATGTGTTCACTACAGGTTACCCTTACCTGAAGTGTGCCATTTGCAGCAAAGCAGATCCTGCTAAGGAATAATAGTGAAGTTACAGAAGATATAAAGTGCCTGCATATATATTTCACCAGTCATGGACTTTTGGGGGTGATGTATGCCCTAAAATGCCCTATTGGGGTCAAGTTCCTGAAGATTCAACCATGTCATTGTACTATACATTGGGTGTAAATCTTAAAGTGTTTGTTAAAGGATATGTAAACATTCGTGTTTTAAAAAACAAAACAAACATGTCATACTTACCTCCTCTGTGCAGTTGGTTTTGCACAGAGTTGCCTCGGTTCTCCTCTTCTGGGGTCCCTCAGCTGCGCTCCTGGCTCCTCCACTTCTCGAGTGCCCCATCAGAGAAGCGCTCTCCCTCAGGGGGACCCATGCGGGTGTGTTCCTGTGTCCTGCTGCTGCGTCCAATGACACAGACAGCAGGACTCGACTCCCACATCATTGGACTTGATTGACAGCAGCGGGAGCCAATGGCTGAGCTGCTATCAATCTATCCAATCAGGATCCAACACACCGGCTGGAGCAGGTGTGCTCGTCCCCGGTGCAGGAATGATCAAGCTCAGGTGAGTAAAAGGGGGGCTCTGGGGGCTGGTGCACTACGAGAGGTTTATGCATTGAGGTGAAAAATCGCAAGTGTTTACAACACCATTAAAGACTTAATTTTATTTTTTTTATTATAAATATATCATACTTTCTTGTGCTGTATAATGGTTTTGCACAGAGCAGCCCTAAACCTCCTCTTCTGGGGTCCTTCGCCAGTGCCCCTTGCTCCTCCTCCCAGAGTGCCCAATGGGTAACCCTTTGCTATGGGGGCACACACCGTGCAGCTTGGCCCCTCCCCAACCCCCCCCCCCACTGGATTTGATTGCCAGCAGCAGGAGCTGACGACTCCCATTGCTGCCTCCTTGTCCATTGAGGGGAGAGAGAGAGCAGTACTGCTGCTCTCGGGCACAGTGTTGGATCAAGATCGGGCTCAGGTAAGTATTTATGAGGGGGGGAGGGGGAGGGAACTGATCAGAGGTGGTTTTATTTAATGCAGAAAATGCAATCAGTCACATCAAGACCCCTTCGCAATGAGATATCCTGCCCTGAAAAGAATTACCCACATCTTGTGTTAGGACAGCTTGTGGCATCACCATCCTGTGGTCCACATAACCTCTTGCTCTTCCTTCCTCTCAACAAGCATTGACCAAATAATTTGGAAGGAAAAAGGTCTCCACAAAAGACCTTCTGCAGTGCAAGAAGGTTTACAATGGATTTGCAAAATTTTAAAGAAAAAAAAAAAATCAGGGAAACCAGAATGAAATAAAGCAGAACACGTCACAGTTTATTCTCCTAAAGAAAATTAGATCCTTAAATTACCAAGCACAATTTGCTCTGAAACAAATGTGTGTACCATAAAATCCATACCTGATTACTGTGGGGGTGATTTCCGAGCAGAAAAAGACGCTTAAACTTCCAACAGCATGAGACGAAAACATCCCAATGATTGAGAATACGATAGAGAATTTATTTTTCACAGTTTCACTCATACCTAAAGAAATACAAGAGTGGTATACCATTATAACAATTTAAACCTCAATTAGAAGTTTGACTTTATATCATTCTAACGTCTGTATATGGGTCTCATCTAGCACAAACACCACATTGATCGATTTCTGGTCTATGAGAGATCACCGATTGGTAAAAGAGTTTAGAAGTGAGGATTCGGCATGGCTGCATGCCGGTAACAAGTTTGCAGAATAAGGAATAGTTTGGTGTTCGGATATCGATTAGTAAAATGCTCACATTGAGAGGGGACATGATAGCGATTTACAAATACCTCAATGGGGATCCCAGCGTAGGAAAACAACTATTCAGTCTCAGGGCCACACAATGAGATTGGAGGAGAAACGGTTTAAGCTTAACCTTAAACAATCTGTTCAATATACACCCAGTAAAGTAGGCTTTCACACTACATAGTTGTTGGCAAATTTAAAGGAGGTCGTACAATTAATCTGTGATATAAAATTGGCAATAAATGTGCCTCCCAACAAAGAAGTAAATAACCTCCTGAAGACCTTTTAGAATTCTACTCGGATTGCTGTTGCTCCACTGTACATTGTGGTTCCTCCTGCCGATCCTTGCAAGATACAGTAGAGACGTATGGGCCAGAAGGAGAAAGCACTGAGCACAACAGTAGACAATCAAAATCGGTGCCAGATTCTTCACGTGTTGATTTCCCTGGATTACAGTTGTTTTTGCCAGGAGGAGAGGTGAGTATTTTTTTCTTATTTGCAGGGGCGTGGTTATTGGCCATTTTATTTTAGCAACAGATTCACTCTAAGCCTAGGTGTTGACCTTCTAAGTATTACATTATCAGAAATATTCTGTTTAGCAAGGAGGAATTTAAAAATGAATGTCATACCTGTATCAGGACGTTGCGTATATTTTCCAATCACTTATCACCAAAGAAAGCGTTGCAAGAGAAAAAACAAAAAACAAAAAGAAGTAGAAAAAAAAAATCAGTGAATCTAATCAAATTGTGCAATCACCCTAAAACAACGTAACACTTTGCATAGCAATTTAATTACATTCAGATTAAATATCTTTGACAGAAGTGACTCCCCTTAATGAATCCTGAAGCCAAAGATAGAATGTAATTGGAATGGAAATGCACATGCAGAAATGGAGAGGATTCTGTAGCTGTACACTGAGTCATATTTAACAAGGGAATGTGCAGGTTTATCTGCAGGAAAATAGTAGGCTTTTTATTATTAAAGAGACCATCACTGCTAGAAGGATTTCTGCTCCACCATGTCTGAGAAACTCACATCTCGGGACATTTAGCTTCTGACGCAGACATTTTTAGAATGCATCTTGTTTGAGCATGAGATACTTTATTTGATGTATGGTGGAGCATGGGACCTTTGATAATGATGATTCATGAACTTTGAGATCACATGATTTTTGAAGTAATACGCATTGGAATATATAGATGAATGTGTATGATTTGTTTAAAATGAATTGAGGACACAGATGTTTACGGATTTATCCATAGGTAAGAGTGGGCACAAATTTTTGATTCATATCACAGAGATAAAAGTGCTGCCATAAATGTACTTTTAATTAAAATTTCTACCAGTATATATACCCAACTTAAGGCCAAGCATCTAACAGGACAGGCAAGAAGTTGGGGAGAAGCAGTTCCTTATTCAGGGTAAGAATGAAGCGATTTTGTTTGACTTAAAAAAAAAACAAAAAAACATGCAATTTGATAATGCTGACTAATGCTCTTTAAGCTATCTTGATAATCTGCAAATTTCTATATTTAATACAATAATCAAAATGTATAAGCATAAAAAATGTCATATAAAAATTAATTGAAGGTAAACACTTCAATAATAATGCATATAATAATAAGTCCTCACAGAAAATACACCGGGGATATCTACTAAAACTGGAGCAGAAAGAATTTGGAGCAGCAGTGCATAGCAGCCATCATCTTCTAGCTTAAGCTTGTTCCATTGGAAAAAGCAAGCTAGAAACTGATTGGTTGCCATGATTGGTTGCCCAGCTGCTCCAATCTTGGGAAATTCCCCTCACTATGTTTTTCCTTTAAGCAGGGCTGAATGGAAAAAAAACTGAAGAGCTCGGAAGGAGCAGCTGTACTAACTATGCAATGTTAGTACAGTGATCTCCCCTGCTGAGCTATTGTGTTCTGACAGGTGGACGGCCCCCCCGCCAGAACACATCGGTCTGATTGGATGCCGAACGGCAGACCTTTTTTGTTCATGCCCCTACAACAGAAGCCGGCTGAACGGTCCAAAAACATAGGTTATTTGGCACATTTGCCTTTTATTTGTGTTGTGCAAATTTGCTTGTAAAACGCTTTAAAGGATACGTTTTTTTTTTTTTTTTTTTAAAGAAATAATAAAAACACATCTTTTTGCAGGTAAAAAAATGTGCATTTTTTTTTTTTTTCTTAGCAGCCTGTAAAACATTGCACCCGCAGTCAGCTGATCAGAGGTGCAATCTCAGGCTCCTGCAGACTGTCAGTGTAGCTGTCTTCCTGTACCTCGTTACCAGCAGGCAGCTACAGAACAGGAAGAATTAATGAACTACCTGGAGTGCTCATCAGATGGTAGTTGTAGTTCTCCCATTCACAGAACTATGTGAATAAATGAGGTGGCCGGGTAGATTGTGACAGCAGATGCGAGGAGAAGATCCGCAGCCTGCTGTCACAACAGGGGCTTGGGGAATGTGGGTGGGTGTAGGAGCTGCTTTAGTAACAAGGGGGCTGCTCCTTTAGTAACATGTTGCACCCTGGATATGGGTGTAACGTGTTATGAAGGATGAACGTATCCTTTAATGTGAGCCTAAATCCGAAGTGACAAACTAACCTAATGCAGAAGAATAGGTGTGCCCCCCTACATGAAAATTCCTATTTGAGCTGATAGGTCACTCTGGCCCTGGACATTGTATTGGGACTATTATAAATAGGAGCAAGGCTTGTACCTAGCCTTCAATACCTGAAACTTGTAGGGATGTTAATGGTTTACTTTTATTTTATGCACAAACTTTCTTTATGGGTCAGGGGTTTATATGAATGGTTCTGTGTAGCCCATAAAACTCTGTATATGATTGTGGCATATTATGAGTACAGAAAATAACTAACCCACAAAGCTGTAGTTTATTTTACTTTCAGTTAAGTTGTCACTTAACACTGGTACTAAGCAAACATTCCCATGCTACAGCTGACATAATTCCACTGTTGGCCGGGTTTTATGCAGATTAGTATAGCACTGAGAAACACAATATTTGTTTTCCAAACACAATATGTGGTGTTCAGCCTTAACACAAGCTGCAGAACCACTAGGGAATGAAGAACTCAGCTACATTATACTCTGAGCATAGAAGGGATCTGCAATAAAAACTTATCTAAAAGAATAGATATCCTATGATAATTAGCGTGGCATTTCTCTTACACAGTTTTTTTTTTTTTTACTGACAGGGAACTACTACATGCACAACAGACAAGTAACATGTCACTTACAATTCAGAAGTCCTAGCTGAAGAAGAGACGCAAGGGCAGTTAAAATCATGAATAGAAGCAATCCTCCTCTCCTTCCTAAAAATCCAACAACGGGGCACATTGCCAGGCATGATGCAAGTGTAATTCCTGCCATAGCAAAATAGTTGGCGTAGAAGTTGTGCATGATGCTTGTGTTCATGTTGACTTCAGGGTCCATAAGACTTTTGGCAAAACAGTGGTGTATCCCGTATCCAGTCAGCCTGCACGTGGTGGAAAATAACAGAAATTAGAGGCTTAATGTGAACATCTATCTATAAAAAAATATGCAATAAAAGTATAACTCTATACTATTTTGCAGCTTGATATGAACAAAAATAACAGAAAGATCTGGGAAACTTGTTGTGTACATAGCCTTAGGTTTTATAGTAACAATAACGTAAGTAAAATGAGAATTTAATGGTTTTGCGACTTAAGACATTAAAAGCCCCAAGTTTTTTTTTTTTATATATTTATATTCAGCAACTCATCCCAGTAGTAACAACAAAGCATCTAACCAATGAAGCTGACATAGGTACTGTAGTGATACAGCATTTTACAGCTTAAGGGGTCCATTTACACCAGCCCTAAGGCTGCCTTGCCCATTGGAGTCCCAATGCAGGAATAAGGCAATTTCTCTGCTGTCCTATGGGTTCAGTTCACACAAATGCGCTGTAAACAACATACAGTGAAGGAAAGGAAAAAAAGAAAAACTAAGGATTACCACCCTGCAGCATAAGTTAAAAAGGCATACCAATGTCTTAACTGCTGTCTATTGCCCCAGCAAGAAGGAAGTCAGCATTTGTGTCATTGACCTTATAACCCTTTTGGGTCTACATAACGTACACTGTTTTCATGGCTCATTATCAAAGTATAAAAAAAAAAAAAAAAAAAATTCAGAAGCTGCAAAACTGAAACCTCTTTAGCTGAACTGTAAAATTCATATATACCCTTTGGAGAACAGAATCAGATATCAAGTATACCAGGGGTCGGCAACCCGTGGGCTGCACCCGGGCCTGCTGCTGCTAAATCTCCAGCCCATCAGTTACTGTGATTAATTCACGGGCACCTGGCCCACAGACAAGTGATGGCTGTGGACTGGGGGTACAGTGGTTGCTGTGGACTGGCTCCAGACAATATTAAAGATGGCCCTAAATATTCCTATTATTCACTGTTTAATACGATTATCTGCAAAAGTGTCTGTTATATGATAAAACTGCAGCTATATACCCCATTAAAAGCTCCACTCAGCGGTCAGATTATTCACCGCCTCTCTCCTCCCCTGACGTCATTCTTGGCCCCGCCCTTTAAATTGTCAGACGAGGAGAAGAGAGGCGGCAAGTAATCTGAGTGCCGAGTGGCGCTCTTAATGAGGTATATAACTGCAGTTTTATCACATAACAGTATTAAACAGTGAATAATAGGAATATTCAGGGCCATCTTTAAAATTGTCTGGAGCCAGTCCACAGCAACCACTGTACCCCCAGTCCACAGCCACCTCTGTACCCCCCCAGTTCACAGCCACCTCTGTATCCACCCCCCCTCCACAGCCACCACTGTATACCCCTGTCCACAGCCACCTCTGTACCCCCCCTGTAGACAGCCACCTCTGTATCTCCCCTGTCCACAGCCACATCTGTACCCCCTTTGTCTACAGCCACACCTGTACCCCCTTGTCCACAGCCACCTCTGTATTGCCCCCCCTGTCCACAGCCAATTCTGTATCACCCCCCCATCCACAGCCACCTCTGTATCGCCCCCCCTGTCCACAGCCACCTCTGTATCGCCCCCCCGTCCACAGCCACCTCTGTATCGCCCCCCCGTCCACAGCCACCTCTGTATCGCCCCCCCTGTCCACAGCCACCTCTGTATCGCCCCCCCCCCTGTCCACAGCCACCTCTGTATCGCCCCCCCTGTCCACAGCCACCTCTGTATCGCCCCCCCCTGTCCACAGCCACCTCTCTATCGCCCCCCCTGTCCACAGCCATCTCTGTATCGCCCCCCCTGTCCACAGCCATCTCTGTATCGCCCCCCTGTCCACAGCCACCTCTGTATCGCCCCCCCTGTCTACAGCCACCTCTGTACCCCCTCCTGTCCACAGCCACCTCTGTACCCCCCCGTCCACAGCCACCTCTGTACCCCCCCTGTCCACAGCCACCTCTGTACCCCCCATCCACAGCCACCTCTGTACCCCCCTGTCCACAGCCACCTCTGTACCCCCCCTGTCCACAGCCACCTCTGTACCCCCCAGTCTACAGCCATCTCTGTACCCCCCAGTCCACAGCCACCTCTGAATCCGGCCCCCCTGTCCACAGCCACAACAGTACCTCCACGGCCACATCTGTACCCCCCCTGTCCACAGCCACCTCTGTACCACCCCTGTACACAGCCATATCTGTATCCCCCCCCTGCCTACAGCCACCTCTTTATCCCGCCTGTCCACAGCCACCTTTGTATCCCACCCTGTCCACAGCCACCTTTGTACCCCCCCTGTTCACAGTCACCTCTGTACCCCCCCCTCTCCTGTCCACAGCCACCTCTGTACCCCCCTCCCCCCCCTGTCCACAGCCACCTCTGTATCCCCCCCAACTGCATTTATTAGCAGGTGAATGCAGCCCTCCATGCATTCACATACATTGAATCCGGCCCTTAAGTGGAAAAAGGTTGCTGACCCCCTAAGTATACAATAGGGGAGATCAACGACAATTGGAAACTTCTGGTGGAGATGTACAGTACATGGTAGCCAATCAGCTTCTAACTTCAGCTTGTTCAGTTAAGCTATAACAATAAAATCTGGAAGCGGATTGGTTCCTTTGCAGAGCTGCACCAGATTTTGCACTCTCCAGTTTTAGTATATCTCCCCCAGTGTTTCACCTAAAAAATGCCCGATATGTTTAGGTTTGTGAAAACTCAAGTATAAATCCCTCTTTATAACTGGGTTATCCAGCTACTACAAAAAAAAGGGAAAATTACCACTAAGCAGGGCATTTGAAGATTGGAATAAGACATGCTGGACTGGGAACATTTCTCACTAGAACCATGCAGAGTACATATAAGTATTTTAGCCATCATCAACCAATGAAATGCCTTGAGATACTTACGAATTCACACAGAGAACAAGAATATTCTTCCACAAATTCCTTGTTCCCACCACTTTCACAATGCAAACTTTTTTTGGTCTTCTCAGTAGCTCTCTCTCCAATTCTGAAATTAAGGAACGCATCTATTAAGTATCACAGACAATAAACATTGATCAGTATGCATGGTGGATGGCAAATGCATAAAATGTCATAATACCTAGTATTGGTACAGTATATACCATATGGTCAAAGGTTTGTGGACGTCTGACACATATAATGACTCAAAGTGGTTTCCCACATCCCATTTCAAAACCACAAGCATTGATATGGAGTTGATTCCCTCTCTTTGAGGCTATATCAGCCTCCATTCTTTTAGAAATGCTTCCCCCAAGATTTTGGTATGTATCTGTGGGAATTTGTGTCCATTCAGCCAGAAGATTCCGCTTGCAGTCAGTGTTTTAGTGAATACTAAAGTTGTTCAGTAGGGTTTTAGGTCAGGGTTATATGCAAGCTACACATTTTCCTTCATATCACACGCATAAAACCATGTCTTTATAGACCTAACTTTATGCACAGTCATACTGGCCTTGCCACTAAGTTTAAAGTGCACAGTTGTGTAAAATGTCTTTGTACTTTTTAGCCCTAACAGAACCTTTAATTGGAAAGACCTCATTTCAATAATTAGAACAATTTGTATGTGTGTCATCCATCATACAAAAATGTACTCAGAAAATAGTCCGGCTGCCACCGCCGACCTGTTTTACAAAAATATTGGTTGTCTGGATGTTGTAATTTGAGTCACTAACCTAAAACAAGCATGGAGTTGGCCAGCGCTCCTTATCTCCATATTTGTTCTAGGTTAGGGACTTGCTAAAGTCACTGGATTAGCAAGACATCTATGACAGCACCTACAGAAGCAAAAGTCAGCAATGGCAGCCTGCATGTTTCTTCAGTACAGGTTTCCTTTAACCATCGGTACCACTGATCTAATGTAGGATTCCAACCATGTACAGAATACATAGTGACAAAATCCAAGCTTCCTATGCATGGTTTACTACATTATAATATTTACTATGACACACAATGCCTACCTGGCATAACTCCTTTAATGTCACTTTCTGGGTTCACTCTGTTTCTGTGAAGGATCTGAAGAATTTGCTTCTTAGAAGTTTCAAACTGCATTGTAGCCATCTGCCATCTCAGAGACTCCGGAAAGATGCTTCAAAGATAAGTGAAATTATTATTTAAAAACAGCAAAGGTAGAAGAATAAGCGCTTGTTCAAACTATAACGCATGTTATGACCTGTGTTGTAATGCATGTTACCATAATGCAACATAGAGCGCTGCAGGTGTGTACTACAAAAGCACAGGTGCATATGCTATGTGTGTTGTGTTGCCCTGCGCCGCCTAATGCAATACGCCTCAACATACATAAATAAATATGTTGTAATGTATTGCGTTATGGTGTGAATGGACTTTAAGAAAAAACAGTGTTATATTAAAAAAAAAAAATTGTATTTATTATGAGCCTTGTGAACAGTTTAGTAATGCTTTCCAAAAAGGGCTAAATTGTTTGTTTTAATGCTGCCTGCTTGGTGACCCAGTGGCGGTCCGGCCATAGGGGGCGCACGGGCGCCGCGCCTCCTATCCATGCGTTTGGCCCCCTGATCTACATGCAGGGCTCTGGACACATGGATTTCAAATGTTTTTTTTGAAGCACGTGATTAGAGCCAGAGGCTCTAATAGGCTTCAAAAAAGGGTGGGCTCGGAGCGCAGAGCACTGCGCCCAAAGCCCACCCAGTTGTGTGACAATAACGAATGAATATTCGCTATTGTCACATGGATTCTACCTCCGGGCCAATCAGGAAGCGGGTCCTGAGACCTGTTTCCCAATTGGCCAAAAGGAGAAGCTACCTTATTGGCTGAGGGAGGAGACAGACGGCGAGGACACTGCCATGACGGCAAGTAGGAGAGGCAGGGGAAGCCGGCAGCCCGTCACCTGGATGGAAGCGATGTCCAGGGTAAGTGTTGCCGGTGACTGACCCTTTGGTTGCGGTGTGCGGATGACCTGACCGGGGGGGGGGGGGGTTTGCCACTCCCCACCACCCCCCAAAATATACACCCGGCCGCCACTGTGATGGTTGAATGCTTTATGGTGACTGTTCCCTTGGTTTGCAGAAATTAAGGGTTCATTTACATCTTTGCAATTCACTCAAGTGCCTCTAAACTCTGGCTTACAAAAATACGTATTTTTAACTCAAAAAGTACTTTCTATTAAATTCAGCCTCCAAGTCTCCAAATTCTTTTTTTTTTTGCTACTGTGATCTGACTTCCTGTTAGAGGGTGACTATATTTGTTCTCCATGGTTCCACTGTATATGGGAAGGTAGTCATCCCCTCTTGTTCGCCCCTGAGATGGACTAGGGACTATGGGATGTATAGTGTAGAGTAGTTCACAAGACCACAACCTTTATGTCTATTTCTGTTGATCCACTGTTCTACAATTTCTGAACCGTGTCTTGTGCTTTAAAATAAATTGTACTACTCCACTTAGATATTAGTCCGGTTTTCTACATAGCGCTATATATCTGGTCTACTGCAGGGTACCTAACACGAAGTAGTATGTATAAAACATGTTTTGTTTGGATTTGACAAACATCCGCACATTCAGGATGAAAATTGCTGTATTTGATCTATTACGTGTGGTTCCCATATCCTCAGCACCATCTATTGGCCACAACACTTTTTGTTACCTGATCGAGGTATTTCAGGAAAAAATGCATTGTAGCCACTAGGAGGCGCTGATGATATAGGAATTACACATATTAGAGAAAATATGTCAATTTCCGTCCCGACTATGTAAAGGTTTTGTCATATCTGCACACCAAACATTTTATACATAGACCCCTAATTTCTCCATTCTCTGTTATTCCAATGCATTTAGTCAAACTAGCTAAGTTTTACCAATATCACCTAATTTTTGTAACAATTTTGGGAAAATTCTAACTAAATTTTACGCTATCCTACTGCTGATAAGCATGTATTACACAAGGAATTTTATGTGAATAAACAGGACAGAAAGATATGTTTTAGTCTATAATCTAGAGTTCATTAATTTGAGAGTGAGACCACATTTCTAGAGCTGACAGCAAGAAACTTTAATTTGTGATAACCCCTACTAATAAAAAAATAATGATGAATATGATATATTTTACTCTAAATATTGCTTTATAGGTTTTGTTATCCATGCAGAGGAAAGGAAAAGGGATACTTACTACCAGTAGGAGAGCATCAAGATAAAAGGGCAGATGATGACAGCCTGGAGGATCTGCCAGTCTCTGCAGAGAGCTGCCAACCCTGGCAAAAGGAACTGCCCAGCCATTCCAATGAAACTGGCCACCATCGTGATCATGAATCTGTGGCCAGGAGGGCACAGCTCTATTCCTGGAAGAGAATAAATGACAGATATTACATTCTACAACGTGGTGCCATTTCTTTTTTAAAGCCTTAATGTCACAAATTAGAACATAAAAAGGAAATTGGATCATTGGCTTCTTAATTTTACAATTTCCCAGCACAGAAAAATGTAGTTAATCAATTTCTATGGGTTCATTTCAATGCTCTAAGGCTTTTGCATAACAAGAACCATTTGTGTATTATGCATTTCAGTTTAATACACTGGAGATTTTAGAATACTTTTAGTTTTGTCACATTTATTTTAATACAGAACACAAAAACTCTGTTTACTAACATTTTCTATATCTGACAATCACAAACAGCATAATGGATGCCAAAATATACACTAACGAAGCTAATGGAGAGGGAATGTAAGTAGATGTGCTACCCACTGCAACCAATAATATTCCAGCAGTCAATTTTCCCCCAATTCTAGTACAGGTGGGTGATAAAAAAAAAACATTGAAAAGAAAAGAAAATAATATCCAACAAGATTAAGTCCTTCATGAACCCCCAAGGTCAGTCAGGTCGCTGGATAAAAAAAAAATTCTCTTTTTTAGTTGATTCAGTAAACTTATCTTTTTTTTTTTTTTAAGCATTCCATAGCTTAAAGTGATTGTAAAGTTGTAAAGGTTACTTACCTGCTCTGTGCAAGGGTTTTGAACAGAGCGGCTCTGATCCTCCTCTTCTGGGGTCCCCCCGGCGGTGCTCCTCCTCTGCATCGAGTGCCCCTTTCTATGGAGCCGCTTCCCACGGGGGCACTTGTGTGGGCGCGCTTCTGAGCTCCCGAGTCCTGCTGCTGCGTCCATTGACCCTGACAGCAGGACCTGACCCCGCCCCCGTGTCATGGATTTGATTGCATTTGTTCGATCTCATCGCTGGAAAGATCAGGTTCAGGTAAGTAAAAAGGGTGGGGGGGAGGGGGGGGAGGGGGTGCAGCTGCACCACAGAAGGATTTTAACCTTAAAGTGGACCTTCAGTAATTTTTTCAACTTTCCATATTAAATCCAAATGAAATCTTCTGCCCTTTTTGTTTTAACTGGATAGTAAAATATTTTTTTCTGCCCATAAATAACTTATACAGCCCACTTCCTGTTTGTCTGGTAAAAAGCCTAGGACTTATAACATCATCCACAGCTCTCACTCTTGTGAGATTTTGCCATGAAGGGAGGGGGGATGAATCATAAGAGGGCCAATGAGAGCTGCAGAGCTGGAGGCGTGCATCTGTAAATCCAAGAAGTGAACAGGCGGCAGCTTCAGCTGCCCACAGTTAAAATGATTGCAGCCAGACTCAGTGGAGGGAGATTTCTGCAGCATATTTGGCAAGTACAGAATCACAGTATATATAAAATAATATGCAAAGTGGTTGGAGGGAAACTTCAGAATGACAAAGATGTTTTTATTACAAATTATTTGAACAGACTGTAGTTCCTCTTTAATGCATATGCATTAAGGTGAAAAACCTTGAGACTTTACAACTCCTTTAAGTTTGCAAACCCTTAGGCACCTTTCACATGGACGGCTATTCTGCCGCAGTTAAAAGCATGTTTTTTTTCCTGTGGAGTTCAAGACTCCAGGCACTGCGATCAGCTGCATTTGCACAGTGCGATTAGCTGTGGTCGCGTTTGACTGCGGTTTGCCATTTCCATGGCAACCCGACAGGGTTCCGACTCGCACTGTTTGGTATGAATCTTGAGGGGGAACTCCATGCCAAATTTTAAATTTAAAAAACGGCATGGGGTCCCCCCCCAAATCCATACTAGACCCTTATCCGAGCACGCAGCCTGGTCGGTCAGAAAAGGGGGTGGGGACGGGCAAGCGCCCCCCCCCCCTCCTGAGCCGTACCAGGCCGCATGCCCTCAACATGGGGGGTGGGTGCTTTGGGGGAGGGGGCGCCCTGCGGCCCCCCCACCCCAAAGAACCTTGTCTGGTATGGATTTTGGGGGGGACCCCACGCCGTTTTTTCCGTTCCTCTTAAAATCCATACCAGACCGAAGGGCCTGGTATGGCCCTGAAGGGGAACCCACGCCATTTTTTTTATTTAAAATTTGGCGTAGAGTTCCCCCCAAGATTCATACCAAACAGTGTCGGGCATTGGCGGGGATCCGAGTCAGATCCCCGTGCTTGTCGCTCATTGGGAAAGGAAAAATCATTTTTCCTTTCCCGATGAGCAGCTCGGCGCTGTTATCCGCAGCTGACACAGTGCACTGCGATTACCTGCGGTTATGTGTGGATAGCTGTGCTAAATCGCTCCTGGACGCAGTCAATTCTATTTTTTCTATCCGCACAGAACCGCATGCATCTAATTCGCAGCTAAACGCAGTGTGTGAATGGGGCCATAGGAAAGCATTGTGTGCTTTTAGCTGCGGTAGAAAATTACAAAATCCGCAGCTAAAAGCACCATTCTATCCGTCCGTTTGAAAGGGGCCTAACATATAACCAGTGTAGAGACTAGATGAAACAACTCTATACATAAAGTTGTATCTGTCTATCTGAAGTCTTTTCTTCTCTACATCTGTTTAAAGTCCAGAATATATAAGCTTGTCTAAGAGTTCAGATAAAAAGGGGGCGGAGAGCTGAAGTTACACTCTGCAGAGCTCAGTGAGGAGAGGTCTGAGAGCTGATTGGAGGGAGGGGGCACACAGGAACAGAGCTGAGGCTGTCAATCTGCTAAAAGTCCCTCCCCTGTCACCGTTTTTCTTTTGGTGTCAGGAAAAATTGGCAGAAAAGATTCATGCTAAAAGCAGAATAAGAACAAAGCAGCAGACAGAAATGAAACTGAGTGCTTTTAATTGACACAAGTACACATTATAGAGGGATATGCTTTGTTCATATTTCATGTTTGAGGTTTACAACTACTTTAACCTCTTACTGTAAGAATCCTTTTCTAAACCAATGAATAAAAAAGTTTTTTTTCATACACAATTGATCCCCACTTGTTCTTTGTACAGTGCTTGTGGACATTTGCCAAGTTTTTATGCTGACTGTGGATAGCTTATCATATTAATTAAGAGACAATTAAAATGCACATCAAATGAGAGCTTCAGTGGGATACATTCCCTAGGAGCTGACAATGTAATGAGAGCCTGACCCAATCTATAATGCACCTAAGGTAGGCCATAGATGAGTCAACAGTTTGAATGAAAAAAACTGACCCGATTCCCCCATCCACATAATCAAGGTGGATGGGGGAATCCATCCTGCTGAGCTATTGTATTCTGATAGCGGAGAGACTTCTCTGCTATCAGAATATATTGATCAGTGTTGCAGGCTATAGTCTGCAGTGCTGTTTAAGCGGGGAAAATCAGACAGGGCGGTTGTACAGAAGTCAATTGGTAGATAGACTTCTGCATAACCCAGAATTTCGATCCATGTATGGCCGGTTCAAGGTAACAGTACTACTGACATACAGAAAATTGTGGTGTTAATACCTGTGGAGCCTCTTGGATCCTAGTTTTTAGATTGCAAACACAGCCTCAACTCCTCACCAAGCTGGAATTAGGTCCCGTCACACCAATGCTAAGCCCCACCTCCTGTCATTCACCCATCAAATACCAGAATGACTATAGTCCATCAAGGCTCTGGCATTTGACAGCTGAATGCTAGGCAGAAGGCTTCATGTTGATGGATTTAAAGACTGACAATGGTACTTTCAGACACCATGATGTGCCTACACTTCAGCAGTTTCGTTACCTTAGGCAATTTTTAGGCAAGGTAAAAATCACTTTACGTTGATGTTAGCTGCCAGCTAGTCTGCTGACTAGCAAGTCTATTGCCTAATGAAACCTACTCCAACAAGCAGGAGTTGTGCCAGTCATCTGTTTAGTACCACTTTACAAGTTTGCAAATACTTTTAAAGTAAGGCTTAACATTTAATGATGGCTTATAAATTCAGATAAGCAGCCCAGAGAGGGCATAAAATGACTCATACCAAATCATATGGATTAAGGCCAAATTAAGAGGGCCAATATAATTGTGAATCAGATTGGACATTTTCTGTTTTTGCAGCTGTATGTACACTATAGTTCCAAAACCAAGTATATTTTTTTTAATTTGTTGGCTAAATCTAAGTCCTAATGCATCATTAAAGAATTACATATGGAATGTATCACAAAGTCAAAACACCTTTGATGGAAGCAGTGTACTGAATCTATTCAACTTCATCTGTAATGATGTCACTGGCCAGTGTTTGTAGCCTGGGCATCAAAGGCTTCAGAGGCCTTTCTTTGGCTTTTGTCATAGATTTAATGGAAACCCATTTTTCAAACTTTATACAGAAGCTATTTTATTCATGATATTCCTCTACTAAACTCTACGGGAACCACATTTTAATCCAGAATGGCAAAATAGAAACACTTAAACATACATACAAACATATTATTTCATTTTTAGCGCAATATTTCTCCTGTGTTAATAGTTAGACTTGCTACAAGTAAATGATGAAGATCTCTAAAGGGCCGTACACACGATCGGACTTTTTGACAACAAACATGCAAATTAGCTGTTTTGGAGCAACATCCGACCGTGTGTACGCTCCATCGGACAAACTTTTTCAGTTTCCATCGGACTTTTGTTGGCTGTGCGAACAAACAAAGTTTACGGCAACAAAAGTCCGATGGAGCAAAGTCTGATCGTGTGTACACAACTTTTGTACAAACTACAGTACGCAGCCACGAGAATGTTTCCAGCGCGATCGGATCGCGCTGGTTCTCGGCGGCAGGGTACTGTACATCTCGCGCTAGCTGCAATAGGAAAAAAAAAACATTTTCTTACTGCGGCGGGCGCGAGAGGGAATTCCCCTCTGGGGAATACCAAGCCCTTCGGTCTGGTATGGATTTTAAGGGGAACCCCCTACGCCGAAAAAACGGCGTGGGGGTCCCCCCAAAATCTGTACCAGACCCTTATCCGAGCACGCAGACTGGCCGGTAAGGAAAAAGAAGGGGGACGAGCGAGCGCCCCCCCCCTCCTGAGCCGTACCAGGCCGCATTCCCTCAACATGGGGAGTGGGTGCTTTGGGGGAGGGGGGCGCCCTGCGGTCCCCCCACCCCAAAGCACCTTGTCCCCATGTTGATGAGGACAAGGGCCTCTTCCCGACAACCCTGGCCATTGGTTGTC
Organism: Lithobates clamitans; assembly: GCA_037952925.1. Classification (NCBI taxonomy): domain Eukaryota; kingdom Metazoa; phylum Chordata; class Amphibia; order Anura; family Ranidae; genus Lithobates; species Lithobates clamitans. The sequence continues at coordinate 15,143,574 of JBBGZY010000135.1, read as the reverse complement.
GGGGTCTGTGGGCGGGGGGCTTATCAGAATCCGGGAGCCCCCTTTAATAAGGGGGACCCTAGATCCCGGCCCCCCACCCTATGTGAATGAGTATGGGGTACATCGTACCCCTACCCATTCACCTAGGGAAAAAAGTGTCAATAAAAAAACACAGTACACAGGTTTTTAAAGTAATTTATTAGGCAGCTCCGGGGTCTTCTTCCGACTTCGGGGGTCCTCTTCCGACTTCGGGGGTCTCTCCGGCGTCTTCTCCCGGTGTCCGCATCTTCTGCCGCTCTTTTGCCAGCGGTGGTCCGGACTTCTGGATCGTCTTCTTCCCTCTTCTCTTCCAGAGATGTTGACACGACGCTCTCTCCAGCTGGAATGGTCTCTGTGCGCTCCACAACGGACTTATATAGGCGGTGACCCCGCCCCCTATGACATCACAGTCCCGAGGCATGCTGGGACTGTGAGGTCATAAGGGGGCGGGGTCATATGATGGCATGACCACACCCCCTTATGACCTCACAGTCCCAGCATGCCCCGGGACTGTGATGTCATAGGGGGCGGGGTCACCGTCTATATAAGTCGGTTGTGGAGCGCACAGAGACCATTCCAGCTGGAGAGAGCGTCGTGTCAACATTTCTGGAAGAGAAGAGGGAAGAAGACGATCCAGAAGTCCGGACCACCGCTGGCAAAAGAGCGGCAGAAGATAGCGGTGGAGCTGGCAGAAGATGCGGACACCGAGAGAAGACGCCGGAGAGACCCCCGAAGTCGGAAGAGGACCCCGGAAGTTGGAAGAAGACCCCCGAAGTCGGAAGAAGTCCCCGGAGCTGCCTAATAAATTACTTTAAAAACCTGTGTACTGTGTTTTTTTATTGACACTTTTTTCCCTAGGTGAATGGGTAGGGGTACGATGTACCCCATACTCAATCACATAGGGTGGGGGGCCGGGATCTGGGGGCCCCCTTATTAAAGGGGGCTCCCGGATTCCGATAAGCCCCCCCGCCCGCAGACCCCGACAACCAACGGCCAGGGTTGTCAGGAAGAGGCCCTTGTCCTCATCAACATGGGAACAAGGTGCTTTGGGGTGGGGGGCCCGCAGGGCGCCCCCCTCCTCCAAAGCACCCACCCTCCAAAGCAATGTTGAGGGCATGCAGCCTGGTACGGCTCAGGAGGGGGGGCGCTCGCTTGTCCCCACTCCCTTTCCTGACCGGCAAGGCTGCGTGCTTGGATAAGGGTCTGGTATGGAATTTGGGGGGACCCCCACGCCGTTTTTTCGGCGTAGAGGGTTCCCCTTAAAATCCATACCAGACCGAAGGGCTTGGTATGCCCCTGGAGGGGAACCCATGCCGGTTTTTTATTTAAAATTTGGCGTGGAGTTCCCCCTCAAGATTCATACCAAACACAGTGCCTGGTATTGGCAGGGATCCAAGCCGGATCCCCGCACCAGTGTCAACCCGGCTCGCAAGGTGTCAATCTCGCCAATAAAAGTGGCGAGATTGACACAATATCAGAAAACAATAAAGAAGTTGAGCAAAGGGTGGTGGTAAAGAGCTGAAAAACCACGTTATTTGGTGAAAGTTGGCTGGAAAAGTCCTGTCGTCTGTATGCAAGACAAACTTTTGGGCAACGCCCTTTGTACAAAAATCCAAGGGAAAGTTTGTACAAAGTCCTATCGTGTGTATGGGGCTTAAGTCAGTCCATGTGTTCCTATCACATCGTAACATAATTATTTTACTTGTAAATAAATAAAATAGAAATCCCAACCGATTGGAATGTCCTAGGTTTGGAGATCACTATTTCAAATTTCTGCTGTATATCTATGTCTACTGATGCTATAAGCATACACTCAGTTATTTAAATGGTAGAAAGCTTTAGTGACTGATTGCAACTCAATCAGAAACCTCACTAGCATTTCATTACATCCTTCAAAATGATACTGCACATGTGACCAGTGCATATTAGAAATGTCACCGGGAAGAACATGAGTATCACACAAATTGGGATAGTAGGAATACGGTATGAATGTGAACACCGCTCTAGGTCAGTCTCCTATCTCCACCTTTACTAACACACTAACCAGGTGCTAGCCCCATCCATCACAGATTCCAATGGGCAAAAGAAGTCTGGTTGGCTGCACAATTCACGGTAACGAGCCGACCTGCCGCAGTATAATGACGGCGATTTGTAGAAGCAAGCTGACCTGCCGCAGTATAATGATGGCGATTTGTAGGAGCAAGCCGACCTGCCGCAATATAATGACGGCGATTTGTAGGAGCAAGCTGACCTGCCGCAGTACAATGACGGCGATTTGTAGGAGCAAACCGACCTGCCGCAGTACAATGACGGCGGCTGGTCGGTAAGTAGTTAAATTGTTAACACCATATTCCTACTGGGCACAAAAAAGTCTGGTTGGCCGCACATCCAATAAAATCACCTTTATTCAGCAAACCTATAAAAACAGTTCCAAAACACAAATAGAGGGGAACAGCATCACCAGCTAAGGCATTTCACGCTCACTTAGCTATGATTAAGCACTAAGTGAGCTGGTGATGCTGTTCCCCTCTATTTGTGTTTTGGAATTGTTTTTATGTTTGCTGAAGAAAGGTGACTTCTTTTGCCCAGTAGGAATATGGTGTTAACAATTTAACTACTTGCCGACCAGCCGCTGTCATTGTACTACGGCGTCATTGTACGTGGGCTCAGGAACGCTAGTTTGTGGGCGCGCACGTGCCCGCTAGCTAGCGGGGGGAGCCAATCAGCGGGTGGGGCAGGCTTGATGTCCGCCGGCCACCCGCGATCGTTCCCCGCAATGACAGAATGTGTAAACAAGGCAAATCTCCGTTCTGACAGGGGAGATCACACAGATCCTGACTTTCTGCTATGCAAGAAGACGGATCTGTGTGTTTCCCCAGGCAGCCCATCCCCCATACAGTTAGAACACACCTGCAGGGAACACATTTAAGACCCTTGATCGCCCCTGTTAACCCCTTCCCTGCTAGTGTCATTAGTATAATAACAGTGTATATTTTTATCACTGATTACAATAATAATGTCACTGGTTCTCAAAGTGTCAAAAATGTCAGTTAGGTGTCCGATCTGTCCGCCGCAATGTCGCAGTCCTGCTAAAAATCGCTAATCACCGCCATTACTAGTAAAAAAAATAATAATAAAAATGCCATAAATCTATTCCATATTTTGTGGACACTACAACTTTTTCGCAAATCAATAAATGCTTATTGCTATTTTTTTTTACCAAAAACATGTACAAGAATATATATCGGCCTAAATTTGTTTTTTTTAATATATTTTTTGAGGGGTATTTATTATAGCAAAAAGTAAAAAAATGTAACTTTTTCCAAAAATGTCGCTCTTTTTTGGTTATAGCGCAAAAAATAAAAACCGCAGAATTGATCAAGTACCACCAAAAGAAAGCTCTATTTGTGCGAATAAAAAAGACGTCGATTTTGTTTGGGTGCAGCGTCGCATGACCGCGCAATTATCAGTTAAAGCGACGCAGTGCCGTTTCGCAAAAAATGGCCTGGTCATTAAGGGGGGAAATCTTCTGGTCCTTAAGTGGTTAAGGGACATTATTCATTTCTTGGAGGTTTTTGGATACAGCAATCACTTTAAAGTGGGTGTAAACCCTTACATACAAAAAAAACACATACCCCTCTTGGGAATGGGACTATAAAAGGCACAAACTAAAGAGCATTAATAATAAAAGGTTTTGGTCATTTATTTGTACAAAAGATTAAAAACCATTCTAGAATAGACATCTTGAATACATATTGTTCACAGCTATTGATAAATACACATAATACAAAAATTAAATAAAAGAACAGTGATTATAGGGGAGCAGTCCCAGAGCAATATAGATGAAGACACTGGCGCGTTTCGAGGATTCTTCTTCAGCGGTGTCTGTAGCAGGAAAACACTGCCTAACAATGGAGATATATGAAAGGATATCAACCGTTGCATATAAAACCAGGGATAGTTGCTGATGCCACCACCATGAACAATTCTGTTAGCAGAAGGAGGCGAAAGCCAAAGGGGCCCACCCACTGAGGTCTCCCATAAAAACCATAAAACGAGAAGCTTAATTGAAATTGGTGCAGTATAAGAAAATTGATACATGCTAATAGAAGGCTATGAGGATCTGAGAAGAAGCCAGCTGGTCAGGACACCCTCTTAGATAGTGAGTCAGGTCATACATGGATAAATGACCTGCCGAGTAAATATCTTCAGGCTTATGGAAGATCTTTTAGGTAGACATGACACTTATGAGACAGGGATAGGGATGTGCTTTGTTCATATTTCATGTCTGAGGTTTACAATTTCCTAACATGTCACAGTTCTTGGGTATAAATCATTAGATAAACTCACAACAGCTTGGTAACATTTCCTTTGTAACAGCTATCAGGAAGGCCTGCTTCCCATTTTCGATTGTCTGAGTACATACCAAAGGGATACACCACCCCACTTCTCAGGTGTATGGCACTTAACTAAACCTCTGAGGAACACTAGATCATTTTCCAGTGTTCTGTCTATTCCCTGCAATCTAGCGCAAAGATAATAGAGGATCTGAACACAAGCAGCCTTTCCTATCTGACATGCAAGAAATCTAATGTAGACCTCAATGATGTAGATTTCAAGCATAAACAACAACATGCAGTATTTTCCTTGCCTCTAGTGGGAGAAAGCAGACTTCAATGGGTAGCACTTAAAGCTTTAGTTATTTCATATAATAACCACTTACATAAAAATACAACAATATCATGTTTATTGAAAACTAGTTGGTATTGGTAATTCACTTAAAAAGTAACTCCACTTTTGTTGAGAAAAAAATATTCCCCTCTGGGTGATCACAAACTTTGTTGTAGATTGCTACCTTTTGTTATTCCATAGAAATAGTGGTTTGTTTGTCTGTGTCCATGTGCTATGTGAATCTGTATGGGAGTGCCTTCATAAATATCAATCAGCTGCTGCACCTGCAGGGCTCTAATGAGGAAAGTGGCAGGGTCTGCATCCCTTTAGACGTGATTTCAGACTTTTAATATATAACAAAATGTTTTAATGGTATGTTTGACAAACCAACAAAAGAGCAGATAAGAGAAGTTCACTGTTAGGATTATCATACACTTTGACTGCTTGCTGTCTGCCCCATAGCAGTGCACCGGATCACACACACACACACATATTTATATATATATATATATATATATATATATATATATATATATATATATATATATATATATATAATACAAGTCTCCCCTGTGTGAACCGGCTCTTACTGTATATTTTGAAGTGTTTCTCAGACACATTTAGATTTAGGAAACCCACTGGAAAAAATACAAACGGACTACAGTGGAAACCTGTTGTATCAATTGCTGTTTAATGTGATCCAGCTAGACAGAATATTCTCACTACAGCAAATATGGCAATAAATGTGCATTATACAGAAATGCTGAGTTAAGCTGCTCAGAAGTATACTCCTTTCAACCGAGGACAATGAAAGAAACATTATTTATGACACAATACAAGTTAAAGAGCAATTCCAGATAACAAGTGAAACAAATCAGGGAACTGCTAATGCTATCATGTATCACTGCAATGATAATAAATTGAGAAAGTCCTCTCAATTTGCTTTTTATTTCGGAGCTATATACAATCTACCGTGGAAAGATTTCACATATGGGGCACTTATGTCTGCAATCTGAATCTGTACTGTGTAACTTTTCATTTTTCAACTTGCTGTATCTCTATTGAGATTCATCTTCTACGACAGGACGGGATAGAATTGATGGCTGTGTAACTACTGATATATCAGGATTCTTTCTTTTCAATGTTTTTATAGGTATGCACTCTCCTCCCGCTCACTGCCACTATCTGAAGAAAACGCGGTCATGCGAGGCTCCACCCACCCAGCCACATAATCCATTCCCAGCATTCTGTGAATTGGAAAACTACAAGTCCTGGCAGCCTTTGCGGCTGTCTGCTTGTAGTTCTCGCTGTTGACAGTGAACTGACACTGCACGCCCCCCTTCATTTCCCTCTGTACCTATCTCCATGGGTGTTGAGCTGTCAGTGCCCACACAGCCGGTGTAGCAGTCTGAGAATATGAAACCAACACTCTTCCCCCTCTTGTTTCTGCAGCATTTCCAGGGCAGATCAGAGAAATTCTGATTGGTCTGTGCCAGAACAGATCATCACTTAGAACTGTCTTGGAATCGATGTAATAAGAGAAGGGAGGAGTGCGGAGAAGTCAAATCCCTAGATCGCTTCACCGGCTGTGTGGGCACTGACAGCTCATCACCCATGGAGATAAGTACAGATGGAAATGAGGAGGGCATGCATTGTTAGTTCACCTTTAAATTTTTTCTGAAAAGATAGACTAACTCTTTAAGGCAAAGGCAAAGTTTTGTGTGTTGGGGTAGAGCGTCATGTAGTTTCTGCCCTACGGAGGCACCATCCCCTACATGAAAACTCTCAAGAATACAAGGGGTTATATTAGAGTTTAAATGTACCTACTAGGGTATAATGAATAAGTACAAATTTTATGTATACAAACACAATATTTTTTATTGAAAACATCACAAATGTATATAAAAAAAGTTATTAAAAACATATCCATAGGTCAGCCATCCAAGGTGGTTACTTTCCTGGCATTGGAATCTGTTTTATTGGGCCGATGCATTTCGTGGGCTAACCCGCTTCATCAGGGCCTTGGAATTATTAAAACATACTGTGACAACATACATGAGTAAATTTGAATCAACAATTGTTGAAAAGCATCTTATATCATTGACATTAATAAAACACAAAGTACTTGAATGTATATTTTATAATATCCACCATAAATTGTCAAGGAGGATGGATAAAGTCCATATTTTCTAATTCGATAATGATATTTATCCAATGCATTTATTGTTTTAATAAAATCCGAGGCCCTGATGAAGCGGGTTAGGCCGCGAAATGCGTCGGCCCAATAAAACGGATACCGATGCCAGGAAAAGTAACCACCTTGGAAGGCTGAGCTATGGATATGTTTTTAATAACTTTTTATATATATATTTGTGATGTGAGGCAGAAGATTAGTTTTAGATGAAAGTTTCACAATGTATATTACTGCAAAATTATTGTAAAAATTTGGCCTTTTTTTTCTAAAAATCACTATTTAAAAAAAAATTCTCTCTGAAGTTCCCTGGAAAATGAAAGAGGTTATAAAACTTTCATGCAACATTACATTTGTAAATGACCAGCAGTTACATCAGCTTAAATGACAATCAATAAATAATTTGAATCAAAGCCCAACTACGTTACAATCACATAGAGATTGGATAACTAACACAGGACTTCACCTTTGCTAGAAATACTTTAGATACACATCCACTTCAGTAAAATAGAAAATCTGCACAAAACGGTATGCTATTTTAAAACCCATTAGGATCTGCCTGAAGTAGGCTGTCAGATTTCTGCAAGCTTGTTTTTTTTTTTTTAATAAATAGATCTCTCGAGATCTGAGCCCTTCTTGTATATCTAGTATCAAATGGATTCAGTGGGGCAAATGTGGGGAAGAAAGTTCAACAGATCAAGCAGTAAATCTTACATATTTAGTTTCCTAGAATATACCGTTATTTTGTCTGAAATGACAAAATATTTTCCCTGAAAAATTGGGCAAAAAAATGTCATCTTACCCAGGTGCATAAATGCAGGGGTCGCAATTGTGACCCAGTCTCATGCTCCAGGGGGCCCCTGCAGGTCTGTTTAGACCTCTGATATAACACCAAAGCCCCCCAGCGGGGTCCTAAAAATGTGTATAAAATAATAAAAAATAAAATGGTAAAAAATAATTAAAAAATAAAACAAACAAACATTAAAAAACTATTGACACCAGTGGCAGAAATACCAGGGTTGCAAACTTGCGAATGGGCTCTGGCATTCTGCCACTGAGGGGGGGACCCAAAGACGGCAGGAAAGTGGTAATAAAGGGCCCCACGATGGGATAGGAGGGGCAGCAAGGGGATGGCATGTTGAGAAATAAACCCCCTCCTACAGCTGCTAAAAATCCATTTGTTTTCCTCCCCCAGGCATTCAGCGGCTGCAGGAGGAAAATGGAAGATTGGGTTCTCTGCATGCCGACCCTCCTATCCAGGTCCTGCTGCCCTGCTGTGAAGGTGACAAGAACGTGCAGAGTTGTAATGCAGGTAACGAGAATGTGCAGAGCGGTAATGAAGGTGACAAGAATGTGCAGAGCGGTAATGCAGGTGACAAGAATGTGCAGAGCGGTAATGAAGGTGACAAGAATGTGCAGAGCGGTAATGAAGGTGACAGGAATGTGCAGAGCGGTAATGAAGGTGAGAAGAACGTGCAGAGCGGTAATGCAGGTGACAAGAATGTGCAGAGCGGTAATGAAGGTGACAAGAATGTGCAGAGCGGTAATGAAGGTGACAAGAATGTGCAGAGCGGTAATGAAGGTGACAGGAATGTGCAGAGCAGCAATGAAGGTGACAAGAATGTGCAGAGCAGCAATGAAGGTGACAAGAATGTGCAGAGCGGTAATGAAGGTGACAGGAATGTGCAGAGCAGCAATGAAGGTGACAAGAATGTGCAGAGCGGTAATGAAGGTGACAGGAATGTGCAGAGCAGCAATGAAGGTGACAAGAATGTGCAGAGCGGTAATGAAGGTGACAGGAATGTGCAGAGCAGCAATGAAGGTGACAGGAATGTGCAGAGCAGCAATGAAGGTGACAAGAATGTGCAGAGCAGCAATGAAGGTGACAAGAATGTGCAGAGCGGTAATGAAGGTGACAGGAATGTGCAGAGCAGCAATGAAGGTGACAAGAATGTGCAGAGCGGTAATGAAGGTGACAGGAATGTGCAGAGCAGCAATGAAGGTGACAAGAATGTTCAGAGCGGTAATGAAGGTGACAGGAATGTGCAGAGCAGCAATGAAGGTGACAGGAATGTGCAGAGCAGCAATGAAGGTGACAAGAATGTGCAGAGCGGTAATGAAGGTGACAGGAATGTGCAGAGCGGTAATGAAGGTGACAGGAATGTGCAAAGCAGTAAAAGTTCAGACTGGATTAACCTTATTTACATTGAACCCTATGGGAAAACTTGCCTTGGTTCGCGACCAGAGTAGTGGAACGAATTAAGTTTGTGAACCGAGGTATCACTGTACGTTAAAACCAAGCCCTCCAGCAGCCTGCTGACAGGGCTTCCATCTTCACCTGGTCTTCCTTTCGGGTTCGCGGCCTCCGGCTACATGAGTATGCCAGACCTTCAGAGTGTATGTACCGTGACATTACCGGCCGCATTTAGTGTGAATATCTCCTAAACAGTGCATGTTTTGGAGAAATTCACTGTACCTACAGGTACGCCTTGTTATATGCTTTCCTGTAGGTACAAGTGAAAAAACAGAGCTTACAACCACTTTAATAACACATTGCAGCACAGTGCAAGTTAAAACACACTCCAGCACATGTGGTGTAAATGGGCCTGTAGATACAAAACAAGCTTCAGCTTTTGATCCCAACATTTTACTGCCATTACCATGTTTGTGTACTCCAATATTTGCTTCTTTTTAGTCCAACAATAATAATAATAATAAAAAATGTGATATGTGCTGTTAAATTAGGACATTTGGTTCAGTAGGGGCAGCTCATCAGAACCGTGTCATGTATTTCCAAGAACCTTTTTGTTTTTTTTATGTTTTTAAATAAAGGTTCATCTGAGGAAATGGAGAGTGTCATGTTCAACAAGTCTTGCTGTGTCTCTGTCATCTTGTACCAAGAAAAGCGGATTCCTCCTGCTCATGTCTGCACCAGGCACCTACTCTATGCCCAAGATAAATACAGTGATTGCATTATCAAAGTGCTTAGCATGGCTCCTTGTAACTGGCTACAAATGAATAGAAGACGCTTTTCATTATATAGCAAGTTTTAACAGCTTGTCAGAGGCACTAAAAAAAGGTCCACCCAGAAAATGACATTTAGGGGTTGATTTACCAAAACTGGAGAGTTTGGGCTGGTGTCCAGTGTGTAGCAAGTATGAGGGGCTGGTTACAACACAAGGCACGGATTACTTCTATTTTTTTTTTAACATTATTGAAAAAATTACGTTTCATTAAGTTCTATGCACTACAGTAGTGAGATGCGCTGATGTGACCTGAGGTGTGGTACCAAAAAAATGCAATGCACCACAACTCAACTCAAAGTAGCATTGTGGTGTGAACAGGGCACATAGAAAACAATTGTTTTCTATGTGGCCCTGGGGTGAGCCTGCGTTGATCTGTCCAGATTAACACAGGTCAGCACACGTTTTATACGAGCCCTTAAAGGGTAACAAAAAAAAATAGCAAATAAGAAAAAAAAAATATAGCGTATACAATTGTGACACATTATATTGTAATTGAATGTCATTAAAAATTACCTTTCCTTTTCAATCTGCAGCTCTGTAAATTTCTGCAAAATGCAATGCAATATGGCTAACTGGAGGTGTTCTGTACACAGATAGTGTAAAGAACGCCCCCCCCCCCAACCCCCGATATGTCATTTCCTGCTTGTGTGATTGGCTCACTGATTTTCTCAGAAGTCTGCACTGAGATACAAATCAGATTTCAGGCATCCCCTGCAACAAAAATTTCATTTCCGCAGGGGATTAAAGAAAACTCAAATGAACTTTCACATTTTGTAACAGATACAGCATGCTCAGATTTATTGGTAGCCACCAACTTGTTTCTATCTTCTATTATGTCCTGCGGTTTTGGTGCGCTTTCAGAAAGTGCACAAAAAACCGTGAGACATAATAGGAGTCAATGGGAAAGCACAGCTAACCATCACCAAACCCACGGGTGCATTGCAGTGGTCAAACCGCACTGCACCAGCGTGAAAGGGGCCTAACTGCAGAAACACTTCACTGACTATGATGCTGTCCCTCACACACCAACAGCTTGGTATTGTTTACTCCAAAGTTACTTTTAAAGCTTTGTAATTTACTTCCCCATTGTCTTTTGGGTGATCATTTACCTAAAAGTGGGACAAGCTTTCTGGTAACCACTGGTAGGTAAAGAAATTTCTCCCCTTTTGAGAAACAGAGCAATAATAACCAGACTGAAGTTTGGACCCTTCAATTATCCAAAAAGAAAAAAATGTCTTAGCCAGTTTGTCATTTTGGTTTATTACCTATATATGGAGATTGTAGTCAGTAGGTGAACTGATTGCAAATTGAAGTTATTTCAACAGATACTCTCATTGTCTATGTGCTACAACTTACCATTACCTGAAATAACTGTTGCTATTATGATGTCTGCTAACATATAGTCACCACAAGGAAAATCTATGTACCGATCTCATGGAATATAAAATGATTGGTTGTGAGATCACCTGCAAACATCTGTCCTTGGTCTAATATCTATGGCCAGTTTGATTTTAGCTACAACCTGGCAGACTGTTCTGGAAGGATAAAAGTCACATAATGCTATTGTTCTAACCACCAATGGCCCCGATGAACTACTTCTTACTCATGGTTTTTAGCTCTTAGCTATAATCTTTCAAATAAAAGTGTCTACTTCAAGGTTTCACAGTATCCAATGATGGCACCCATAAACCATAAACAAAGGCTTCTTCTGTTCCTGTAGATACAATGGGACACTTTTAACAGCTCTTTATCACCAAATGCTTGTTCACTGTTCATTGTATCAGTATGATGCTGACTTGGCTTTCTTCACAGAGAACAATAACAGATTCGTATAACATTTCCACACTGGCTATAATTCATTTCTTTGCACCAGGAAGCTGTTGGTTCTGAGAACTTCCATTCACCATTAGATTGATGCACTGAGAGTGATCACATGCTGAAACAGTTTGCTTAACTCCTTATCACCAGCTGTATGCACACATGTGCCAGAATGGCGGCAGACTTTAATGCTCAGTTTTACATATATCCCCCTGTGCAGGGAAGATTGACAGTTGTTTTGCCAGTTTGATTACTGTTGATTTAGGTACCTCACTCGGCGGACATACTTTAGCGCGAGTTCCCAAGGGTTCCACACACAAGTTACCATTTAGTGGTCAGTGAACAGATTGGTAGTGTTTGAAAGCAATATTTATCACAGTGCAACTCTGTGTGTTGCGACACGTGCTGTCTGGACGTTCTGTATTCTTTATATATGTTGTTTGTTTGTCTGTTATGCACTTTTGTAGTCTGCGGTTTTCCACTTGTGTGATTCCTCTAATGCTGGTGTAGGAGAAACCCGGTTGACAAGCACGCACTGGCGTGCAGGCATACCAGGCTATGCACAAGAAGCATGTATTGGCGCATGCGTGACTGCGACCTGACGTGCACGCACTGGCGCCAGTCAGCCTATTTAAACCAAGCAATGACACACACACATTGCTGAGTGGTCTTTCAGCTTGTTCCTGTTAACCTGTGCCTTGATCTGTTCCAGTTATCTGTTGTTGACCCGGCTTCTCCTGTACCTTCCTTTGGACTTCCGCCTGCCTACCTGTGACCTTGGCTTGTGTTTAGCTCTGCTCCTGTCTGATGCTCCTGTACCTCGCTGCTCGATTGTGTACCAAACCTGGCCTGTATCCTGTCTCCACCTCAGCATCACGTTCCTGTACCTGCTCTGCCCGGCTGTTGATGACCCCCTGGCTTATGCTCCGGCAACGCATCTGCCTGCTGATCCAGCAACATGGTGTTCCAGTTTCCAGTACCTGTCCGGTGATCTACGGCCATCGTGTTCCTGTCAAGCCTTAGCTGGTGTCACCTGCTAAACCGGCCCTTGTGCCACTCTGTGTCCTTCACTCCCTGTCATCTCTATCAGGGGTGTTGGACAGGAGGTGCAAGAGAAGTCCTCTTTACAGCTCGATCTCCGCCAGGTACGTGACAGCTGGGGGTCAGTTTTTTTGATACTTAAGAATTTCAATATATTTTTAAAAAAGTAATAGTACTATGTATAGACCCAACCACGATTTTTTCGTCATTGAAGTAACCACTTTTTACCCAGGTAACTTGTTTTCAGAGGTTCTCTTATATAAAAACTAAAACTGTAAAGGAATACACTAAATCCAGCTTAGTCATAAAAAAGTGTCTACTGTATGCTCTGCATTCATATATATAGTCATCACATAAAAAAATACCCCTATAATTCTTATTAACACTTTCCACATTGGTAATACAATACTTCATCATCAAAAATGACATGAATTATGTCACATCACTGGCAGTGTGGATCTCTGTCATATCAGACACAAAGCAAGTGTTTGCTCCATTGCACTTATTATGTCTCAACTTTGAAACAGCATATACAAAATACCAGACAAAGAAGTGTTATAAACAAAAACCTGTCAGTCAGAACAGTGACTCCCAAACTTAATTAACAGCAGGGGATCAATTAAAAAGTAAGAGTGTAGTTTCAGTAAAATTAAAATTGCATAATGAAAATAAGAAGCAGGCTATTTAAGTAGCTGAATACATTAATTACAACAATCTTTTGCTGCAAATAACAAGCTGAACAAAACTGATAAGCCACCGTGTGATTCCTATTGTGTTTATGCAGCAAGTTATTCATTGTTCATTTAAAAGGAATGTACAGTTTTTACAGTATATAATTTATTTTCAAAATATGCTTTAAATTATTAATATGTATTTAATATTCTTAAAATATTATTTCTGTATGTAGTTAGTAATTATATAGGCAGCCATATTCACGTGCTACATACAGTATGTCATTTCTGTGTCCCCCTTTGCAGTGTTACATAATGGCTGAGAAACCCTTTCTCACTATGCAAGTAGATGAGCTGACCAACTCATTTAAAACAAAACGCTCCCTGTGTGGCTGCCATCATACCTCCACAGTTGTTAAACAGTAGGAAAAAATTATTGTAGAGGCTATTCTTCCCTGTCCCCAGTGGCTATTTTTATTATTATACAGGATTTATATAGTACCAACCGTTTACACAGCGCTTTCCAATATAAAGGGGGACAGTACAATTACAATACAGTTCAATACAAAAGGAATAGGAGGGCGCTGCTCGTGGAGCTTACAATCTAAAGGGAGGGGGAGGTAGTACAAAAGGTAATGGCTGCAGGGGATGATCTGATGGAGGGGACTCCAGTATAGTTCTTAGGTGGAGGTGGAGTAGGCTTCCCTGAATAGGTGAGTTTTCAAGGATCGCCTAATGGCGGACAGGGTAGGAGCTGACCGGACATACTGGGGCAGGGAGTTCCAGAGGATGAAAGAGGCTCGGGAGATGTCCTGTAGGCGAACATGGGCGGAGGTAATAAGGGAGCTAGAGCAGGAGGCTCTGGGAGGAGCAAAGAGGACGATTTGGGCAATATCTGCAGATGAGGTTGGTGATGTAGCTGGGGACGATGTTATGGATGGCCTTGTATGTTGTGGTTAGTGTTTTGATTTTTAATACAGTGGGGTAGGGGAAGCCAGTGGAAAGATTGGCAGAGAGGGGCAGTAGTCACGGATCGGTTAGTAAGTGTATTAGTCTGGCAGCAGCATTCATGATAGACTGAAGGGGGGATAGTATGTGTAAAGGTAGGCCAGTGAGGAAGGAGTTGCAGTAGTAAAGGCGGGAAATACCAAGGAGTAAATAAGATGTTTTGTGGTGGTGTTTGAGCCTAGAGAGAAAGGTGCTGGAAGAGAGGGAGAGGTCGAAGATGTGGGTTAAAGAGTTTAGGATAGAGCAGGAAGGTGGTTGTAGTAGTTGCGACAGGACAGGGTCCAGGGGACAGGTGGTGAGGCAGGCTGTGGAAAGGAGTTTGGCAACTTCCTCAGTGCTAACAGGGTTGAAGGAGGAAAGTGTTGAGTGTGGTGTTGGACTTATTGTGTTGGTTGGTGGAGGAAGCTGGACGCTGGATATCTTATCACGAATAATCGATTTTCTTTTTGAAGTGATAGGCAATCTCCTGGGCAGTAAGCAACTTGGTGGGTGATGATAGTGGGGGGTTTGAGGTAAGGAATTAAGGGTAGAAAAGAGTTGACGAGGTTTGGATGAGAGGGTTCTGATAAGAGTGGTGTAGTAGGTTTGTTTAGCGGAGTGGAGGCAGGAGTTGTATTTGAGAAGGACAGATTTGTAGAGGGTGAAGTCTTGTAGGGATTTAGTTTAACGCCACAATCGCTCAAGAGCATGACTGCGTTTCTTGAGACTTCTGGTGTCCTCTGTTTGCCGGGGGTTGTATAAGGCAAAGCCTGGTTCTGCGTGTAGAAAGGGGGGCAAGTGTCTCCAGGGAGGATGAAAGTTGTAGACAGAAGTGGCCAGGTCTGGGCAGGACAGGGGTGTGATTTTATCATAAAGGAAATCAGTAGCAGAATGAAGAAGGGAAGGATTGAGGTGGCAAAGGTTCCTGTGGGTAACTGTTTGCAGGTTGGAGGCATGGGAGGTAGGAGACAGGGAGAGTGTGAAACTGGTTGTGATTTGACAGAGGAAAGGGGGTGTTAGAGAGGTTGCATGGAGTGCAGAGGTGGGAGAATACGAGGTCATTGGAGTGAGTGGTGGTTTGTGTCCATTGTGTTAGGTTGAAGGAGGAGGTTAAATTGAGTAGTTGAGAAGTGGCTGAGGTGTTAGCATTGATTGGAATGTTAAAGTCTCCAAGGATAATTGTAGGTACTTCAGAGGAGAGAAAGTAGGGTGGACACACGGATAAGTCGTCAAGAAAACGTTACACAAGGCCGGGGGGCGGTAAATTACTGCAACCCTCAGACAAACTGGAGAAAAAAAAAGACGAATGAAGTGCACTTCAAAAGAACAGTGAGAAAAAGAGGGAGGTGTAGGAAGAACCTGGAAGATGCTTTTCGGGGAGAGAAGTCCAACTCCACCTCCTTTTAGTCCGCTGGATCTGGGTGAGTGAGTCCAGAGGAGGCCACCATGGGAGAGGGCAGATGGAGAGGCAGTGTTGAATTCTTGGAGCCTGGTTTCGGTAATAGCAAGGAGATTGAGGGAGTTGGAGAGGAAAAGGTCATTGACAGAGGCAAGTTTGTTAGAGAAAGAGTGGGCATTCCAGAGGGCACATATGGGGAAGGGGGGGCTGACTCTTGGAATCAGGGGAATTGAGATAAGAGAGTGAGAATTACAGCTACTGTCAGAGAAGGTAGACTGCCAATTCTTAGGGTGAGAGTTAGCTGGAGGAGGGCCAGGATTTTTGGCGATATCCCCAGACATTAGGAGTAGTAGGAGGGTGGGGGAAGTAAGGTGAGAGTGGGATCTATATGAGGGCAGGTGCTGCAGTGAAGTGGAAGTGGTGGCAGAAGGTGATAAGTGCAGTAATATTGAGAGGGCAAAAGTGAGGGGTATGTACAGGTTGTGGGGTGGAGGGGGGGGGGGTATAGAAATGAGAGTTTGAGGAGAGATTAGTATAAGCATGTTGGATGGTGGAGAGAGGGGAAAAGAAGACAGATGGAAAGAGAAAAGATGAAAGGGAATTTTCAGTGGAGAACTTAGAGTGGATAACTAATGTAATGTTAACCACCTCCGGACCGCCGCATGCAGATATACATCCTAATTTTGAAGAGGGACATCTTTGTTATGCCAGCAGCTAGCTGCCATAACCCTGGTATCCTATTCTTCGGCCGGCGGTCCGGTTTCCAATAATAGTGGTCTCTGCGGCTGATTCACCGCAAGATCACTTTTATCGGTGGCGGGAGAGGGCCCCCCCTCCCGCCGCTCTCCGGTGCCCTGCGCCGCTTACCGGAGCTGTCGGCAGCGTTGGAGGCAATCGGATCCTCTTCTGTGTGTGGTATGGCGATGAGTGAGGGGAAGATGGCCCCCACCCGTCTCCATACCATTGCAGGGGGGAGGAAGCGACGTCACTTCTGACCATAGCTCTTAAAGGGCCATTTCTTTTTTTTTTTTTCAAATGACCAATATTTTTTTTTTATTGGATTTTAGTGTAAATATGAGATCTTTTTGACCCCAGATCTCATATTTAAGAGGTCCTGTCATGCTTTTTTTCTATTACAAGGGGTGTTTACATTCCTTGTAAGAGGAATAAAAGTGACACAATTGTTTTTTTTTTTTTAAAGAACAGTGTAAAAATAAAAAGTAAAATAAATAAGAAAAAAAATGTTTTAAACGCGCCCCGTCCCGCCCTGCTTGCGTGCAGAAGCAAACGCATACGTGAGTGCACCCGCATATGAAAACGATGTTCAAACCACACATGTGAGGTATCTTCACGATCAATAGAGCAAGAGCAATAATTCTAGCCCTAGACCTCCTCTGTAACTCAAAACATGCAAGCTGTAGAATTTTTTAAACGTCGCCTATGGATATTTTTAAGGGTAAAAGTTTGTTGCCATTCCATAAGCGGGCGCAATTTTGAAGCATGACATGTTGGGTATCAATTTACTCAGCGTAACACTATCTTTCACAATATAAAAAAAATTGGGCTAACTTTACTGATGTCTTATTTTTTAATTTAAAAAAGTGTACTTTTTTTCCCCAAAAAGTGCACTTGTAAGACCGCTGCGCAAATACGTTGTGACAGAAAGTATTGCAGAGATCGACATTTTATTCTCCAGGGTGTTAGAAAAAAAATGTATAATGTTTGGGGGTTCTAAGTAATTTTCTAACAAAAAAAAAACAGTTTTTAACTTGTAAACAAAGTGGCTAAATAACTAATGTGGCTAATCTACAAATGTTTTTTTATTTATTACAATATCAAAAATATAGGGAACCAACCAAGGGTGTAAAATCTCATCAGGACTTATTTCCAGTTACAGCTGCAGTAACAACTCTAAATATGTTCTCATTAAAAATATGCTAGGATTTCCCTTAAAAGATCTCTTTGTTGAGTTGTGGCTTTAGATGCAGTCTTCCCATGATAATCCTCTTCATGCTGCAGCTGACACAACTGTATTCTTCCTTCGCTTTATGCAGCAGACTGGTTCATTTGCCCAGCAGCTGTGCTAGTCATGCATAAAATGGTAAATAGGAATACCGAGAGCCATCTGTAATATATATGCTAGCTTACATATTGACTCCTCTAAAAGGTACAAGCATAGAAATACACTATTTTCATTTTACATGGCGTCCTCCTGTTACATGGCAATTTCTTCAAAAGGCTTTCTGTGCACTAGAATCCCTACTCAATTTTTCCTCTGCTAAGACTTAAATGCAAGAGCAGTGTTTCTCAACTCCAGTCCTCAAGGCGCCCCAACAGGTCATGTTTTCAGGATTTCCCTCAGATGAAACGGCTGTGGTAATTACTGAGGCAGTGAAACTGATCAAATCACCTGTGCAAAATAATGGAGAGCCTGAAAATATGACCTGTTGGGGCATCAGAGAATTTTGTCTGAGCAGTGAAGACTGAGTTTTCAGTTTTCTCTGGGTTTTGTAATTCTGGATCGGGGTCCAGAGTCTTCAAAGACTTTTGAGTGGGATAAAGATCTGTGTCCAGGTCTTACTGGAGACCTGCAGGTTGTGAGAGTGTGCAGGTATACACACTAATTATAGTCAAGAACCTGACCAAAGTTCAGGGCTCCTGTCAGGAGACAGGTGTGTGCTCCATCCAGGAGAAAAGCATATTCCCATTAGGAGAGGTGCTCTACTCAGGAGACAGCACTCTAAGTTGGAGGATAGATTCTTTACCCACAGGGCTGAGAGAGTTGGGACAGCTATGTTAGTCTGCATGACTGGGAGCGGTGAGGCAACTAGGCAAGTCCAACAGCCTAGAGGAATCTCTAAGGCCCCTTTTACACATATGGACTGTTTTTCCGAGAGAAAATGGATGGTAATGAAGGTTACAATTTACATCAGTTTTTTTTTTACATCCACTACCAATGCAAAAAATGGATGATGGTGCATATAAATATATATATACACACACATACACAGTATCTCACAAAAGTGAGTACACCCCTCACATTTTTTAAAATATTTCATTATATCGTTTTCATGTGACAACACTGAAGAAATGACACTTTGCTACAATGTAAAGTAGTGAGTGTAAAGCTTGTATAACAGTGTACATTTGCTGTCCCCTCAAAATAACCACACATAGTCATTAATGTCTAAACCACTGGCAACAAAAGTGAGTACACCCCTAAGGCCCCTTTCACACTGGGGCGGTGGGGGCATCGGCGGTAAAGCGGCGCTATATTTAGCGCAGGGTTGCCACATCATCCCTTTAATCCAGGACACACATTAATTACTCAGGTTCTGTGGCTGATTAAGGTGGTAATTAAACTCACTTGGTGCCTTATCTGCATTAAATCAGCCTCAGAACCAGTGTAATTAATATGTGTCCTGGATTAAAGGGATGATGTGGCAACCCTAATTTAGCGCCGCTTTACTGTCATCTTAGCGGAGCTATTGGTTTTAACCCCGAAAAAGGGTTATAGACGCACTGCCCCATTGATTTCAATGGGCAGGAGCGTTTTAGGAGAGGTGTATACACTGCTCCTTCACCGCACCATAGATGCTGCTAGCAGGACTTTTTTTAGCATCCTGCCAGCGCACCACTCCAGTGTGAAAGCCTGCGGGGCTTTCACATTGGAGGGACTGCAGCGGCTGTTTCAGGGCGCTTTGCAGGCGCTATTTTTGCAGTGTGAAAGGGGTCTAAGTGAATATATCCAAATTGGGACCAATTAGCCATTTCCCCTCCCTGGTGTCATGTGACCCGTTAGTGTTACAAGGTCTCAGGTGTGAATGAGGAGCAGGTGTGTTAAATTTGGTGTTATTGTTCTCATACTGACTGGTCACTGGAAGTTCAACATGGCACCTCTGAGGATCTGAAAAAAAAATTGTTGCTCCACATAAAGATGGCCTAGGCTATAAGAAAATTGCCAAGACCCTGAAACTGAGCTGCAGCATGGTGGCCAAGACCATACAGCGGTTTAACAGGACAGGTTCCACTCAGAACAGGCCTCGCTATGGTCAACCAAAGCGTGTGTGGCGGCAACCAGGTGAGGAGTACAAAGACAAGTGTGTCTTGCCTACAGTCAACCATGGTGGTGGGAGTGTTATGGTCTGGGGCTGCATGAGTGCTGACAGCACTGGGGAGCTACAGTTCATTGAGTGAACTATTAATGCCAACATGTACTGTGACATACTGAAGCTAAGCATGATCCCCTCCCTTCAGAGATTGGGCCGCAGGGCAGTATTCCAACATAATAACGACCCCAAACTCACCTCCAAGACGACCACTGCCTTGCTAAAGAAGCTGAGGGTAAAGGTGATGGACTGGCCAAGCATGGCTCTAGACCTAAACCCTATTGAGCATCTGTGGGGCATCCTCAAAAGGAAGGTCTCTAACATCCACCAGCTCCGTGATGTAGTCCTGGAGGAGTGGAAGTGGACTCCAGTGGCAACCTGTGAAGCTCTGGTGAACTCCATGCCCAAGAGGGTTAAGGCAGTGCTAGAAAATAAAGGTGGCCACACAAAATATTGACACTTTGGGCCTAATTTGGACATTTTCACTTAGGGGTGTACTCACTTTTGTTGTGAGCGGTTTAGACATTAATGGCAGTGTGTGTGGAGTTATTTTGAGCGGACAGCAAATTTATACTATTATAAAAGCTGTACACTCACTACTTTACATTGTAGCAAAGTGTCATTTCTTCAGTGTTGTCACATGAAAAGATATTCTCGTTGTAGCACTTTTCTGAGGGAGATTGAAAGGCAGTGGGGAGGCTTTGTCTCACTAATGTTTAACCCCATTTATGACTGTCTAACACATGTGTGCAGCAGCATAAGGGTGGGCTTCAATGCCCACATGCTGCACATGGGCAGCCAATGTTTTGGCGGCACTCACTGCATGCTGCCAGCACAAAGACCAAGCTGTCAAAGATAGCTCTTGGTTCAGACTAAAGATTGGTAGCCAGCAGGATCAACTTTTCGACATGATTGTCCATCCTTCTCGCCCCCCCAGGCATTCAGAACTATTTAAAGAGACGCTGGGGTGGAAAGGAATTGGTTAAACCCCTTACAGTGCCAACAGTGCCACAAATACGTGCATTACACTTGAATGGGTTGTGTTCAGCAGGAGGCACTGTAAAACATAGCAGCTGCGGCATGTGTATACCCTTGTACAGCTGCCTTTGCAGTTCATGATAAGTGGTTGGGATGAGGAGGGGGGTGGTGGTCATGTATGGGCAGGCCGATTGTACCTATGCCACTCCATGGGGATCCCACAGGTATGGCACATATACACGTACATTGCTCCAAGCGGGACCTACATAACTATGTAAAAATTGCCATACCTGGAATTCATCTGTGCCATGCCAAACAATATAAGTTAATAATTTTAAAATCAATAGTGAAATGAAACTGTTACCCAAGATGGTCAAAATTATTTGTAGTAAAGCAAAAGACCCAACGTGTTGCAAATTCATTTTTTTCAGCCTAGGTAACAATGTAAACTAAGCAATGCAGATAAACAAAAGAGTTTAAACTTTAAGGCCTCATGCCCATGGTCGTTTTTAAAAACGATCTGTAAAGCTAGTACTGACTCCTGGAAAAAGCAGCGTTAAAACTTTTTTTCACTGCGTTTATGTTCGTTTTTGTGCGTTAGCGTTAAGTAGCGTTTTTTAAGAAAAATAAGAAAAATACATCTCTCGGCTATATTAAACTCCCAAATTAGTGCATCCTGAATTTTTGGGTTCGGTCCAAAATTTTCATTTTGGTGCACCACTACAATATATCAAATATAGCATACATGTGAAACACTAAAAACTAACTAAAAAAAAAACTAAAAAAAAAAAAAAAAAAAAAAAAAAAACTAAAAACACTAAAACATGTTGAATTTTGTGATAAATGTTAACAGTCTTGCACGTTATTACAAATGTAGTTTTCATATACATTTATTGGCTTTTTAAAGCACTTTATCAGAGGCACGATACACGAGATCAAATTGTATATGTTTGGATATTTTCAATGTAAATTTTTTAATAGTTTAAATTAGTATTTCCCATCTCCTTTAAAGCTTAGGTTTTAAGGTCCTTCCATACATTCCCCCCCCCCCCCCCCCCCAAGAATATAACACATTGTTGCACCACTTCAAAGGGCTGATTATCAATAGGCCACAGCACTGCAAAGTAAGACTAAATAAATGAGACATTGAGATCTACTTGTGCAAAAGCCTGGCTTTGAACTGGACATATGATGTTACATGAAATTGTCTTTAGGAATCTGCTTTGGTCAGTGTTTCCTTCCTACCGTCATATGATTTGACACTTGTAATTAATATCTTTGAAGCGCAGAAAGGACTTCCTGAAACATGGCACAAATTAGATCACAGATCTCTGACATATCACAGCCTAATCCTGCGAGCCAGGAAATCTTCTCTTCCCAACCATTTGTAGCACATTTCTGCAAAGTGGCATAAAGAGACCATTCATTACATAGAGCCAGTAGTCAGAGGATATTGAAACAATGCCGCATCCTTCCTTCTGCATTCTGCTTAGCCTAGATTCTCATGGACAGTAGCTAAACGATATTACAGCATGGGTTTTTTATTGTTCCCAGGAGCATTTCAAAAAATGATCACGTTCATATACTAGACTGCAACTTATCACTTCAACTTAAATGTGTTTCTTCCTTCCATTATACAATTTTCAAAGCAAACAGAATGCACATACATTTTTAGAGCCTCGAAGTCTGGTAGAAATATAGATGTTTTAGCTACTGTCTGTAAAGACTCTCATTTATCTAAGTTCTAATGAGCAGGGCCCTCGGATTCCTCCTGTATTGAATTGTATTGTAACTGTACTGACTGCCCTAACGTTGTAAAGCATTGCGCAAACTGTTGGCACTTTATAAATCCTGTATAATAATAATAATTGGTACCCACTTGCATTTATTTGGACTTCTCTGTCCTGTCAAACTCCATGTCACAGGAGTGACACAGAGGTCGGCAGAAGGGACAACTGAGCACTGCATTAGATCAATGAGATCAATATTAATGGAAGTTTCTGTTTCCCAGAAGACTTTTGGGGACTACTCAGCAACAGAGCAGCATTTTGGAGGGGTAGTAAGTAGTCTTCTTCTCAGGTAATAGTTTATTTTGATTTTTTTTCTTTTTTTTATTGGCTACAGGGTTGAATTATTGTTTAAGGCCCCTTTCACACAGGCCCCCCTGTTCATTTTTCAGGTGGACCTGATCAGACCCTCCATTCTCCACTTTGGGTAGTCGGATGGATCTGGTAAAAACAAATAGAAGAGGTATCCGTTCCAGTTCGTCTGGCCGGATTGGTTTGGAGGACAGTCGGTTGTAGACGGTCCATTTACATCCAACTGTCCATAAAGCAGTGCGGACTGTGCCCATGTCCGCTCTGCTTTTGCATCCGGTATCTCAGCTGAGCTCAGCTCCGCAGGGGGTTAGCAGACAGATACCCTGCTGAGCCAAACCGGGTCCAGCCCATGTGAAAGGGGGCTAAGAGGTTTAAATACACATCCAAGTAGCTCTCACAGGTCTACAGCTGAATAAACTACTTGTCTGGAACATAACAAGTTCAGTTGAGTAGAGACTAACTACTACTTGATACACTTGCTATTGC
Source organism: Lithobates clamitans (assembly GCA_037952925.1). Classification (NCBI taxonomy): domain Eukaryota; kingdom Metazoa; phylum Chordata; class Amphibia; order Anura; family Ranidae; genus Lithobates; species Lithobates clamitans. Next base: position 15,120,080 of record JBBGZY010000135.1, on the reverse strand, counting down.
TAATGAGTTGTTACCCGGAGATGTTACCCTAAATTTCTTATGAAAATATCGAATTTTATGATGTAACACTGACATTTTAAACCAATAACCCTAACAGTGGGCAGAAATCCCACAGCTATTTTGAATAATACTTTAAAATCTTTACACAAATCAGTGTGAATGCATGGCAGACCATGTAAAATGCATGTAAAATGTTAACATTCCATTAGCTCTTAGAAGTTACTACTTTTGAATTTGGGTCATGCGACTGTTGGCTGACTAGCAATAACTACGCATTATGGGCACCAACATCAACAGTCATCAGTTCATCGGATGGTAAGGGGCACTATGTTTGGCGATTGTACATTAGTAGGAAGCAAAACCTAAAATACCAATATATACAGGCAAATTGGAGCAAGAACTGTGTTCACTGGAGAATGAGAGCTAAAATAATAAGTTTGTTAAGTTTCTCCTCATTTGAAGGAGTGCTTCTAGTGTCCACAAGATGGTACACCATCCCTTTCACTGCCCACAGGTTTCATGCGGACATATCTTCTTTGTGCTGTAGGGGTTGTGATGAACCTGGAACCTTTGAGCATATTTTTAGCACTGTCAGAGAATAGGAGTGTTTTGAGGAGAGATTGCCAACATTATTTAAGAAATAACTGAAAAAAAAAAAAGGAGTACAGATGGATGCTTGGAGGTTCCTGTTCTATAAAACAGAATTATCAGCTGTCCAGTATAAGATGTCCCTCATGCCATATCTACTAAACACAACCAAAGGTTTGATTCCAAAGTATTGGGAATCTTAAAAAAATTCCAAGCATAGAGGAATGGATTGTGAAAGTAGACAATATTTGTGATATAGAACAAATTATTCATACATATGAGGATACTTTGGATAAAATTGTAAAAAAATTGAAAGATTGGTTGATATTCAAGGAATCAGAAAGGTACTTCAAACAGCTAAGACCAACTGTCTGGAAAATCGAATCAGGGTCCCGCTGGGGCAGAGAATGCGCTCATTTTATTTTATTTTAAAGATTTACAACCCCGGAACATTAGGTAATTAAACAAGATGGTAATTAAATAAGACATAATACTCTTTGCTTCAATCAAATTTAAAGACATGTAATGAAAAATAATGTAATGTGTAAAGAAATAAAACAATTATGATTAAATTATATAATAATAATAATATATATATTTTTTTTTAGTACTGGCCGATACCAAATTACCGATACCTACTGCAACTTTTTTGTTTACACTCAAGCTGTCAGCAATGATACAAAGCATTGAAAAGTTATTTTACAAATGAAATACATTTTTTAAAGCGGAGCAACACCGAGAAAATTTTTTTTAAAAGTCAGCAGCTACAAATACTGCAGCTGCTGACTTTTAAAACATGGACACTTACCTGTCCAGGGCGCCCGCGATGTCGGCACCCGAGGCCGAAGCGTCTCTTCGTCCTCGGGTGCTGCCGCCTCCATCTTCGGTAAGGGAATCAGGAAGTAAAGCCGTGCGGCTTCACTTCCCGGTTCCCTACTGCGCATGCGCGAGTCGCGCAGCGCAATACCAATGGTCCCTGCTGCCTCTGGGAGCCGTGTGTTTCCCAGCAGGCAGCAGGAAGGGTGCAGGAAGTGGCGTAAATACCCGCAGATTCTGCGGCTATCTACGCCGGAAGTGGGTACAGATACCTGTAATATACAGGTATCTGTACCCCCCTCCCCCCTGAAAGGTGCCAACTGTGTCACCGGAGGGGGGGAGGAATCTGATGAGTGGAAGTTCCACTTTTGGGTGGAACTCCACTTTAAACTTTTTATTTTGCGCGTTTGTTCAATGTGAAATGTGCAAATATATGTTAAAGTTGTAAAAATATGAATGAACAAAGCAAACAAAAAAAAAGTTTCAATTATTAATAGTTTATAAAATAGAAGTAAATAAAAAGAAAAAATCAGGAAAATTATAATTAAATAGAGAAGGAGAATAAGGAGGTAATAAGGCCGATTAGGGTAAATTAAGGGTTATAACAGGAGGAACAATTTAATAAAAAAAAAAACCAAAATTATTTTTTTTTTACTTGACAAGGTTGCTTTGAACTAACTTAAATTAGGCTGCTTTCACAAGTGGCTCGGCTCCGTTTTAGGTAAAGCGCTGTTAGTTTTAGTGGCCCTTTACCGTCATTTTAGCGGGGCGCTTTTAACCCCCGCCAGTAGCCGGTGAAAGGGTTAAAACTGCCCATGTTGCGGCACTTCGGGAGCACTGCCTATGCATTTCAATGGGTGGGGTTGGTTTAGGAGCGCTGTATACAGCGCTCCCAAACTGCCCCAAAGATACTGCTTGCAGGATTTTCTGTAACGTCCCACAAGCGCACTGCCCCAGCGTGAAAGCACTCAGGCTTTCACACTGGGATGGCATGGGAAGCAGTTCTCTGGCGCTTTACAGGCGCTTAAACACCTGAAAAACACCTTCAGTGTGAAAGGGGTCTTACAGACCGAAGTTCATCCCTTTGATCTGTAAATAAACAGAAAGATACAATGTAACTTTTTATCCCTCTTTCAGTGGCTGAGCAATGTTGTTGATAAACATTGTCGGCTGCTTTTTTCTTTGACAGCTGTGAGCAGGGAACTGCTCTGCACTGTTTACATAGAATTGTGGAATTGCTGGATTAAGATCTTGGGGGGGGTTTGAACGGAGATCACAATCTTTTAACGATTAATCTTGCAGCTCTAGTAGCCCCACATTTGTATTCATTGTATATATATCAGAATATCATCTCGTAATCACATAACAACCTGACAATGATAACAGGAAAGCTCATATGCTGACTGCCAGGCCAGAGTATATGACCTGTGCTTGAGTTCCTTGCACTGTCTCCTGTTGACTTCATCCGCCACAAATAGTACAAGATAGTGTGATATGGAAACTTCCTTGACTGCCACAATGATCATGGAAACACTGATATGGAGGCCAGAGCCATGCACAGACAATAAAATGAAACACATTTGTCACTGCAATTTAAAAGCTGCTCTGATATATCTCTTAGTATCGTATATCTGCTCTGACATATCGCTCAGTATTGTATATCTGCTCTGATATATCGCTCAGTATCGTATATCTGCTCTGATATATCGCTTAGTATCGTATATCTGCTCTGATATATCGCTCAGTATTGTATATCTGCTCTGATATATCGCTCAGTATCGTATATCTGCTCTGATATATCGCTTAGTATCGTATATCTGCTCTGATATATCGCTCAGTATCGTATATCTGCTCTGATATATCGCTCAGTATCGTATATCTGCTCTGATATATCGCTCAGTATCGTATATCTGCTCTGATATATTGCTCAGTATTGTATATCTGCTCTGATATATTGCTCAGTATCGTATATCTGCTCTGATATATCGCTCAGTATCGTATATCTGCTCTGATATATCGCTTAGTATCGTATATCTGCTCTGATATATCGCTCAGTATTGTATATCTGCTCTGATATATCGCTCAGTATCGTATATCTGCTCTGATATATCGCTTAGTATCGTATATCTGCTCTGATATATCGCTCAGTATCGTATATCTGCTCTGATATATCGCTCAGTATCGTATATCTGCTCTGATATATCGCTCAGTATCATATATCTGCTCTGATATATCGCTCAGTATCGTATATCTGCTCTGATATATTGCTCAGTATTGTATATCTGCTCTGATATATCGCTCAGTATCATATATCTGCTCTGATATATCTCTCAGTATCATATATCTGCTCTGATATATCGCTTAGTATCGTATATCTGCTCTGATATATCGCTCAGTATCGTATATCTGCTCTGATATATCGCTTAGTATCGTATATCTGCTCTGATATATCGCTCAGTATCATATATCTGCTCTGATATATCGCTTAGTATCGTATATCTGCTCTGATATATCGCTCAGTATTGTATATCTGCTCTGATATATCGCTCAGTATCATATATCTGCTCTGATATATCGCTCAGTATCATATATCTGCTCTGATATATCGCTCAGTATCATATATCTGCTCTGACATATCGCTCAGTATCATATATCTGCTCTGATATATCGCTTAGTATCGTATATCTGCTCTGATATATCGCTCAGTATCGTATATCTGCTCTGATATATCGCTTAGTATCGTACATCTGCTCTGATATATCGCTTAGTATCGTATATCTGCTCTGATATATCGCTCAGTATCGTATATCTGCTCTGATATATCGCTCAGTATCGTATATCTGCTCTGATATATTGCTCAGTATCGTATATCTGCTCTGATATATCGCTCAGTATCGCTCATCTGCTCTGATATATCGCTCAGTATCGTATATCTGCTCTGATATATTGCTCAGTATCGTATATCTGCTCTGATATATCGCTCAGTATCGTATATCTGCTCTGATATATTGCTCAGTATTGTATATCTGCTCTGATATATTGCTCAGTATCGTATATCTGCTCTGATATATCGCTCAGTATCGTATATCTGCTCTGATATATCGCTCAGTATCGTATATCTGCTCTGATATATCGCTCAGTATCGTATATCTGCTCTGATATATCGCTCAGTATCGTATATCTGCTCTGATATATTGCTCAGTATCGTATATCTGCTCTGATATATTGCTCAGTATCGTATATCTGCTCTGATATATTGCTCAGTATCGTATATCTGCTCTGATATATTGCTCAGTATCGTATATCTGCTCTGATATATCGCTCAGTATTGTATATCTGCTCTGACATATCGCTCAGTATCGTATATCTGCTCTGATATATTGCTCAGTATCGTATATCTGCTCTGATATATTGCTCAGTATCGTATATCTGCTCTGATATATTGCTCAGTATCGTATATCTGCTCTGATATATCGTTGCTTAAAGCGAAGGTCCGTTCACTGCTGCAAAAATTAAAAGCCAGCAGCTGCTGACTTTTAATAATCGGAAAATTACCTGTCCTGGAGTCCATCGATGTCGGCACAGCTGATGTTTCCATCAGCTGTCGGGTGCATGCAGCCTTCATTGCGAGTAAGGGAACCTGGCAGTGTAGCCTTTTGGCTTCATGCCGGGAACCCTACTGTGCATGTGCGAGGCTCCGCTCCTATCTCCAACTGGCCCGGCGACGGGAGGAGGAGGGAGCCCCAGCCGTGACGTCAAAATCCGCGGCTGAGGCTCCTGGAAGTGGGAAAAGCATACCTGTGAAAGACATACTGTACACCCCCCCCCCCCCCCGAAAGGTGCTAAATGTGGCTCCGGGGGGGGGTACAATGAGCGGAAGCTGTACTTTTGGGAAGAACTCCGCTTTAAGCAGTTTATTAGCTTCCAAGCTTAAAAGTAAAGAGACTCCAAACGACATTTTCTGCCTGACTCACTGTGGGCTCATTTAACTCCGATAGATGCTGTTCATCACAAATGCGACATGCTTATTTCTTTCTAAAAGGAACCCAAAAATACATTATTATTACAATATTATTGTGGGTGCTATACACCTCACAAATACCTTTGTCAATAGACACACAGAGCTGGGCTCACTGGGAGTGAGCCCACAAAAGTGCCCCCCATAGCAAGCGGCGGGGGGGAGGGAGGAGTCTGGAGCGCTGGCGGGGGACAGGAGAAGAGGAGGATCTGGGCTGCACTCTGCAAAACCATTGCACAGAGCAGGTAAGTATAACATTTGTTATTTTAATAATAAAAAACAAAAAAGAGCATTTCCAATCACTTTAATAGAATGATAACGGCTGGATATCTGGACAACATAATGGTTGATGTACGTTCTGCTATAATGATGTGGTCTATCCATGTCACTTATTTATGAACAAAATCTTAATGTAAAAAAATTCAAGTGGATATTCTACTGTATGTTCAGCACAGCATGTTGGTGTATAGAACGGCATGTAATCATCTGTCTATTTTTAAAAGCAACTTGCAGCCAACATTTTTCATTGACTTTTAAAAGGAGATCAGCCTGGTAACACATAAGAGAGCTGCGAAAAATATCCACAGGCAAAAAAATCTAGAAGCCAATCCTGAGTAAGACATATTCATTGAAGATTTACACTGTGTCGTCTTCAGTCTCTGCATGTCCGCACTGGACACAGCTGGTAATATTAGTGTTGTGGCAGCTTCAGCAGCATTGAAATAATAACCCATTAGCACATTTATTATATCTAGACAAACCAAACACAATTCTGTGTATAACTTTTTAAAGCGGTTGTAAACTGCTGCTTGTTTTTTTTTTTGGACCTGCAAGGTAAAGGCATAATGTGCTAGTATGCATCACATACTAGCAAAATTATGTGAAACTTACTTGAAAACGAAGCCCTCCAGCAATGCGATGTAATGGCTGGAGGCAGCGTCCATCTTCACACAGTCCTCCTTCCGGGTCTGCATGCGCGAGGGAGCCGTCATTCACGGCAGAGATATCTGAAGGAACAGCACGGGCGGCCGTTCCTTCAGAGCGCATGCGTCTATGGCGTCATCGGCTGCATGTAATGTAAATATCTCTTAAACGGCGCAATTTACAATACCTATAGGTATGCCTTATTATAGGCTTACCTATAGGTACAAGTTATGCCTTTGAGTTTACTTGCTCTTTAAAGAGGATATGGACTGTGGATGCTGTGCCCAAAGAATGAAACTGAGGGCAAAGGGCTATTCAGCAGGATTACCTGTAGGCTTTCTCCAGCTGATCTTTTTCCTATGCACCCCAGTTCCACCACCCCCAGCCCCAAGGACTGGTGAGCTAAAGACCAATGGGGGAATAGTCAAGAAGCAACGGGAGAGAAGAAAAAAGAAAGTGCCTATGACCAGAATTGATGAAACAAAAGCTGGGAGATTCTTGCACTGCAGGTCCTCAGGTGGTACAGTTTCTTGTTCAGTAGGGAGAACAGTGAACAGAACAGTACCAAACACCAAATTGTACTCCAAAACTTGTAAGACTAGCAGTCAGAGCAGCAGTGCCTTAGATGATCTCAAACTGTAGCTATACAGCTGTAAGACTGTAAGTATAGGAAGTGCACCACTAATTTTCAACAAAATTGTAATATTTTAGTGCACTGCTTCGGCACAATTACCATTCCCAGATGTTCCCCATAAGAGAGCAGATCCTTACCGTGAGTTCAGGGTCATGTTATTTCTAATTCGTTATCCTTATTTCTTTTGGGACTTGTGCTGGGATGCTTTATGATCTGCTTAATCATCTTTTCCATCTTTTATCAAGACGTGGAGAGCACCATTAACATTTTTGGAGTGTGTTAATTAACGCACTAACGTGCCTTGCATTAGAGCAGCCCATTAAAATGAATAGGTTGTCAACACACCAAAACCTCCTGATGCAATAACATGCACATTAAGTTACCACAAGGCAATAGTTTAAAGGGGCCCTTGGAGTGTCAGAGATATCCTTTGTGGTTTTCTGAGATGCTAGGTTTCTTTTTTCAGACAAGAACAATCCTGATTATGAAAACCTCATAACACATAAAAGCAACAAAAAATATGCGATAAAATGCAACAGTTTGTTTCGTCATGATGTACTAACAACATTTGTGAAATATGAGGCTTTATTGGTCGGGCTTAGCTGTAAAATTTCACAATCCTAATTGTTTTAGGAAGAAAATAATTGTGTTTTGCTGGATATTTTTGGCAATCTGTTATTGCTTCTCTTTTTTATGTACAATGGATATAAAACGTCTACACACTCTGTTAAAATGTCAGATTTCTGGGATATATTAAAAAAAAAACAAGATAAAGTTAAATAATTTCAGAACTTTTTCTACCTTTAATGTGTCTGAAGTTCTTCTTCATGTTCAGCTTTCTAGCAGAAGCCTGAAGGTTTTGTGCCAATATTGACTGGTATTTGGAACTGTTCATAATTCCCTCTACCTTGACTAAGGCCCCTGTTCCAGCTGAAGAAAAACAGCCCCAGAGCAGGATGCTGCCACCACCATGCTTCACTGTGGGTATGGTGTTCTTCTGGTGATGTGCAGTGTTGCTTTTGCGCCAAACATATCTTTTGGAATTCTGGCCAAAAATGTTTAACCTTGGTTTCATCAGACCATAACACACTTTCCCACATGCTTTTGGGAGAATTCAGATTTTTTTTTTGTGCAAAATTTAGCCGGGCTTGGATGTTTTTCTTCGTAAGAAAAGGCTTCTGTCTTGCAACTCTACGCCATAGCCCAGACATATGAAGAATACCGGAAATTGTTGTCACATGTACCATACAGCCAGTACTTGCCAGATATTCCTGCAGCTCCTTTAATGTTGCTGTAGGCCTCTTGGCAGCCTCCCTGACCAGTTTTCTTCTCATCAATTTTGGAAGGATGTCCAGTTTTTGGTAATGTCACTGTTGTGCCATATTTTCTCCACTTGATGATGACTGTCTTCACTGTGTTCCATGGTATATTTAATGCCTTGGAAATTCTTTTGTACCCTTCTCCTGACTGATGCCTTTTAACAATGAGATCCCCCTGATGCTTTGGAAGCTCTCTGAGGAGCATGGCTTTTGCTGCAGGATGTGACTAAGAAAATGTCAGGAAAGACCTACTAGAGCAGCTGAACTTTATTTGGGGTTAATCAGAGGCACTTTAAATGATATCAGGTGTGTACTGACTCCTATTTAACATGAGTTTGAATGTGATTGCCTAATTCTGAACACAGGTACATCCCCCCAGTTATAAGAGGGAGTGCACACTCACTTATGCAACCACATTATTTTAGTTTTTTATTTTTACCCCCCCCCCCTTAAAAGATTTCAGTTTGTTTTTCAATTGAGTTGTACAGTTTATAGGTCACAATAAAGGTGGAAAATTTTCTGAAATTATTTATCTTTGTCTAATTTTATATCCAATTCTATATCAGTCTTGAAAAACATTTCTAGAAGAACTGGCAACCTTTTTTTTTTTTGACAACTATGAAAATGTGAGTCTGGGGGCCACAGTATTAGTCTCCTAATGTTGTATTTATGAAGAGCAATGAGGGGATTTCATAGCTGATAAAGCTCAAACCCCCTAGCATACTTTGGTGGCTTTTTTACGTTAGGATTTTAAGGAGCAGCCAAAAATACATCTCTAATTGCTGCTGTATGCAGTTTAAATGCTTGTCGACCAGTGCACGATGATATACGTCGGAACAATGGCATGGCTGTGCAAATGGGCGTACCTGTACGTCCCCTTTAAGACGCGGCATTGTGGGCATGGGCGCGCACCCGCCGCGTACTCCGTGACCGTGCCCCCGGGTACTGTGGACTCGATGTCCGCCGGTCTCCCGCGATCGCATCACGGAGCGTCAGAACGGGGAGATGCCTATGTAAACAAGGCATTTCCCTTTTCTGCCTAGTGACATGACAGGGATCTACTGCTCCCTGTCATCAGGAGCAGTGATTGCTGTCATGTCAGTGGTAGCCCATCCCCCCCCACAGTTAAAATCTACCCCTTGATCACCCCCTTCCCTGCCAGTGTCATTTATAAGTAATCAGTGTATTTTTATAGCACTGATCGCTGTATAAATGACAATGGTCCCAAAATAGTGTCAAAAGTATCTGATGTGTCCGCCATAATGTCACAGTCACTATAAAAATCACAGATCGCCATTACTAATAAAAAACATAATAATAAAAATGCCATAAATCTATCCCCTATTTTGTAGACGCTATAACTTTTGCGCAAACCAATCAATATAAGCTTATTGCGATTTTTTTTAATCAAAAATATGTAGAAGAATACATATCGGCCTAAACTGAGAAAGAAATTTGTTTTTTTATATATTTTATGGGGATATTTATTATAGCAAAAAGTAAAAAATATTGCTTTTTTTTCAAAATTGTCGCTCTTTTTTTGTTTATAGCGCAAAAAAATAAAAAACGCAGAGGTGATCAAATACCACCAAAAGAAAGATCTATTTGTGGGGAAAAAAGGACGTGGCATGACCGCGCAATTGTCAGTTAAAGCGACGCAGTGCCATATCGCAAAAAGTGCTCTGGTCAGGAAGGAAGAACATTTTTCCAGGGCTGAAGTGGGTAAAATGGCATTTTATTAAAGCTTGGGATTCAGACTAGTCACAAGAAGAAAGAAGAAAGAAAACAAAAAAACATAAATGTAAGCACTTTTTTATCCACCTGCAATCAGAATACAGCGTCAGCTAGATTATACCCAGAAAGTAGACTATAGCAGTAACAAAACTACAAGCAGGCAATAACCACCATGGGAAGCACCCAGAATATTAATCCAACTACAGCCAGGAAACTGCCACCACATTAGCACCTTTACAGCCAGGGAGTGACTGTTGATGGGATGATTCGATTGATTTTGCAGCGCCTTCACTGAAATTAGGCTTAAAAGAGAAGAGAAGTATGGGTTTTGTTTCTCTTTTAGATTCATACTTACCTCGGTGGATGGAGCATCAGACTGATGCTGCAGCTGTCCCCTGGCGTCTCTGCACTGAAAACCGAGCCACCGAACACCGCCGATGGCTTGGTTCGCTTCCCTCTCCGAGCGGAGAGATGCTGCTTGTTAGTCAGCATCTCTCCTGCTCTGATCCTCCACGCTCATTGGAGCGATGAGCTGTGGAGGTGTGGGGAGCGGCCGTCTCAGCGAGACGCCAAGACTGCCATCAATCAAGGCAGCTGGTGGATCCAAGTCGGGATGACGCGGTGCCTCAACTGATGGCAGTGACATAAGTGGAGAGAGGACTTCAGACCGCCCCCCGCTGAAAACGGATCACAGGAGTACAAAACTAATTTCAATCATGTGACCCAGAGCTAAAAAGCTCAGGCTGGACTTCTCCTTTAACGTTCATCACATGACATCACAAATCGAATGCCTTTGTTTTCTAGAGAGATCAGACGTGGCAATCACATAAAAATGTTTGTTGATCAAGTGTTAGGGTTGTGGCCCGTACACACGATCAGAAAATCATACTGATAAAAAAATACTGCTTTCGAAGCGATTGTACTATAATCTGAACGTTAGTACACAGCTTTCTAAAGCCAATCTCGACAGTTCATCCAATATTATCCAATGGGACAAGACGCGAAAAATTTTCTCGTATGATACCAGACCGTACAATTTTCATTTAATCAGTACAGCTGTCGTCTGAAAATACAATACGACACATTATATCACTTTGAATTGTATTCTGTCATACGAGAATGTTCGTTACTTTATTAGACTCTTAATTTTCAATGAGACTAACATGCAAAAAAAAAAAAACGAACGATCATTCGTCCGATAATCTCATAGTGTGTACCAGGCACTAGCATCAGGGTCCCTCTGTTCCTCAGTTTTTAACTCCATTTTCCAGACTAATGAGGGCCCTTTTGGCACAAGATAATTGGAAGCCCAATGCACCTGTAAAAATGTTAAAAACCACCTTAAATTCATGTTTTCCATTGACTCAGATGCATTTTGTCAAAACTACCTGATTTTCACCAACATTTTGGCAAAATAAAAGCTCACAATTTTGTTCATCCCTAGTGACCACCATCAAGGTCCAAGGAGGTGAAAACTACCATATTGCCACTTAACCTGTTAACTTTTACCCACTGGTCAAATCACAAACACAAATGTTATGCTATACCAATTAATAGTATACCAATCAACTGGTTTTAAGAATGGCTCACAGATTTAGATACATTTGTCAAGCCCTCCTATAAAACACAAAGCACCCACATCACCCCCGAACATGGGGGGGGGTGCTTTGAGGCAGGGGGGCTCCCCCACCCACCCAAAGCACCTTGTCCCCATGTTGATAGGGATAAGGGCCTCTTCCCAACAACCCTGGCCGATGGTTGTCGAGGTATGCGGGTGAGGGGCTTATCGTAATCTGAAAGCCCCCTTAAAAAAGGGGGCCCCCAGGTCCCGGGTCCCCCCCCCATGTGAATGGGTATCGGTACATCCAATAGGCTTTAATATGCCTCAAAAGAGGGCTCAGGGCAGTGTTGTGTGAATATTCGCTATTGTCACACTGATTCTCCTCCCGGCCAATCAGGAAGCAGGTCTTGAGACCCATTTCCTGATTGGCCAAAAGGAGAAGCGATCCTATTGGCTTAGGAGGAGGAGGGAGGAGGAGAAAGAGATGTCACACAAGGGAAGCCACGCCGCCGTGAACCAAAGGAAGGAGGATGCAGTGTGAAGCCGCTGCCTGCCGCCTGGAGGAAGCCCGCTAGGGTTGCCACCTCCTCCCTTTAATCCAGGACACACATTAATTACACAGGTTCTGTGGCTGATTAAGGTGGTAATTAAACTCCCTTGGTGCCTTATCTGCATTAAATCAGCCACAGAACCTGTGTAATTAATATGTGTCCTGGATTAAAGGGATGATGTGGCAACCCTAAATCCCTCACCATAGATGGGGTCAGTTATCCTACTGACTGTAAGTTATATCCATTGTGCTGATTTTTGTGTTTTGTTAATTTTGGTTGCACTTAGGCTTTATGTTTTTTCCCCTTTCCCCATGAAAAGGAAACAAGCCGTTCTTTGTGTGTATATCCATTTTAAAAATGGGCAGCATTAGGTAAGGGTCATGGGCAGATATTACACTCCACTGTGAAACCGATGAAAGGGCTGTGTCCAGCATTGAATAACATTTGGCACAAAGCTAAACTACTTTCGCTGTTGTTGCCAGTATAGCTTTTCTTGCTACTAAAGCAAGTTTAGGCTTTTCCCACAGCTTAGAACATTCCTATAAATTTTTGAAGGCAATAACAAAGCAAACACATCAAACAAATAATATAGAGTTTTCGATGAGTTACACTGTGCAAATGCAGGAGCCATCAATTGAATGTTATAGTGACTAATCACTATTACCCTGCGGAATGCTTGGCTCGGTCTCATGCACCACATGCTGGGTCACACTGGAACCATTTCCAGCAATGACTTAATTGGTGTTCTCCAGGCTTTCCAAGAGGCCGATGTTCTTTCTATCACCCTGTTCATTTCCAAGTCACACTATATTTGCATATTCCATTCTAATAGCTTTAAACACTGTGAGCAATGAATTATTTAGCCCTACTTAAATCAGCTTTGTCCCCCCGGAACAATTCTAACAGTGCAGCTGATAAGCACATTTGTGGCTTGTAAACAATTTTAACCACTGCTTAAAACAGCGGAAACAGATAGTAAATTTGATAAGTTTTTGGTAGACATAGAGTAGCAGTGAAGCAAAAATATAAAAAGTGGCTTGGTATTTATTATTATTTTACAGGATTCATATAGCGCCAACAGTTTGCACAGCACTTTACAACGTTAGGGCAAACGGTAGTTACAATACAATTTAATAGAGAAGGAATCAGAGGGCCCTGCTTGTTGGAGCTTACAAACTAAAATATTTAGTGAATAGATATAGACCCAACAAAGCGTGTCCATCGATTCTAGTGGATGTGCTGTTTGATTTGATCCCTATTATGCAGTAATATAACCTATTAAATATTTGGTCTGATTTCTGTAGCAAATATTGCATATTAAAGGTTAGCATGCACGGGCTTGGCTGCAAGTCATTACCAGATTCTGCTGCTGATGGTGACACAAGGATCGTATTAAGTAGAACAGGGTTTATACATCACTAAGGGATAAAAACAGCCATGAGCAAGAAAAGTGTTCATCTACCAGCTGTGAAGGTCACTTAGCAGGCCTTGTCAACTCCAATTGGAAAGTATCAGCTCAGTACTAATCTAGGTAACTAATGATTACTGATAAATGGTTCAATCTGCAAGACTAAACTACAATCAGAGTAAAAAACAGCTACATACCTCACACAGTAAGCAACGAGAAGGTTACAAACACAATGTTACAGTATGCACATGTTAAACAGAAGAATGTTATATCAATAGGTCTTATAGCCCAGCTGGACTGGGCAGGTTTAGACACTGTATCATATATATAGTACCAGCCAACATTAGTGTACAGAACAAGTGTATATGAACCAATAATGTTTATATCAATATCATGGTACAATAGTACAGTATTCTTTTTTTTCACCACTTCAGCAAACACTGTCTGGATGCTTATTCAGCTTAACATTCAATTTCTGTCTCCTCAGTTTCTCATCATTGTGGTAACTACATTCCCTTTTTTTTTTTTTAATAAAGTTTAAACAGACAAAAAGCAAGAAGACAAATAAGCGCTAGTTACTATAAATAAATAAAAGCAAGGTAGGGGTTCAGTATGTTATCACCGGAGACAATAAAAAAAAAAAAAGAAACCAAAGGGCTTCCCACACCTACCAATAGAACCAGTTCCAGTGTTATCCAGATTAATATGTATATCGAGGTATCTACATTCTTTCACCCTTCCCTCTCTCCCCTCCTTCCAACACCCCCTCCCTTACCAAGATACTCATAATTGGTTTCCAACCCAAGACTTATCAGACTAAGCTTTTATTAGCTATTATTTATCTTAACAAAACCAACACCCTATGGCTCACATTTTAGTCTGGTATTCCATTTCCCTGATGGACTGGCAGTTTTATCATTGTTCCCCCCTCCATTATATTCTTTGCTTTCTATTAAGGGCAACCCACTTTTTCCATCCATGGCCTCCACATTCTGTCAAATTCCTTAGAATTACCTCTCTTGATGTACTCTATTCTTTCCCTGCAGAGGGTTTCATTTAATGTAGCAATCCAGTCTTTTACTGTAGGGGGTTCCTTTGATTGCCATCTCAATGCAATCAATTTCCTGGCTTGGACCAAACATCTCAAAATTGCCACTGTGGTACTCTTCCTCTCCCCCTGTACCCCTCTATACCCTCAGAATGCATACAATGGCCTCCTTCTCCAATAATATATATATCAAATATATCTCTCAAGCTATCAATCACCCCCTCCCAGTATCGGAACAACTTAGGACATCTCCACAACATGTGGATGAGATCCTCAGTCCCCCAACATCTGGGACAACTATCATCAGATCTTTTTCCGAACTTAAAGAGACGTTTAGGTGTATAATAGGCTCTGTTTAAAAACATCACATGTGAAGTCTTCTGTGGGGGAGGGAGACCGATAGCAACAGTCTCATCTCTAAAATTCTCTTCCACTGTACTTGTGTCATTACCCCTACATCCTCTTCCCATCTAGCTCTTACAGCATGGAGTAAACCCTCACTATTAATTACATTACTTAGTTGTTTATAGATCCTAGATATTAACCCCTTAGTGGGGGTTACCTGCAATACACTTTGAAATAGAGGCGTTTCTTTCCACACTAAGTTATGGTTCTTAAATTGAGCTCTGAGAGCATGTTCTAGCTGACAGTACGTAAAAAAGGAACTCTGCGGCAGATTAAATTCACTCTCCAACTCCGGGAGTTTCTTTAGGGTATTACCTATATATAGTTGTCTTAACCATTTAATTGTTCCAAATGGGAGTATATTCAGTAAGCCCATTGTATCTCATCTGTTTTTTAACTATTTTCCATACTTTAGTTAACATTTTGATTGTTGGATATTCAAAATGGAACGAGTTCACTTCTAGGGCCTCAATTATTGTATTATGTAAAGCATCTAGCACTAAAATTCTACCATTTGGGGTACCTCCCTCCGGAATCTCGCACCCCAATAACTGCTGCAGTTGGGTTGATAAAAAATAGCGTTCCGGGTGTGGGAGGGCGAAGCCACCATCCCTCCCCGGGAGCTGAAGTACACGTAAGCATATCCTGGCTTGTCTCCCTTTCCATATCAGTTCCTGAAAGAGGCTCTTGATTTTGTTGAACCACTTCTTGCATATCCACACTGGAGAATTGTGCAGAACATACAACAATCGTGGCATCCAAATCATTTTTATTAAGCTACATCTTCCTGCCACTGATAAGGGAAAGCGTTTCCAAATACCTATCTTCTGTTTGAGTTTCAACAAGAGTGGGATAAGATTTTTACTAATATATTGGTTAGGATCCTTTGTCATGACGATTCCCAAGTATTTCAATGCATCCACTATTACCAACTGGTGCATTCCATGTGCTGTTGACATACTTATGGGGTCTATAGGTAATAATCAGACTTCTCCCAATTTATCTCCAATCCTGTAAAACTGCCAAATGATTCCACTATTCTTATTGCCTTTAACAATGATTTACTCGTATCACCCAGGAATAGCAAGATATCATCTGCATACAGCGAAATTCTTTCTTCGCCTGTCCTTCTCGGGAAACCAATTATCTCAGAACTCGCTCTTATGGCGATATCCAGGGGCTCCATCGCCAAGGCAAACAGCAATGGAGATAATGAACACCCCTGTCTCGTCCCCCTCTCAAGTTGAAACCAGTCCAACAACTCACCGTTAATTTTTAATCTTGCCTTGGGTCTATCATAGAGCATTTTAATCTAACCAATAAAAGAGGGGCCAAAACCAAATTTCCCCAGCACTCGCCAAATATATCCCCACTCCACACTATCGAAGGCTTTAGTCACGTCTAGGGTCAGTACCGCTCTTGAACCCTCATTCTCAGTTGGAGACTGTAGATTCAAGAAGGCTCTTCTGATATTCAAGCTTGTGGATCTATTGGCTATAAAACCCGCCGGGTCTGTATGAACCAGGTTGTGAATAACTCTATTTAGTCTATCTGCCAGTACCTTGGCCAGAATTTTGGCATCGGTGCATAAAAGAGAGATTGGTCTGTAAGCCGCTACATCAAGGGGGTCCTTCCCATCTTTCTGTAGTACTATGATAGTTGCCTCCATCATTGAAGTGGGAATGTGGCCTCCCTTAGTTGCCCCTCCTAGTGCTTTTAGCAACTCTGGAATTAATACATCATCATAATGTTTATAAGCCTCAATTGGGAGTCCATCTGGGCTAGGAGATTTTTGGTTTGCCATACTGGCGATCGTTTGTTGAAGTTCTGCAAGTGTTATTGGTGTTTCTAATAAATCCCTTTCCTCTTGCGAGATGGCTGGAATTACCAGATCCCCCAAAAACTCCTCCATCACACCCTCCATTCCTTTTTTCTGAGTAGTATAAAGGGTTTTATAATAGTCCCTGAAAATTTGCACTATCTTTGAGGTATTTGAAAAAATATCACCTCCTAAGGACCTGATGGCAAGGATAGGGTTTTTTCTTCCCCATTCCTAGCCTCTTTATTAAATTTGGCCACTTGCTGTATTAATACACCCCTGAAGAAGGCCTTTAGGGTGTCCCACATCACGACAGGCGACACTGTTCCTTCATTAGTTTCTACAAAATCTCTCAATTTCGGGAGAACCCCATCCGCATTTTTAAATAATTCGAACCAGTACGGGTTTATTTTCCATTCTTTCCGAAGTTTATTCCCTCCTAAGTTCAATGTAACCACTACAAGGGAATGATCCAATATACCTCTTGGCCAATATAACATTTTCTCGGTAATCTGTAATGCTCTATCATTCCCCAAAACCAAGACTATCCTAGAGAGCGCAGAATAAGAGGCTGAATAGCATGAATATTGTGCGACTCCCGGATTCCGCACCCTCCACAGATCTAGTAACCCCACTTCATCCAGGAAATGACGCAGACGACTCTTCTTCATAGACTCTGAGGGGATCCGTACAGGAATTCTATCCAACTTTCTATCCAATATCTCATAAAATCACCCACCGATATAATCGGCACCCCTTCTTTATCTAGCAGGAATTCGTTCAATTTAAACATAACATCCAAATTAAAGGGCGGTGGAATGTATATTTTTGCTACCACATACATACTACTGTCAATTAAGCAGTATAGAAAAATATAACGGCCCAGCTCATCAATACTGGACTGCCTGCAGGAAAAATTCACCCCTGTTTTCACCATAACGCTTACCCCCCTACTGTAGGAGGAGTGGACCACATGGAATTGACATTTATATTTCTTCGATAATTGCTGGAGCGTATTTTTAGTTAAATGAGTTTCCTGCGGGCAGACCAGATCTACGCCGCAACTCTCCATCATGGAGAGAACTGCCAACTTTTTGAACGGTGTCCCCAAACCCCTGACATTTCAGGATCCTATTTTTAGTGACTTGGCTTGCATCTATATATATCAAGAGATTTGTACCAACCTAGAGGATATGACTAACTAAAACTAAATTCGTTACAAGTTGATACCTTAACACCCCTCTATCGTGCATTATTTTAAACAGTGAATTCCGTTTCACCTCCACTTATAAAAATCGTTAGTGACTTTAAATGACGTGTCCAACCTAAATAAATATTCATTAAATACTTTCATGTGAGTTTCAGATACCTTTTTCATATAATCATAACTTTGTGTATAAGCCTGAATCCAACAAAAGTGATTTCCACTGATGTTCCTGCTTACTGTGAGTACCTTTAAACCAAACTTCCCCATTATCAGTGCCTCAACCTATATTACCTATTACCTGCCATAAGTACATCCATTAAGGTTGGCTCTTTCTCTGGGGGCAAAGCTGAGTCAGTTGTTACATCTGTACCTACATTTTGATCACTAAGCCCCTGACCTTTATTGGTATGTATTTTAGTTGACTGAGCCGACGGTGCTGCACCAGATAGCTGGGTCTGGCCCTGGCTTTTCCTATCTGATGTGCCCCCCTGTTGTGCTTTAGACTGTGACCCCTTCTTTGGTGGGGTCAAAGCGGGGGTGTGAGCATATTGCTCCAGCTTCGCTGCTGCTACCGCTGCTAATGTTTGCTGTGAGTTTTTTTTCTTTGGAGGATCGTAAATGCTGCATCATGTGTATTTTGACAGAGGGCCGTCCTCAACCAGTATTCCAATACAAAACCAGGGAAAAATACTATGCACTTATCTACCCAGTATACACAGTATACCCAACCGTTAATACAGTCATTGCGATAATTTAAAACAATGTCCAGCACCCTTCGAACATATGTACCTTTGCTGATACGACAATTAATAGTGCCTCGCCAGCTAATTTCTCAGTTGGTATAGATGCTAGGTCAGCCTTGTGATGTTATCTAAGTACAGCACAATTGAAGTCGCAACCAGAAATATAGGGCAGAGCAGAAAATATTTCACACACGTCCCTTTTGCCTACTAAGGATATCAAAAACTTTGACAGTTTGACAGTTTAGTCAATTGAACGGCATGAATTCTTAAACTTTAACTTCTTAAAGGCTCTTAAGGCACCTAAAACCTGTACTTGTAGACCTAATACCAGCCACCATACAGGAAAAGTTCCACTTGACAGAAGATTCCACTCAGTGAATTAAAGTATATATATTAAAGTATATCTCATGGTGTTGTTAAAGTATATATATTAAAGTATATCTCATGGTGTTGTAGATCTCGGGTATCCCAATACTTATACCCCCTTTAGAGAGCCTCCAGCTCTTTATCCGGTGGTGACCGCTTCATGCAGCCAGCACTCGCCACCCCACTGCTTCTTCCTGAGTACCTCACTGTGGCGCGTAGCGTGTGACGTCACTCCCGGCTGCTCTTCGGTGCTCTCAGCCTCTCTGGAAGGATCGAGGAACGAGAATGGATCGGGGATGATCGGAGCAACCACGGATTCTCGATCTCTGTCCAGCGGGACGAAGCACTCCGCCCAGCATCCGTGCACAGCGCACTCTCTCCGCTACAGCAGTCAGGTTTGCCCCTCTAGATATGCGCTTAACTAGCAGAGGGAGCAGAGGGGGAGAAAACACACAGCATCCTCTTGCTTACTCCATACCACAGCTCAACACACACCCACCCATCCGGTTACGCCCCCTTCAACAATAGTACAGTATTAACGCAGAATGTGTACAAACTTTGCTGTTATAGTTGCTAGCTGAGCACAGAAGCTCAATGTGAGCTAGGTTCCTAGTGTTTTGGTAACACCAAAACTGTACTACAGGCAAACAGTTTAATATGGCTACCACCATAGATAAATTGGAGACATGAGCATAGCCATTCAGGGACAAGAAGTTTGGTATTTGTAGGATTACTAGGTGAAAATATCTAAAACAGGGGTAGGCAACCTTTAAGAGGTGGAGATCTACCTGAACAACATGGACATCAAAGATCATCGGGGTGCACCTTTTTTATTTATTTATAGAAAAAAAAAATTATTAGCAAGCCCCCAAAGTAAGGACCTATAATTCCAGCTGTGGCCACAAACCAAAGCATTGTGGCTGCAGCATGTGTACACCC